>JAVHNQ010000005.1:2400000-3075706 GCA_036872635.1 Orbilia brochopaga | reverse complement strand
CTAACCTAACCCTAACCCTAACCCTAACCCTAACCCTAACCTAACCCTAACCTAACCTAACCTAACCTAACCTAACCTAACCTAACCTAACCCTAACCCTAACCTAACCTAACCTAACCTAACCCTAACCCTAACCTAACTAATTGTTTTATAATATTAAAGTAACTGAAATAGTTAATTTATTTTAATTTATTAAAATATAACAATTATTTTAGTTTTATAGTTATCCTGATTTTAATATTTTAAAATAATATTTTTTTAATTTAATATCCTGTTATTTTAATTTGTTATTTTAGTACCCTAATTTATTAAATTAAGAATTTTATATTACTTAATTAGTATCTAAATCAGTATCTATTTTTAAAAAATATAACACAAAATTTATATAAGGATTTGACCAGTAGATGGACAACTGGTCAACACAATAAAGGGTAGGTTAAAAATAATTATATAAGCAATAATAATAATAATAAATAATTAAAAAATAATAAATAATAATAATAATAATAATAATAAATAATTAATAATAATTAAAAATAATAATTAATTAAAAAATAATAAATAATTAAAAAATAATAAATATAATAAATTAATATAATAAAATATAATTCTAAAAAAAAATCTGTGTCTAACTTTTAGTTAAAAAAAAAGGTATAATAGTTATTTTTTAATTAATTTTCTACTAAAATAATAATAAATCCTAGGTGTAAATAATTTATACTTAATATAATTAAAAATAAGTTTTAAGATTATCTTATTAAAAAAAGATTTAGTGTATTTTTTTTAAATAAATAATTATATTTTTAAAATAATAATTAATATAATTACAAATTTTATATTCATATTCTATATCTAAATAAAAGTTTAATTAAAATAGTAATAATCTATTATTATAAAATAATTCTAAAAATTAAAAAGTTTTTAGATAATTATTTTTTTATAAAAAACTATTAATTATTTATAAATTTAAAAAATAATATTTTAAAAATAAAATTATTTATAATACTTTAAAATATTTTTAAATATATATATATATTAGTATTTTAAATAGAATAGAATTTATTATTTAAAAATAAACTAAAAAATATTTATTAAAAAATAAGAGTTAAAATATAAAATAATTATTTTTATTAAATTTAAAAAATTTTAAAAAAATTTTTAAAAGATTTTTTAAATTTAGTTTAAAATATTTTTAAAAAATTATTTTTTTAAAAAAATAGTTGGGAATTTAGGGACTTTTTAAAATAAGATCTTATTAATTATAATAATTTGATTAATAAATTAATTAAATTTAGTATATTTTAATATTTTAGATATTTATATATTTTTATTAACTAATTATTAATTAAGTTGATTAATAATAATTAATAATTAATTACTTTATAATATTAAAATAACTAAAATTATAACAACTATTTTAATTTTATAATTACCTTAATTTTAATATTTTAAAATAACTTATTTTTTTAATTTAATATTTTATTACTTTAACTTATTATTTTACTATTCTAACTTATTAGGTTAAGAATTTTATATTATCTAGTTAGTATTTAAGTTAGTATCCATTTTTAAAAGATACAATACAAAATTTATATAGGGATTTGACTAGTGGGTGGATGACTAGTTAACGCAATAAAGGGTAGGATAGCATACTTGGAGCAATTTGCCGAGATGATGCCAAGGCGAGCGGACGTCGCATGGGCTAACACACCAGTCTCAATATCCAATATCACATTAATTGCATTAATCAGCTCCGGGGGTCCAGAACTGCCCAGCTTGGATCTCAGCCACCAATTATAATTATAAGATCAAGGTAACTTCAGAGATAGAAATATATTATTGGAATCGGATGTCTACGCTTAAAGGGGACGTATACATCCTTTTCAGACTGTAAGCTGTTGGGACTGTTGTGTAGTAGGAGCACTTGAAAGAGTGGTTGCCTCAGCTTATCAGGCTTCTCATATACATACACGATGCCTAGCTAAGCTGGAAAAGTTTGTGCTTGATTTGTGTGCACCTAATACATAAGTACTTATATATATGGATATAAAGAGTGTATGAAATTCATCGCTACGTGCATAGCCACTACTGAAGCCAAAAATTGAAGGGTAGTAGTTTTCCCACCATAGTCTCAAGACCAGAGCGCTTGCAGCAAACCGGCGTCTGGCATCGAGACTAGAGACCACCACATATAATGAATAGAATGCTGGCTTGAAATTGTATCCGAAAGTACTAGCGGATGCATCCAAAAGAGAGTGTTATCGCTTCGCCGTCGCGGCTTTGTTTAAGAGACAAGTGTTCTCGTTGTTGAATTTGTTGCAGCAGCGAGGTGTGCAGACTACATCGTTTTTTTTTCTTTCTTGAGAGGATTGGCACTAAAGAAGTCGCCGGCTCTAGGTCGAGCAGCCCATTTTTAGGCATTCGCTGAGAGCCACTTGTGTCCAACACCCGGGAGCCAGGCCGTTCATTGCTGTGATGGCGCCGGAAGCAACTTCTTTCGTAGTGAAGAGAGCGGCATTGACAATGAATAGTCTAACATTATCGAGTCGAGCTCCATTTGCTTTCAACGGTGCGATGCATGTACCGCACTTGGCTCCAAGGTCGGGAACGGAAGCAGCCCAAACATTTGTGCGGAAGGAGTTGTAGAGTGCTCCGACAGTGGTGACGTCAAAATTATCTACGATATCTACGCAGTTTGCGGTGTTAAGTCCAGCAGTCGCAAATCCAGTGGTTGAAAGTTTGCCCCACTTGGCGGAGTTACCATTCCATGGGTTCTGAAGTTCTGGGGCTAGACATGGTGCCATCTGTCTTTCGACTAGCAGATTAACCCCTTCTGCCGTTGGAACAGCGACAGCCATCGATGGGGCCAAAAGAAGGGCAGTAGCGTAGAAGAATCTCATCTTGCTTGAATTTTGTTGATATAGATAAGTATTTTCAAATGTATGATAAAGTATGTGAAAGTGCTGGATTTCTAGAATTCTGGTCTTCTAGATAATAGATTCGATGGGTTCTTGGCTCGAAGATGGTACGATAGTAGAAATTTCCATCCGGATGGGAGATCGCGTGGTCTTATATATCTGGATGGGCCATGAGAGATCATGCGGCCGTACTATCTGAAAGGACTGTTGATCATTCTGATGTTGACGTTCTCTTCGTAGGAGTCTCTTTCTCGAGATCTCCACTTTATGAGCATAAGCTTCGGATATCGCGGATCTCCTGGAGGTACCTGCTGAAACCTACTAAATCCGAAAACCGTCGACCATGTCGGTTACCGTGTTTGTCTCGCGAGCTAGGCTGCTGAACTTTAAAGTTTGGTCTACAGCACAAATACCCGTGTATATGCATCAGAACCTCGCCAATAGCCGAGAAAATCGCCTAAAGCTCGACAACAGACCCAACCAGGTCACTTTGAGCAACTACAACTAATTCTATTGTCTAAGTGTTATATGACAATATGCATTGATACTTGCCGATCCTAAAATGCAGCCGCTTATAGGAACTAATTATGCACTTCGTTCTGCGTTCTTTGAACTTTAAATCGACATGAATATATTAATTACCTTCTCACGAGGTCTAGCTGGTTGAGATATATTCTCACCGGCGTTACAGCAGTTTACAAAAAGCAGATGCATTTACATATATTAAATGCATCTACGCTTAAAAGACCAATCGAAAATTAGCTGACTGCAGATCCATGCATTCTGTATACATAGATATCAAGCCACATTTGATTGTAAACGTCATCTAAAGTGTCAGCGTCAAGATAGTTTCCCGAAAGCCTAAGGGTCATGGCCTATAAGGAATACCCTGGACGTCCATGTGGAAAGCCAATGAACTAATTGGAATGCACATCGTGTGATATTTCTGAGAAGGGAGACTCGGTTATTCAGCTATACTAATATTATAATGGGGAAGTAGATCGCACCCGGAGTTCGCTATAACTTGAAGGAAGCTCCGGAGCTCCCTCAAGTTTTATCGCCATGTTACAAAATCATGGAGTGAATACATAAATTTGATTGACTAATATGCGGTATGCGCTGTACATGATATCGGCGAGCCCGAGAGAGCTGCAACCGATCACTGCTGCCACTATTTTTTGACCAGCAATTGCTGTTTCTTGATCAGGGTGGTCCCCGGAATGGAAGAAAATCGCGGTGAGAAGGTGGAATAACCCTTCGTCCACCCTTTGTCCGCCAATATCACCTCAACATATTGAATGCTGAGCATATAAGGTATACATACTATAGGTAGAATATCCGGTGCACCCTAGCTATCAGAATCGATATATCTTGATTTGGAATGGGATATCTCGCCAGTACTGTGAGTATATAAATGGCTCATATAGAAGCCGTAGCCTTTAATATTGTATGACAGTAGGAGCCTGTTTCTTACAAAGTCACTTTTGATGATTTCAATCTCAACCTCTAGCTCGCAGCAACAACCTCATAGTCTTAATATAACGTGTTCAGGTCCTCATGCATGAAATGCCCCTCGTCGCCATTGGTGCGCGTGCGATGGTATGCAGAATTGAAACCTCGCTTACTCTAACCCATTGGGGCAGCTTTGCCTGGTAGCTAGGTGGTTTGAGACATCGGGTGGCGGGCCGTTACTGGTGCAAAGCGCCGGGCCACGGAGGTGGCAGCAGACACTTGACAATATTTTACGTAATGGGGCGTTGCAATGTTCGCTCTATATCAACAGCTTAAAGAGTACTGACTTCAGGTATTCAGATTACACTCGCTCTATGTCGCTCAGTCAGATACCTAGTATACTTAGGTATATATACGCGGATCCACAACCTCAATGCACTGATGCAATAATAGACAGTAATATACACCCCTGAGATGACATACTGGTTGGCATCGCGCCGAAGCTGCTTGTGCTCTGGGCACACCAGCTGGTGCCTGGGTCCCGCTTGCACTGCAAGCAGGCTGCGATCTTATCACAGAGCAGATATACTCGTATATACTTATCACCACCAGATCCTCAGGCTCGCTTGGATGCAATGCTCGAACTTCTTCTGGCAAAAGCTTCTATACCCGAGAACTCTTCCCAAAAAAGGTTGTCCTCCAGCATCGAGAGTTGCCACGTGAGAGATACTGGCCGGATATACGGCACTGATATGAAACGGCCCCCTGTCGACGAGATAGGCATCGCATCTGAGCCAATAGGATACGATGCAAATCGCCATTGACGTCCTCGAGGCCTTCAGACATCTGACGAACACATTTAGAGTATAGGAAGAAGAGGGGTCTTCGGATATAAGGAATCGTCGAGCGGTATATATTAGCCATATTACGAAAATTGGTGGAGCGGATTTCATTGAACCATTCGGGATAGGCGAGAGAACCATGGGGCTTGTCCGAGCTCCCGAACTATAATTTCAGATTCGCTAAAACCAACCCAAAATACTTCACAATGACCTATCTCATCTCGCGATTCAATAAGATCCACCAGTGGTATTATGTTCGGTGGATGATTGTCGCCCAGTGGGGGGCGAATATGCGTATACCTATGGCGAGTAGAATAGCTGGGTCATGGCGATCGAGACAGCCGCTTATAACCGACAGCACGAAGCTTACGATATGAGGAGCTCAGGCAGGTGCGAGATTTGTTGAGGACTTTATTCCGAATGCAGGATCAACTTAAGAGGAGGAATGGTAGGATAAGTATTTATGTGATCAGTGCGCTTGTCCACCGTTCCACCTTTGCAAACACGTCAGAAGTCAGGAAAATTAAAAGCAGCCAGCGCATCTAGACCACGGGCGAAGACCTGTCGACCTCATGCGATACATGACAAACTCCTTCTCTATCGTTGGACTCTATTGGGATCTCGATGACAGTCGTTTATAGCCCTGCATAGATGCATTCTTCGCAACATTCAGATAGCGCAGCATCCCGCCCGTATATTCTACTTATCGGCAATCACGCATTACTACCATCCTCTCTGATTCCAGTACCAAGAGAACGTGTGTTTCATTGCTCTCACCTATCAGTCTGTCCCTGTCGGATGGACGGGCTTAAACCAAAAAAATTAATTAAAGAGCATGCATGCGCGCCGTATTCCGTGGCGAAACCAAGCTTCAATGGGCGATTGCCCGTGTCGGTGGACGAACGAAAGAATTTTGGTTTGCTAGCATTCTGAGGAAAATTAGGTTTTATCCGCATTTTCAGAGTAGACATGGCTGGCGGTTGCAATTGGGTTAATGATAATAATCTCACAGTATAAGTACTTAATTGATAGTATTCGGCTTAATGTCAATATTCTGCAGCTAAACAACAAGGCTATAGGCAACTTTTATTCCGATAATTTATGTCGCTGAAAGCTCTCTATAACACACAAGTAGTGTAGGAGGCGTCATATCATGCGAGACTATCTTCTGTTTATATTTCAGATTGCTCGCTTGGAATCAGGATAATCCTTTCCCATAAGTATTTTCCCATATTTGAGTGGCCAAGATAGGTCTGGGGACCACGGTTCTAGGACCGATCCGTTTCTGACACTAGAGAACGTCGATATCTGATGATACACAACTTGATTAGTATATATAAATTTTACATATATCGACATCCGGATGCTATCAAATTTAATCTAGCCTATTAATACCATCTTTGATTCCTTAAGCGACGCGATTAATCATATCTGGTGGATCCATAGCGATCTGTCGCTCTTACGAACTTCTTAAAAGTTGCTCAGGTGGTTTTCGATAAACCAGGAAATTCATATTTTCGCTTGTTCTCTAATTAAACGCGGACAGCTCTAGACATTTATTTATCCATCCCCTTAGTTATGGTCATCTTTTACAATGGTCTCCTTATTATAGCTGTAGCGGCCTAGCTTAAGAATTTAACACAAATACATACCCAGCAAATTGTTTTAGGGATCACCTACGATACCTGCATTTCGAACGTTAACGATTAATCGGTTGATGGCCGACGATCGTGATGGTAAGCTTTGTATGAATAATCACCTTAGCAGCCGGTGCTAAATATGTATGAATAGATTTATCGTATTTCTACTTGATGCATCAACAGGATAATAACAACATCGATTAAGTAAAAATTTCGAAAGCTGTCTACCATACTAGATAAACTCATTGTATTCTGCCACCCTTTCAACAATTAAATGGATCTCATAGATTGTAGGAACAGTTGATATTTCTGGCTCTATAGCTTATTTCTGCTTTCTACCACCCTTCTAGTCTCTGACTAGTGTTAAATCTTTAGTGGTGGGTCAACTTTATATGAGAGCGGTCCCAGCAATTAGACCACACGACAGTATTCGAGCTATGCCATTTAGACTGCACAACTAAATCCAGTTGATTAATTAAGTGACTGTTAGGCCATGGCCATGTTCGATTTATTATTAGTATGATTGGATGGTATCGGGCTCTTCGTTCATACCTCAGCCTACGACATTGATACAAGGCGGGGAACGTGCATTGGGCTGATGGATCATGCAAAAATTCGGCGGAGGTAAAGCTCTACATCGCCCTGTAGCACAGCATTTATACGCGAGCTGTCGCGACTCAGCCTCCTGTCAAGATATTAGTGTCAGATCCGCAATCACAAAACCCCACGAACTCCAATTCGGCTTGCAAAGAAAATCCTTCACAAAAGTGCATTTCGACCATTCCCCCCTCAGATAATGCCGAGCCTTGGCATTCACACAGTGAGATTGAAAGCCGGGGACTCTAACTCGGGTCTTATCTCGCTCGGTTAACTTTCGGGAAGAAGAACAAACACATCCCGTGTAACAAGAAATCAGCAAGTCCAATGCTCGGACTTTGACAGTGTCACTACGGCGTGCCTACTTGAAACCGCTTATTATGTCTGTACATCCTATACACGGGTAGCTGATCCCCGAAGTCTATATAAGTATATGTAACACTTACGTATGTATATAGCATAGCTTCATTCATATATATCACACTGGGGTATGCCGAAAGTTCAGCCGGATAATTTTTAATTTTGGCAACTTGTTCGAAAGGTAGGGGATTAGCCGCACATAACGGTAGCAACATATACTTAGTAGGGCTGATGGTGGGGCCTCAACTGATAAGGCTTGGTCGCGTTTTTACTGCCCCTTCAATTGCCGTTAATACGAGTTATGCCGCAAAAGGTAATGCTAAGGCTTGGACAACGACTCCAAGACCTCGTCAACTCTCCAAGCCCCTCGCGAAGCGCACGCCGAGGAAAATGGCTGGCGATAAGTGGGTCACTCGAGAATAAACAGGCCACGCTTTTTCCGCGTGATCAATGTAGCCCCGAGTGGCACGAACAAGCTAAGTGAGTAATCAAGTAAGTCAGAGGCTAGTTGAGTATTCATAGGAAGCTAGATATACAAGCTGGTGCAATGCATTCTTCAGCTGGCTGAGGTATAAATAGAGCTGCGTGGTGTAAAGGTGGTTCCCAGCATTTGCCCTCATATCTTTTGTTACGCTTCATAGAATACATGTAACCCAGCCAGCATTTTTCAGCATCAAAGGCAGTTATCCATGTCGTCGACTGCTACGTCGGCGGCGGCGACCGCGTCAGCTACTCCCAAGGTCGCAGACCAGACTGGTATAATCGGTGGGGCTAATCCACAGCACTACAACAAAAATGATCCCATCGTCGTATTCATTGTGCAAGTAAAGACTCAAAACTAGCCATACGGAAGACAATGGACTCGCCAATGCAACTGACATATTTGGATAGGTTTTTATAATTGTTGTCCTATGTCGTCTCCTCCATTGGCCGCTGTCCCGAATCCGACAACCGCGGGTTATCGCGGAGGTCATCGGGGGTATCATCTTGGGTAGGCTATATATATCTGTAAGACTGGCTAGAGGAATGCAGTGGTCTTATCAATAAATATATCTAGGTCCCACGGTTATGGGAAGAGTGCCCAATTTCACCACTACAATATTCCCAGCCGAAGCAATGCCAAACCTTAATCTTGTTGCCAATCTCGGTCTCGTGCTCTTCCTTTTCTTGATCGGCCTCGAAGTGGACTTCCGCATTATGGTTGACAACTGGAGGATTGCCTTGGGAGTTGGCGCCATGGGCATAGCAATACCTTTTGGTCTAGGTAAGTGCCGCCTGGATATATAGAGCGGATCGGATTCGTCCAAAGCTTTCTTCGCTAATGATTCCATGCGCAACAAAGGTGCCGCCCTTGCTTATGGGCTGTATAATGAATTCGGCGAAGATGCTGGAGTCAACAAAGAAGTCAACTTTGGCATATTTCTACTATTCGTCGGCGTGGCGTTCAGCATCACGGTAAGGATATAGGAATCTTGGCAACAAAACCGTGACTTATATCGCAGACTAGCCTCTTTAACGTTGCTGACCTGGCGACTTCGAACGCCGTTCTTTTGGTTAGGCCTTCCCGGTGCTTTGTCGTATTCTGACAGAGCTCAAGCTTTTGGGTACTAACGTCGGCGTTATCGTTTTATCAGCAGGCAGCGGTGACGACGTTGTTGGATGGGTCCTCCTCGCACTAACCGTTGCCCTTGTCAATGCTGGCTCCGGAATTACAGCTCTTTATGTCCTCTTAGTCGCCATCGGATATATCTTGTTCCTGTTCTTCGTTCTCAAACCTGTCTTCCACTGGTACTTGCGAAGAACCGGAAACTTGGAAGGTAGCAGCGGGCCTAGTCAGACTGCGCTCACGATAACCCTTCTCTTATGTCTGGCCTCCGCCTGGTTTGCAAACGTCATTGGCATCCATGCCATTTTCGGTGGCTTCGTGATTGGACTTGTAAGTCACATTTTCTATCATATTTGTTCTTCTAGTGCGTTGCATTTCGACTGTGCCCTTCGATCTCGTCGAGTTATCTCTCTGTTATGGCCGTCGGCCTTGTCAATGTGGCTGGGTTAAACTGGCCATGAAATTGCCCAAGTTTCATCGTTTATAATGGTGGTCACTAACCGGATTTTTTCTTTATCTAGATTTGCCCACGCGGCGGGTTTGCTGCTGCTGTCGCTGAGAAGATCGAAGATCTTGTCACAGTTCTATTCTTACCGCTATATTTCACCCTCTCCGGCCTTAGAACGAATATCGGCTTGCTAGATAGTGGTATCGTCTGGGGCTACGTTGTTGGTGTTTTAGTTATTGCCTTTGTCGGTAAGATATCGGGTGCTACCTGTGCAGCTCGATTGTTTAAACTCCGTTGGAGAGAGTCTCTGGCTGTTGGAGCCTTAATGCAGTGCAAGGGACTTGTCGAGCTTATTGTCTTAAATATCGGCTTAACTGCTGGTATTATCTCGCAACGCGTCTTCACCATTTTTGTGGTGATGGCTCTTGTTACTACGTTTGCAACAACGCCTCTGGTAAGCTTCTTGTATCCTGAGTGGTATCAGAAGAAATGCCTTGCATGGCGAGCCGGCAAGATTAATTGGGATGGAAGTCCGCGTGCTGGTTCGGACGATAGCCCTGCCGGTGCACACGATGAGGAACCTTCTGCTGGAGGGCCCAAGGTCAGGACAACAGCCAACAGACTGACGGTTCTCCTTCGTCTTGATACCTTACCCGGCGTCATGGCCTTGATAATGGTCCTGAAGGGGGTTAAGGATGTGCCCACCCCAGCAGTCCACAGGTCTAAAAAGGGCGTCGCGGACCCGAAGAATAAGGAACTCGGAGTCAAATCTGTGGCCAAAGGGGTGCCTACAAGGTTAGAAGTATACGGCCTACGTCTTCGAGAGCTAGATGAGCGTACCTCTGCTATCATGCGCGCTACAGACCACGATGTTGCAAGGGACCCTGCAATCAACTTCTTCAAAACATTCGGTGGGTTGAATGGTATTGCTTGCGCTGCTGGCCTGTCCATAATACCAGGATCCTCATTTTCCGGCACTTTATCCGATCGCGCTAAGGATACTTCCTCCGATCTTGTGATTGTTCCCTGGAGCGACAGTGGCCACATTGTTGACGACTATGTGTACGATCAAAGCTTGGAGATCAAAGAGAGTAAAAGGCAGCGTTTTGAGTCTGGCCCTTACGTCAACTTTATCACGTCTCTTCTCAATGATACGACCTCCAGTGTTGCAATCTTTATCAATCGTGGATTCGGTAGTACCGACGGCCATCGAGATCTCCTGAGGCGCCGCAATAGCACTATTTCTGGAACGCTTTCCCATGTCCACTCTGGTATCGAGCCCGAACTTACATTTTCAACTCCCGATTTAACTCATCATGTCCTGTTTCCTTTTATCGGCGGTGAAGACGATCGCGCTGCGCTTCGGTTTGTCCTTCAGCTCGTTAAAAGCACCAATGTCACGGCTACTATTCTTCAAGTTACCCCCAGCAATACCGCAGCTGAAGAATCTAAAGAAGTCAGCACGGCTGCAGCTACTAATAACGCCTCAGAGGACGACGCTGCCTTTTATCTTCAAATCGCGACCTCACTCAGTAATGATGACGAGATTGCTTCGCGTGTTGTCTTCGAAACCTTAGAGACCACCGAGCCAATCCAAGCTATCATCACCCGCGCTAAGCAAGAGCTGGGTGTAGTGCAGGACGCGGGTGACCTCATTGTCGTTGGCAGGACGCATGTGGAGAATTACGAATCCCAGATCGCAGATGTCACCAGCGAGCATGCACCCCCTGTATCAACCGATGCTAAGAGAGCCATGGGCTGTGTGGCTACGGCTGTGCTTGTTTCACGGGTTAAGACATCCATCTTGGTTTACAGAGCATCTGCTTAATTAAATCGTGCACAAAACATGTGTCCGCTTCTTTCGGCCAGCTTTGTTGTTTGGGGCTTTGGAGGGAGCGAATACGTCGATAAACCAGATTGTTGGCTTGTGTGGTATCTCGTACACGCAAAAGATCTCACAGTTTTACTGTTTCTTTGATTCATCTAGTACTTAGAATCGACGATCAGGTCTTTAAAATCGCCTCTAGATCTTTCGTATCAGATATTCATAGTACAAATTTATGGTTTAAGTTCCTCCAATAGCTCGTACCGTTCTACAGCTTAAATCATGACACAATTGACTTGCATTATAGTGTTATAATCAGGAATTAACTTTAGATCACGGTTATAGGATACATATCGCTCTCTGATATCCCTGATTGCTTATCCCTAGTATCTAGAACAGTAGTATCGTGAATGCCTGTAATATTAGAACTGGTCTTACTAGCTTTTGAGCCGCGACCAAACGGATTACTCGGAAGCTTAAGCCCTCTATGCCGTCTATGATATTACCGCCTCGGCCACCTTTTTTAACCGCTTCACCAATAATAAGATCTAGATCGTCTACGTGCTTGAATATAATGCCTTAGGTCTCGATCTTAATGTATCCGTTTAGACGAGGGTATGTAGGAAACAACCGTGCGTGTTAGGGAAATCTGTACGATTTTATTTAACCGGAAATAATTATATATACTATCGAAGATTCAGAGGGCTCCTATCTAACAACTATGACGAGGGTAACAGCAGTTTAACTGAATACGTATTTTCCAAGCCGAGAACTCTAGTTCTCAGTTCGACTTGATTTATCTGAATCGAGCAGACCCGAGAGCAATCTAAGTTACGTCCGGTCTTGTATAATTGGAGCATGGCCTTTATAAACTAGGATGAATGTTACGCCAATGTTCTAACCTAGGACTCAGGCTAGGAGGGCAAAAGGCTAGGATGCCATATTAATCGAGAATACGATATTATTGCATGCAGACTCTTAATATCTACACACTGACAATCTGGCTTTCCAAGACCATCGTACAAACCTACATTCTCTGTTATTCTGTGTTGCATTATCCGATTTCGGGACATACCGCTTCCAGGTCCTGGTTCAACCTAAGAGCAAGCACATACTTAAGAAGTACCTGGAAATGTTGGTTTCCTGGTTCGGACACTTATAAATTACCTTGAGAATACTATACGAGTATGACAGCATATATTCTTGCTAAGTAAAGCTATGCGCCTAAGAATATTATTATCTCTACTACAACATGTGCACGAGCTTTAGCATCTCTGTCAAGTTATTACTTAGATAATACATAATCTACATACATGATCTATATCTATATTAATATACTAACTGTTCATAAATATTGATAGATAGTAGTTTCCGTTTAATGCCTTATCAGATGTCATTACTCTCTCCTAAGCCATGCTGTCAACCCTCCAAGGCTTCATCATCGATTCAGTGGTTTATTGACGAGAATGGGAAGTTTCATGTGAATCTTTTTCATATATATATGTATGTGCTATCGGATATAAGTGACGGGAGCTGGTTATGATGAACGAAGACTTATATAAAATTGAGTAACTGGAACTAGTAGTTAGCTCTCTAATTGATTTTCTTGAGAGTAAGCTCAAAATCAATTGCAGTAAACGTCTGCTACCTATAAATTTCCCCTGAGAAGATTGACACCCTTTCTAAAAACCAGCGAATCTCCCTGTATTATAACTGAGCGTTAATGTGGTCTTACTTTCTAGAGCCACTATCGCATTTACTACGGTCTTCGGTCCCTAAGATGATATTGCTGGAACTACAACTTCTAAGGTAATCGAGGAGCTTGACTTTGCCAAGATTCTCATCAATTCCTGGGCCCGGTTTGCCATCTGGGGAGGGTGTAGCTCTTGCAACTTACCCACGCTGGTCTATCAAAGTCTATGCCAGGCCAGCCACCATATTACCCTGAAATGCCTTAGTATTATTCGAGACATAGATGTTGATCATCTCTACAGTAAGCAGTAGATGACATCCCCGGAATGTACTTTCCGCGCGACTGATCAGATATCTTTCAACGCCTTGCGAAAGGATCTTGGGGTAATCCTAAGTGTAACAATATTGAAGCATCTGTCCGATCAGATTTTCTCAGAAACCAGGGAACTGTAGCCTGTGCTCGAAAGACATATTAGTATATTATCTCTAAATTCGTCGTCCCCTGGTGGTCAGCAACATTTTGAATATCTCTGTTCACATGCACATGCGAACCTATCATGGCGAGGGACTGGTCAGCCAATCAGACAGACCTAGACTGTCTCAGAAAAGGCATCATTCATACCCAGCATCACAATATAGGCAGCAAAGTATCATCTTATGCTCACTATTAGCCACGAACTCTGCAGAATGAAAAAGCAGAGCGTAACCCGCTTATAGCTGCCGCTGTGCACGTATAGCTAAAGTGTAATATAGCTCGGGAAATCATTGCAGCTATGTGCATATATACTAAGTACTTATGTTCCGAAAATACCTAGTCCATGATCAACTAGGGCATCTCGGCTAATGGCGGTACCGAGGGCTGTTTCCCCTGGCTCTTAGTCCTGCTTTACACATTGTATTCTCTACAGACTCCCTGCCGTTATCGATTGTATACTTGTGTCGCGTGAATAGACACTGGTTCCATAACCATTCGGTTACGTCTTATCGGTGCCTATATATCAAGAATATTCACCTATATATCCGCTGAAAGAAGCTAGACCTCGGATTATCCTCTTCCAGAGGCGCCTAACAATTTGGACAGATTAGCCGGCTCCAAGTGAATGTCGCTGAAGATCCGATTAGCACAAAGATACATGCTAATTTATCTACAATGCTAATATTGCATGATTTAGACCAAACAAAACCACATCTATTTTACATTTATACTCACTTCTCCACCATCAAACAACAATTATCCAAGATGAGAACCCCAAAATTGCATATATATAAGCTTCGCAACAGTATAACAATGCTTGGCACATTGATGAATGGTTGGTCGATGTGAAATTCTTCCAGACGGATGGGTGGGAGTTCTGCTAGATGATATATTTGAGTAGCAGACATATTTGAGCAGCAGACTAAAATTTGGTTCTTATAGGGTCCGCCCAAGCCTGGGTATCTCCTCTTTCTATTCCGTACGCGTTAGTTCTCGCAAAAAAACTCCTCGGCTACTTACGCTATGGCTGGAGTCCGGTTAACATCGAATTTGAACAAAGAGCAATAGAGAACATATGATGTATCACATTGGCTTAGACTTTTTAGCAATTATTCTACCATTACATAATTATTGCCACGTAGGGGTGTAGAAAAGAGTAATTACCGTCGAAATCGGGGTGCTAAGTACTTACTAGTCGCGTAGCGGCGAGCGTGAGAGGTGGTTTACAATATTAAAATGTTTCGCCAAAAGGCTTAGTGATACCATGCTACCAATTACTAAGCCAAAGTAAAGATTGACACAGATTTTACAATAGAGCGGAATTATATTAGATCTCTTTGTAAAATCTGGGAGGGAACGACTAATATCCGAGCATAAAGAATTTCGCAGCCTGATAGGTTGATCACCGATTGATGGAACATACGTATATATAGGTGCCAGCCTCTCTGCGAAAAAGGTCGACAGCACTAGAGTTTCAAATATCTAAAAAACCCTTAGTCTCATTGATCTTCCGGTTTATATATTCCAGCTGAACAATTCTGGTCCGAGGTTTCGGATCTCCCCGACGAAATGCGGCGGTGCCTAATTCACATCACAATAGCCTCGGCTCTTCTAGCAACTCTGGTTGCCGCCAGACCAAAAGTGTACACCCGCCAAAGCAGTATGCATTTCCAAGAGGTTTTTTATCTTCAAGAATGTCGTTGACTAAATAATTGACACAGCTCCGACAAAACCACGGCATACTGAGCCAGATGAAGCACCTGATTGTGATTACTGGTACATTGCGGCTTCTAATGGTATAGTAATCCTGTGGGCGCCTTGTAGATTATCGGTAGCTGACCGTCGAAACATTTCAGACGAAACATGTTTCACAATCTCCCAAGCTGCAGGTATCGATCTGGGTCTTTTGCTTTTGTTGGTGAGTGTTAACCTCCATCGCCTACAGACTGGTTATAAGCTCGTGGGTACAATACTGAATGCGGACCCAGAACCCAACCTTGAGCAATGATTGTTCCGCTGTAAAAGCCGGGTATGGTTATTGCATCGACGCAGGAGGCAGCCCACCAGAGACCCCTCCAACTACAACTACCACAAAAAATGCTGCTACTCCGACAACACCGCCTCCAGCAGCCCCAACCTTCACACCAGAAGACTTTCCTCCACAGAGTGGAAAGGCTGTTCAATGCGTTAAGACTAAATCCGGCCAGCCTACCCCCGGCAGCACCACTGCAGGGGCTGATCTCGCTACGGCAATTGGGAAGGCATGTGCTCAAATCCTGCCAGGAGGCTCTATGTGGCTTGAGAAAGGTTATCCGTATCCAGCTACAGTGAACATAAATGGCAAACCTGTTAGATTTGCTCTGAAAATCTGGCTAGGCGGCTTCCAGGTGCCCAACGATCTCTGTGTTAGCCAGCTAAAGGCTGTCTATCTCCAGGGTTGTCAATTTGGAAGCCCTGCCAAGACATATGGGGGATGTTCGTATAGCAGTGATCTCAACTTCCAGACGTGCATTTTTCCTTAAGATATATGATATAGATGATCATGTTTGACAGAATGAGTGTTCTAGAATACGTTTCCAGGTTTATTGTCATAGTTTAATCAAGGCGTTTGGTTTGCTTATATATCATATGCATAAATATATCGGCATTCACGATCATATATATCTAGAATACTAGTTAGATAGAGGCGGTTATATACGCGCCGTAGTCGCGTCGACGTCGCGTCGATGTCGAATTTAGTCATATGTCAATAACCTCTCGCCGTCAATTATTATCTCATTGTGATGGAGGCCGGACAACAGACAAGTCTGAAACCAGCGATCATCTATCTGCTATATCTGGTTCAAAACCAATATTCATTAATGTAAGCCGATTATCGGTGCCCCAGACAAGGGGGGTTTAGGATTTATTCTCAACATGTTCATGGCCTTTCACTAAATTTATAAAGAGGGCGCAGCAGCAGTGTTTGCCCCAGCATGCTAGCAGTACCAAATATATTGCGAGATGCGATGATATACGCTTCAGCGTGATAGCCCACGAGTCTAATATTGGCGGCAATTCAATTAATATATCGCTATATGTAACGTAGGTAGCGGGATCAAACGTTTAAATTTATAGATCCCCATGATGGATAATTATCAATATTGAGTATGTACGTATATGTATGCCAAGTGCCGCAGCAATTTATAAATACTAGATAACGGCCACGATCGACTGCACCGTTAGACTTGCTCGCCGCCTTGGTCTCCAGTGGGTAATGTATAGCTGTTGTCGGTGCAGGCGATAGCCGACAATAAGTGGTATAACCGTATACGCGTAGTAAGTCCGCCTTGCCTCGTGAACCAGGCTGCACCGCGACCTAGCATGCCGGTTTTCGGAAGCAACAAGAATATCCGGATCTGAGCGTGCATGCAAATGCACCTAGTCTCGGTGCCAGACTTGCCCTGTTGCCAATGTGTGTTTGTGCTATCCCGATCTTAAGATCTTGCCGAGGATGTCCCACTTTTGAATTGTGGGTTGGATCTGTTGCATTTTGCAAAAGGGTATCGCGCAGACCTAAACTCCGTCCACGCCACGCTTTTGATGAAGACGAATTGCAATCGTCGCGTCGTCGGTATCGACCCTCTTCCTCCTCGGCGCAACCCACAGTTCGAGATGCTGCTCCTTGGTGCATTGTCGCGGGTCCTGTGAACCCCTTCCACTGTTGTAACAGCTTCCCCGCAAACCCTTGATTTCCACCCCGTCTGTCGCTTGGACTCTGCTTTTAGGCGGGAGTCGACGGGCGGTCCAAGTCGAAGGTTAAATTGTCCCAAGCTCTGCATATCAAAGCGGAGTTGCCGTTACAACTGGCCGCTTGGCTGCTCAGATCGCCAATCTCGCCTGCAGCCAAATGCTCTGCAGCGGCTGCAGCTCGCCGCTCACCGTTCAAAAAGCCACGACACAGCCCTCGCAATCTTGTCCAGTCCATCCAGCTTCACGCCCGTCTCTCCTCCTCCTCCTCCTCCTCCTCCTCTTCTTCTCCCCCCTCAAAGACGTCTCCGTAAGCAAGCTAGCCATTGAACACTAGTTACTGCCACGCGTCACGCTCGCAAAGATGGCGCGCATAGGGACCGTTGATTCTTGTCTGCTGATCGCATACTCCCTGCTCGCCTTCTGCAGCTTCATCACTTCCGTCTCCTCCTGGAATAGGCTTTCCGACGGCGCCCTCAAAAAGCTTCCATCTCCCGGCGATACACTTCACCCGGACAAAGGCAAACTCCTGAAGCCGCTGTTGATCCCCCGCGTCGTCAACACCGAAGGCTCCCGAAAAGCTCTGCGACACTTCACTACTTTCTTCTCGGACCTGAATTGGTCTCTCAATTACGACAATTTTTCCCAGCCTACGGTAATCTCGAAGGATCCCGTGCCGTTTGCCAACTTTTGGGCCACTCTGGATCCCCCATGGAAAACCCAGGAACGACATCAGGGGGAGATCGGACGACTCGTTTTAGTCGCGCATTACGACAGCAAGATTGAGCCGGCAGGATTCATCGGAGCAACAGACAGCGCGGCCCCGTGTGCCATGATTATGCACATCGCGAAGGCCATCGACGGAGCGATGAGACGAAAATGGGCTAAAATGGAGAAGGATGCCGACGAATTCGAGATGGCTGACGAACAGGGGCTGATGGTCCTGCTATTGGACGGCGAGGAGGCTTTCAAGTGGTGGTCCAGCGAGGATTCCATCTACGGAGCCCGGCACCTTGCCGAGAAGTGGGAGTCGACTATGAACGCAGCCCATAGCACCTATAAGAATCATTTGTCGTCGATCAATCTTTTCGTTCTACTCGACCTTCTCGGTGCGCCCATGCCGCGGGTGCCCTCGTATTTCAAAGTCACACATTGGGCGTATCAACATCTGGCGGATCTTGAGATCCGGTTACGCGGGCTCGGTTTACTCGAGTCAGGAAAGGACCATGCGCTCTTCCTGCCTGACCGAGACAAGACGGTCTTCCCAGAAGGTCTCTCCATCGAGGACGACCACATTCCGTTCTTGAAGAAAGGGGTAGATATCCTACATCTGATCGCTTCGCCTTTTCCGTCGGTCTGGCATACGATGAACGACGACGGAGCACACCTCGACAAGCAAGTGGTCAACGATTGGGCTGTTATTGTTTCCGCGTTTGTGGCGGAGTGGTATGGCCTGGAGCCGTATCTAACGGCCAACGGCGATGGGATGAGTACGATCTCAAAGCGGCTGAACAAAACCGAACTGTAGTCGTTAAGGAAGCTATATCGCAACGCTGGGTGGGAATGCGGCTTCTTCTAGGGTGGTTGAAATTCGCATTTTTTTTGTGGTTACATTCCACGGGGGCATATCCGGTGCATTGGGCAATTGGTTTTGGTTACAAATTTTACGACCTTGCATGTTCGCTCAACCACGCCGTCCCGCTCCTCCTTTTCGTGCGTTTGAGGGGACGATATCTTTTTTTTTTCTTTTGGCAGCACATGTATGTATATAGATCGCGCCTCATAGATAGACTCCGGAGAGCTAGAGTCGCACAGAGTCGCATGCTTAGTATGCAACACGAATGCATGACTTAGTGCACAGCGTGGGTGGTCAAACCTACTGACGAATACATGTACGGCGTCCAAGTTCAACATGCAACGTCACGGCGATGTTTAAAAATGGAAAGCCAGACGCCGCCCAAAGGTGCAGCGGAATCGACGGAAATGCACACGGCTGCTGCACTTGATTGATGGGAACCGCCGCTACCAATTGGCAACCAATTGACAGCAAGTGCTTATCATATCAGCCCCCGATGCAAACATCCGCATCCAGCGACTGGCCAGACCGGATTGCTATGACATAATATCGTTCTGAATTCACTATGATTCAAATGTAATCATATCAATCGAGGGTTTTATGCATGTACAAGTACCTCGATGTACCGCCCGATAGAGGAATTCTTTCGCGCATACGAATCCAACGAGCTAGATGACTCAGTAAAGTACGCCGAGGAAATGATCGATTGTAAAATTGGAAACAAAAAGAGCTTAAATTTTTAGATCTATCGAATACGAGGAAATTTACCTAAGCAGATCCTTCATTAGCAGTAGGCTGCATGCCCGAAATCAACGATTTGAGTCAATGGGAGCCATGGCATCAAGGACAATGCCTGTGGCCGGCATGTTGGGACCTGCCGAAAATGGTGAGCGACAGACAAGCTTCGTCTTGTCAGGCGTGTGCCATCGGGCCGATAGTTCGCCCAGGGCCTTAGATTACTCGCTCACTCGCAGGCAGTCAATCGGACGGCAGTTCTCGGGCGAGCTCCTGGGCGTCTTCGAGCCAAGACTCGTGGGGAAATACGCAAGCTCGAGAGAACGAACGTCCAGAAGCGCAGACGAGATCGATAGACATCGACGGCCAGCTGCGAGCGGGGCATCGATTCCATTCGCTCGATTGGTGCTTTATCTGTGGCGGGAAGGCTGGTGCACCACCACAACGGGCGGGTGGTCTGTTGTGTTGCGTTGCGTTGCGCCTGTGCGACAAACCCACATGAATGACATCAGCGAACCGTCGCACAGAATCCGACTTCTTCTTCCTTCTCCCAGCAAGGAAACAACATCCACCACTTCATCATGGGCCATTTAATTATTTCTGCCCTTGTCGCGTATCCGAGTCCTGTCAACATACCCCCATCTATGAACGACTCACATCCTTGATACCCGGATTAAACCTTCTCGACAAGGTGCGGAAGCCTAGCTATCGAGAACGCTGGTGCCGTGGCCAGCAGTTCTGCCAATGCAATGCGCCCTCGGTAAAACCACACTGGATCACACCTCGAAGTCAGGCGGCGAATGCGGGCCAAGCTCGAAGCGGGCAGGCCACAATCTTTCTCCCGAGCCAACGGACGAGATCAGGGGTCCGGATCACAGGGCGGGGCTCCCTGCCTGCCTTCTTCTGTTCGCCCATGCAAAATGCGCAGGACATGCATGCACGAACGGCATGCAAGCCCGCGAGCAAATTGGTCCGGAATACACCGAGGTACACACACCATTCTATTACATACGCACGGAGACGTCGGCGCTGCGCAGCCTCGACTTATCGGATGAGTAATGCTGAAGAAGCATCTGCCAGATCTGGAAAGACTGTCGTTCCGAGTTAACGTTAAGCTGTGAGCAAATGGCTTTTTTTGCATCCTCATTTTAATTTTCGCCCTGGTCGGTTAAACTTTGTCGTTCGTTTCGTATGCCTGTCGCGTACGTACTGCCCAGGTATATAGACTTTCCGGCTCCTCTCCATTCTACTCGCCTTCCTCCATTTCCGTGCATCATTCAAAACTGTGCTTTGCGACAACCAAAACCGCATCATCGAAAAGAAAATCAAAGATAACATAGCAATAATAATATAGAGCGTTGCTACTGGTGGACACAGTTGCCCAAGTGCTTCAGTAAACCGCTAACTAGGCTACGCCTGAACATTCAAACAGGGAGCTCCCAATACGCGACTCCCCGCTCTGTCCCGCCGTCGGATTCTACAAGACCGGCCGTTGCGCCCAAGTTCACTTCTTTGCTCCCAGAAGACTCTGGTGACAGCGGCTTGCCGACTACTTCGCTCGCCCCCGTCTTGTTTACGCCCTTATCTAACCAGATATACCCACGTGGAACGGCGCGTCTTAACATAGTGAGCGCTCGAAGTCTATAAAACCAGCGCAAGGCCCTTTCGGCCGCCAGGCCGCCACCTCCACAACCTCTATCCATAACATCCATCCGTCGCTCTCCGCCTAACGAGCCTCCCAGATCCCTGCCACCGCGCGGGCATCCAGTGGGACCAGATACCCAATGGACTACAAACACCACCTCACCCTCGGGCAGCTCGTCACCACCCTCGCGGGCATCTCCCTCCTGCCTGCCTTCGTCGCCACTGTTCTGCTCGCCCCCAAAGCCCACGGCGCACTTCATCGGCGCAAACGAGAGGGCTCCATCCGTCTCGCCGAAACTTATGAGGATCAAGATGGCGCCGTAACTCAAGAGTCCGAGGCGCAGTACTCCGTTTACAAGCAGAAGCTCCTCGCCCTTGCCGCCGCCGCGGCCGGTGTCGGCTGCTCTTATGCGTCTTCCGTCAGGAGCATGGTACATGAAGATTACAGCTTCATCATTGGCTGGTGGACTTATACAGGAACATGGGTATTTTATAACCTTCCGGTCGAGACA
This sequence comes from Orbilia brochopaga, assembly GCA_036872635.1. Taxonomy (NCBI): domain Eukaryota; kingdom Fungi; phylum Ascomycota; class Orbiliomycetes; order Orbiliales; family Orbiliaceae; genus Orbilia; species Orbilia brochopaga. Next base: position 3,053,655 of record JAVHNQ010000005.1, on the reverse strand, counting down.
TTGTGGGATCAAATACTCGAGCTAACGCATATGTAACCCGTCACTTATAGTCCCTGATCTTCCTCCAAACGATATATTTCCAATTCGAGCGCGGCTATCTCGAAACCTTCGCCTGCGCGAAATATCTCTTAATCGCATCATTCCTCTTATTCTGCGCCCGTGGCACCGAGTTCCTGCTTTCTTTCACGGATCTCCAGGTCTCTTTCAATGGTGCCGACTGGTGGCTATGGTCGGGCCAAGTTGTCGCTGCCGCGACCCTGGCATCCGCCTGCGCCTGCGTGCCTCGCCGACCTAGCGTCGAAAAGGATGGCAGGAAGGTCGACGATATGAACAGCGCGTCCATCTACTCCCGTATGCTCTTCGGTTGGATGTCCGACCTCCTAGCGAAGGGATGGAGGACTGGTCATTTGGACGAGAGCGACCTCAAACTTCTCGGTGACGAATACCGGTCTAAAACTCTCTACCAAAAGTTCCGGGCCCTGAAATCCAGGACCAAGCTATGGTGGATGATCGTCGACGCTCACAAGATTTGGTTCGCGATGCAATATATCTACCAAACCCTCATCTGCGCCACACAGTTCCTCCCCCACTTCTTCATGTTGCAGATTCTCAGAACGCTTGAGAAGGGGTCGGGGTCAGGCACTGCCTGGGTCTGGGTCGTTGGGATGTTTGCATCAATGGTCGTCAACTCAACTGCCACCAATGCCCTCTACTGGCTCTCTTTCGGCCAGATGAACCTCTACATGCGTAACGAGCTCGCGTCGCTCATCTTCAACAAGACCATGCGGAAGAAGGATGTAAAAGGTGGTCAGAAGGCCGAGAAGAAAGATGCAGAAGAAGCCACCGACTCGGACGATTCTTCGTCCAAGGATAAGAAGACAAAAGAGGAGTCTGAGGAAGACTCACTCAAGGGGCTCCGACAAGGAGTCGTAAACTTGATCGCTGTAGACTCCTACCGCGTCGCAAACTTTGGCTGCTTCAGCGTGCTCTTCTACGAGTGTATTCTCAGCTTAACGATTGGCCTCGGTTTCCTCCTCAACTTGCTCGGCTGGCAGAGTCTATGCGCCGGTCTCGCGCTCTACGTCTTCTTGACGCCGCTCAACCAGTTCCTCGCCAAAATCTATCTCGAGGCAACCGATAAAGTCATGAAAGTCAGAGATCGGAAGCTTGCTGTTGTGTCAGAGGCTCTTCAAGGTATTCGGCAGATCAAGTTTGCCGCCCTTGAAGACCAATGGCAAAAGCGAATCGAGGATGTAAGGAAGGACGAGATGATGCAGATCTGGCGCACCGTTATCGCGAATTCATGGCTCATGGGTTGCTGGATCTTCGGTCCCATTTTCTTAGCGGCTATCTGCTTGGGTGTCTATGCAGTTATCAATGGTGGGCTTAGCCCAGCCGTCGCCTTCACCGCCCTTGCTATCTTCCAAGAACTTGAATTTGCCGTCAGCGTTGTCCCCGAGTTGATTGGTGACATGCTGGATGCAAAGGTCTCCGCGGAACGTATTCAGAAGCATCTGGATTCCGCAGAGAAGGAGGAATACATCAAATCATCTAGTCGAATAGCGTTTACTGACGCTTCGGTCGCTTGGGCGTCTGATGAGGACGAGAAAGAAGAGGATCGATTCGTCATCAGAGATATCAATATCGATTTCCCAATCGGTGGTCTTTCTCTCATCACAGGTGCAACCGGCAGCGGAAAGAGTTTATTGCTTGCTGCCCTGTTGGGAGAGGCCGATCTCTTGACTGGAACCCTTGAGATGCCCCGCCCACTCCCCAAGGCTCTAAGATACGACTCCAAAGCAAATGCGGACAGCTGGATCCTATCGACCTCGACTGCGTTTGTCTCGCAGATTCCATGGATTGAAAACGCCACCATCAAAGACAACATCTTGTTCGGTCTACCTTTCGACGAGAAGCGTTACAACGAGGTTATCGAAGTCTGCGCTCTCAAAAAGGATATGGAAATGCTTGAAGACGGCGATATGACAGCTATTGGCGAACAAGGAATCAACCTTAGCGGTGGCCAGAAATGGCGTATCTCTCTGGCTCGAGCTGTGTACTCAAGGGCCGGTATACTAATCTTTGACGACATCTTCTCCGCGGTTGATGCCCACGTCGGCAAGGAGATCTTCAACAAGTGCCTTACCGGGGACATTATGAAGGGCCGAACCCGTATTGTAGTCACTCACCACGTCCAACTGTGTCTACCAAAAACCGACTATATAGTCGAACTCCGCGATGGCAGAATCGAACGTGCTGCAACCGTAGCAGACCTCAAGAGGACCGGCAGCCTGACCAAGCTCATCCAACAAGAGGACGAGACTCAGCCTAAGGACCAAGCAGAAGAGAACGCTATCGAAACGTTACCCACTATCCCGAACGGTCAGTCAAACGGCCATGCAGCAGCTACCAATGGTGTTCCAACCGAGGTGAAGAAGCCCAGAGAATTCACAAAAAAAGAGTTCCGGGAAAAGGGCGCCATCAAGTTCTCTGTCTACAAGAAATACATTGGGGCCAGCGGTGGCGTACCGTTCTGGACGCTCTGTATCAGTTTCTTCTTTGTGTCTCAAGGGTTCAATCTCGGAAGGCAATGGTGGATGAAGATGTGGACTGGCTCACAACAAGCGGAAAGTGAGATGCATCTCTACACGACTTCCTTCTTCCACCACACCTCTAATCAACTCGTCGCTGTTCTGCAAGAAGAAAAGAGCTTAACCTACTGGCTTGGCTTATATATCTTCATCTGCTTTTTGACTGGCCTCTTTGCAACGTTGAAATACTTCGTTGTAGCTCTGGGCTCTTACCGCGCGAGTATCAACATGTTTAACGCAATGACTTATACCGTGCTCCGTGCTCCCACTCGCTGGTTTGACACTACGCCCGTTGGTCGCATCCTCAATCGATTCAGCGCCGATTTCATGAAGATCGATTCCAACCTTGCTAATCACATCGCCTTCTTTGGATACTCCCTACTTTCACTGGTCGGCATCGTCGTTGCCGCGGCTTTTATCACCCCGATAATGCTGCTTTGCGCAATTGTTCTCTTCGGTCTCGCATTGGCACTTGCGCTGTACTATCTCAGCACAGCTCGAGAAATCAAACGAATCGAGAGTGTAAACAAGAGCCCCATCTTCGAGCTTTTCGGCAGCGTTCTTCTAGGTGTCGGCACAATCCGAGCCTATGGTGAGAACGAGGCTTACGTCGAGAAGATGGACAAACGGGTAAGTTTCTCCGATCGTATTCAGACGCCGGTTTTATATCTTTTCACTTTCCGATTTACTAATTGCGCTCTGATAGATTGACACCTATGCCGAAGCCACGTTTTACTCGCAGCTAGCAAACCGCTGGATGGGCATTCGAATGACATACCTGGGTGCCGTTTTCAGCACACTGGTGGGCGGCCTAGTCATCACGATACCCGGAATGGACGCTGCACTGGCCGGCTTTGCCATGAGCTTCGCAATGGAATACACCTTCGCCATGATTTGGGCCCTGCGACGATACGCCGATCTTGAGCTAGATTTCAACGCCGCAGAGCGAGTGCTAGAGTATACAGTCATCGAGACCGAAGACCAGAGCGGTGCGACCCCACCAGCCGCTTGGCCTCAGGAGGGCAAAGTTGTCGTCAAGGATCTAGTAGTCGCTTACGCAAACGATCTGGATCCCGTCCTCAAGGGCATCAGCTTCGATGTGCGCCCACGTGAACGCGTCGGTGTCGTCGGGCGAACAGGCGCCGGGAAGAGCTCATTGACTCTAGCACTTTTCCGTTTCCTCAAGGCTCGGGAAGGCTCTATCGTGATCGACGGACTCGACATCTCTAAAATCACGCTGAAAGACCTGCGAAGCCGGATTGCTATTATTCCTCAAGATCCGGTGCTATTCTCTGGGACAATCCGGTCGAATCTCGACCCATTCAATGAGCACACAGATGATGAATGCCGCAATGCCCTCACAAGCGTCAATCTGGTGAACTCCACCGCTCCACCCTCTGGAACTGTAACCCCCAACCCACCCGGCACGGCTCCACCCAGCATCAGCACAAACGGAAACACCAACGTCTTTTCGTCTCTCGACTCGAAGGTTTCAGAGGGAGGTCTTAACTTATCTCAGGGTCAGCGCCAGCTGCTCTGCCTCGCTCGTGTGATTCTAACAGGCGCTTCCATCCTCATCATGGACGAGGCGACCAGCAGTATCGACCACGAGACAGACACCAAGATCCAGGAAGCTATTCGAGACACAAACTATACCGTTATCACCATCGCACATCGGTTGAACACCATCATGGATTACGACCGCGTTCTGGTCCTTGACGCCGGTAAAGTAGTCGAGTACGCGAGTCCGAAGGAGCTCTTGGAAATCAATGACGGGAAGTTTAGGGCCATGTGCAAGCAAACAGGGCAATTAGAAGATTTTGAGCAGATCGCGGGAGAGGCCTGGGAAAAGGCTCAGTCAAGACTTCAGACCGCGTGATCAGACCACAAAGCAGGTGACAGCTTTGTCTGAAAACCTCAGGCCATCATTTAGCGACCGCCAAAGACGGTCAATATTGTATTCACATTTTATCTCGAAGGGATGATGGAGCAGGCGGAATTCAACACGCTCGCTCGCTCTTCAGAGATTATCACCATCTTTGTATTTTGTAAAATGGATTTCTTGTAAGTTTAATTTTAGAGGGGATGAGGATACCACGATGCATGTTAGATGATTACCACAGGTCACTCTACGATACACCGAGGAAGGCATATATGCATGATACACGTTAGCAATTAATTCAATTTCAACAATTTTGACATAAATCAGATACCCTGTTTAAAACGAGATTTACTGTTAAGACTCTAATCAAGTCGTAAGTTTCTCTTGCACAGTACTAGGTAGCCTTGTCATATGCGTGTATAGAGCAATCTGTCGCATTCCGTGGGGGCAAAAGAAAACGCTAGTCTAAGCAACAAAAAGCTTGTGAGAATCGTAAGATAAATATCATGATATCAAAAAATAGCAGACCCTATGAGACAACAAGTAACCAGCTAGACAAAATAATAAGATAAAGAAAATCGACATCACAAGGAAGCCTTTGAGTTGAAGGAGGTCAGTTTTCCTTGGCATAATAGGACACCGCGTCAAACTTCGTGTGCACCAAATTTAGCACGGGGTTTGCGCCTCGCGCTCGTATAGTGCACCGATCACTCAGCCAGCAAGTTGAACCAGTCGCGGCCGCTGGATCTCCAAGCCTTTCCCTTGTTCTACGCGGCTTTGGCATGAGAAGATCCACCATCGGCGCTGTTGGTGGCACTTGAATTACTATGGCCGAAGAAGCCTTTCTTGCTTTCCTTTCGTTTGTGCTTCTTTTCTTCTTTATCCCGCGCGGCCTCTGCGACCAGAGATTCAAACACGCCTTCGCCAGCTTCATCATCTGGGTCTCGTTGCGCCTGTGCAAACACAACTGGTCAGCGAGTCCGCAAGATACCTGTAGGATTTGCGAATAATGCGAGATGAAATGGCTTACCTCACTGAATATCTTGCCAATCATCAGGAGGGCATGCGCTCTCTGAATTCGCTTCTCTTGGCTCACACTCTTGTCATAGAGCACTCGGTCGCAAACATCTCTCAGGACGCCCTGAATCTCGAATCGGCTGCCTCTCCACGCAGCCATCAAGATCTTGCCAGTAACCTTGCGTTCATATTCCATCTTTTTCTCGTCCGTCCAATCTTCACCGCCCGCTTCTTCCAGCTTTGACATGTTCTCCATTTCCACCTGGGCATCGATAGCGGAGGAAATTGTATTCCATGTTTCTTTGACAACCGTTCCCCGGTCCTTCATCCTGCTGAAGAAGCCTTGGATGCCGAGAAACTTCTGTGATTTGAGATACGTGGTTGCCTTCATTGTGTAGGTTTGACCGATCGCTGTGTTTGCCAAACATTAGTCATGAATATTGTCAACCAGCAGCAGTCCAGCGACTTGATGTTGGAGTATACGCACAATGCAAGATTTCGATGCCAAAGCTCTCCATCTTCAGATTCTCTGCCTCATATCTGATTTTGTCTTCGAAGCTCTTGGTAAGCTCGCGGTCGCCATCTGTCTCAGTCCATATACTCAATTTGTTGACCAAGTTCTTCATGAGCGTGGTCACGCGCTTCTCTCTGATCTCCCTTCTCTCTTTCTCAAAGGCGAGAAGCTCATCTCGCTGCCGTTGCCGTTGCTCTTTAGTTAGGTTGTCCTTTTCTTTCTTGAGTTTTTCGTCCGCTAGAGCTTGCTGGCGATGATCATCGTCCGTTTTATCCAAGAGAGCCTGGCGGAAAGGCACTCGCGAGGCACTGGAGGAATCGGGCGATGGGCTGGTTGGTTTCGATGACGGGGAAGTCGGAGAAGCAGTACCCTGAGGCTCAGTGTGAAAGGAAGCACTTTTCGGAGAAGACGGTCCGGCGGTCGGCCCAGCGGTCGGCCCAGCAGTCGGACCGGCCGTTGGCCCAGCGCTTGGTCCAGCACTTGGTCCAGCACTCGGTCCAGTATCCGGCTCGGTACCCGAGGTCGTATTTGGAGGTGCGTGTGCGCCAGCAGCTTGCGCATGTGCGGCTTCAGCTGCCTTTTGAACGGATTCCGGGTCGTCTTCGTTGAGGTCGACATCCTTCATGGCGATCTCCATGGTTTTCGTGAGATCTTTCATGAGAGAAATTTCCCCGATCCTAGAAACAAAAATCAACTGTCTGCCACCGTCGCAAAGCTATGTGGGCACAGGATGGGGGCAGAGAGAAAGGTCTTACCAGTACTCGAAAGCATCCCCTCCGAAGATCATCGAGAAGAATTCATTCGGGTCCTCTAATAGCCGCGATTGTCAGTTCGGCGTACCCCAAAGGTGGGCGCAAGCCCCCTCAATATGAAGAAATATAGCCACGGCGTACCAAACCCGGCATCGGGCATAGCTTTGTCTCTTCCATATTTGTCGTACGCCGCTCGTAGGTCCTTGTTACTCAGCACTATTTGTCCAAACCGAGTCGAGTAGAAAAATAGCTAGTTAGCCACAGCATTCTCACGCGGGTAGGAGCGACCCGGCTCGTCCCGGCAAAAGTCTACACCGCTTCAATTCTGAAGGGCTTAAAGGGGGTATATACCCTGATAGGCCTCGCTGATTTGCTGGAACTTCGTGTGTGCGGTTTCATCGCCAGGATTTTTATCTGGATGATGTGTGATGGCAAGCCTTCGGTATGCTTTCTTGATTTCGAGTTCTGTCGCAACAGGCGTAACGCCCAGGCGATCGTAGTATTCGGTGTCTGCTACCATGGGGAGTGATGTGTCTATGGAGGAGACTGGCGCTCGAACAATTTAAGCTGACTGTGGTCGGCGGGGTTTGCGATAGCGGTGAAAAAAAAATGAGCGGCGGGGTTCGTCGGGCGAGGTCGCGACAGCTGATGACGCAGCAAGTGAAGCTTCCGGCACCTTGTGAGTAACACTGGGAGGCAGACGGTTTCGCTCTAGAGCTGGAAGACGGCGGACAGGCTTCAACGATGAGGACAACAGGTGGTGGTTGGTCGGTGGTTGTACGATGGAAGGAGAGCAAAGGCCTTTTGCGGTTGTTGCAAGACTACGCAAGCGGCTGCCCGAAGCGAGCGGCGCCAGCGTCATCACTCGGCGCTCGCTTCCTGACAGTGACATTTGGCCTGTGCTTAATGATGCTATCGCTCCAGGACGTTCCGAACTCCGCAGACGAATGCGATACATAGGCGGCTAACACGACGCTGGGAAGACAGCGCCTTTCAGATCTACACACAGAGACAGTCGACCAGGCAACTTTCCAGAGCACATGTGAGTAAATTATGCTCGCTAGCAGCACCTCGATTCATCACGAGAGATCGCTATATAGTGAACAGGTACCAATGATAAATCTACAGACTTTGTTTTTCCTGCGTCGCGGCGGGCCGTTTGGAACATTGGCGACTGGATGCTAATGCGAAACTTCTCCACATGCTTATTTCGTTCCGTTCGCGGCCATGCGCTTGAAGCACTCTTCGTAGGCCTTGTGAACTTCTGGAATCTCATAGTTGTACTCCTTGAGCTTGTTCACCAGCTTTGTGGTGTCCAGCTCGCAGTTGCTCCTGCCTGCCTTCAAGATCTTGCTCTGCTCCTCCACCGTGAAGTTCTTGTAGGTGAAGCCGGGGCGCACATATTTGGCAAACAGGTCAAGGACCTCGTTGTGGGAGATAGCGCCCGGGTTCGTAAAGTTGTAGACACCGGTGTCCTTGTGCTCAGCGAGGAGAATCGAGGCCGGAAGCATATCCGTAAGGAGAGTGTTGCTCTGCGATGAAGTTTCAGCGCAAGTACGCGGGCACTATGACTGGGTAGACGCTAGAGCAAGAGGACCGCTTACATTGGGAATATCGACAACCTTCTCGTACTTGGAGATCTTGGTAACGAACGACCTAGGGTGCAAATCGTCGGAAACAGGCATCCGAAGTCGCAGGATCAGCGCGTTGCTATACTGCTTCATGATCTGTAGGTCGATTTTGGTAGCATGGTTAGATCAAGCTCCTCCTCGGCTTAGGTAAGATAAGTTCCATACCTCCTCGACTTTAGACTTTGTAGCGGAATAGTAGCTGCCGGCAAAGTTGGCCACATCTTCCTCCGTGAAGGTCTTGCCACCGATGGGATGAGCATCATCGTAGTGGTAGATGCATCCGGTGGCGAAGACGGTAATGTGGATGCCCTTCAGCCAGCAGCAGTCTGTCAGGTTCAGGGCACCGATCACGTTGCTACGAATGGTGGCTTCTTTGTTGTCCTCGCACCACTAGCATGCAGGGGGGCGGTCAGCGGTTGACAATGAGGCGGGAAGATGAGACTACGATGGGATCTTCCACCTACGTCGACGTTGGGTCTTCCAGTGACACCAGCACAGTTGAGCACGTGAGTGGGCTGGATCTTCTCAAGCTCCGCTAGGACGGACTCCCGGTTCTCCATGCGGACTGTGGTGGTGTAGACTTCTTTGCCTTGCTTCTCGAGAAGCTCCTTCAGGTGGCTGGACCCGCGGATCGGATGTATACGCGTCAATATCAGGCGACAACTGATGGCGGAGCTTCCGTCCTCTGGAGAACAGTGATCTGTCAAAGCAAGAAAGACTCAATCTTACCCGGCAACCTAAGTAGAGGCAGAATTGGAGTCGTTAGCATCATTTCGTATGAAGTTCTCGAGGGACATTGGGGCAAGTTGGAACGTACCCAACCTTCTCCACCCCAGATCAAGAACTTGTTGCCAGCCATTGCTTCGATGGAAGAGATATATCAATTGATATTCAGAAAGTTAAGAAGCTCAAGAGAAGTATCGCTATCTACGATAAGGTGTTGGGTAGATGGAATGGTGAGGAGTAAGGCAGAGGAACGGTGAGGGGGATTGGTGAGGAGGAGAACCTGGAAAACAACCGAGAATTCCTGCTCTCTCGGACGCTGCAACGGTTTAAACCACCCTGGCCTACTCAAGCTGCAGCACCAGCTCACCTCAGCTCCCTTGCTTTAGTTTTGCTGGCTAGAGTTGGTGCAATTACAAAGCTCAGACATTCACGCGTGCCCAGACTGGATGGTTGCAATACGAGCTGTGGCTGTGGCGTCGCGCTGCATGGCCGCCCAATGCAAGCTGTCTCTGCTCACATAAGCTAATGAACTTACCACGCCTGCAACGCATAATTCGAACCTCGCGATAGCAAGTTAAGGTACGATATCTACGCGCGGAAATGTACCTCCCCACACGTCCACCGCACGTACACGTGTACTCACGATACGAATTCATCTCACCCCCTTGTCCGAGGTAAATTACCATCCCCTACGCTGGATTCTTTCTTATCTACTATTGATATATCTTGCTTCGTGAACCATACGCTGGAGTTGCAATAGATCGCCACAGACCTGCCTCCAAAACTCCCTCAACAATAGGCCCCCAGTATGCAGCATTTACAACTCAATTAATGGCTTTCTCGATGATACCCTCCATTAGTATCCGGTTTGCTTGTGGTGCCAGAAATCTCCAACTCCAAGTTCATTCCTACCTGCCCGTAAATAACATGATTTATAGCATATAATCAATTCACCAAAATGAAAGGTACTCTACCGAGCACGAGGACTAAAGCCCCAGTCGACTAAAAATGCGCAACGGAAACCTCAAAGAAGCCGTTCCCGTTAGCATAACTGATTCCGCCGATATAATTTTGGCCCCTGTTGCATTTCATCATCATAAAGAACGCGCCCAAGGCAACATCTCGACTGAACGGTCGAAAATCCGTTGGCTCCGTTAGCATTTGAATTCGAAATTACGCGTAAATCCAGATTAATAGGGTTATCGTGAGAGACGTCAATTAAAATTAAAAGCTCACCAGTAGGATTGGGTTTGAACGGCGCCGACCGCTCGCACCAGGAACCCGCAATTGTTCACATTGCTCCTGCATAGTACTCGTTTCTCTTGCGTAGCAACGCAGGCTTGGCGGTCGCTATCATACAAGTTTCTTAAACAACTGATAGCATCAGGAAGCCAGCATAAACCGTCTAAAAAAGAGCAAGTTGTCTCGCGCTTTGCGAAGAGGCTTCTGCGTTCGTGCTCATCTATCGTCCATGAATTAGCAACGCATCGATCTATGCTTCCATCAAAACGAGGAAAGGGTATGTATGCATTCTGGTGACTCACGCCTTGAAGAGTTGAGATTTTTTACGAGATCTTGGCCCCCCTGAGTCCCATCATCCGAGTAATGCATCAAGTTCAGATTGAGCCAGACATCGGTAGCACCCGATGTAGATCTGATTTGTGATGCGAGAGAACTAGAATCGACCAAAGCTGGGATAGCAACTGCGTATCCAACAGAACAAGCACTGATAATAAGAGCAAAAAGCCGAGCACCCGCGGTAGAACGCATTGCTGAGGTAGAAATCGGCTGGCTTGGCTAAATGATCTGGGTCTTATATATTCAGAATTCAAGTCTTGTGTGCTAGGCCAAACCTAATGGCAGCAGGTATCGAGATTGACTGCGTGCAGATCCAAGCCTGTGCCTTTATACCTAGGTACATCTTAAAAATTTGAACAAAGTCCATCTATATATATACATAGATACGCACATGATATACACGGGATTTGCTGATCTCGCAGGGCCAGACTGCACGAAGAAAATTACCCGGGTTTCATCGATTCTTCAGATCTTTCAAATCGCTACTAGCCGATTTTTGAAAGTAATACCAGATTCAGTGCACTGTCTGGGCCCTCGAATGACATATCAAGATGGTATTATGGTGGTATTATACTTTCCAATACAAGGAGGTGCATGGCTCCCCGCAATATATTAGACAACGTCTGAACGCATGAATGACCAAATTCTCGATAAATGCGCCCACCCTTCAGGGGTATCAAGTAAATGTGTTGTTCAATGATTTTAATTTGGTTATCGATATGTATATCAGCGGCTGGGTTTGAGGCTAACTGATATCGAGCCAGGCTATTGCGCGATTGCGCCACTTACATATGCATGCATGATGAGAACTTCTGATGATTAATAGATCTAAAGTAAGCATCGGTGCAATACCAACATAACTGATAAATCCAAATGCAACTGTGTATCAAGGTGTCTAATTCAACTTGTGATTAGTAATGACATCATTGCTAATCCGAGACAAAGGAGGCCGAGGTTGTGACAAAGACGTTCAGCTGGTGCTCTGTGGAGGCCGCTTTACCAGCATTAAGCGAGCTTTAGTACTGATGATTATGCGGGAAAAAATGTAAATTAATTCTCAATTCAGTCGTATAAATCTACTATACCATGGCCCTAGGCCCTTAGGATGGGCCTATAGAATGTCTCCAAGCCTGTACGCAGTTGGCTGAATCGTTCGAGCCAACCCGGTATATGCTTTTGCTGTATCTTAGCCATTCCCCAGAACTAACTCCTAAGCATCAGGCAGTTAGACCAAGCGGAGAGAGAGATCTCGAGATCTTCCTCAGCTGAGGTCGGCAGAATTAGGAGGCGTATACTACTATAATAAAAGGCTCGGTATCCAGCCTCGACGTCTGGTATTGTAAATACTCTTCGATGTAAGATTGCCTATATTGTTAATAATTACCCAGCTAGCTAAGTAGTTATCTATTCAATCTCCAAAGTTCATATAATGACCATGCATAGATACAATGTATCAGTACCAACAACGTCCAGGCGACACGAATTAACAGGACGAATAATTGATTATATATGTATATAAAAGCTGATCACGAGCTTCGCGCATAGACCATCATTACCCTTACAAGCAGGTAATGAATTCGTAAACTTGATTATAATGTCAATCAACCATAGACCCAAAGTCAGATACATTGCAATATTGCCAATTGCCAAGACGGTCAGGAAGCGAGAAATAACACCGGAGGATCCACCAATCACTCGGATCTATACTATCTACATCCAGCTAAGTCAAACTCAAACAACTATATATCTGTGGGGTGGCCCTTTCAGTCGCGCTCGAGCCGCGATCTACATGCAGTAACGATCAATTAATCAACACCGAGACTAGATCAAGTCCAAACTTCAAGTGCCAGTGACCTACTGCAGGTTAGACGGTTTTTTTTATAGAAGATTATATCGGCTTGACTCGATTCATTGAACTGGTTCTTCGATCTTCTATCATTGCGTCTAAAACAGCGAGCACTATTATAACCATCCTCAGCGATGATTTCTCTAAAATATTGTCTGCTTTTCGCAATTTGTCCGACACTTATTGGTCATGTCTCTTCATCTCCAGTTACTGGTCGATCCCCAAACACGAACAACGTCCTCACTGATCCAGTGATGAGCAATCTTACCAGCATGTGAGTGGAGCACCAATTAGCCAATTGTGCACCCTGTTGATGGCCATGGGCGAAGACTAATTATAAAGTACGGATGGAAAATGTTAGCTTTCTGGATATGAACGAGAGCCAACGGAAAATGATCTTAGCGAAGCGTGAGAGAAGAGATTTATCGACATGTTCTTCTGATTCTACCACCCTGCCGCCAGCTGATCATGTAGATTTCCTGTGCTGGCTCCCGGACGCCATTGCAACCATCAAGATACTCTGGGACCGTGATCAACAATTCTGCACCCTCCCAGCAGCGCCTCGATACCCCGGTACGGAGGTAGAGCTAGCGGAATATAATAACTGCCGAATTGACGGCCTTTCGAAGGCCGACAATCGAGTAGTCGCCTCTTATTGGTGAGGAAGCCCAGGCTGCATGCACGTAGTATTGCCTTTGTTTTCAGTCCCAGTTGCGTGTCATTAGCTATCAGACCGTAAGCAAACCGAACAATCGACTGACGAGATCTTACAATGAGTCAAATAGCCGCGACGTTGCTTTCGCTGCCCTTCTCGTGCTGATGGATTGTTACACTTACAATGGCTTCGTTGCAGGAAATAATTACGCCAATGGGAACGGCGATTTTCTGGTGAAGCTTATGGGGCTATCCTAGAGCTTTTATCTGAATAGGGCTTGAGTACTTAGTTGAGTGAGCACTGTAGTAGCCGCATCATGTATCGATCCGGTGGAATTGATGGAATCCGCAGCTTATTTAATCGAATATTAATCGTATACGCGTACTGTTGTTCAACGTTTGGAGATAGTGGCTTGCTTAGCTAATCAATGAATCCTGGTCAATCAACTGTACGCAGCGGTAATTGCATGGGCGGTCGACAGTATAGAAGCTCCAGCAGCACACTAATAGCATCTACCTAATACTGTTGATAGTTATGCAATATACACATATGTATAGGTAGATGCTGTATATGCAAGCATATGCTAGCATGGTTAGTACTTAGGTCCATGGAAGGTTGCTTACAAGCAGTTGTGCACATGCATGGCGTTTCTTAATGGAAGGCTTTGTGTAACCTCATGAGCGGAGCTAGCTAGCTATAAAGAGCCCGAAAATTTGGAGCCAACTCTCATACTCTTAGTATCAGTACATATCGGGATATTGATGTCCGCTGTTGGAAATGCATGCATGGGGCTCAACCTCACATTTAAGTTTAGTCGAGCACCGTCTAAGCAGATGCATCTGGATTCTCGCTAGGTTTTGTGGATGCTTTCGTATTGTTCGACCTGGTCACGCAGCCGTATTCCCCAAACTTTCTCCGGGTTTAACGCAAGGCTTGCGTGTTTGGCGCGCAAGCCCGTTCGTTCCCAACTCCATCGACAATTCAATGGAGGCCGCGCAGCTTCGACCGAATCAACTCCCGCGACTCTGAATAGTATCGATATTCCGACTCCTGATACAGTCGTCCGTGCCCGATTTAAATCTTCTCATGTGTCAAACTCCTCTGCTCTCAGGTCTTTACGGTCTTGGGCCCAGCTGTTTGCTATTTTCCGACCTGCAGCAATCGCGCACAGCGCACAGCATAGAATCGAGCTCTGGGCTGGATCCTTCGAGGCTACCTTCGGAGTCATCATCACCAGCACAATATATAATTAACCCCGCCATCCAATTCACTCCGACTTCTTGAATTGCCAGCCCGCAGTGAACACCTGATCAGCCTATTCCGCCCTTCGAATATATAACGCCGTTTCCTATAGACACCGGGGCATTTGTCAGACTCTTGTATCCATCACAATGTCTTCGTTATCGAACCCGGGCGGTCGGGCTGTTCTGCTGACACTCCCTTGCAATCCGCCATCCGCCGCCTCGTCTGTTTACGCCGCCAGCGAGGCTTCCACCGACACCACGACCACAGCATCCGCTGCCAGCTTCGCCAGTTATAATTCTACATCCACTATCGGGAGTTCCGCTTTCGTCCCAGCTTACGCTCAACCCGATCGCGAGCCAATATTCCATGATGCAGCCTATATTTCCGGCACCCCGCTCCCACTGCTTCAGCTACAAGATGGGGATACTCTGGTCTACCTCAATCCCTCCAAATTCGCAGCGAGTGCATGCCCTCCTCTCCGGGTTCTCTCGTCAAATCTCAATTCCACAAACTCGCCGGTCTTCCAGCAACTTCTCTCACCCTCAGCGCAAAAGCGCATTCTCAACCGACTCCTCAAACAGAAAAAGCCACAATTGACAGGCGGCAAGCTCCCAACGGGCATTCGCTTTGTCCTCGACCTGACCCCCGAGGACGAAGGGGACAAAGCCGTAGAATGGCAAGAGAAGCTTTGGTGTCCTGATGTCGTTCTCCAATGGAACTCCAGCTTGGTCGAGCCGGAACCCCTTCCGGTAGAGGAGGAGGCTGAGCAGCAACTGGAAGCATTTCGCCAGAAGGCTGGCTGGGGTAAGGGAAAATCATCAGGTGGTAGCCACACCGCCGCTGTAGAGCCGTACTCGTTCGGACGCCACGTCCTGAATCTCGAGCGACTGATCCATATTCTTCACGGCATCGACCCTCTCATCCAGACTACGGTCGACTGGTACACACTCCATTGTCTCTCAGTCGCTTTCGGAACCACGGATGCCACTCGAGATTATATCGCAAGATGGATCTTTTGCAATTCTCTCATAATCGAAAGCCATCCCTCTTTCATCTGGCAAGTGGCCATCGAAGCCGGATTGGCGACGATTGCCTCTGACGCTTTCGCTGCAGCTGTCATGAAATACAGCATGGACCCACAGGAAGCGACGTGTATCCCCGGTGCCCTGGAGGCTGCAGTTGCTTTTTTCACACGGGTTCAGAAAGAATTCCAAGACCTCCTCGATCTCAATTGGATTGATCAGTATCTCCCTCCAACCCCTCCGAAGGGGTCTTTGGAGCGCCATAAGTTGGACAGCTTTCGCGATTCCTATCGAAAGTATGTATCGCGACAGCTTGAGGTCAATGTAGGCGGGATCGAATCGTCTTCAAATGAATCGACTCCCAAACAAGCCATGCTTAGAAGCACCTGGCTCGGACTGCAAAATACTACGCTCAGCAATGAAACTTCCTATATCTCCAGCTCAAACTTGGATTCAATATCATTCCACGATTTGGCTTGCGCTGTCGAATTTTGGCAGCTTTGGGAGAATTCGTCATCGGTAGGCAGTGCCGCCGGAAACGACGATTTGTGGGCAGACGTCATGAGGCATGGAGTTCCACGCCACGCAGTCGCGTCTGTTACACAACATACAGCCTTCAACCAAGGGGGTGCGAACTTTGAAGATGCTAAAAGCGAGATGACAAGCATTAACGACGCAGAAATTATATCCTTTCCTGCGGAAGAAGATGAGATGAAGATTGACAATCAAGATGATCCCCACGACAGCGATCCCGGAGAGGGCCCGAGCACGATGACTAGTATCAAATCGTCGGTCAACCCATCCGGTTCTTCTCCAAAGCCAGATCCTGATCTTGACGACGACAGACCTGGGGACGCCTGGCTCAAAGACTATTGCGATGAGCGGAAAGCTTGGCTCCAGGAGAACTCTGATGAACTAGGCCAGCCAGGTACGATTGGTCAAGACGATATTGACACCCAGGCCACCAACGCATATGATATCGAGTCAAGTCCTCGCTCCACATTCCCCAAATCCGATCCAACGGCTCCCCGATGGCTTATCGAACAACTTGCAAAACTTTGCGACGAGAATCGTCGTTCCTGCTTTTGGGCGCTGATGCATCATCCGCAAAACGACACATCGCGGCCCCCCGAGCCCCGCATCAGATGTCTAGACTGCCCGGACATGCTTTACTTTCCCGGTCCCGGCGAGACTCTCGATAACTTTAGAGTCCATCTCCGAAACATCCGGCACATAACCCGACTCCACAGTCGCCAGCTATCAGAAGGTCTCACATCAATGTCCGCTACAAATAAAAAATCGGTCGAAACGTCAGCTGCCAGCCGATCCGTGGACATCCCTCATGGCCTTCTGCCAATCATTCGATCATGCGAAACATACATCAAGAGCAAATGCGCTGAAATGACGGCCCGAAATATCGTTTTCGACCCAATCTTGTTGGAGGAACAGCTGGCGTGCCTGGAAGAATCGGAGCGAGCGTTCATGCCGCTATGGGCTGGTGGTGAGGTCGCTCCAAATGCTAGCTTTAGCAAAACCACTATCCCAAATCGGGGCGTTTCCGATTCCGCTGTCGACGATGGAATGACAATCAACATCAGCAGCGTCGGAGTTGGCAGTGTCTGCACCGCGTCAACTTTCGCTACGGACGAAAGCTTTACTGAATTGAATACCCCTGAAGATAGTCTCGGCAGCGGAAGCGTTATCAGTCTGGATGACAATAATGCCGAGAGTACCAGCCAAAGCATCATTACGCCGTCGGCTGACGACGATGAGGACGATTGGGTGATGGAAGGCGATGACGACGATGAGTTTGTCGATGATGATACCTACTTTTCATGATGGCAAAAAAGTGTTTGACGATGCTCCCTGAGAGAGCAAGCAGGAATCTATTTCGAGGTTCGGAATTGCCGCGAATCGTTCAACAGCAGTAGCAATAACGAGTTGCAATGGAGGCGAACGGATGCTTTGCTGTTTTCATTGGTTCTGGTATAGTTATATCAATCCATACGACTTCTTGTTTTAGGACTGCGTTTATCTCGCAATATGGGTATTGACGGAAACTTGATCACGAGCGGTGTGAGACGGCGAGATGGACGGCGTTGTACCCACCGACTTCGTTAACGATAAACCATGCATGCTTCAATATGTATCCATTGATCGGGAGATGTGGTTAAGCATGAGCATACGATATATATTGCAAACAATAGGACCAACAATGAACGAAGGTAGAATGTAGACTTCGTATTAAATGCGTTGTGATGTTGCAGACATGCTGGTTCGTGGCAATGAAGCAGTTGATACGAAGGCATGGGAGAGATAACGATACGAGATATTCATGCAATTGGAATAAGCCGCAAAATTAAGGTAAGTACATGCACACATGTCGACATTCATGAAAAAGAAAGAAAGAAAAAATCGCTATCGAAACATCATATACAAATACCCGCTTTCCTTCAATGATAGAACATGAAATAGCAAATCCAAGTAACTAGATCGCATGCACGTACGTAAACGACAGAACTGATACGGCAGGAGCGTTAAATCAGCTGGTCAGTCTCTCCCTGCGACCTGGATCCGTACATTCTCCTCCTCGCTCTGTTCGTACGATGGTGGTAAATCCGCTCCTGCCGCCTGCTGTGTCTGCTGCTGCTCTTGCCTTGGAGCCTCACTCTGCTGGGGGGTCTGCTCCGACCCTGCATTTGCGCTCGTGCTTGATAACGAGGGCCTGTACACCGCTGCTCTACTCTTTTCCTTCTGCTCTTTATTCGGCGGCGGCGGTCCAGCACTCGCTCTCTTCCTAGCCTCTTCCTCTGCCCTTACTTCTGCGGCCGTCAGATCTCTCAATGGTGCCATCTTTTCAAATCTAACGCTAACACTCCCAGTCTTGCTCGTGATTTTCATGGTGCTGAATTCCTCTCCTTCCTGCGGATTTCCCTTCAGGGCAAGAACGGACCTGTCGCGCGTGGACGGATCGACAACGTCGCGGACAACAGTCACGTCGCCCAAGTCGCTGCGAATATCGTAACTGCCATGCATCAAGGAAAGTTCAATGGTACCGCACCAGTCAGCTGGGTAGACGAGCTTGATGCTCCCGCTAGCGGTCGAGTGGTTGGAGTCCAGCAGAAACGGACCGAGCGATGTCGAGACAGTGATATGTTGTGAGCCGCTCATCGTGTGGGTTTCAAGACTACGGACAAGCTCGGTGCTTGGCGTCGGAGACGGGACCACTTCGGCTTTGACGGATCCGCTGGAACAGTGGAACGATGTTTAGCTCGAATGGACCCCATTCCGGCTGCGCTGATAAACATGGGGAGACAGGAAGTTCGGTACTCACGAGACAGATTTGATAGTAACCTTCCTCTTGAGGGGAAAAGTATTCTTGACGGACTGTGTATACATATCGACCAAAATCTCGTCATCTTTGGGTAACGTGGGCACGGTCGGCCTACTGGACGAGCTGGAGCTGGAGGATGGCGTCGGTATTGATGCCGGTGAATACGGACAGTGGCCGCCGCCAGCAGACCAGTCCATGCTTACTGCTGGGATTGTGATCGCAGGTATTTCGATTTGCGGAATGTTGATGTTCTTCAGCGCGGCCTCGACGTTGCTGTGGATGTCGGCGACCAAGCGGTTGACGTCGACGGGAAACATGTAGTTTGACGGCTACGGGTCCTTCGTATTATTCTTGCCAAGGCGATAGATACGAAGTATGCCTTTATGATCTAGATATCTTTTTTCTCAAAAGTGTAACTGCACAACTGTGGATAACTTGAGGACTGTGAACGGATTTGAAGAGCGGCTCTGCAACGGTGCGACCGCAATCGATCGCATATATAAGCATTGGGCCAGTGGTGGCGGGGCCCCCCGCCGACGTCCATATCAGGCTGGTGACGCTGGCGTGCATCTGAAATCACCAGGCGAGGCTGACTTGTCGGCGGCCTGCGGGGACGAGAACGCGTAAGCGCTGGCCGGGGCCGCGTACCTTATACGGCCTATACGGCGACAGCAAACCCGCATTCACGTAATGATTGGCCAAGCCGTCGACGAAGACGCCAAGAGAGCTTATCGATATCGTGGCGAGCTAATGCATATCGTCGTATTCGAATCGAGCCGGCCGGCTCGAAAATTGTAGCCTCAAGCTATTGCTGTAGCGCTGCTCGACGGAAGAGGCTGCAAGATCACATTCATGATGACTTAACACCAACAGGTATCCTCGGCTTCATGAATCGAGCCACAACCAATTACGAAACTTCAACGTCGCTGTGATAAAAGGCGATGGAAATACCATAGATATCGGACCATCCAATACGTAAGAACATCCAGTCCTGCAGGTGCAAACACGACAGCGAACATTGGTGTCTTCAAAATCCCCGGACATCGAACCGAAATAGGAAAGAAATTAAAAACTACAATCGTAAATTCCAGACCCAACCGAAATCAAAGACCTGTCACGCGATATGGCCGCGCAAGGTTGGCGGACAATCAACGTCGAATATTGCTTATACATATACAAAAGAATCAAAAAGCACCCCATCGCAAAAGGACTCTGCCAGTGGCATCATCGAATCAGAACACCAAGCTCAAACTCTCGTAAATATCTCTCGCGCAAGCCACACTGAGGTATCTGTCAATCCCGGCTGCCGTCCCGCGCCCACCTACCTAATACGCTACCTCTCCGAGCTCTCTGGTCAGGACCCGGACGTTGTCCACAAACCCTCTCACCAAGTCCTGGAACCCATTTGGCTTCCTCTCCATGATGAGCCTGCCTTGATCCCGCACTCTTTTAGCGTCCACCTCGATCTCTAGTTCATGCTCCTTCTTGGGGCCCATTGGTGGTGGTCCCCCGCCACCTCTCGCATCTCCGGCAGTTGGAGCCGCTGTGACCTGTGTCAAGTCCACGCTGAAGCACAGATGATGGTAGCTCAGGCGATCTTTGTTCCTGTCCCCTGAAGATTGGGGTACCAGCCGTTCCACCTCGCCTTTCCAAGGCATTTCCATGTTGACGCTGATACGCCAATCAAAGGCTGTTCGGGGAGAATATATGTTGAGGTCCGCGATCCGGCCTTTGATGATTTTGTTCAATACCCTTCCAGTCTTCTGGTCAGTCGTCACCCGTAGTTTGAGCCGCTGATGGTAGTTCGGTACCCTCCTGACGGATAGTGGAATGGTCTCTTTGACTTCATCTGGGATCTCGTAGAACGAATCGCGTTCCCGAAGGTGCTTGTACGTGAGCGGTATACGCGGCGTACCGATGGCAGGATAATCGGATGCCGTAGGTGGTGGTGGGCCTTGTTGCGCTTGGCGTTGCGACTCGGCGAACGTACGATTTAGAAATTCATTCATCCGCTTATGTTGGATCTGCAAGTCACGCCACAATCGTCAGATACATTTTACCCGGTTCGATCATGTTGCCAAACGGACATTCACTCACCTCAGTCATGCTGCTTTTGAAAATGACCTTAAGATTCGGGTCATCGGAATCCAGTACTGTTTCAGTTTTGACTGGGAGATAAAGCCGATTGCCGGTGTTTCTATCTAAAAGGATGCCAATCTTGGCTTCGATTTCCAGCTGTGGCCTGTCGGGATTATCAGACGCGAATTCATGATTGTCCACGACATGGACAAAAAGGAAATCGCATATATGTTTCGTGATCTCTTCGTAGGGCTGAATATTGGTGATGCAAGGCTCCCAGGGACCGAGAACGTGACTCGGCAATGGGGCAGTCGCAGGTGGTGGTTTCCCAGAAATGGGGGCTGCTGGGCCTTGCTGCGGCTGCGGCTGCGGTTGCGGTTGCGGTTGCGGCTGTTGTGGTTGCTGTTGTGGTTGCTGTGGTTGCTGCTGCTGCTGCTGGGATTGTTGCGGTTGTTGCGACGGTTGTGATTGTGGTGGCTGCTGTGACTGTTGCGGTGGGAGAGCCTGCGGTTGCACAGGCTGTTGAGATTGTGGTAGCATTGTCGAACTTTGTGAATTGAATGGCGATGGCGGGGGATTGTTGTTCTGTGTCAAAGGTTGCTGTTGAGACATAGCTGATGGCCCGGGTTGGAGATGTCGACGGTTTTGGATCACAGGGCTGCTCGACGAGCTTCTCGATGCCTTACGAGCAAAGATTGGCGGCTCATCGTGACGTGGGCGTTTCCTTGGAGGTCCAACTGGTGAAGCGGCCGTCCCAGGTTGTGGAGGCTGGGAGTTTTGAGGTACCTGAAGAGGACCTGGCTGCGGGCGTGGGGGCGCTGTGAAAGAACCCCTCTTTGCGGGCGGAGAAGGCTGCGGTGGCTTCTGTTGTGATGGCGATGCTAGTGTGTTTATTTGGGAATGAGGTTCTTCCTTTATTGGTAGTTTGTTGCCGGGATGCAACGAGGCATCTTCAATAGTGGAAGGTGGTCCCATATTTAGTCGACTCGAGGTCAAGCTTTGGTCCTGATGGGTAAGGGGCGGTGCAGCCTCTAGATCATAGCCGTTCATGTTCTTTTCGAGTTTAATTTGCATTTCCGGTGGCCATTGTTGCGCTGTCGACTCGCCAATCGATCCTCTAGAGTCGGAGCCAGACCGCCCGTCGATCTCCATTTTTTCGGCGTAGGTGGTTGGGGGATATCGCTGTGGTGATGGCGGCGGATGTCGAGGGGACGGGAGCTTCGCCGTCTGGGTACCAGGCGTGGGCGTTGGGGGTTGGCTACGCTGTTGCGCCGACTGCGGTTGAGATTGAAAAGAGGACAGAGCATGTGCCCCTGGCGGCATTCTTTGGTTGATGGGACTCTGACTCAAGGAACCATTGTCCGTTGCTTTGCCAGTAACCCAATCCTCCTTCTGCCTGCTAGAACTGTCCTTCCCCCCATCCATATACGCTGGAAGACGCGTCTTGGGGCTGACACTAAGATCTCTCTCACATCCTCTTTCGATGCTGTCCCGTTCCCGCTGCTCTGGCTGCATGTCCTCCAGCTCCCTTTCCCGTCGACGCTCCGCAAACATTCTCTCCCTCACTTTTCCAACTCCCGGACTAACCGCAAATCCGCCGCCGCCCTGTATAGGTGATCCCGCTATTTGCTGGGGCTGAATTGGAGTGGTCGGCGTGTGGGTATGCGACATCGACGCTGGCTTGTTTCTCTGTTGTTGCTGTTGTTGCTGTGGGGGATATCCAGGGCCCGGAGTGCCTAACGGGGACATGGAGGGAAATGAATTAGGATACGGGCTACCATATGAGGTAGCGCTTGTTGGTGTTAGCTGTTGAGACGCATTTGGATGGCCAGGAGGAGGCCCAGCAAACGGACTACCGCCAGACTGAGCGCTCAGCGGATGAGGGGTATTATATGGACTCGGGCTCTGAACATGATGCCCAAATGGATGCTGCCCTTGCGAATTGTTCCTTGGTGAAGGCGAAGGGAATGGATAGCCAGGCTGCGAAGAAGAACCCGAGCTTTTTCGATGGTGGTAAGGCGGGCCAGGTTGAGGCGGTGCATTGGACGTTTGAAAAGGGCTCTTGGGAGGCTGAATGGGTGGTGGAGCAGGTCTCCCGCCCACTGAAGACTGAAAGTGATGATTCGGATGCGGAGGAGGAGAGTTATGCGGCGGCAGTTGCTGCAGTTGCTGCGGCTGCTGCGAATAATATCCATATTGGCGGGAGGGGCCCAGGGCTTGAGGCGCAGAAGGCGAGTTTGCCTGTTGGGTTGGCGATTGTTGCAGATGATATTGATGAGGTGGCGGTGGTGGAAGGGGGACAGGCGGTTGTTTAGCACCACCGCCAGAATCGTTCATGATGCTGCGAAGATCCATCCTGAGCCTTCCCGATACAATGCGAGAGGAAGACAACTAAGACCGTTCGCACACCGGGTAGAAAGGCGAGTGCGAGGAAGACAGGGTGAATGAAAGATGAGAATTTGTCTTAGACAGCGCGAGCGATAATTGCATGTACGTCGTCCTCGTCGTCTCTGGAGGGACGAGAACGGAAAGGATCTCGCAGCTGGTGCCGAGGCAAGTGCGTTCGTGCGCCCAAAAGGATATGTAGTGGGATGATGCGGTTATGGAGAGGGCCAGGTGAAAGCGAGCGGTTCGGTGACAATGATGAGAAGCCCGGCGCCGCGACGCACTTAAAAGGTCGGGGCGAGGGATCGAGGACAGGGGAGAGGCAGTGCGAAATCAGTCGCGGAGCTGAGCATCCGGCAGTCATCTAAGGGGGACAGATGTTGCAAATCAGGATAATTCCTGGCGCATTTGAGTAGTTCGATCCAGAGTAATAGGTCGGTTGAGAGGCGCGACGTGGCAGCCGCGCGAGGGGCCGGTGCAGAGAGGGGAGAGGGGGGGGCGAGGGGGACGCGTGCCGGCCGGGATAATGGTATCGATGGTAGGGGTGTGAGGTTTGAGGGCGTTGTTGGTCTCGAGATTCCAGGCGGGGAACGAGCGGATCCTGCAGGCGATTGCCCTCTGGTTACGGCGATAGCGATAGACGGTATAGTGGTGATAGCGGCGAAGGGAGTGGAGATGGGAAAGGCTGAGACGATGATGATGTTGGTGATAATGGCAGTGGTGGTGAGGATGATGCGATGTGATGAGTTTGCCGGCCAGCTGGAGTTGGGGGCTGAGACGTGTTGTTGTGTTGCGCAATTGCGCTTGTCGGCGCCGATGTTTGCTCCGGGATTACGTAAGCTTCCAGCGTCGCCGATTGCAACTTCAATCTTACTTCTCGACGAATGGCCAGTTGCAGTTGACACTTCCAAAATTTACAATTTTAGAGACCGCACGCAGGAGCAGATTATATTTTTGCCAGCAGTATTACTTAACTAAGTAGTCTTTAAATCCCCTTTAGTAGAATTATCTGCAGTGTACATGTACGCCAGCACATATAATTAGTGTGCATATGCTTAATGTGCTACAAGTGCAGCCCATGGAAGCAAGACGCGTCACCGAGTGCAGTCTCCTTTCGACATGCAGTCTAGTATCATACGAGACTATACCAATTTTACCGCCTGATAAACGCCCTGCCATGTTAGTCTCGGGCTCCCATATACCTGTATTCTTATCAGTACTGCCTGCGCCGTCTGTTATCTGAGCCCCTACAATTCTTTCTTTGTTCCGGTCCTTCGCGTAATGTTGACGCGGTATCAAAGAAGTCTGTCAGTGTCGTCTTTGTTACAGAACCTCAAAATGCCACATACCACAACAAGCGCAATGCGATATAACTACCACGTCGCCGACAGCTCTGTCGCCGACTGGGTTTCGGGTGACCTTTCGCAAACCAAAATCTATCTCCGATCGACTCATAGCCTGCTGTCACTCTCGAAACTGCAATTAGAAATCATACGTAAAACAAATGCAAAACCACACAATCGACTAAAAAACGAACTGCGAGGCTAGAATCGAATACCATCGGATACCGGATATCACTCCTGGTTCTGCGGCAGGATGGCCGTCATAGTCGCCAACTCTGACCAGCAGCCATCACAGCGAAGAGTCACTTTCCACAGAGATACGTAAGTAATTTTCCGCCAGTCCCCCCGGATAGTTATAAGTCGCACTCCTGTGCAATAGTGGTTCAAACATTCATATACACACCAACAGAAGCTGACATGTAACTTGGATACGCATATTCTCGGATTCATCTCCTGCAGTAAACCCGGGCATAGATATCCCTCCAACCGCAAAGAATTACCCACAGATGTGTTCCCATTCACAGTTGGGTCTTCCGGTGTACGCTCCGCTCCAGGCGCCCGGTCTCTCACCAGCAAATCCGCTCCAAAGTACAGCTTCAGATCCGCGCTCAGGCAGCCTATCACCGCACCTGATCCAGTATCCGGATGCCAAATTTCCGATGACGGGGTAGAAATACCAATAGGGCTCAGAACGAGAAAACTACCTCCGAAGCAGTCATCTCCCGCAAAGCAAGTCACCAGCAACTATGACGATAAAAGGCATCGCGCAGCCACAAAAATTCCCAAACAAGATATCGTCAAATCAGGGAGCTCCAAGACAGACCCGTTGAAAACCCCTCCTCCTGTAACGAATCTCCGGGTCGGAGCAGTCGGTAGAATCATAAAAGTATTTATAATATACATCCGCATTCCACTTCATGATATCATGAGAATTGATATGTGATGATACTCCTGATCGCAGGCCACATCTAATCTCTCGTGTTGGACCCCAGAATAGCAGGCTATTATCCACAATTACCGGGCTTCCGGCATTGCACGCGACCCCAGTGAGTGGAGGTGGAAGACGTCCTACGCCGCGGCCGCCTTCAGATTCAACACCGGCTCCTCGTCCTGGTCCCGGGGTGACTGTCCCTCCTGCAACTTCTTCAGGTATGCCGATTGTCCTTTTCCCTAAAACTTCAGCGAACTGGCGTAACGCGCTTAATTTGATATTCGAGTTGCTGACAGTAAGATTTATAACATCAGCGGAGCACACTCTAACGCTAAGCAACATGCTCTATCAAACGAGGCTGAGCGGTGGAGATCAGCAGAACATCCTGGACCTTTGTAAGCACACCCGCATCGTAGTCTCTTCTTCATCACTGGACAGTATGTAGCAACTGATCCACCGGATAGACCAGCAGGCGGAGGCGGAATTTCAAAAGGATCTGGCCGAAGCTTCTTGGGTCATTTCAGACGCTCTCAAAGCCGAACTTCAAGTATATGACGATGTCAACGTAAGTTCAGAAACAGCACCATGATACATTCACAATATATAGTGCCCTCGAAACAGAATCATGTATGATACTAACCTTGCAATTTCGAACTCGAATCCGTTGCTTGGTATAGGACAAAATCGCATTGACAACTGGGAGATACGAGTACGATGGCTGGCCCGAAGGGCAGCACAGCTACTGGCTATATCACACAAACGCCTCGGCGCCAATGTTTGTCGGAACATCTGTTCGTCAAAGATGTAATGAGTGTATCAACCAGTTGCCAGCGGACGAAGCTCGAGAGGTATGTGTTTCTGGCTCTACCAAAAATAAGCGTGGCCTTCTAATTTGAGTCCTTGAGAAACAACAGGCAAATTGGAGATATCGACTTTGTCCCCATTGGCGTCGAGTGGTCTTCCATGAGGGTTACTTCGAAGCCATCTACGTAAGACCCGTGCGATGCCCACAGCACACCTAATTGAAGATGAAGCTCACAATCTTATTAGACACATGGCGGCAACCAATCTTGCCCATTCTGTGGGGTAGTTAGGGGAGCGCAGGTAAATATCTCCATCCTGTATTCTGCACGAAACCAGCTAACATAAACCCGCTACCCCCAGGCAACACAGCACTTCAGCGGCTGTCCATTTCGATTGGCAAGAGCGGTAGACCCTGACATCAATGCACCAGAAGATTACTCCGACGGCCTAGCGGGCGACGCGGATTTTGACGATATCCGGAAAGACCCAAAAGCATTTGATGGCAAGGATCCAAAAGATAAAGGCACAGAGAGTTTTCCAGCCACCCTCGAGAAGCCTGTCGTCTCAGACGACGGCGACGGCTCGGACAACGGCGACATTCCTTCTCCCCCTCGAATCTCACCACCTCCTCATCCCAAGTCCCCGGGTCACGTTTCGCCACCGCCTGATACAGTATCTCCACCGGGCCCCACACTACCGGGCGAGATTGCGGCTGGCACGGTCCGGCCACTCACTGACAAAGATCAGAAGACGAATAACGATCACTATCAACAGGTGCAACTCGTACTCTCGAGATCGTCTCACACAGCTCATAAACACCATGTTCGCGGGGTCAGACAAATCAGCGCAGTGTCCGCGGCGAATAGATTGCATATCAACGATATCAGGACGGCCCTTAAAGACAAAGGCCTAGCACGACCATACTGGGAAATGAATACATACATCGAACGTTCTACCACCGATTTTACGAAAGATTCCGACTTCAAACTAAGACTCCCCGACAACGTCGTCGAGAACGCAGCTGCGACCCGAAAGCAGTTTAACAAGCCCAACCCGTTGTCGGCCACCACAAATTACGCGGGTCCAGCCAGGGTTTTATTCAAGGGAAACGAAACTTGGTTTAAGAGTAGATTCAACACCGACTCTGCCGCCTACAGCAAGTGGAGGGCGCAGACATATACCTTTGCAGACTTGCAAAAACATGCGCCCATGAATACCGCCGCGCCAGTTCATCCCACGACATTCTACACCGAGGATACATTGGACGGAGTCTATTGGGATGGCGACAACGGTATCATGATACAGGCGCCTACTACAGGGCCAGGAGGCGACGAGCCAGAAGGAGACAAGCCCGACGTGCCTGGAGGAGACAAACCGGACGTGCCTGGAGGAGATAAACCTGACGAACCTGAAGGAGACAAACCTGAGGAGCCTGAAGTAGTAGACGTCGACAAGGTGACCGATCCTCCCATCGAGCCGCCGAAGAAGTTCGTGAAACCAGCGCAGCCCGACGGTGTGGAACTTGGGGAACACGCCCGAGCTACCCTGGAAGTCTCAAATCCTCCCCCAGGTGCTACGAAAGGTGTGGTAGATGGAAAATCCACCAATAAGGGGTACAGGTGGTGCAGATACTGTACGAAACGGACAGAGAGACTGGTAACTAGATATCTGAAATTTCCCAGACGAGATAGCCCTAGTGAAGGGTACTAACCTAGACGTTTATAGGTGAACAAAGCAAAGAAAAAAGCAAAAGATACCCATTTCCTCAAATGTTGGGTCGCATGGCCCGGGGACCCAGTTGATGGCGCCAAAGGATCCGACGAACCTGTGGGCGATACAGACACTACAATGAGAGCTGCAAATTATCATAAGGGGCCATCGTATAGCCAGCTGGGTGTTGTGGGTTCGAAAAGAAAAGCGGCAGAGGATAGCGAACCTGAGGAATCCTCCGAGGAATCTGAAGTTGAAGATATAGTTGATGAAAGTAACGATTCCGAAACCAAAAACGACCCTGAATCCTCACCCGTGACGAAGAATATCACGAAAACACCCAATAAACGCCGCAGAAAGGTGTTCAAAACACCAGAGTTCATCTCATCGTCTCACTCAGCCACACCAACGGCTTCGAGTCCACCGCCAATAGCAACCCCAACTCCAAGCTCACCATCCAGAAAGCGCAAACATATATCTGGCAATGAGGAGGCAGTCCGGGCCGTGGCGAGGAAAAAGAAGAAAGTAACAATCGGCGGTGCTGACGACACTGGAAACAAGGACGTTGGCATTGGAAATGCCCGCAAAACGAGAAAGACTGAGAAGGTAAGAAATGCGTGCATGATTTCCACTTATAATATAGTAACCGGGGCTGATGTCGATACACAGGATGACGTTGGGGATGCCACAAACCCCGAGGGATCGAATGAAGTAGAGCAAGAAGGCGGTAGCCCCCGGCCGCCGCTGGTCACCCCGAGGACAACGAAAAAGGTGAGCTTTGAGACGCCGGAGTCGCAAGACCCAAAGGGGCTTAAGAGATATAGAAAGACTCCTGGAAGCAGGGGACGAGGTTCGGGTGGGAAGCACACGAGGTAAACGATGAGCCCAAAGTCGGGATGAGAAGTTGTAGAAGCTAGAAAAGAGTGATATCTGGTGACGTCAAGATCATGGGAATTCAAAGAGACAAGAGAACTGTATGTAGATGAATGGCTAAATGTGCGGTCCCTGTATCGAGAGTATCTCCAAGAAAAATGGTTATCCTGCTGGAAGGCGTTTTCCAAACAGCCGTCTCATGAGCTCAGACATCATTGCTAATTAAGTTCTGAAGTAGTCAATGGAATTGTTGCCTGTGTTGGGACAAGGGTGCCTGTCCAACCTGTAGGGATCCCTTCCCATTTGGAATCCGAACACCCAGACTCCGTGCGTTGAAGGGCGTCAATTTTATGGCATGCAGGCTGCGAGCACATGTCGATAGCCCGTTGTCATTACCCATGAGTAGCACCTCCAGTCAACTATAAGTAACGAGCGGTGGCAATTTGGTTCGCACATTTGCCTATTCAAGTATAAAATATCGTAGGATCCTGAAAGCTAGGCTTCCAATTCGCCCACGCTCGAAATCGAGGTAACACCCAAACAAGATTTGGTGGTACATACAATATGCATGGAACATGGTCTAGAATAAGCTGACAAGCAGCATGCAGATTGATACTAATCAACTATGGGGCCCCACATTCTTACAATATACGTGCCGCTGTAATCTGTCAAGCAATATTTACCTACTCCTGCTCACCAACAACAATCGCCTTCTGGCTCTTTGATTATCGATTATTTCATTCTCGCTGCCAAATTGATTTGCGCAAGCAGGACACCAGCTTTCCGAAAAAATCCGCACATTCGCGTCTCTATAACGCTATATATTCTGGGGGCCAACGGTTCACCTTCGGTATCGGATCGCTAGGTATTGCACTGCAGCTACAACATCGATCGAATTCCATTACCATTGATCCCGTGCCACCAAAAATTATGCCTCGCTGCTACAAAGCCCAAAATAACGACATCCACGAAGCTATCACGGAGCAGAACTACCAGATTGCCCGTGAGATCGAAATGCTTCGACTGCAAAACCAAGAGCAGTCAATTTCGCCATCTGCATATGCAGAGCGCATAAAGAAACTGGAAAGTGACTGCGAGACTCTACTGCGGCAGTCAGCCACTTTGTACGACCAATTTGTGGTGTCTAAAGAACGACTCCAACAAATGCACATTGCCTACGGACGCCTTGCTCAGATCTCGTTGGTGTAATAATCGGTTTAATACAAACAGCAGTCCATATACTGGATCAATTTTAATATGACCTAGGCGCCTAGGCATGCTCTGGCTGCATGATAAAACATATTCTTCGTACTAAACTTGAGGTTGTCAGAGAATTCGTCAAGAGTCTCGACGCGCCTGGCCCGCTTTAAAGCTGCTGCTTATAAGGAACATGTATATAGCTCTCCACAAGAAGCTCACGGCTAAATAAACCATATGCCTAAGCACATACTTACCCATGCTTTCCAAGCGGCACTGAAAAACTACTTGCGTGTGATCAACCAAGCCCGTGTCCAAATAAGATATAGGCTTGATTCTCGCTTCGAGTAGATATGAAACATCCTCGGAATCAGTTAGATCAGATTAGCTAACTTGGATATCGGTTAGCATAGTCGAGTCAACCGCTGAGATACGACGACGCCTAGTTTTGAAATGCTCCAGTGAATTGAAGCCAAGAATGGGAGCTACTATGTCAAGTGCGGTTAGTAGGGGGAACTCAATTTCGCGATAGCATGCAGGTTCCAGCGGACTAAGGTTCACAGTGATGGGTATGGATGGAATTTCTAGAATACTTCTTCTCTCATAAAGAAAATATAAGTTAATGTTCCCCCCTAAGGCGGACTCTAGCACTGGAATTGCTAGTATCGAGGCAGGGTTCCGAGGCAGTGCTAGGATCCAGGAGCATGGCAAGCTCAAAGTGGTCTCACTGAAGACCTTTTAGGTTATAATATCATATACTATCGCTCGTTCTAGCGCATCAGCTTGCCCGATTTAGTCACCGCCATATGCACTTGGCCTAGATCGAAGATATAAAGCGCGCTGGAATGACGTTACTTTCGTCCTGACATGACAGCGGCACCATTGATACACAATTGCTGCGCGAAAATGGGGGTCGCAGGCGCAAATTTCGTCGGTCCGCAGCTACCAGACCAGTGTTTAGAAGGCCATGAAACACCCTTGATTAAAACCAAAATCATAGGTTGTTATTATAGCAATCTTCCTTTCCCCGACGGATATGACTTCCCATCTGGCAGCTATTACGTTCCAAGGTTGGAGGCGATTGTGGGGCCTATCGGGTGAAACCCCTCGTGGCCAAAGAGAAAAATCCCACGCCCGCGTTGGCAGTGGTCCCATATCTGAGACCACTAGCCACTGCGTACTTATGCAGGCACCTGTGCACATGCATGCATGGCCACATGCACAGTATATATATATCATGGCTCTTGGTGGACAGTGTCTACGGTCAGACAATACAACCAATCTCAGTCTCCGATTCGACAGCGTCCTGAAGGAAAATTCCAAAAAACATACATGGCCACTTTACACACCATATCCATACGCGCCTTATACTTGTAGGATATCGGTTCTGAATTAATAATATAATACGACAGCCTGCAGGTAATTACAGTATAAGTACTTACTTGGCTCAATCATAATTATCAATCTACACGGAGGGCCCCATTGTGCAATCAACCCAATCCTCGGGCCTACAGCGACATCGAGCTTCTGACCAGCTAGGCGATCGAATCTTCAAATTTGCACGCACAATGTCAGAACGTCGCACGCGAGGCTTTCTAGCTCTTCCCCGCGAGGTTCGCGATAGGATATACTCCCACGTCGTCCTATTCGACGACCCGCTCCTTACGCAGGAAACAATTGACGACATTTGCCACAGGGAATCTCCCACCGGCTACGAAATTGGCGTTGCACCTACTGGCGTAGACCTCAGCATTCTCCGCGTGAACCGCCAGATCCACGAGGAAGCTTCAATGATATTCTACACACGCAATGTATTCTCTGTTAAAGTTGTCACAGAAGGATGGGAGTCCTACCAGGGAAAGCAGTGTTTCAGAGCAAGGTGGACGACTCCATGGGAGGACATTGGTTATCGATTTGCGGAAGAAGAAGGCGGGTGAGTACCCTAACACATAATCATCGATCAAGTTAATACATATACCTGTGTATCTGTGTACTGACACTTCATACAGTCTTGGATACTTCTGTCCTGGCAACTATGGAGGAAAACTCGGGGATGAGATTATGCAAGACGAGATCAAAACATACGTTTATCCGTCTCCCCGATACCGCCACCTGATACGCAGAGTCCGTATCGAAGTCATCGATACCTGCTTCCTCCAACAATCGTTGCGGCCTCTAGCATCGAAACGCGACCCTAATAGCAAGCGGCAGAGTGTCATATACGACCTCTTCGGTCTTCGAGCAGGCAGTGGCCTACTGCAGCGTGGATCTCGCAAAATACCACTCCGTGCAGTATTCATGCCGCTTGCATGCAGGTTGCGCTCTCTACTAGCCGCCTGCAGCGCCCAAGTCAGGATCGATATCAAGATTTCAACAACAATGCTAGACAACTTTGACGAGTTGAGTACTAAAGTGTACAAGGAGCTTGTCGAGCTGGCATCGCCATTCACACGAGGATATCAAGCAGCCAACATCGCTCTGCAGATTCCATTCGAAGAGGACCACGAATTTGACCCGAAGTACGAAGGATTGAAGGAAAAGGTTTTACGATCGTGCAACCGCGATCCGAAACTGACAGGTGATGGCCTCCAGCGGTTCGAGAAAGTCGATGTGGAGCTCATGCGGCACTGGAGGCTTCTGAAAGGCAGGCTCGTCTTGAAGTAAGCAACAACGCATTAACGGAGCACTCCAACAGCCCTTAAGGCCTTTTATTCACGGTGGACAGTCAGTCGTTGTATTTCTCGTGCCTCCGCCTACACCGTCTTTTAAAAATGGAGCGTTCTGAATATCATGCAACTGAGTCTGAGGGTATTCGCAGCAGTTATCACTGTTCAACTATGCTATGTATAATAATATATATAATACAGGAAGTGCATGCAAATGCTTCCACAGGACTTATAGTACATATCAGGAATGACCCGAACCCCGAGTGAGCAAAACGCTATAGCATCGCTCTGAACCAACCCTTCTTTGGTTTTTTCTTCTTCTTGCCATCCGAGCTGGCATCAATCTCCTCCTGTGCAAACAGCTCTAGGCCCAGCTTCTGCGCCAAGCTTAGCACTCGCGTTCCTACTGTCTGATTATCCCGCCTGTTCTTTCCTTCTCTTCTCGTCACTGAAATCTTCTCAACCAGCTCCCACAATTTCCCTTGCATGACTATCTGGCCCTTGGGTCCGATCTTCGGCCTCCAGTCAGGATGAATTCTTGTCTTGCCCGCTTTGGTCTCCAAGATATGATCACTCGCAAACCTAGTGAAGGCGTTCTTCAAGCTCTGGCTGTTCACAGCTTCAAAGTAGCTAAGGTCGCCCTGATGATACAGTGTCTTCCCCAACAGCTGTGAGACATCCAACATTCGTTTCGAGTCCACCCATCCATCTTCCGGTCCATCTTTGCCCGCTGGTGGTGTTATCCCCACCACGGCAACACCGGCTAGCCAGACGCCTTCGATGAATGGCCATATCATGAAGCAATAAAAGTCGTAATTTTCTCTGCCTCGCTCTCGCTCTCGAGGGCTGATTTCAACGAATTCAACTTCGTGCGCTGCATCAGCAGAGTACGTGACCTTTATCACGTCATCGGCTTCTAGTTCTCGGAGAGTCTTGGCCAAATTTGTCTTTAAGCCTTCTGTAGGGAAGACAAACTCGTTTCGGAATAGCCGTGAGAGAAAAGATACGTGATCGTAGAGCTGCTGGCCACTGATCCTTTGGTTTGCCGGGCCACCACCCTGTTTGACCTTGGTGTACATGGCTGCACAGACAATCGCCTCGAGAATGAATAGATGAATCACCATATTGCGGTAGAAAGAAAGTTGAAACCTAAGAATTATGAAGCGTTAGATGCGATTCTTTGATGGAATGGTTATTAGATGATATCCAGAATTTTCCGCTCACCTATCAACAGCATAGTATGTCTCCTCCGCTAGATTATCTAGCTTGCCGACCAGGTCTCCGATGACCTCAAGACCCCTTTCGACTACAGCCTCCGTACCAACACCGCCAAAATGAGCGACCTTGGCGCCTTTGGCCATTATTCGGCATTTGAGCCACTCGATACGCCTGATAAGTTCGGTCTTTCCAACACCTCGTCCTCGCAGCGTCAACAGTACAGTTCCGATTAGGGCCGTCGGCATCACAACGGAACAAGCATTGATATCGCTGAGGACTTTGTAGCCCAGACTTCTCAACAGTCGGACGCGCTGATCATGCGTAAGCACGATCTCCGGCATCTCACCGTTGGCATCAGAACCTTGAATGGAAGCAGGTATGGAAGTTGTTCTTTCCACTTGGTTGACAATAAAATTTCGTAGACTCCACGGCTCGTGGAACCTGACGTCCACCCTGCCCATCTTTAAAGAGAGGACAGAGCTCGAATTGATAAAGTCATAGAGGTTCTCTTTCTTCTTGGGGACGCCCAAAAGTTCGTTGATATAACTTTCGGTTTCAATGACTTTGTCGTATTGGGTGGAAACCGGAACAATGAGACAATCCTTGACCCTCCCGGAAAGAATACTCGACAGAATGAAGTTCAGGATCCCGAATTTTGGAGGCAGCAGCTTACCGGTTCTGCTGCGAGCGCCTTCGATGAAGCATTCCATATTATAGCCTCTTCTCAGCAATGTATCGACATATCCCTGAACCATCGTCGGGTATAGTTTGTCATCGCCCATGGATCGCCGGATGTAGAAGGCCCCTGCGTTTTGAAGGAATTGGCCAACAACTGGGAAGTTCAGATTATCACCAGCGATCACTGCTGGCAATGCGATTCCCAACCGATAACAGATGACTTGTAATGAGACATAATCGATGTGAGATCGATGACACGGGAGGAATACCATTGACTGCTTCTGCTCGGCTGCTCGGCGGGCGTAGTTTGTGAGGGTAACAACTTCGTCCATGGAAACGTGAATCCCTTGATGGTACGTCCGAGAAAGAACCTGAGATGCGAGCCAGTAGGCAGTCTAGAATAGTGATGAATGGTTATAATCAGCAACCATAGCACGAAGACCCAGGGACTTTGCGATAGGCAACTAACTCGAATAAAGCTTTTACTCTCCATCTTGCAGATCATCTGATCAACAGACTTATCAGCGACCTCGCGCAGCTGTCGGACTATTTCTTTGCGCCGTTTGTCCTTCTTGTCCGCGGCAAGAAACCCCTGTTGGGTCTCATCATCGACAGCTTCGCTCGCCAAGGTCTGAATCTTGCCTTCGACGAGCTGAGAACCCAGGATTGCCTTTTTCATATCATCTGTGAAGCCGTTGTAGTAGACCGGCTGACCGATTGGGTTATCGTATGCTCTCCATCCCGTACCTGAGTACATCATCTGTATCTCTCGAAGAAACTCGATCGGGTGGTCCCTGAAATGCGAGTGCTTCTGGGCAAGATTGCGGGACGTGTCGGCTGTATCGACAGTGACCTGGATGGCCGTGGAGGCATCGGCGCTCTCTTCATCCTCAGGTTGCGACCCGCGATGGTCTTCCACCAAGGGGGGGTGGATGGGATTGTCTTGGTTGAGGATATCGATATCCGGACCAGCGGTCGACCGGGAGGTAGACGGCCTGCGAGGGCGCTTTGTCTTCTCTTCCTCCATCTTCGGGCTCTGAGATATATATGTGGGGACGACGTCCAGACGCGATGCGGGCGTTTTGTTACCGAAAAGGAGATGTTGGAGATGAGGCCGATGACGTCTGGCGCAATATGCGCATCATCAAAACAGCAGCGGGAGAACGCGACTGCACCAGGTCAACGCCAATGCCCGTTACGATAGAGTAGGGCGACGATAGAGAGGTCGATTCGGGTCGGTTCGAAGGAACAGCTCACCATGATGGCGATTGTGTCGGTTGGCTGGCGACGGAACTGACCTGCCTCGTTCGTCGGCCACTTTCCATTTTCCGTGCGCCGGGCTCGCTCGCTTAGCAGAAAAACAAGCCGCGGAGGGCAAGCGGGTTTTGTTGGGGACGCGGTCAGCTTCCCCAACTGCGCGCTGCAGACTTGTTAGTCGTCGTTAGATTTCTACCTCGGCATATTATCTGGGGAAGCTTGGAGGGCGCTCTGCTATTTTGAAGTAGATGCAGAGCGGGGTGCATGCATTGCGGAGGGGGCTTTTTTTTAACAAAGCAGGAAGGGAAGTGGGACCGTCAAAGTACTGCAGGTGCTAGGCCACACGGAGCACAGATGCAGAGCTACGTCGCGTCAAGATTCGCATCCGAGATTCGCATCCGAAAGAGCACCAGGCTCATGCACATTTTTGCATTCGCACAATATCGGCTATTTTTCCTAGTGATATGTCCACGCAACTGATTTGCCTTGAAATATTTGGCACCTATGTTTACCCACAGTCTGCTGTAGCTGACATCTTGAGCTAGTCTAGTTTACGAGCCTATCGACCGACTTGGACCGAACCCATTAGTACAAATAAGATATAAGTTCAGCCTGGCTAGCGCCATATATGCATAGCTGCCGTGCAGCGACAACAACATCTACTCTAAAGAAGATGAGACAGCAAACGTTCCTGGGCCTGAGATGGTTTGAAAAAATATCCAAAATGTGTGTGCAGTAAACAAACCAAGGCCATCGATGCATTCATAAGAGAGGGGAGTTCTGAGGACATGCGCCTGGAAATCATCATATGCATAAAGAAAACCTCGTGAAATGAAGGTTTCGAATTCTTGATAGATATCTTAATCTGGTCTGGTGATGGCGGACTATTTTCGTGAAATTGCGCTATTCCAGGACACCGTGTTTCGGACCCATAACTTCTTTCCTGAATCGCATTCAATTGGTGAGCTTGCAACAGTCCATCGATTTACATGATCTGCGCACATCCGGTTTATGGATATATGAATCGAACGCGAGTTTGCCTATGGTTCTTCATACCATGTGTGCAGGTATATATATATGAGTTTTCGTTCGCACATGAAGGTATAGTTCAAATCTCATTATATAACTCAGCAAGTACTTCGTACTTACATTCTAATTATAATCTAGCCGAATACGGTTTTGTAGATCAGTCTGCCCGCGAAGTACGCATGTGCAGGTGCACATAAGAGCTTATGTATGAATACAAGTATCCACTCAGCCGATATAGAGCTGCAAGTAATAATGTGGAGACTTGTGAGGCTCAGGACAAATTAATGATCAAGCTACAGTTCTAGTATCACGGAGACCACATGTGGCTATCACGTCCAGAGGCTAGATATATATATATATATATATCGATAGCACAACGCTACACTCCAAAGAAGAGACTATACTCTTATAAACAACAGTCAGCCCCTAACCAGTGCACCCCCTTTTATGACTTTTTTTTTGAGAGAAAGTGGCCAGACTCGAGCTTGTCTCCCAAAAATGCGTGGCAAGGGTTATCAACTGGTCTGAACGAATGAACATTAAACTATTTCAAAGATATCGGCTCGTCGGGTATTCGGCACAGCACTCTCTCTATACGGCCGGATTGAACCGGGAAGCATCGAGATCAGATGGATATCCGAGTGTATTGGAAAATATAATACCTTCCGCATTCGAACGACGTCATAAACGATCTCTTCTTACGAGATATTACTACCTCAGGTCAGGGCAAAATCGATGCCTTCGGGAAAAGGAGGGAAAGGCGGCTAGGCTGCAAAATCGAAATCATAATTCTATGTAGCGCTTCCGATACGGGAATATTTTGATACATACCAGCTGGAAACTTTGAATTGGTCCCAGTTTGATGCGGTGCACCGGTACCACAGTGCGCTGGAGTATTACCACTGTATACGCTGTAACAGAGCTGTATGTATAACGATCAAAGATCCCTATAGCAGGGTAAACTGATATATATATCGGTGTCCGTGAATTCAAGCTTGCTTTGTGCACCAGACGGCTGAATCAACCTAAATATAGGCAATGTGACATGGGCATCTAATCAGGGATGCAGAGCTTGGCCAGACCTTCGGCTTATCCAGCTTCGCTGTGCTCTAGAGACCAGTTATCTGGCTCACGTCGAGGCTACCTATTTTAGTTAAGCAATACGTATTCTAATTAATAGGCTAGGACGCTCTAGACGTTTTTCCTTCATCAGTACCACCAAGCCGCCCTCTCCAGCGCTATTATATTGATATTATACTGATATCAGAGTTTACGCGGCAAGTTTAGAGTAAGGATAATTTTGCTCGATGCATCGATGACCATGGGATGGCTGTAGTTGCTGGATTTCATGGTGAAAGTCTTTGCGGTGACATGAGTGTAGCCGGTCTATTAAGACGTTGATTTATCAGGACATTGCAATCCGAAGTCGACGACTAGATATTGATCGAAGATATTTTATATAATTGAATCGAGTAAGTGACACAGCCAAGCAAGGAGGCTGGGAAGAATCTTAGCTACTGAGTGAATATACAGCTGCTTTGGTAGACCTAGCTGTGAATAAGAAGGAAGAAGGGCCTTCCAAATACAGTTGCACAGTGGGGCTTTGACAAGTATCGAGAGCGAACAGCTTCAGATTCGGAATAGCCGACACTCACAGGCGAGTATTACAAGAAACGGATTCCAGATCTCGACTAGATAGCTAAAGGATCGAATAGGGCACAGCAGCTTATTGGCACTTCTTAACGGTTCTTGCTTAGTCGAAAGTTTTTAATTAGACGGTTGCTGAGCTTTAGTGTTGCATTTTTGTGAAACGTCGTGTTGGCTTGGCTGGCCATGCTTTTCTCAACTGCATCGCGCGCATCATGCGGAGAAGTGGCTGATGAGCTCGAGCTAGCCCAAAGAACTTGGCTACTGCATCCAGACTGAAGAGCAAAGGCTGAGAATGGCTTGCATTCGGCCACGCGGTCAGACAACTCCGTTCGCGGGAAATCCCCTGCGAAAGGAAACCTGAACTGGGCAGCGTGTCCAAGCGGGCCGGATGCAGATAGATTGCTGTGGTTGCATGTTGTTTATGGGGATCACGTAAAAATAACCTAACACGAACTCAGAGCGACGTCGGCGACTAGCAAACGAGTGCTAAATGCTGCTTTGCCAGTGGCGAACCTAAATGAGTCGGGTCTTCGTGAAGGACAAGAGTAATCTAAAATTAATTAATCTTACCACATAATATCGAATCTTACACCGATACCGACCGTAAACGTTGGAGGAGGAATTCGTTTGTCACCATTGAATTCCGAGCCGCGCGCTCTCTATAAGATCGGCCGTCGGAATTGATCCACGGCTTGCGAGCCGGAGAAGAGTAAGGATATAGTAACACCGCCTCTCCGCATCATGTGGCTATTACGATATATTCCGCCTGCATGAGATCATTCGTGGAGCTCTGGCATCCGGGACACGTATGTAGTCTACTACAGTTACACCATTGTTGATAATATTGTGAGCATTCGTACTATCCCAAAATTATATCCGCCGACTGGAATGAACGTGAGACGTCGACATAGTAGATTTGATCAATCTGGCTAGCACTGTGCTGGCTTGTGTTGTGCCTGAACCCATAGAGCATCAACTTCAATGGCGAGACGTCCTAATGATGGTAACCTAAAGTCTCGATCTTTGGCCCTGTTGTCCTCGCGGCTACAACCCCAACCGAACTGAAGCCCTCAAAGCGGCAGACGTGCGAAGTACGAAATGTTAGTCTTCCTTTTGCTTCCTCTTGCCCCTGCTGTAGTCATTCCATGTCAGAGCTCTGCTGATGCTGAGTCGCCGGCCTCCAGCTCGACGTGGAATGTGACGCTGTGCGACATTCATGAACAAAACTCCATGACATGACGTTTACCGCGTTCTCGCACGCGGCGGCGATTCGGCAGGAAACCTCGTCTCGGACAGAGCGCCTAGAGTCCGCGGGAGCCAACCAAGGGTTTCGTGAGATGGAGTGAAAAGGCCCTCACCGGAGCCCGCTTTTCCAGGTCAGCCACCGGATCGATTCATCGAATGCTGCGTCCGAGCACCGGCCCCAGCCCGTACATTACGCATGGGTAAGGATGGGCGAGCGCAATTCGAATCTTCGATCCAGGCTGGACAAAGCAAAATGGGTCATTCTGGTCTCTGAACGGAAAGTTTGAAGCGTTTGGGCCACAACCGAGAGCTCTGAGGAATCTCGCCGCCGTATCACCTGGATCATATGTTACGGCGAGGTTACTCTATTGTGGTGATGTGATGTTCATTTTTCAAAGAGCCTTTAAGCTTTTGCCTCATGCGGATATATCGAAATCACGACTTATGACGATTAATCCCAGGGTGCTTGACCCGAAGAGGTCGGTAGCATCACCACAGCCACCGGCGTGTCTCCTCGCTCACCACCTTCACTATGACTTCAAAGAAGCGACAACCAACGCACGAGCCGTCCGCAAGCCTGTCGAGCTTCTCCTATGACCTACTCTGTCCACGCGCAGATCGGACAGCTCGAGCTGGAGAGCCTCGCAGCTGTTGCCCCAGAGCCGCCCCAAATATTCGGCTATCAAAGGGCGGGCCAGCCTTAAGCTTCCCCTTCCGCCTCTAGTTTCGCTGTCGTCGGCATTACTGATTCTGCAGACTGCTGTGGAAAGCCTCCAAAGCACAGCTAATCGGTTCATTGCCCTCCCGGGCCTAGTTAGCTTCTCCACCAGTGGGGCGAGCAGGGACTCCTGTTCATTCTTGCAGTCGGCGACCTCATGCCCGCATATCTCGCAAAAAGCAAGTTGCCGACCAGCCAACCAACAGGCGACGGAGTGCGCGCACGCCCTCCAAAGTCGCCTTTTGGGCCTGTCAAAGTGCCTGGCGAGACCTCCTCATCGATATTTCCCTCGCAGTCCTACCGTCGGATCGTTGAACACAAGCTTTTCTGCATCCCTAACGGTGGCCATGAACACATAGCAGGATGCATCTATAACCCGCCCCTCTGGCCTGCCTCGAGGACCGACTGCCGTACAGGATAGCAAGAGCGGAACAAGGGCGGAACAACTTCCCAGCACTCATCGGAGTATATCTACTATCGACCCTCAAGACTGTGGGTCCTGGCACAATTGAGTCTCCA
Source organism: Orbilia brochopaga (assembly GCA_036872635.1). Lineage (NCBI taxonomy): Eukaryota > Fungi > Ascomycota > Orbiliomycetes > Orbiliales > Orbiliaceae > Orbilia > Orbilia brochopaga. Next base: position 3,012,560 of record JAVHNQ010000005.1, on the reverse strand, counting down.
TCGATATCGCAAAACGGCACTATCTCGAGGTATCAGCCAGGTTGTATCACGTTGCGCAAAAGTCTCCAATCCACAAAGTCTCAGCGTCTCAGCGTCTCTCGTTTTATCAGCCCTCGTTTTGCTCTCTGGATTTCCCTCCCGACACCCAGCCATCGGTGTGTGAGGCACTTAAGTTCAAGTCCCTAAGCAAACGACAATCACAAACCCGATATCTAGATATTCAACACGGAGTTTGCATACGTACACTTGTGGGCCCGTAAATGATAACGAGCCTTCGACTTCCCGTTCCCCAGAACGTTTTCCGAGATCGAACGACCTGAAAAAGCGACTGCAAAAGCAAAAAATCAGAATCGTGTAAACTGCGATTCGGTTCTTCGTGTGGTCACCGAACGGCAGCACATCTTCTCCACTCCCGGTAATACTACGGGCACTTGGCGCACTCACTAACGACCATCTGTCTATTATCTCCCTCTTCCTTCTTAAAACTCATTCGACACCCATCCCTCACCTTTCTCTCCCTAATGGTGCATGAATATCCTTGGGCCTCGCGGAATTGCTATTATTTGACAACACCCTCACGAACGCTCGCTTACAGAAGACGACTACATTTCAAAGCAAATCTTTTCGAGGCTTAGTTTCCAGTGCGGTCGAAACGGAGTCCTAGCGAGGCTGAGGTAAAAGTGAGGGGTCCGCCGACAACTCGATTGCGACCACGATCGATTCGAACACCAAGAAATCAACATCGATATATACGCCTCAAGGCTGACGAGAAAAGCCTCACCTACGCAGCACCCTCACGCGAAGAAAGTCGAAACATTGGATTGGACATATACAGGGCCGCTCTACTCTCCGCACGCCTCGACATCTGGATTGAAGTTATATATTTCCCGACATTCGTCTCAAAACTTTCTGCAACGGCGGCCTCTCGTCCTCAGACCCCTAAACAAGCAACGGAAGTACAAGACTGCGCGTGCGATCCGCACGAAATTCGGATTCGCAGCACACACTGGCAAGATGGCGCAGCGTTCGGCAAGAGCCCGTTCGAAGTTAGACAAGATCTCTAGTGGTGGGGTCGCAAAGTTCGGCCATGGTGGACTGGCTACTCCGGCAACGTCGACAGGTTCCCCGAGCCTATCTTCGTTTTCCTCGAGATCATTCGGCCGACCAAACCAGAAATCCGTATTCCGCTCGTTCATAGACTCGAAATCCGACAAGATTAGAGGGACTTTGGCAGAGAAGATCAGCCCCGTCGCGACAAAACCAAAACTAGATCTTGAGATCGAGTCCGTGCCGACGTTGAAAAGATGGGAAGGTGGCGGTCGACCGGCCTCGCCTTGGAATGGATTGAGCAGAAGGGTGAGTCCCATTCAATTTTCGGAATTTTATGTTTTCAATCCCTGCTGTACCGGAATATCGCATCTGACATCATTGGCGATAATCGTAGGACCCTGAACTCTGGTTCCCGGATGGCGACACTTTAGTATATCTTTCGGACAAGTTTTCGAAATCGAAAGAGGATCAGCCCTTCAGACAGCCGTCCTTTAGAATACGATCATCTGTGCTGCGTGCAACGAATTCGCCGTTTCTGATTGGATCGCTCTACGACTACGATGACCTCCCACAATCTCCATCGAGCATGTCTTCCTCGTTAATGTCGGCCGACCCAGACAACAACTTAACACAATCGAACCAAGGCCGAGAATTGGAGGGAATCGCGCACGAGCTACATTTCCCTGCCCCTCGAGGTAACGACAAAGCTGCGATATACCGCCATCATGCTACCACCCGAAACTTTTTCGCTCTTCTGTTCAATCGCTCGCTTGTCGGGTCGACGTTTGGTCAGACTCTTCTCGACCTAGCCGAGCGAATGGATCTATATATGCCGCCGGGTCACGACAATGTCGAGGATCTGCTTCGATATCTTACTAGGAAAGAGTTTGATGATGTTCGAAATATACCGGATCTTGCGGCCGGTATGCTCATCTTCGCTGAAAAGTACCGGTTGCCGGACCTATACAAGGAGAGCTTTGTCCATTGTGTCGGCATGATGAACCGGCTCGAACTTTCCATCGATTATCAGGTATTTATCACCGTCACAAACCATTCAATTGCCTCAAAACTAACATGACATTCTATAGCAAATCTCTTCCATAACCCGTGCACACCTTGACCGAGCCAACCTCAACATCCAAGTCAGGACCGACAAGTGCGACAATCTGCTTGTTCATGGCCAGTTCGCGTTCAATGACATCTGGCCTCATATGTCCGCGGGATATCCACCGGCCCGACACGCGTTCGATCGGTTCCAGAAATTCCTGGTGAAACACTATCAGAGCCGGTTCGGGTCCTGGCCACCTGCGGGCGAAAAGTTCGGGCGACTCCTTTACCAGCAGCTCCAGCGTGACTTCGACGCCTTGTACGACTTCCTGGTCGACAAGGACGTGATGTGGGAACCCGCAGCACCGAGTTCCTCATCCGCGTCGACAAGCTCTCACCACCGAGCTACCGGCGCGACGAAACTCATGAACCCATACAAGCAGGACTTCCGAGCCGACGACAATTCTCTCCAGTTCACCGACATTCTTCTATCATTTGACCGGAGTAACAAGTATCCTCACATCCCTCATCCGTATCCCTTGGTCCCCGACGTCAAAACGACGACCGCGATACGGACGAACAAGCAAAGCAACTTCTTCGGCAAGCGCACGGTTAACAACACCGACAAAACTATCGAGAAGGAGAATGCCCTTGCTCTGATACAGGCAACGAATCTAGATGCTCTGTACACATCGCCCAACAACCACTTGGTGGCTGCCTATCAACTGATGGAGAAGAGCGACCGCGCGATCGAGATCGACCCACATGACGCTCGTAAAGGCAGATGGTTGCTCATCTACGCAATTCTCCAAACCCTTGCAACGATCACTGTTGACGCACCAGACCTTAAGTGGACGGAGAACGTCGACTACTTCCTCTGCGCGCCACTTAAGGGCCTGCCGCCTTGGGAGCAGCAGCCTCAGTCCTCCCGCAGCGGTGAAGAAGACGACTACTGCCAATACCGCTCCCACTGCTGGACGATCCCTTACCACTGGAACTCGCAGTCTTCCGCCAAGTCGCTGCAGGAAATGAGGGTGATCACCGACCACCAAGTCCCTCGCACGGACGACGAAATCTTCCCCGAAAGAGCAGAGCTCGCCGCCTCACCAACCAACTCGGAACACCACGACTACATCGACGGCCGCCCGCCCAAGCGCCGTACCCCTGTCGCGAGCTACGCCTCCAACAGCTACATCCCCACCAACCTAGGGCGCTCAAGCCTGCAAAGTCGCAACAGCCGCACGAGCCTGCACAGCACCCACAGCCATAGCACCCCCTACCGCAGCGGCCTGGACGATCTCGGCATCGGACCCGGCATTCTCGAAAAGGACGATTTTGAGCCAGGCGCGCTGGAATCCCTGAACGTCCTGGCGATGAACAACCTATCCGCAGGGCTACTAGCTGGCGTCTCACCAGCCATCGCATCGGCCCAAGCCCTTGTGCAGCCGTCGCAGAACGCCAACAACATCCTTAATAGTAATACTCTTAATAACAACTTTATGAATTCGCAAATGGTCCCTAATGTCGATTACGATGACGACAACGAGGGTAGCAGCGATGCGGATGACGAAGACGACGACGTGGACGTCGAAATGGATGACGAGCACGTGCAATATGAAAATCATTTCATGATGCCAATGGGCATCCCCCGCGCGAGCAACGTATCGACATCGAACGCGACAAAGGGGAGCCGAGACAGCGGCGCAGCGGGTATGTACGCGCCGTGGGGTGGGGTCGACACTGAAACCAGATAGACGAGTGAGGTATCATCATCAAAAGTTCAAATATTCTTTGTCTTCTTATATTACTTACAACAGTCACGAGATTCCCCTTTGTTGATCTTGATTTGTTGTTTTCAAGTCTTGGAATGTGTTCGCGTTTTCATACCTCCATCTTGGTGTGATATCTTGGGAGTATCTTCAGTTTACATGGCGTTTTCTGCGAAGGGATTCTTTAGCCTTGCATTCGCACGTGTTTTGCTTATCTATTTCTCATGACTGCATTCAGCTTCTGGCCATTGATTGCGCAAGCAAGCGACTATTTCTCTTGACCGTCTTCTTCATCTGACAAAACTTTTCTCTAGCTGTGTTTTACGGGTTTTCCTCCCTCGCATGGTCGACGGGCATATCCATCTCATATCTTGTATCTTTGCGTATGTCGTTCTGGTGTCAGTGGTTCAACTGTTTCCCCGTCTAGCAATTTGACCGGGCTGAGTTTCTATCTATCGAGTATGATGCCGCTCCGTGCTGTAATATATTTGCGCAAAATAATGACTTTTCGCTCCTATCGGACCTCCACGCGACTGTAGTTGCATGCATTGCCATTTAATATTTACCCATGGCCCGTGAACATGACGACGACGTTGCTAGTATATATATACGGCAATTGTTTATTATATTATAGTACTATATACAGATATATATATATACTAAGTAAATAGAACTAAATACCATACGAAAGCCAACAATGATGTCACAAGCAGCAATTAGCCGCGACAACCCTGAACAACAAGCTCACGGACTTGCGACACGAAAAAACAACCGAGACGGTACAAGAAACAATCAAGCCTTTCTCGACTTCTTGCGCACGCTGCCAGTGTACGGCTTGGCTCCACCTTCTGTCAGCACCGCGGTCTCCATGCTGACCTCTGCCACCCCCTTGGATCTGGTTCGCGCGGGAGTTTGCGGGGTCTTCGTATCCGGTATCGCCTTCAGGGACTTCTTGGACCGCTTCTTTCCCTTGGCCGAGGAGGAATCCCAGTAGTAGATCATCTGCACTGCTAATACAGCATTGAGGATCGCGCCACCGAGGTAGCCATAGAGGATTAACGGATCGTCAACCTAGTATCCACCAGAAAGTCATTAGCAACGGTTTCATAAGAGAGAACGAAGGTTGCCTTGTGGCACGATGAAAAGACAGGGGCGTAACGTACCTCCTGAAGTGTGGTGAATACTCTGGCCAGGCTGCCAGCCAAGAAATTGAACACCGCAAAGGCACTGAGCTGTCCCGTCCCGCCCTCCTGCCAGACAGCATAGATCTGCGGAATCTTGCTCGCCAAGCTGATGGGGATAGTGGCAGCCTGCAGCAGGGTCATCGTCTGTTCATTGATCACTGTAGGGCTGAAAAGACTGTACGCCGCCGCAGCGACAGCCGCAACCAGCAGTCCCGCAAAGGGGCCCCGACCCGTGTAATGCAGAATCAGGACGGCGATGACAATATTCTGGACGACGATCAGCGCGGTCTCGCCGAACGTGCTGAAGGGGAAGCCATTGCGGAAGCTGTACGCGATCGAGATGGCGTACGCGTTCGTTTCGAGCAGCGTGGATAGCAGCGAAAGACCAGCGGCGGACCCAGAGCTTATTATCTTCAGGATCTGTGGCACCTTCACGATGGACGAGGCCGCGATAATGCCAATACCCAGGCCCTTCGAGATGCCAAGCTTGATGCACGCGGTATCGGAGAGGTCAATGTTTTCGATAATGGTGGCGTAACAGTGGTCGCCGATGAGAGAGATGCCTAGATCCCGGATTGGAGCCGGCAGCGAGGTGGTGATGGGCTGCAGCAACGGGCGGATGGAGTCCATGATGGCTGGATTCGTAGCGTCGGGCGCATGCAATCGATGGAACGGATGGCGGCGTGCCTTTGGTTCTTAAGGATGGGATGATAAAGCTCGACTGGAGAGTTCGGGTCGCGATCGTAATGAAAGCGTTCAGTGCTGTCGACGCTGTGGCTACGTGGGAGATTACGCCAACGCAAACAAGGTTGTATGCTGACTCAGCATCAGCTGCCTGCAGTTTAAATTTACGCTTTAGCTTCGTCATGGGGCGTCGAAACTTTGAGTTTAAAGTTGCTTCAAAATTCAATATTCTGTTATTCATCTAGGTATTTACATGAACTGCGTACTACCACAGACGCTGGATAACGCTGGTTAACGCAACGGGCCGCTGCATCGCCTGCACCACAAGCTTCCCCTCGACGTGTAGCCACTGAGCCCACGGCACAAGTGCGGTTTCCGGCCTCTTCCTTCGCCTGTCTAAGTTCTTCCTCTCATCTTCGAGACTCTTGAGTTCCTCCACGAGTTCCTCAGTCAGTTCCTCCGCTGGCGGGATATATATCCTGTATCTGTCGAACGCAAGTGGCAACACCAGACGCATGAGTATCCGTAGTTCTTGATCCTCGCCGTGACTAATCGAGATATCCTTGAAGGCAAAGGGACAGGTGCATTTAATCCTATTTGCAGCGGCGCGTAGAATTTGCGGAACATCTTGTAGAGGCCAGAGCATCTCCGATTCATACATTTGTAGGTGGATTCGAAGGTTTCGTATGAGACTGCGGCCGCGGTCGCCGAGGACCGCAGGTGGGACACGCGCTTGCCGGACGATTTTTATAGGCGTCAGACATCCTGGGTAAGGCTCCGGATACGGCCTCCCGAAGAATCCACAGATATCCTTAGTTCCAGGTCGATATATGTACCGAGGGCCGGGTAGAAGTTCGAGCGGACAGTTCTCAATGGTACAAAAACTGCTAGAAACGATACATTCCAGGTCAGCTATCTTAGAAAAAGAAAGAAAGAATGAATGAATGAATGAAATTTATGAAAACTGGTAAGACATACATGCTACAGATGTATGGATTTACACAGTCGAGTTTTAACATCAGAACATGAAGCCATGATAGCATCCAGCGAACTGCAAGAACTGAAGGCAATATAGATCAGTATAGAGTATACTTACGAGTGGGGATGCATCCAAACATATTCAAGATCTTCCCAAGGAGTAATCTGCGTCACTGTGGTAAAACGCCCATTCAGCAACTCAGAGGCTGGGAACTGCCACGGCATCGTCGGTCGGATGCAGATATATACCGGAAACTCGTTGCGCGAATAAAACCTCTCGGTCGCCTCCAAATATGTCTGCCTACAGACGCGGAATATGCTGAGATTGAGACGACGGAATTTGAATTCAGTCGGCACACAATTCTCAGTGCCGTTTCCAAAGCCATGGCGGAGCACGCACGCAGGGAGACCGGCCTTCCAGAAGAAATTATCCCCTTCAGGAAGATGGAACAGTACGATATTATCGTATATTTCGTCGCGTAACTCGCGGGGAAGTGACAATAATCTCGAGACTTTCATCGCTAACTGCAGCCAAATTAACGACCGAAGGAAAGTGCGGACATGATTGTACCGATCACGGTTGGCCCCAGGTGGAATTTCCTGATATACCAACTGCGTGTCGGAAACGTTTCAAACGTATATTGCATTAGTCGATATTCGCGACATGGAGTCGATTATATGTTCGCCAAAAAGAAGAGAAAATGAGCTCATTCGAATACTGTAAATGGTATATATTGCACCATTATCCATCAATTCAGCGCCATGGCATGTCGCTCTCAAACAAACCAGCGCTTATGAGCGACATATAAAGAAGAACAAAGCTAGTATACTTAAGATAATGGGCCAGGGTGCTGGCTCTGAATGGTGTGTTAATATAAATTCGAAGGTAGAAATTTACGTGTCGGCATCCAACCGCCGCATCAAGCGAGCGCGATCCCAGAGCTTGCCCTCCTCACGAGGCCACTTCAACTCCTCACCCAAGTACCCAGATTCGTACCACTCGATCTGTCGCAATCGGACAAGCTCCATCGTGAAGTTCCGGAACATCCGCTCCAGACGCTCCGCGCAGAGCACTCTCTGGACCACGGTTATCGGCTCCCGACCCACCGGATGCACGTGTGTGATCCGTATCCGGGTAAGGTTTGGGTAGCTCAGTATCTCCCTCGTCAGGTCGTCCTATACTCCGTAGATATATATAAGCATCTAGCGTAAGAACGCACGTAAGCCGGTCGATAAATGATGGCGACTTACCCCGTAGGAGAATATCTCTAATCGGGACTCTCCGAAGTTGAGATCTAGCACTTCGAGGTCTCCCTGCCTGCCGGCCAAACTTTTCAGAAAACTCATGCATCCCTCAAAATACCCCGCAGGCATATGCAGCTTCACTTCTCGCAGCGCCTCAGACTGTAGCAGGCCACCTAGATATCCCCAGTTGAATTTTGCACGATCACCCTCGATATAGCCGAACGGACGATACTCCAGCGCCCTCAACCGGCGACAGCTATCCTGCAGCATTTCAAAGAGCCCTGATATGAATAATTCGGAGCCAACGCCGTTGAAGTACAGTCGAAGCTTCTGCAGTCGCGCGGCGTGTATAGCTAAACTCGGCTTGTCGTGCGGCAGATGCACGAGCCGTATACGGCCCTCGAGGCTCAACTCCTTTAGATTCTCGAAAATATTCAAAGCCAGATTAACGATGTGTAGCTCCCGTCCGGCATTGATCGAGGTGATTTCCAGCCGGAGATTTGTAACGTTTGGGAAAAAATGAAGAATGTCGCCCGGCCGATTGATGCGGCCCGGGTCGTGATTGTTGACCAGCGTCAACCTCCTAGTGAATTCAAATAGGATCAAGTCAATATTCGTCTTGTATACACGTCTTCTCTGATCGAAATCTCCCAGATCTGATAGTGTAGAAATTGCCATTGACGGTCTAAGCGTACTTTGTGTATTTTCCTGCCTTCTGGATTTCAGTGGTCTTTGTGACGTGTCGCTGCGCCAGCGGACACTCGACCTTCGCATCGTGATGGAGTTCCGGCAACACGAGGTCCAAATGCCGCCGACATGTCAAGCCAAAGTTCAACAGCGCGGTTCTATCCACCGCAGGCGCGTCCGCATCCTTGCTTCCCGCGCGGTCCTTTTCCGGTGGGAGCTTTCCGATCTCGATGATGATCTGGCTCAGCAGTTCGGGCGGGATGATATGCAGGCGGTTCGGCGGGATGTTGAGCAATTTGGTCGGGAGGGTCTGGAACAAGCTCGGCCCCGCAAGTTCCTTGGGCAGCTGGAGGAGGTTATCCTCCGCAGTGGAAGCCGAGGCGCTTTGGCTTCGAGCGTGGGCATCCGTGCGTCTTCCAGCAAGCCGCGGTGGGATCCAAGAAAATCTGCGAGGGCGAGGCTGTTCCATCATTGGTTTGTAGATAGGATCGATGTGGTACAAGCATGCATGCGCAGTAGGAAATACGGGGGACGTCTACGAGTTGCGTCAATGCCAGTGGCCCTGCGCGATATAAATATATGGTCCGGCCTGCAGTGCTTGGAGTTTATTAGCCGCGAGCGCAGGATCGAATCCTACTGTCAAGACGTCTGCGGAGGGACGCTAATGACTTCAGCGGTCTCTGCTAGCTAAGTTGCTCAGAAGAACGTTACCGCAGTTGGATTGCAGCCTTGCCTGTCCGAGCCGGGATTCCCAGGCAGACAAGGCTGCGGCGCCGGCCAATCAGCCCGGCCTGATCCCTCCGAACTCCTGCGGGCGGATCTCAACTACAAGTAAGTTTGTGCTCGATTGTGTGGAAAGAAGTGCAGCGGGACGAGCTTTGCAAGGATTGGATTTTACTCTCGTTAACGCAGGTCGATCGAGAATTCACACTCTCAAGCTCTTAGTAACTTTATGACCTACGATTCTTAAGCTTACATTGGAAAAGATCGGGATGGGCCCGCAGATGGACTCTATACAGCTTTATATTTCTTTGTTTGAAAACGGACATCTATGACAAGTACGTCAGAAAGTAGGAGGGACAACAAGAACTTGAGAACAGAAGAAAGCCAAAAGGAGCTTGTTTTTTTTTTTTATTTCTTTTATTTTTGCATGCGACTTACGAGCTGTAACTCGTCAACCTGATAACAAGGAAAGTTTGCGTGCTTGGACAGCTCGGAGACAACTCGCCAACATTTTGTGACAATTCCAACAAAGAGAAACACATAGCAACTTCAAATCAAATACTTAATCAGAGCTACTCGAGGTGCTGTCTGTATCCGAGTCCGGATTCAAAACCACCAACCTATTCACCTTTCTATCTCTCATGACATCGCCCTTTCTCTTCCAATGCTTAGAAACCCTGCACGTGCACGTATACTTGATCAATTTCATAGCCTCGGGGCTCAAATAGCACAATCGGCTAGTGCAAGGCCTGATCTTTTTCGGTGGCGGCGGCGACTTGAACAGATTGTGGAAGAATACTGAGACGTTGCGGATGAAATTGTTGCGACAGAGACCAGTGCTGTATCTATAGTTCGGGTCGATGAGCCGGTACAGGATCCGGTGGAATACGCCGTTTGGAGTATTGAGCTGGGCTGCCTTGTCCTCGTCCGAGAGTCTGTTCACACCCGTAGCCATCAGTATAGATAATCACATTTTGATTTTATATCTGCATCGACATATATATCTATTGATATGTATCGAGCTTGTCGACAAAAGTATACAAGGGAGACTTACGCTTTAAAGTCGGGAAGGATGATCTCCACGCCGAGCTTGAACCAGTCGATGTGATGAGACCGCTGCAGCAGCATCAGGAACGGCGACATGGCATGCAATTTTTTGAACAGCATCGGCTTTTTCTTCCAGACGATGAACCAAGCCAGCAGCCGACAGCCCAGGTACTCAGCCGCGGTCTCGAGATACAATATCGTGTCATCCGAGAGCTGCAGATCGGTGACCGCCCAGCGGATGGCCCACAAGATCCGGTAGAGGTCGATAGCGTGGTCGATCGGCTCGTCGAGCGGGAGATAGATACGCTTGTCTTCGTAGTGGTCCATCAGCTCGAGCCCCGTCTTAGCGACGCATTTGGACAGGATGAAGGCGACGCTCAGGTAGGGGAGGTTGAGATGTTTATCATCCCCATACGGAGGTTGGACCTTGGCTATCTGAACGAGCTCGGCGAAGGTCGGGAAGCCGGCTGCGGATTCGGAGTCGTCCAATCTGATCTCGATTCGGTCGTCCAGAGCCCACAGGTAGTTGCTTTTCGGACCCGGAGGGATGTATTCGGTGATGTTGGGCTGTACCCTGTTGCCCTGCTCATCGTAGGCCCAGGGCTTTGGCTTCCGGTACTTGCTGAGAAAAGGCATGCTGACGAGATGCTCTGATGAAGTTTCAATGAGGATATCACGCCATGTTGGATGCAGAAATGTGATGATGTAGGTTGTTGTCGAGTCGATCGTCGCGATGGAGGCGCCTGCTGGCCGGAGTATGTATGGCAGGACGCATTGTAGTTGTGTGTGGCCCGGCGTGTGTCCTGACTTGCGAGACCGGTGTGGCCGATTGTTGAGCGCGTTGGCGTTGTATTGTAGACGCCGCCGCGTGGTGATCGCATGGTATGGGCAATCGACGAAGCTCACCACACCCAGTCGTTGATTGTGTAGTCGGTCTACCGCGGCTCAATCGCCTGTCTGTATGTTATGCTTCGATTGAACATGGGCGATGAAAACCTGCTCGTTCGCATATTTGTTCAATCCGCTGAGCAAATTTGATCAATTGAAGGGGGCTTAAATGTGAATGTTAACTGGCGTTGCTGGGGAGCGAGGGTATAATATCAGAGCCCCCAGCCATGCAAATGTTGTGCGCAAAGCCCCACCAGATTCTCATGTACACCGCCAGTTCTATTGCCACTGTATATACCATGCCTTTTTCTGCAGAAGGTTCGTGTGGTTGGAGAGTTTGGAGGGGAAATATTGATTGTGTGTGGTTAAGAAGCCGTTGCTTGGAGAATATAAACACTTTCTTCGATGTCTAGGATTTGCACCAGCACCTTGAGTTCTCAGACAATACGATTTCGATCGATGGATCTATCGACAGGAAATACAACGTCGCAACATATGTTAACATGAGCCAAAGCCTGAATAGAAGCTCTCAGATATGGATACCTCACACCCCGCGAAGACGAGCTGCAACTTAAATAAGTATTTGATAGAATTGTTGATGTTAGTCCTTGTAGATATTGTGATATGAAGCTGGTTGATATACGTGTACGGTTATCGAAGCAGATCCGAGATATACATAAATCTCGCATTTAAATCATGATATCACCAATTTGATGAAAGATAACACAGAGGATCCTAGGAGCTAGGAGCTTAGGCGCTTGCGTATAATTCATATAGTCTGGATGTATCCCTGCTGTGCTAGCTAGCTAGCGCTCTAGCTAGTGCTATCGGTTAGGCGTGATTCCAACCTAACAGTTAGTGCCAATGTTGCTTAAGCATTCGTCGCCGTCTACATGTACTGTTTAAGCTTAATAACGTGATTTCACCAGTTGATGGAACCCCTTAGGGCCTTAAGGCCTTAGCTAAGCGTTATATTCCGACGATGTTAGAAGTCTTCAACCACATGCAAAATTTACGTTTATAATTATAATTACTACGCCATATCGATATGGTTATCTAGAGCTAGCTAGCGGTTGATACTACTGCGAGACGGCTGGCTAGCCGGGACTGCGAGAAACCCGCGATAACGGAGGGAATGGCAGATCTAGAGGTGTACTCATTTTGAATCAGCTGGTGCGCACATCTGTTCAGGATCGGGATCTGACAGAAGCGAAGTCGCAGTTGCTGACATCTGACCCCTCGATCGTCGTTATCGACATCCCGTCCGTCGAACAGATGACCCCTCCGGGGTGTGTTAGATTATCGAATTCGCAAAGATGGTGGAGGCATTTACCATCCTCCCGCCTGGAGGTAATCGCGAAGCTATTTTCTGAGATCAAAAAGTTTGGGATACTTGGTAAGTAGGCAGCGCGCGCAGCAGAAGCATGTGAGAGTGAAGCCTTGTGACCCCCCGCAACACACCCACAAAAATGAAAACTTAAGTCACCATGCTGCGGCTGGCCCGGAAGCCCCAGCACCAGCCAACTTTCGCTCCTCACGATCCATCGATGAATAAAAATAAAACCCTATCGAACACGCCAGCTCGTTTCAAAGTGGGATACTTGTACGTCGAGCGGGGTTATCTTACAAGTGGCAGTGTTGGACGATTACCCAATGGAATAGAAACAATGGATGGAATTCGAACAGCCATGCAAGGGATGCAGACCCGGGCTTCGCGAGTTTGCAGAGCTCGTCGAACTTCGAATTCCAAAACCGGCAGATCGCAGTGGTCAAAGACCCATCGGGGTGTGCTAGCCAGCCCTCGGACGGACATGGGAGCCCTGATGCATGGCCTGAGATCTCAGAAACGGGGGAGGGGGCTTATGGGTGAGGAAAGTTCCAAGTGCGACATGCGGGGTGACTTGGTTTGGGGTAACTGGCACACACACATAGACGCATGCATGGGGCTGGATGAATGTAACTCCGGGGCGCGATTCAGACTACGATTCATGGCTGCTGCTAGCTGATTAATTGATTGATTCCGCCAGGACATGCAGGTGCGGGGGAGAAGTTTAAAGGTTGGCATACTTGTACAGTATACTGCGTCGAACGGTGCATGCATGCGCCATGGAATGCATCTGTGGATCGATTCGATATCGTCCATTTTCAGACGATACGATGCGATACGACATTATGATACCGACAATTCGCATTCACCACAGCACAACGGAAGAATAATCAAGTATCCAAACGCACGATCGTCTTGTATGTGATCGATATGGATTCACAACTGCAGGCTGGGGAATGTGATTGTGCACATCTCCATTGCATAGTATGTGCGTGTGCCATACATGTGGAAGAATTTTCCTCTCATGACAGCGAGTCCACGACGACGCTGGGGACAGGAATCTTGCCCGAATCGGAGAGTGCTCACTTGACCCGTCGTAGCGATTTTTATTTTAGACGGTTGGCCGCCAAGCGGGCCACAAAAGACGCCGTACGACGACGACTTTTCTCTCGCCGGGCGAATGACAATGCTTCGTACGTGAAATATGCGAATCTGTGGAGTGCTTCTTCTGGGAAACGTCGTGGTCCCCGGCCACGGCATGAAATGATCTTACATGCTTCGTACTGCCTGACATGTCATGCGCATGCTCGCACCCAGCTCCCCTGGCCGCGAACCGCTGGGACCCCGCGCTGGGGAAGCTTAAAGAGGCCGGAAGCTCCTGCCCGATGCTGTTGACGTAGTGCCGAAATTTAAACCTTACGTCCACTTAATCCGCACAAGTGGTACTTTTTACATTCTGTCCCGCCGGTTCGCGCGCCGTGGAAAAAGGAAGAAGGGACAGCAGCTCGAGTCGATTCGACGGACTGACTGGCTGCAGACGTGCACACCGGACGGCGGACGGTACCCCCAACGGAAATCGGCCTTAGCTTCCCCCCCAGATGGCGTAATTTAAACCGCCTGGTCCCCTCTCGACGACGTCTCCTCTTCTTTTTCTCAGATTTGCAATAACACCGTCGTATCCGATATCGCGGCCTGACCCTGAATTCTCGTTGCCATCATTACGTCGAACCGCAGCAAAAGTGCCGTTTTCGTCGGTTCGCCAGGGCGCAACTCGCACACGGCAAACGGACACTTCGGACGAAACATCAACAACGACATCACCACCACCTTAAGTATCACTGTATCGACGACGACAAAAAGGAGCTGGGAGGACGGAACGGAGGAAGGTTCCCACTCGTCGTCCACCGGAGAATGAGGAGGAGGACACCTGAATCCAGACGCCCCAGTCTTTCCTAGCCATCATGGCCTTTTTTCGCCAGCAACCGCTCATCCACCTGCCGGGCTCCGGTGCCTGCGCCAGCCCAACGCAGAAACACTCCAAAGGCAAGGGCGCCTCAGCGACATCGCCCTCATCATCCTCTCCGCCAAAGTCTGTCCTGAACCCGTTATTCAACCTGGTCAAGCGGCCGGGCGACGCCATTCGGAACTTTGCCCTCGATGAGGCCGGCAAGCAGAGGCTGGTCCTGCAAGCCCGTCTCAAGAATGTGAGCGACCAACCTTATCCTGTGTCTTGCCAGCTGTTCGCATTCCTCGGCTTCTCTTTCGCTTCCTCGCTTCCTCGCCTCCCTCGTTCCCCCCTCCTCTTCTTTAAAAATATCTCGCTTTGCGCTGGACCTGCATAAGTGGGACGGCTTAGCGTACATATCTGCACCAGGCATGATGATGTGGTGGATGTACTCTCTCATTCCTATTTGCTGACCAACCTTATCTATCGCAGGCGAAAACTCACGCGGAATGGATCGAAGCAGCGACCTTACTGGACGAGCTCGACGGAAACAACCGGTGGAAGTCGGAGTCCGATTCTTCGGAATACGATGCGCGTCAAGTCAAGGCGCGACTCGACCAGCTCGAGGACGCAAGGATCAGCGGTGATATCGGAAGAATGTTGTTCCTAGTGCGAACCACTCTGACCAGGCATCTGGGAGGCATGGGCAACGTCGAGGTACGTATACATTACGTACATCTCTTTCAGTTCCTCGACACGAGGTGCATGCATTACAGATAAGATACTGACAACCAATGACCTGCTTGCTTCCAGCTCTACCGCCACTCGTACACCGGAACAAAGTACCTGATCGAATCGTACATCGAAACCGCCCTTGCAACACTCGACGCTCTAACCAATGCGCCTCCTTCGGCCGACCCTCAACTTTCGCCCAAGAAGATACTGGAATCCCTGGTCGCTACTCGCCAATCGTTCGGAAGAACGGCCCTCCTCCTATCCGGCGGGGCGACTTTCGGCATGACCCATATCGGCGTCTTGAAGTCTCTCTGGGAAGTCGACCTCCTTCCCCGTATAATATCCGGTGCGTCGGCAGGTGCGATCGTCGCCAGCGTCCTCTGCGTCAGAACCGACAACGAAATACCCCACACCCTCGAAAACTTCCCCTATGGCGAACTCGACGTTTTCGATCGCGGTACGGAGCCCGAGGGCATGTTTGCGAGGGTCAGCAGGCTGCTCAAAATCGGTGCTTGGATCGATATTGACAACCTGACGAGAGTGATGCGGAGTCTGCTGGGGGACATCACTTTTCAAGAAGCGTATAACCGGACGAGACGGATATTGAACATCTGCGTATCGCCAGCTAGCGTCTATGAGCTACCTCAGCTGCTCAACTATCTGACCGCTCCCAACGTCCTAGTCTGGTCCGCTGTGTAAGTCACAACATCATTACCCAAGCATCCGATCCGGAGACTAATTGATCCGACACAGAGCTGCTTCGTGCTCACTGCCGGTCCTGTTCACGCCCGTCTCCATCCTCGCTAAAAACCCCAAGACCGGCCTCGCGGAGCCCTGGAACGCGTCTCCCCAAAAATGGATCGATGGATCCGTCGACAACGACCTGCCGATGACGAGACTGGCCGAGATGTTCAACGTCAACCATTTTATAGTCTCTCAAGTCAATCCGCACGTCGTCCCGTTCCTCGAAAAAGAGCCTTCGCAGCCTGTCAACGGCCAGTCCTCGGGAAATCAAGGGAACACCTATGAAGCTTGGAAATCGACCATCGTATCTCTGGCTATGGGGGAAGCCCTCCACAGAATCAACGTGTTGGCCGAGATGGGAGTTTTCACGACGTCCCTAACCAAAGCTAAATCAATCTTGTCCCAGAAGTACGCCGGCGACATCACCATATTCCCCGAAGTCCCGGTCGCGGACCTGCAGAAGCTCATCAGAAACCCGACTCCCGAATTCATGATCGAAGCTAGCCTGAGAGGAGAGAAGGCGACATGGCCGAGACTTAGTAGGATCCGGAACTGCTGCGCGATCGAGCTCGCCCTCGATCGGTGTATCCACCAGCTTCGGACGAAAGTCGTCTTTAGCGGCTCCCTATCGGACATGCGATTGAGCACCAACGACGCCAAGAACGAGAACCGAAACGACTTCCTACCGCAGAGCAGAACCCCAAACACCTCGAGGAAGCGGCCGGTATCCGGGGATCCGAGCGAATTTGCCCTTTTCTCCCCTCCTCCTCCACCACCGCCGGCTCTTCCCATCGTTGCCTCCTTCGAAGCGCAGTTGCAAAGTCGGTTGAGCTACCCGCCTCCCACGACGCGCGGCAGATCGCATAGCACCGGCCCTCCGCAGCTTCCGCAGTTCTCACCGGCGTTCACACGGAATCTAGGCGCTGGAAAGGGCTACTTTGATACCGCCACGGGCAAGCCTCTCGAGTCACCGAATTCTTCAAGATCTTCCCTCAGCATGACTTCGACCAAAGCCGCCACCGTCCGGTCGCCGCAGAAGCCATCGTCAACTTCATCGGGGTCCAACAGGAGCAGCGCGCATATCGAAAGCCCCAAGATGACGAAACAACCTGGCGACGAAGCGAGCGGGTTCCCACTCCGCAGGACAGGCAGCCGATATCGCCTGGTGCGACAAACACCCTCCTCAGAGCTAGACCCGGCCGACGCGGAGGACGAATCTGGCGCATTAGCCGGCAGCAGCGAAGATGAGGACCCTTTTCAGCTTCCGGAATCGCTAGACGACCACGGTCTAGAAGAGCCCGTGACACCGGCGTACTTTCTGGACCAGGCAGCCCCAGTGGTATCATCACCATCCAGCTATACCTCCAGCCACAGCGCGCGATCCAACGATCCGCCTATTTCTCTGCAGCGGCGGCCGTTCGCGAGCAGAAGCGCAACCGCACTCCCACTGTACACTACGTACCTCCCCGGCGACGCGCTGTACTCTGCCAGGCTGAACGAGGGCTCATCTAGCATTGATGTCTCATCGCCCAGCAACACTTTACCGCGCCCACAGAAAGTTGGGCGGTTCGACTTTGGGCAGGACAGCAACGAGGACTAGCTGGTTCCGGTCAGCCAGCTGTCCATCTGTCCATCCGTCAATTCACATGGCCAGCACATTTTGTATTTTTAGCGGGTGTTTTCGTGTGCATTGCTTTATCGCTATCCATCGTTGTTCTTTCGGCGTTACTGGATTTTGCTTTCGCTTTTGTTTTGCTGCACACTCGTATCAGCGGTGGGTTGGTCTCAGAGTAGACATTGGCATTCATAGAGGAGAAGACGATAGAGGGGCACAAAGACCGGTGAGTCTGCATTGCAATCGGTGCATGAGAACAGTACAGTACATTCATTCATTCATTCATTCACGCATACACATACCCGTCGCTCGTCCGACGTCATATTTCCTAAGTAGTTATTTAGTTTCTTACGTACCTAAGTGCTTGTAATACCCATTTCCATTCAAGATTGTATTTCTACAATATATAGTATACCTCGATCTATACCTGCATCTTAATCAATCAACCCAATATCTATCTATATATATTTTCAACGCCTACACGGCATACCGACAGTATTTGATAAACTCAGGATCGGTACTCAACCGCACCATATCATCTTCCCGTAAACACAACGTCAGCACGATCTCCCCGTCGGCCTTCCGCGGCATCAGATACATCAAGCTCTCTACAGGTGTGAACTGCGGCCTGCGTATAGCCTCAGGCACGCCGATCCCCATCCCGAAGTCGAACTCATAACACGGCAATTTCGCCCAAGAACTCAGCATTATATCCTTCGCGAGGTCCAACCTCGCCGTGATGTTTATCGTAGTCTTGTCGGCCGCGCGGTGGAGGTACGTTGCCATTGCGCGCGTCATGTACGATAGTGACGATGTCTTGGGGTCGAGTTCCGCGCGGAGGTTGGTTGCGATGGCGCCCAGCGGCATGCTTGTGGGGTCTGTCAGCAGGGATGCGGTGGAGTGGTGGTATGTCATGTTGTTTACGACGCCAGGGTACGTTGGAGGGATGTTGAGGAATTCGCGGACGCTGACGGCGCGGGCGAGGGTGACGGATGCGTCCGGGTCGAGGTGTAGTCGGGCGCGGGTGACGCACTGCCAGACGAGGGCGGTGATGGCATCGTCGGTGGAGATGTAGCCGGAGGCGAGGGAGGCTGCGGTTGTGGCTTTGAGCTCGGTGAGGGCTGCACCGCTGAAGATGAAGTTCGCCCAAAGCTTCTGCGGCGGTGGTTGTAGCGGCTGGTTTGGTAGTGGCGGCGGGGTGGCGGGTGGAGCGAAGAGCTGGTGGTTTAATTCCGCGCCGGGCGTGTAGGAGTCGTCGAGGAGGGGGATGATATCTCGGCGCGGGGCGTTTCCCGTCGCGAGTTCCTCCGGAGTGAATGGCTCATTGCGACAGGCCTTGTTGAGCAGGTGCATGAGCTGGCCTTGTCCGATGCCGTCCATGGCGGCGTGGTGGCCGAGGAAGGCGAAGAGGAGGCCGCCGGTGATGAGGGTCAGCTGGACGAGGCATACTTCCTGGGGACTCGTGCCCGGTAGGATTAGAGTCGGCTGCGGGCAGATGACGGATTCGTCCAGCATGCGGAAGGGGAAGCTCGATTGGCGGAGGGACTCCATCGTCGGGGCGTCGGAGTCCACGCGGAGGTCTTTGACGACGAGGACGGGTGCATTCTCGAGAGGCTTGATCTTGTAGATGCCGCTGTTTCCTGGCCCGGCGCCTTCGTTCACAATCTGCCCGGCCGCCCAGGGAAAACTGGCTGCGAGACGCTTGAGGCCCGCTTGCAGAGTCTCGATGATTTGTGGATACCAGTCTGACGAGGTGTCGGGGAGGCCGTAGCAGAGACATATTTGGGTGTATACCGGTGTCCCCTGTTGGCCCAATATGTCCAGGTAGAAGTCGTCCAGGGGATTCACGGACTTAGACTTGTTAGGAGAGTCCCGTGCAGGAGACGTCGACATCGTGGAGGAATGCAAGTGGATGTTGGCGATTCCGGAATTCTGTGTTGGCAGTCCAAAATACAACGTGCATGTGTCGTCGTCGCAGAGGTCGCACAGCGGGGAAGCGTTGAATTCGTGTCAATGCAATTGAACGGAAGACGAGAAACAAAGACTAAACGCGCTAATGCTGCTTGCCAGTTGCGGCAGCTGCGATGCTTAATATACGTATCCAAAATAAGTCGGCTGGGAATGTTAATGGTTTTATATCAGCCAGCTATCAGGAGATACATCCAGCCCTTCTTGCAGCTAGACACCAGCCCTCGGTAGAAAAACGATTGGTTCCGGTTCCCGTCTTGGCCATTCCGAAAGAGGCGATTTCTCGATGATATCATAGCAAATCATCCTCTACGGGTCGACTATATCTCGTCTTTTAATGTTAAATAGTATACGGTGACTAGGCTAGAGCGCCAATGCAAGACCGCATGCATATGCATAACAAGGAATAAATTTCGACGTCCGGTCCATAATTTGGTCAGTAAACTACATGAGCAGAAGCAGGCAACAGGAAAAATAAGAGTCAAAGGAAAGTTACACGCATGACGAACATTAACGTCACCATCTCAACGTTACACAGGATGTCGAACAAAGAGCGAATGTAAAGTCTTTCCTCTGTTAATAAAGTGTATGCGGTCTCTTCGATCGATAAATGCAATGCTCAATGTACCCCAGAAGAAAACTCGTCTCTATCTGATAATGCGAATGCACCACACGTGCAAACCGATTCAAGCGTGCAAGTAGAAGTAGTTGATGACTCAATGGATCCGGCATCCATGCGAGTGTTAAGCGTCGTTGAAGGAAAAGTACGTCGTGTCGTCGAGTCCGTTCAGAGAAATCTAAGGAGAGCGTGATGTATGTGGCGGAAAAGTTGGAGGAAGGCGTCGCGTGTTCATAGGTACGTAAATCAAGTGAATCGCCAAAGTCGAATGCGAGGCGGTATCAAAGGGAGATGAATGCATGCACGCATCCTACATGTAAATTCTTTCGACGGGCATGTATTATTTCCTCCGGGCCGGCAGCTGTCGTATCAGCCTCGGCTACAAAGGCCATGCGAAGAGACCAGAGCCTGGGGACCTTGGACCTCTACTCCCGGATGGTTCGTCGTCGTCATCGGAGTATCTTCGTTCATAGTCTCTCTTAGTTCGATAAACTTTATCCATTCTCTCACGGAACGCCGCTTTCTCCATATCCATATCTTTTAGAATATTGTTGTAGGCTGTGGATCCGGGTACTTCCTTTACCAAAGCCATCCTCATGGTGCCCAGATTGAAGGCGGTGTCCACTTGAAGCATCTCCAGTTCGGCGTCCGGGTCCGAAGACGACACATGGTACCCAAGCGGTGTAAAGGGGTTTATGGTCGACAAGTCGGCGCCTAGAGTCGATTCGTTGGCGCCGTCGGTAGTCGATTTGTTGGCTCCCGTTGGCGATCGCGAGGTCGTTGAGCGACCCCGTCTCCGCTTGACTCGACCCGCGATTGAGTCCTGCTGGACTTCAGAGCCGGTGCTGGATGCAGGCTGGTCGACGCCGGCGAGTTCAGCAGGCTGGTCGGCGGGCGTGACGGGGGTGCCGAAGTATCTCTTGATGGCGCTAAGCACCAACAATGAGAATATGCCGATGTATATGCCAGCGATGAACATGACCCACTCCATGGTGCTTCCTTGAGACGAACGTGGCATTGAAGCGTGTGTCTGAGAGGGTGTAACGGGGACACCTTGTGTAGTTAACGGCTGCTCGAGTGTATCACCGGACATGGATGAGAGTCTGTAGGCTGTCTACGACAGTCCGATTGGTCCGGGGAGTGTAGACTCTATCGATCGATTGTGGATGTGTATATATATAGGAGGTAGCTTGCCTGATCGTGAACTTACAGACGATGGAATAGAAGGGACAAGTCCGAATGCCGCACGGAGAGCTGGAGCAGCTGCAAGTTTATAGATTTATCTACTAGCTGTTTATTATGAAATGTATTTCTATCAGTTCCCTAATTTACATTCTTTAAACGTGCTGTCGACGACACGCGCTGAGCAGCAGCGAATCTCGCATATCAAAATTTAATATGACTATAGTACTGTGATACGGTTCCGAGTGATTGATCAATTGATATACTAGACTGAAATTTACGAGAATCGCATCTTCCCATCCCTCATCCACTTTTCAACCTCGACATCCGTCTAATACAACTACGACTTGAATCGCGGAGTCTGTCATCCTGTACAAATTGTATGTGTTGACGGCCAAAATACCACAGTGAGTCGAGCTCCTGTGTGAGTCAACGAGCGAGCGCCGCAGCACCACCAAACGCTAACTAGCACATATAAAGCGGCCCCGAATCCGCTGGACTGCCTGTTTCGACCTCCTCCACTTTCCAAACCTCCATACATCCATACAATTCACAAACCGGCACCATGCAGTAACAACCGAACGAAGGAAAAATCGTACCCCAGCTAGTTAACTAGACTATTTCGTCCCAATCTCGGGCACCCCCAAGATTTTTTTTTCTCCTCTCCACGATGACTTGCCACGCCCCGCGTACTGCTGCTTCGACACGGCTCGAGCGAACAGTCACCGCCACTTCTCTTCCTCTCGCAGCCTTATAGCATCCTCCCTCGAGGTCCCATCACGGGATAATCAATAACTCTATACACATATAACAAAGTATACACGGTTAATTACCGCCACGATGCCCCGGTGCAACAAGCTTCCCAAGGCCGAAATACAGGCCAGCGTCAGCACGCTGTGCCTCGCGGCCATGAACCGATACAAAGACGCCAAGGCCGCCGGCGTCCTCAGCCCAGCAGATCTAGAACGGCTATACAGCGAGTTCCTGGCTCTCAGCAGCGAAATGAGCATGCTGGCCCTCCAGGAGCCCTGCTCACGCGCCAAGGATCCATCGGCAGCTCCCAGCGCGCAGCTCTGGCTCGTCTGATCGTTTTTCCATCGGGAAATCATGTTTCATTGGTGTTTAGAGGCAGGGTAAGGGAACATCCAGGCAATTGTCGTCTTATCTGAGCATTGCTAATACCATATATCGTCTCGCTTGACAGACTCCGTATCCGCCGAATAAACCGATATTCATCCGAGGTGCACGTGCTTTTCATAGAGGGCGGAGGATACCCATATATAATAGACTATGGTCAGGCGATTTGAATGCATTTGTATCATCAGCGAGCGATACATGATTGTGGGATAGATTACCATGTCGCTCGGATGTATTTAGAAGCATCTTAAGAACGGTTGTCGAAACGGCGTTTGGCATCTATTATATAAAATATTGTATATCACATTGATTCTTCTGACCTCGGGTTGTCTCTACCTTGAACGTACTCACAGATCACGCCGAAGAATGGAAGCATATCAACCTAATATATAATCCCACCCCTATGTATGTTTATACCTACATCGACGGATATATATAGGTCCTTAGCTATCCAACATTCATATTAATCAGCCACCGGGTAAGCAGCCACATGTATCCGCAGATAAAATAGATATAAAGACATCCCCAAGACAACGCCATACCCCCAAACGCCATACACCGCCAACATCCCCGCCAACCGCCTCCAAACCCCCTCAACACATCCTAGACTCCTCCTCCGCTCCATCGCCCTCATCCCCCTCCTCGCACGAGCAGAAACTCCCCTCCTCCTCGTCACCCTCCTCTCCCGCCCACTCCTGGACATCATGAAAGCTGCCAACCGGCGACTCCTGCGGCGTCACGTACCGACTGGGAACATAATCCCGCAAACCCCAACTGTTATGCCGCACAAAGCTCTGGATTTTCTCAACCGTCGTCGTCAGGTCAGCGGTCCGCCAATCGTTCTTCTCGCCGAGTAGTGTTTGCAGGTAGTTTAGGTCTACGGACCGCCGCGATTCGTGAACCTGGGGTACTTCGTGTTGATTGGCCCGGCGGAGCCTCGCGGCCGACCTTCTGCGGGCGCGGTGCGGTCCTAGAGCTAGTCTTGCGCGCTCGCGGAGGCGCTTGGCTAGCCTTGTGTTACGGAAGCGGCTGGGTAGACAGTACCAGAATATTTTCCCTTTCATCGGTGGTCGAAGTGTCTCAGTATATATGTATATATACTCGATAGCGGTAATGAGTGTGGTGGATAAAAAATAGGACTGCCCCTTCAATAGGAAAAAGGAGGCTAGCTATCCGGTCAAAGAGAGGTAAAATAGATATTAGAATATTGTCGTCTATCGTAGTAGACGGTCGATAGAATGTATCGGTAAAGACTGTGGGACGAGGTCGTGCTTGCGATCTCAACAACAGTAGATGGTGGGTAAACGATGGAAGTAAAAAATAGTGACCGATGGGAGACGTTAAGAATAGGTAAGAGGGAATATACCTGACATGATGGCCGATAAGCATCGTGAAAACCATGCGTAGTCGAAATACGCTCGAATACCGATGTCACGCAATGTTGCATTTTACCGATATATGTGTTGTCTTTGTCGACAGCAGCAGATGGGATTGAACCACAGTCGTACAACCGTTACAGCAAGGTTTAAGGCTTCGTCTCTGATGTTCAGTCTTTCGTGGACATCACGGAGATCGGTAGTATGTATGCAATTCACTAGTCCTCTAAGAACAGCAACCAAACAGCTATGCAGGTATATTGGCCAACTTGCAGAGATATACAACATTTACACGAAGGCTGGTTGTTCAGGTAATATTTACTCAGAGGTATAGTATTATATACAGTCAAGAGGTTTTATACAGGTATATATATGTTCACGGCTATACATATATACTAAGTCTCTACCTCGCCGTCCCAGCGACAATCGACACCTCACCGCTCCCCTCGCCATAATCGCCCTCCTGCATCTGGCCCCGCTCTCCACCCTCATAATAATCATACCCCTCATCCTCCTCCTCATCCTGTTCACCTCCCCAAACCCTCTCCAGAACCCCGGCCCAAAGCCCCTTCTTATGCGCCATCGCTAGCACCAACAACGCCGGCAAATGCCATACACTCGCCCAAAACAGCCGCTTCCCCGTGCCCGCCTCCCCAACATTCCGCCAAAACCTCACCGCCTCCCACGTCAACCACGCATTCACAACACTGCTATCAACCGCGAACCCCAAATCGGTAACCCCACACCAACTCAAGCCCACACACACCGCAAAGCATGCAGCGCTGTACCGCACCGCCACCCGTCCGTTCATCCCCGGGTTCACAGACGCGAGCATTTTATACCCCGCTGCCGCATACTCATGCCGTATATTGTGACTCAAGCTGTTGAAATGCGGGAACTGCCAACAGTACAGCAGCGCTGCGACAAGCCATCCGCCAGGCTGCGAAAGTACCTCTGTAACGCTGCCAGTCGTCGCGAATTCCCCCGCGGCGGCAGCCCACCCCATCAGCGGGGGGATCGCGCCGACGACGGCACCGACCCATGTGTTTATCACGTGTTTCTGCTTGAGCGGCGTGTAGATGCCCGCGTAGAGGACGATGTTGGCGAGCCCCAGTCCTGCAACGGTGGTGTTGGTGCCGTAGAGCAGTAACGCGACGCCGCTGAGGCCCGTTGCGACGGCGAAGAGGAGCGCGTTACGCGGGTGGATGGTGCCCCGGACGAGCGGGCGGTTGCGCGTGCGCGTCATCTGTGCGTCGAGGTGGGGCTCCGCGAGCATGTTGAGGGTGTTGGCGGAGGCCGAGCATAGTGCTGTTCCGACGGTGAGGAAGAGGAGGGTGACGGCGCTGAGCGTCGTGCTGGGCGTGATGTCCGAGGAGGTGAGGAGGCTGGACGACGGGTAGAGCGAGTAGGACGCCATGGAGGTGAGCACGACGAGGAAGGTGAGGTGAGGCTTGGAGAGTGCGAGGTAGGCCTTGAACGTGCGCCGAAGGGCGGTGCGGCGGGAGATAGGCTTGCCGATGGCGTTCACAGGCGTAGCAGAAGGAGAGGGTGGTGATGTCGCCGTCGATTGACTCCGGCTGGGTAGACGGGGAAACTTGAAGCGACGAAGTGCGGTGGCAGTCGTCCCAGATTGTCGGACCAGGGCGTCATTGCTCAGGAAGTATCGTAGGCCAGCCCCATGCCCGAGTTTAGCACCCCCGACGGCGGCCGTAGAAGCATGTCTGCCGGACACAATGGGTCTCGCCTGCCGTGTGACGCGAGACCGCTGAACCGCAAGGCCGAAGCGGCTGGCGACCGCCCGATGACTGAGTCCGCGGAAGAGGCCCCGGACCACCAAGCCCGACGGCGTGGACGCGAGGAAAGGAATGGACATGATTCGAGGTGTGAATTGGCCAGCTACATGCTGTTAGAAGGCCTGGCGCGGGGTCCGCTGTCGATACGGGTTCATGGCGGGGCAGTTGCGGAAGATGTTGTGGTTGTGGTTGAAAATGCCTTGGCGGCCATTCGACGAAACCAACGCCGCACTAAATTCAACTACCTACTAGGTACTTTACCAGCCACGGCACTTAGACTCACGACGTCATGCTGTCAACATTGGATCGAGTAGTGAATACACTGCGGACAAGACGTATGTTTATGCCCGGCACGTCTACTTTAGTGCTAACTATAAGTTAAGGATTATGTAGGGGAACAGAGCCAACGGCAGCTACAAAAACACGCTTGCAACGATGATGTCCAACGAATATGAACGACCGAACACAGCAGAACAATGCCGACAGAAGACATAATATCGTAAACATGTAGCGCCGCCCAAAGAGCAGCACTCAAACAAAGAAGGAAAGAAATATCGCCATCATCGGCAGAGTTGAGAGAGCATGTCGTAGTAACAGAAATCGAAACCGGTAGATAGTATGTACCATGGACAATTGCCTCCACCTCCTCCTAAAAGCATATCCGCCCGCCCGCCCTGAGAAATGTTGTACCAGTAGGTTGAAGAGTTAGGAAATCAGAAGACTGCATCACAGCCCGGCTCGATCTGATCTGTCAAAGAACCCAAGACCGCCTCTTCCAGTCAGCACGCTTGCGCCTATTCTGCCTCCTCCAATTGCTATTCGTCGAGTCCAACTAGAACTTGACGCCATAGACTCCCTTCCCACCGCAACATCCCAGCCACTCGCCCGCGTTCTTGCCCGGCTCTCCACCCATCAGCGCCATCCCGTTGCCCAAGCTTGGAGCCCAGCTCAAGTTGTTAACCTCATACTCGCTCTTCCAATGCGCAACAGGGTTCCGCCACGATGGCTCCGCGTTAAAGTTGTGTCTTTCGTCTCGTGGCGGTCGGTGAGGGTTGCCCAACGACGCTTCGTTCATCAGATCCCATATCAGCACTAACGAGTCATCCGTCCCACCAGCGATCATGCCGCGACGGTATGGACACCAATCAATGCAGTTCATATTGCCAGCCGCCCCGCGTAGCTCCACTAGCGCCTGACCAGGTTGCCGGACATCGAGGATGCGTACGACATTAGATTGATCTGCGAATGTCGCGAGAAGGTGGCTCTCGTGAGGTGATGCTACAGCTAGTTAGCCAGGGGGAAACCAAAGTGTTGCTGGGGAATGAGGATTAATAGCGTCGCGTACCGGCTAATCTCAACAATGGAGGGGGTCCCTGGAGCGTACTACCGACTCCACCGGTTCCTCCAATGGGATTCACGCCACCAGGACTGGGTGCCGTATTGCCACTGTCGGTCTTGACCGAGGGCTCGTAGATAATCGTGCTGTGATCGAGGCTTCTCAGATCGAACATGCGAACACTCCCGTCCGCACCGCAGCTAGCAAACACATCCACCGACCCGCTCATAAATCGGACATCAAAAACCTCCTTGTCGTGAGCGATGAGCTGAGTCTTCGCAGTCAACGTCGGTATATCCCAGATCGTGCAGGTGGTGTCTATCGAGCTCGTGATGATGAGAGAGGGACTGATAGGGTTCCAGTCCAAGCTTGTTAGCGGGGCGGTGAAATCCGTGCTCTTCGAGTTCGATAGAAGCGCGAGCTGAGATAGCTTTTTGGTCGGCGGCAGGTCGGAACTAGAGGTGTTTGAGCGAGAGGTGATGGAGTTGCTTGGTGTCGATATGGCCGCCGGAGCCGCATTAGGCAAAGACCACAGCCGCAGGTGGTCGCCAGCCGTGGCGATCAGGTCGGTTAAAGGCTTCGATTGGGTTGGAGGTTCCCAGAGAATCCTCGTTATCGGATACGTTAACGTAGCTTCCGCGAACTTTGTGATCTCGAGGGTGGACTCTCCCCGCGGGTGGCTATCCGTGTTTATTACTTTCGTAGACGTGTTCAGGATCGAGATCTGCCAACATTAGCTTCGATCCTAAAAATTCGTGTTGACACAAGAATGCTTACATAGTTGTGGCCATCTTCGCTGTAGCTTCCCAGCGCGATCCTCCCAACACCACTCTGCCCAGCGTACCCGCTCGCGGATGGGCTGCCGTATATCGGCCACTTGCACCAGTCAATCGCATAGCTCGGCCATTGTGTAAAGTAGTGGCTGCCCCGGGGCATCTCCTTCGGCGGTGTTTCCGTCAGCAGACCTTGCCGAGACTGCACATCCAGCGTGAATCCGCCCGTCATAGCAATATCCTGCTGTCCCATACTGCCGCCTCCAGGTGCGTATTTGCGATAGCTCGAGGACTGCAGTTGTTCCTGCGCGAGGCTCGAGGGCGGCGCGGAGGACTGCATGTGTGTGATGGGCAGGTATTTTGTGTTCGCGTCGCCGTAGAGAGCGTTAGCGTCCGGTTCGCCAGCTGGTGGATGGGCAGACTGTAGCGTGTTCGACCTCGAGAGGCTAGCGCTCGTCGTATGCGACCTCGAAGCTCCGCCGGGGTACGCCTGATACCCCTGTTGCTGCTGCTGAGGTTGCTGCGGGGGAGGCACTGGCTGTTGCGGTTGATGGATGTGGATGGGCGAGGCGTAATCGCTGTACTGCGGCTGGGGCGGCGGGCCTCTCTGGGAATGCTGACCGGGTCCTTGGGGGGGTACGGTGTGGGTTTCGTGCGCGGCTCGGAAGGAGTTTTGTCGTTGGAAGTCCATCGGTTCGTGGTGGGGTTGGGCGGCGGACGGCATTCCAGCAGCTGGATGCGGGCTGGTAGACGCATAGCTACCGCCACCACCACCATAGCTAGCGTACCCGCCGGGGTTTAGCTGCGGATTCTGATGGTAAGACATTGGAAGCTGGCCGCCTGGAGCTCCGGACGGAAGTTGCGGTGGGGAAGCGGGGTGCTGCTGGTGCTGCTGGTGCTGGTGCTGCTGTGGCTGTGGCTGCTGGTGCTGTTGAGGCGTCGGTTGCTGCTGCTGCTGAGGTACACTGGAGCCGGGAGGGACGGCGTGGTAAGTAGAAGGCTTCCCGATGGAGGAGAGAGCCTGAGCAGCTTGGAGGAGGGCCCCCGAGGTGTGCTGGTGGTCGGGGCCCTGGGAGGAGGAAGACCCGTCGTGACTGTGATCTTGCTGCTGTCTCGAGTGGGAGCGATGGTGACCAAACGAAGGCATCTAAGTAGGTGTGTGGAGGGACAGCCGAAAGGGCAGCTGAGTGGCAGTCGCTCGGGGAGGTGAAGCCGCCACCGACGGGGTAGCGAATTGGGCGATGATCGGAGGGAGATTGATGAAGGGAAGGAGGGAGAGGAGGCGATGACGACGGCGGCGGCGGCGGTAAAATGATGATTTGTGGTGGTGGTGGTGAGAGGTTGAGGGCGGCGGTGGCTCAGTCCAATGCAGCTGGCCAACGGAGCTATCAAAGAAGCACGTCGACAACACATTGACCACACATTTACCTCATGATCGATTCGATTCACGGTGAAGGTATACGCGTACGTACGATACATCTCGATTATACATTAGTCATTATATTGCATTCCTCATGAAAGTACTAACAATTCACATGATGACTTGATAAAATCGCTGGCAAAAACAGGCAAGGAAAATTCAAGACAGAACATCAATCGTGGTTGCAATGCATGCATGCAATTCAGCTTCGAAGCTCATAAATCCAACGGAAGTCTGACCGCCAGTGCCAGCCTTCAGCTTTGCTCAATTCAGCCCATGATTCCAAAATCAATACTGCATTATGACAAAGGAAATTGAATTCGGGGACAGTCCGCAGACTGATGTAAGTGGCACCGCCATATTCAATATCGATCGCAGTCGCAAATACTAACTAGTACTTATATCCGTATCTAACAAACGGCATTAGTTCATCGATCACGCACGTTCGCAGCCATATTTATAAGATCACAGAATAAGGAGAGAAGCATACAGAGAGTATACATTTGTTAAATCAGACATGGGCGTGTCGATGATGTCGATGGTGAGTGGAGTATGTGCTCGTGCTGCCGCTGCGTCGGCTGCCCGTGTACTCCTTGTGATGATGATGAACATGTCTAGTTTCGTACCTGTAGGAGCGGTACAGCGTCCAGCTCAGCAAGCAAGTGAAGAAGAAGAGAATGCACTCGATGATCGAGAGGGCCTACACACACACACATTATATTAGCACACCCATTTCTAGATATACAAATATCTAGGATTATATCTTACCCAGCTGGCTTTAAACATGGCGCAGCGCTTGTTGATAGAGGCGCTCCAGCTGCTTCCACCAGAGTATGTATCATCGCCAATCTGCACGCCAACAGGTACGCTCAAGCTCGAGCAGTTGGCGTCGGAAATGCCTCTGTTCAAATAAATACCCGCGATCCACGCCCCGACGAAGGCGATATCAACGATCGCGATAAGGGGGCCCGTCATATCGCGGTACCGATGGAACTGGTAGAAGGTGACGATGGCCCAAGCGCAGGCCAGGATCGAGACGATGAAGAGCGTGAGGAGGGCATCTGGCACTTGTTGGTTGTTCTCGACGTACGGGTTGACGAACCACCCGAGCATGCCGATGATGGGAATGGCGACGATGATTTGCAGCACGCGGATGCCGCTGAAGAGAGCGGAGCTAAGCACCATTTTGGCGGTTGAGTATATTCACCAATAGGATGATTCCGTGATACTAGTGAGTTTTACTTGGAGTGAGTGAGTGAGGGATGTGTATTAATATTGGCTGCTGGCTGGTTGGCGATACTAGCTACTATACCGACGCGGACGAGACGAAGAAGAGAAAGAAGAAAGATGGCCGTTCTGGGAATGGCCTGGAGCTTTATATGCCTGTGCCACTTTTCTCTATAAGATGCTGATAATGCGAGCTCTCCTATGTGTATGGTTGGCTCGCCCTGCATGGAAACCCTGAGCGAATGGCTGGTGCCCTATGTAAACATGACGCTGCACGCCCAAGATATGACATATCTCACCGGCCGGCCTATGGATCCGGATCCACGTCCACGCATACAATAATATATATTACCCGCAAGATGGTGTCCACAGCCAGCCCTCGCATGATGTAATATCTCTTGGCTGCGAGAGCGTGTTGCGTGTACAATATACTAGTATGCTACATTTCCATCAGGAGAGGAGCCACGCCTGGCGATATGCTATAAGTGTATCTCGACTTACGTCAAAAACTGAAATGGTAGCAATCCATGTCCTCTTGGAAGCGCGGCTTTAAATTTGCAGCTCATTCGGCACAGCAGCCGGCAGGGATCCCCAGACAACAGGTCCAGCCGACGTCATAGCTTAACCTCAACACCAGCGAATGGCAGCCCGCAGGACAGCAGGTTTTCACGACCCGTCAGTTCATGCGACTGGTATCGTCATCATAGGGATCATGGAAACCCTCGAAATCTAAAACTGCTGGGCAATCTCAGGTGTGGTTATCAGCATCAACCTCGTATTTTATCTGTGTGACTCTGAAAGCTCTATAGTACCACCAAGCAACGCGCACACCGAATGCATGTGCCTGCATTCGTGCAGTCCATCCAGCCTGCATATATTATTGACTTCTGAAATCCAACATCTATGAATTCGTATTGACAGCTCGAAGCTTCGCGAACTTCGTAGAAAAAGATACTCTCTATCATATATAGATTATATACATGAAATATATACGCACCATGCTGCACGACCAAAGGAGGTGCAGATATTAACCAATACATGTGCTCCGTATTATACAGCTACCTAGGTAAGTACTAACCCATATCCCCCACTTGCCCTACAGCCGGGCCCCTCGATATACAGACATCGAAATTACATACCGTATACCATGCAACAACCAACCGGCAGCTACCGAATATCTCAAGAATCCACAGAACCCCCTTGCACACGCGCAGTGCTTTTCCAAAAATCTATGCCGAACGTTCAGGAAGCCGCCCGCCCGCCAGCACGGAAATACTCGAATCGAATGAATCAATATACCTCTACCCAAACTCCAGACGCCGGATTGACAATTAAAAAATTGCTAAACAACCACCCGTAGCACCACAATGTCCGAATCGCTCAACTTCTTGCCCTTGCCCTTACCCTGCTTCGCCACCGGCACGTCCGGATACTCGACCGAAACAACTCTGACCCCCCTCGACAGAAACCGATTGATATCCCCACCTTTCCCCTCCACGAGCACCTTGACGTCTTCCAAGCCACTCCGCTCCCTCAGCGTGCTGTAAGCCTTCACGCGCTCCTTCGCGTCCATATCGTCCGCGTAATGCACGCTCTCCAATATCGGACCCATGTTAAGATCGCCGCCTAGTATCACTGCCGACGCTCGGAAAGAATTCTGCGCGATGAATTGACCGAGCTGTACCGACTGCTTGTGGCGCGCCGAATGCTCGCTCTTGGAATTCCCCGCCTGCATGTGCGTATTGTATATATCGATCGTCTTGGGCATATATCCCTCCTCTTCCTCCTCTTCTTCCTCCTCGTCGCCGTCATCGCCATCATCGTAGCCAGTAAAGTCCGTGGCACCATCGTCCCCATCGTCGCTGTAGGATGATAATATCGGCCGACGGTTCGACTCGGATGTGCGGTTGGTGTCGGGTCGGTACCGGCGACTCAGGTCGATACGCACGCCGACCCCGCCTTTACCCGCGAAAAAGTCCCATTTTTTGCGAGATCCGAACCAGGTGCGGCGGACCTCTAAGATGGCGTATCGCGAGAGCACGACGAGGCCGGAGTCGAAGATGGGCCACAGCCAGCAGCGTCGCGGGAGGGTGGCGACATAGGGATGGGAGCTGCGGAGGGCGTCAATGATGATGGATTTGCAGGTGAAGGCCTCGTTGAGGAGGATGATGTCGTGGGAGGAGATGTGCGAGGGGATCTCGGCGGCGCGGGCGTGCGTGTTATTGTCCGACAGCGGGCCGGGCAGCAGCCACGTATTCCAGAGAAGCTACAATTCCAGTCTGTCAGTACATCATAAAAATACAATAAATTCATTGAAGTGTGCATTCCTAGCAGTAGATAAAGGGATCTTACGATTGAGATTTCGCGCTCGCCGATTTGCCGGGTGCGCTGGGTGGTGGTATTCTGATGCATGGTGGGAGTGGCTGCGGGCGGGAGCTGCGCGTAGTAGTAGTTGTGGTAGTAGTATGCAGCAGCCGATGCAATTGTGTGCGTATTCGCAGTTGGTAAATCCAGCGGCATCCGTCTCTTTTATATACTCCGTACTATTTTATATTCTTTTTCACAATGATGCACCCCGTGAATGTCGAATAAGTAAGTATGGTCATACGAACGTCAGCGAGAAATGGAGATGGAGATGGAAAATGTGAATCGAATGTGCATGCGGAGCTCGCTGCAGCAGCCGGGCAGCTGGCCTGGGCAGCAGAGCAGCGCAGCTCGCAGCAGGGAATCCAGTTTTTTTCTTTCCTCAAACTCCTCAGTTGCAAAGGCTGAAAAGAGCAAGCACCGAAAGAAGAAAGACGGAAGAAGAAAAACTCTGAATCTGCTCGAATGCGAACCCCGGCATTCCAGTCGGCTGCCTGCCCGCCGCTTCTCCCTTATATATACTCGCAAGTATAGCGCCATGCGAAGGTGAGCATCTCGGGAGGCCGGCCGGGCTGAACAGCCTCGATTGGACGCTGGATGCGGGCTTTCCAGCGCACGCCTGCAGGACATGCTGGCCGGTGGGTCTCTCGCCAGACGGCTTCTGCGCTGGCCAGCCAACGGCGCTCTCTCGATAGCTTCCTATCACCAGAACCCCAGTTGACATAGTACTTACTCGCAGATATGCATATATGCGTACCGTGCACAGCTTCATCGCAGGCGTCTAAAAAACTAGGTGTGCGACGTGGACTGCAGAGTGCAGCTTGCATCGTTGACAGCCCGATGGCTCGATATGCACGTATGTATGATGATATCGGCGGGCTGGAGGGAATTGGACCGCAGAATGATACGAATTAGGCCCAATGAAGTGCGATAAAATATGCACCAATGGCCAATCGAATGCTGCTGGCAGGCGCCGCGGGACAGCAAATTGAAACAATGCAAAGTATCGTGGATGCGATCGATGTGTGTAGCCATGTTCAATTGGTCCACCGATTGGTGCCTGCATGAGGATATCATGGGAGCATCATCAATTCAAAGTCATATCATGCGTATCGTATCGTATCGTATCGTATCGTATCGTGCCATATCATATCATATGATCATGTCATCCAGCATCTTCACGCCGCCGCTGTCCCCTCGCTCCAGAAACGCCCCGTGAATATCGTCGCTCTCCTCCTCCTTCCCCTCATCAGTATCCACCAGCTTCCCCTTCCCCTTCTCAACCTTCCCCTTCCCCTTATCGCCTCTCGCCACGCTTTCTCCCACGACCGTGCTCTTCCCACTCGCACCTCCTCCAGCTGTCGTGCCACTTGCACCACCGCTCGCATCCAGACTCAAGCTGGCAAAGGCAGCATACTCCAGCTCGTCCTCCTCGTTCGTCGCCCTCGGCCTCCGCATCCTCGGACTCATGCCCATCCTCAGCTCCGGACTGCTGTCCCCCCCGTTGTCCACGTGCTCCGCCCCAAACAGCGCCGCCGGATCATCGATCTCGCTCTCGCTCTCTGAATTCCAATGGTTGTGATGATGATGCAACTGTAAATGCGACGATGCAAGAGGAGTCGCCTCGAGACTCGCATTCTCATGATCGTCGAATCCGTGGCCTCCCCCCACGTTTAACCCGCTGAGACTCTCGTTCAGCACTTCGTCGCTCGGACTCGCTAGTCCGCTGGTCGTCACCACCATCTTCTCCTTCCCTTTCCCCTTGCCCTTGACGATGTTCTCCGTCGGCGTGCTCGTATCAACCAGCCCACCGACCATCGGCGCCAGAGCCGCTCTCGCCTCCTTGTAGCTCTCCATCTCCGCGCCCAAGACGCACACGAGAAGCGTCCACCCCTTCTGCTCAGCCAGCGTCAGTCGACTGTTGAGCTGCGAGATGATATTGTCGATTCCCGCGACCAGCTTGGCCGCCGTCGCCTCGGGCATCTTGGGCTCAATTTTCGATGTCCCCGTCGCAGGAGAGGTCGAGCCTCCCGGGGCAGCATTACCGGGTTTGAACGTCTCGGTCGAGCTGGACAAGCTGCCGTTCCGACTATGTCCTAGACCAGCTCTCGTGCGGTTGCGGTTCGCGAACACCGAGACCGGTGTATTCCTCCCGCTGCTGGTGCCCGAAGAACTCGGCCTCTCGCCCTCGAGACCCCTCCCAAACACCGAGTTTCTGATCTGCGGCGACCGCGACCTCTCGAGCTTCCGTCTCTCCGCCTCTGCAATCTCCATCTTCCTCTGCGCCTCAGCAAGCTCGCGCGCCATCATATCTTCAAAGTCCGCGATGAGCCCCACCGTCTCCTGCCAGATGGAAATGCCGTCCTTGAGCGCATCCAGCTCGCGGCTCGTCTCCTTCTTCTTGTTATCGAACACGCTCCGCTCGTCCCGCCAGTACTCGACCGCCTGGTCCGGCGTAAACGGCAGCGTAGATTTAGTATCCGGCGTCGGGAGGAGGGCCGTCGGCGACCTGAGAAACTCGGTCATGTCCTTCGACATCTTCTGAATCGAGTCCGTGTACGATGATATCCGTGACGATACCGTAGACTGTAGCTCCGATATCTTGGACAGCATTCCCGTCTGCTCGGCCCGTAGCCGCTTCAGTTCCGCCTCGTGAACGCGTATTTGCTCCTGCCCATCCCGAAAATATATATATCAGATCCAAGTTCCCCATAGACGTGAACAAGATATATTGA
This sequence comes from Orbilia brochopaga, assembly GCA_036872635.1. NCBI lineage: Eukaryota > Fungi > Ascomycota > Orbiliomycetes > Orbiliales > Orbiliaceae > Orbilia > Orbilia brochopaga. The sequence continues at coordinate 2,976,962 of JAVHNQ010000005.1, read as the reverse complement.
TACTGACCTCGACACCCTCCAACCGCTCTCTGATCCTATCCATCTCCTTGCCCTCCTCCCCGCTCTCCACTCTCTCCACCTCCTTCTCCAGCCTCGCCCGCTTCCTAACCCACCTTTCCACAGCCTCCACAAGATCCACCCTCGCAATCTCCTCCCCAACATACCACTCCTCCTCCACCGCCTTGATATCAGCCAACCCCACCATCGCATCCAAAATCCCCCTCCTAACCTCCTTTATCCCCATCTTGCGCCGCTGCCTCCCCCCATTCCTCGCACCACCCGCGGTACTCCTCGCGGCACTCCTCGCGCTATACACACTCTCCCTCCCTTCCAACCGCGTAGACGTATTCGTAGGTGTAGTTGCAGTAGGCGTTATATCTTGATCCTCCCCGGCACTCGTCATCCCCAACGCCACTTCCTGCGCCTGCACCAGCCGCTTAAGCTCCTCCTCCAGCACCCCAGCATCCCTCTTAACCCTCTTCAGCACCGCCTCCCGGTCCCTCCTGCCGTTCGCCGCACCCTCCGATTTACCCGATATATACCGTGGGTTCACCCCCTGCCCACTATTCAACCCCAACCCCACATTGCTAAAACCGCCATACACGCTCTCACCGCCATACGGCGACACCGCCGCGGGAGGCTGCGTATACGCCGAATAATAACTCGCATCGATAGGCGCATAGACTCCGCGCTTCCCCGTCCTCCCGCCGCCGCCGCCACCGCTCACAACCGACGCGGCAGCAGCAACAGGCGAGCCCGGTAGCATAACCGTCGCGGAAAGCGGGTTGAGCGTCTCATACATGCTCATCCCCATGCCGCCGATCGTGGACAGCTCGACGTCCGACGGATAGTAGCTGTTGTAAGGGTGGCTGGTAGCGGTATGGTAGAAGCTCGGGACGCCAAACGGCATATTCGACGGGCGCCGATGTGCATTCGGCGACGGAACGCGTGAGCTATCTCGACCGCGTGGAGATCGGGGGTGGTTGACGTTGATGTTGGTGTTGACGTTCGACGGTCCAGCAGCGGATGTATTCCTAGCAGCGGAGGGTGGTGAAGACGGTATCGACACGAGAGGATCCGATGGCTCAGAGTCGGGTTCCGGCTCAGGATTCAGCTGTTGCAGATAATGGTTTCCCGGCGCGCTATCGAACGCTGTAGAACTGGGCGAGGATGATAACGTGGAATGGTGACGAAGAAGAGTAGACGGCGGCATCGGTACCGGCGAGGCGGACGCCATGGCTGCTAGCTAGCTGGGGGAACGTGATGACGATGGCGGCTGTCGATGTCCAACGGGTGGTGACTGACTGCTTCGGATGCAGCAGCTGTTGCCGTATGTTCGTTCGTTGGCGTCACACGACAGCGTGGCTACTACATTTGGCGAGCCCGCTGTCATGCGCAAACCAACTTGTCAGATGGACTCGCGTCCCCCACGCTACTTGTCTACTAATTTAGACTACGCGACTGGTGGAATTAGACTGTTCGAGGAGAACAAGTTATGATAGTGCATGCATGCTCTCTCTTTTGTCTATCTTAAGGGATACAGACGTGGTGTAAAGCTATAGATGAAGAACAGAGGAGACAGCCAGACAGACAGCCAGAATGAGACAACATTAATCTAGCAGCGGCTATACACAGTTGCTCCGCTACACAGGAGTTACGGTTTTAAAGAAAAAGTATGCTTAATGCTGGGCGATAGATATATCACGTTTCATCCACTTCATCTACTTGTCATCGCCTCCGTCGGAATAATAGTCAAATGCTGACGGCACAGGCGCATCCTCCTCCTCGTCTTCCTGCAGCAACACCGCAGCCGCAGCCGCAGCTCCGCCCGTGCCAACAGCTTCACTTCCGCTGGGTCCCGCCGCCGTGCCCGAAGCTGCGTTAGCCGTAGCAGCTGGTGCCGGTTTGACAGACTTCAGCTCAAGCAGCTTGGCCGGTTCTTCAGGTGTCCTATCGGCAAGGAGCAGTACGCCACCAGTGACCTAAACATCATCAAAAAAAGTCAGAACTGGAAACAGAATCCTCGAGAAAAACGGACGAGAGATGCAACCACATACCTTCTTGACGGGTACATATCGACTATCAGGCAAAAAGCTAATGTACTTCAGCTGCGCTGGGAGCACCCTGCTCATATTGTCGATCTTATATCCGACCGTCTCCTTCGACTGCGACTTCTTCGACGTTTTCTTCTTCCCGGTCTCCTCCTCCTTCCCATCGATGAGCGTTTCGCCAGCAGTGGATGCAACCGGCGTCTCAGGCGGCGGGTCGATCACCATGGAATCCGTAACGGATCCCTCACGCTCTCTCCTCTCCTTCTCCGTCCGTTTGGCGCGCTGCCGAGCTTTTGCAGTTGTCGACAAGACCGCAGTCGCGATCTTCTCGACCGTCTTCTCTGTCGACTCCTCGGCCTTGGGCGGGTAGTCGAATAACGATGGCTTGGTATTGCTCCACATCTGGAAATCCGGAACTTCGAGGTCCACGTTCAAGCCGATGATACCGGTGGGTCGGAACCCCAAGGACAGAAAATGTGCCAGCGGGAACCAGTACCAGTACTGTGTGAAGCACGCCATGCCCACGACAGCAGACATATCAACGCTTCCAGTAGCTGTCTGTAAGCCAATCGTGCAGTTCCGACCACCTGCATCCAGGAGACCCAACGCGACGGCCGCACCGAACTTTGACAGGACATCCTCTGTCTTGTCGCTGAGTATCCGCTCGAACGTTTTCCGGAACTCTGCGACTTTGGGGTTCATATTCTCGTTGTGCTGAGCGAGAATCATGCCTATCGAGATCAAGGCACCTTGCTTCACAAACTCGACCGTATCTTTGATCATGGGCTGCAGTAGATCCAGCGCCTCGTCCAGTCCAGTGCCTGCGCATGCGATACCAAGAGCCAATGCGGAGCCGTATCTGACATGAGGATTGTAGGATTCGGCAAGCAGCTCCACCATTCTCGGAACAGACTCATACTTCCGGAAAAGGATGAAGCCCAAGCTGAAAACTGCAACTCTTCGAACATCATCGTTGACATCGGAAACGGCAACGTGAAGGACCTTTCGAATGGCATTGTTGGAGCCAGTTCCACAGTAGGCGAGTGCGATCGTGAGGATACCACCGTACCGCAGAATGGGGTCCATATCCGCCAGAAGGTTGTCGATGAGTTCGTCCGCCAATTCTTGCTTGCTGTAGTACACCAATGCCATACCAAGAGCGAGACCCCTCTTGACTTTCTCGCGGCCAGTCTCATGGGCATAAGCTCTCATCTCCTCGATCGCCTGCCCGTTCGCAGTACCCAACATTATGAGGCCCATGGCCAAACCTACAGCTTCTCCAGAAATCGCAGATTCGGTCCACAGCACGGTCCTCAGATCGAGATAAATATCCATATTCCCAGTCGCCATACCTGCAACACCGAGGCCAAGAGCTGCGCCGTGCTGCACAATCTCATCTTGGGTCTCCTTGAATTGTGTGCGGAGATAGGGGAGCACGTCTTCGCCGTGGTTGGCGTATATGAGGCCAAGACCGTACAAACTACCGCCCTGCGAATAAGGACTGCCAGAACCGGATGCCGAGTTGGGTAGATACGGTTGCAAGAGTTTCATTCCTTGGCTGAGGTTACCACGGTGGATGACTCCTAGTGCAGCGGTAGCCGTGAACTTGGACCAATTAACAGCCTTGCCCAACCACTCGAGGTTTGCGCGCAGGAACCCGTCCGCAAGAGTACCGGCATTCATGAAGCCATTGGCGAAGGTGAGGGCGTTGTGTAACAGACTGGTCCTGGCTTCCAGACAATCTCTGATCTTGTTGAGAATTGACATCTCAGTATGGTTGTTTCGGAAGAGAAATTCGAGGTTGAGTTCGATGGTCTTGGTGCCCTTGAGAATGCTGCGGATCGCCTTGTAGTGCTTCGATGACTTTTGGTTCATTTCTGCGGCAGCTTTCGAGACCAGCTCCGAGGACGTCCCTGGTAACAGCTTGGCGGTCTCCTCCACAATGTCGTCATCTTCTTGAGTTTCTGTTGTTTCGCCAGCTAAGACTTCACCATCGGGCAGGTTACTAGTAACGTTTTGAAGAAATTCCTGGGTAGCAGAGGAGTCGAGGTCGAAGGCGATCTGATAAGCCGTCAAGAGAGACTGGTCGTCCCCCTTGGATACCAGATCTCTGAGAAGCTTGGCGGCAAGACCGAAATCGTTCAGGTGCACGACGCATTTGCTAACTGAAAAGTAGTCCGGGGCTGGCTGTTCTAGGTGGAGGTCGACGAGAAGTCGTAGGAGCTACATGGCGCGGATATTGTGTCAGCCCGAACAAGTATCAGTGCCCTACGATAAGAGATTCCTACCTTCTCTCTTAGGCCAATTTCCTGAACAACATTCATTGACAGCTCCAGGACAAACTCCATCAGCTCGGAAGCCTTGTCGCCTGCATCGCCATTCGCCACCTGTTTGGCCTTTGTATTGCCGTGCTGCCGTTCTCCAGCAAGCCGGATGCCTTGCTCGATGACATCTAGTCTATGGCTCTCAATTGCAACTCCCAAGGCCGGCTTGTAGTCCTCGTTTTCGTAGCATTTTTGGAACATACGCTCGACAATATCGGTTAATCGTGGATCAGCCTTTTCGGGAGGAGATGGAGGCACGTCTTTTGGAGGCGGAGAGGGATTCGCAAGCGATATGTACTTGTCGATACATTTGGCTAGTTGGCATCCCGTAGATTAGAAAAGAGCTCCAACAATGGCCTCCGGAACATACGTACATATTATCGTATCGATGAATTCCGACTTTCCAGAGATATCGAAGAGATTGCCCGCGCCCAAAGCATACATCATGGAGTCATCGAAGGCTCCCAGATGATAGTATACTTTGGAGGCTACCAACGCGGCAAGCTGCCGGTGTGGAAACTTCTCGTTCTCGTATAACGATTCACTGCCCAAGGTCGGCTAGCCATCAGTAACTGCCATTCAACACATTTCACACGCGTTTTAACTGCTCCGCAAGCTGAGGATGATGCCTGCTGTCCTATTCCACGTACATCTTCGCCAAAGAGTCGGCAATCTCGGACCAATACTCGTCAACCAGGATATCGAGCTGCTCCAACGCATAGCTTTGAATGTGGACCTCGTCTTCTTCCAGCAGACCCAGGAGGCCGGCGGCGGTATTGATAGGGCCCAACATAGCTGTTCGATGGACGGCGCGGTGGGAAGGTTGCGATGGCTGTTTGAGAAGGCTACACTCTGAGATAAACGCCGCCTCGCGTGTCGTCCCAGGCCTGAGGTTGAAGGTGGGGCTTCGGAGAAACGGCGGGGGAGAGACGAGATTCCGGTGTCGGGCGTATAGCTGGGATGTGGACACGGGAAGAGGTAACAGAGACGATGAGGATGGGGAAGGAGACGTTCGGTATAGATCGTGATGAGGATGGTTGGGTGGTGGGTGGTGATGCGTAACCAAGTGTGATCTCTGGCGGGTTAGGTAAGGCAAGCTCAGTGGCATGAATGCCAGCGCCACAAACGAGGCTTGACCAAGCTAGTTACACGACAGCCACCCTAATTCTGAGTGCTCAGGTGTACGCATGAGCAACGCAGCTCATAGACCAGCGCGTCAAATACAACGGCGGCAACACGCGGGCTATCGGCGGACTTTCGACTCACGGTATCGACATCCCGGTTCAGTGGCAAGGTTGTCCATGCTATGAACCCTACATATCTGGATGTTTCCCCCCGGAGTGGGAGATCACGCTTTTCACTATACTTTTGCTACAGAAGTACAGAAACCCAGCTCTTTCACAAGAAAATGACGTTTTTGGCCTCGTCCGCTAGGCCTATAGGCTGTAGTAACAGTATGCATGAATTCAGCAGGCAACTTATAATTACTAGTTAATTAGGACCATATCCCGGTCGATCGAATTAATTCAAGAATGAATCCTGAATCCTTTGATTTCTGGATATATTGCTTTGCGTATCTGCATGTAATGAAGTTCGAAAGTTGCAAACTGTCGCTTGAGAGGATAGCAGTCCGATTCACGAGACCCCAAGACAATTGCTTTGTGCAACATTTCCAAGTTGATTATATTAGCTTATCCACTAGGTGGAGATATGCGTATAACCAATAGGGGTCGATTTATTAAATTTATTCCAAACTAAAAATGAGGGTATCATTGTAAAGACCAATATCAACACCTATATACATATATAAGAAAACAGAAACCATCCGAACAAGAGACTCGACCGTATACTCGTACACAGTCGTGAGAAGTTCGTGATCCGTGATGTCGTGATCGATAGCATAAACGGTATCTCACTCTTCATCACGGTAACCAGTCCGAGAGCTCAGTTTGAGAGCTAGAGCTATAGTCCCCAGAAGTCAACCACTTCCGCAAGAATTCTATCCCATTGGTAGACAATGATCTCGTGGGTTCCGTCTTCTACGATGACGCTCTTGACCTGCTCCCCGCCAACACACTCCTTGACCCGTTCCAGCAGGAATGGGGGTGTCAGATCATCTTTCTCTCCATAGAACACCAGCATTTTTTCAGCCTTCCCGGCGAACGACCCTTCTCTGAGGAACCTTCCGACCCTCTTCCATTCATCGACGCGGTCGAATATCGGTCCATTCCTCATGCTGTTGATATAGCCGCTCATGAACCCCTTTTGGTGGCGATTTTGCCACTTGATAACGGAGAATATGTCCAGAGGCTCCGCGTGTGGTTCCGTTGGCTTGACCATGGCATCTAGCGGAGCTTCTTCCTCCCCTTTGAGCTGAGATGTGAGAAGCTTATCGGCAAGCCAGACAGGAACCCAGGGAAAAAGACAGCACTTCATGCCGAAGGGCGCCATAGAGTACGGAAGCAGCCCCGATGAGGATAATACGACGATCGAGGATATCAGATGCGGAAACTGCGACGCAAAGGAAACTGTGATCCCTCCGCCAAGAGAATAACCGATGATGTTGAAAGGGAAGAATCCCCCGGGGGCAGTTGACGACGTCGTTACCATCAGGATAAGAGCCGAATAGAGTCTCATATCGTGTGGTGTGATTTTGCAGCATTCAGAATAACCTCTTCCTGGTAAATCTAGCAGTCATATCCCAGTTAGCATGAACGAGAATAGTTAGCGAGTGAAATTTTTGACGCAGAGCGTACCGAATGCTATGATACGACAGCCCCTCCTGGCCAGATTGGTCAACATGTCCCTTGCAACGATGCTGGGCGTCGAGATTCCATGTACAAAAAGCACTCGTTTCCCATTCTCCGGGCCGAATTCGTAAACCCTGATCCGTCCAGTTGGCGTTTGAAGCCATCTTCCGCCGGGCAAGGAGCCAGGATGATAGGCCAAGCCAGCTTGTTCCTCTGTTGATAATTTTGGCAACAATGTTTTTTCTGGCGACGGTATGATTGGAGATATCCTCGATCCAAAAGAAAAGAGTTTTAAAATTCCTTGCATTGATACCGACGCAAGGATATCGGAGCCCTGGTCGGTACCGTCTAAATCTGGAAAACTATCTTGTGTTGCTGCTGGTGCCACAGGCGGAGTCAAAACAGTGGAACATTTGCCGAACCATTGTGGCCAGCAGAGAGACAGGACGCCGGTGATGAGGACAACAGCAGATAAGATGGTGCAGGGTATGACGCTGCTGATAAATAGTTGATGGTCTGTGATGCTTAGAGATGGTATTAGGACCGCCATTGAATCGAAATTGCCGATAGCCGACAGTTCAAATTAACAGTATAACTTGAGAGCTGAAGATTTTGGTTTTGTTTGGCTTCAAGTGACTTTCTGCGTCGGCGTCCGTGCTGGAACTATATATGCAGGAGAGAATGGAGCCCCGGTAATTGAGAGCCGGAACCCTAAACCAGAGGAGGCGACTAGCTGGGTGGATACTTAATCCGACACCCACTTCAAGATTTTAGCTGAGAGATCATGGAGAATTCGAGGACGGACAAAGGTACAACCGGTTGCTATTAATACTAGCTAACAAGGTTGGAGAGTCTAGTTCCTAGGCCGAGGGTCGGGCTGCGCTAGCTTTAAAATGCAAAAGACTGCATAGACATGCAATGCCGAATACGATTCCTGAAGCGCATGCAGGAGTCGGCGTGTGAACAGTCCGACTCTGGTTACCACAGTCGCAATCTCTAGACCAAAGGCCTAAAATTCTTGCCGCGCCGTCGGATTTGGATATTCCCATGAAACATTTGTGGATTGTCCTGTGGCGCGCATGATGTTCGGATAAGGATTGATCTACTGAAATGAGATCTCGAAAGGTACCGCGCTCCCATTCGCAATTTTTTCTGAGAGAAAATCTCAAGGGTTCATGTCTGTCGGAGTTTGGGCTCACACAGTCGGGAGCAAATGCGAATAGGCGAGTGCCCGAGGAGCTGCCCACTGCATTTTTTTTTTTTTTTTGTGCCTTCTTTTGTTTCGGCCGACTGAATGCGGCGCCGAGGTATCGAAATGGATGCTCGGGGCTAGCTAATGTAATCCAGATTGACATAGGTCCAGACTTCCATGTGCTAATCCGCTTCAAGCCAGTTGACACGACCTATCGGCGTTCTAGCTCATGACGCTTTGTACTTATCTTGACACTCGAAGACGCATGTCATGTCAGTTTAGAACATTCTCCGCCGGCTCAATTGAGACCTCCCTGCTTTCCTCGGAGATCAAGATGGGTCTGCTCACAATTCTGTGGGGCGATTTCGACGTCGACGCTGCAACGAGTCGACCTGAACGATCCGTCCCGAACGAGATGTCTTGAGTGGGGTACCAGGCAAAAGCGCAGCCCCGAAGGTATCTACCGGCCCTCTACCGGCCGACTTCGAAATTGCTGTGCTGACAACGAGAATCAGATTTCGCGCGCCAGGGAGGTGGTACCATCGTCATAGACCCGTAAATGCGGCTGGTGTTAGACGAACAATGAGCGGAGCGGGTTGTCGGAATGGCCCAAAGAAAATTGCGAAAAAAGGAAGTTCAAACGGTTTGGGCTTGCCAAGATGAGTCCACCACACTTGCTTTGTTGAGCCCAGTCCACGCGCCCAATTTCGGCCTTTCGTGTATGTCATGATCATGTATCTTCTACAGATATCACGACGAAGCACAAGTACGCCCTGCAGGCTTGCTGCATGTCTCGTTTAGAATGTCGACCTTACTCGCTACGGTTTGGCTGATAGTACAACTCAATTGCGCAGATTGCGATTATCGATGAATGCGCCGTATTCGATTGAAGACGGATTCAAGTTGCGACGCAATGCGACGCAATATTGCAATCTGTATTGACAGGCCATTAATGCGATTGTATCATGATGTCTCTGCGCAATTGCGCGCATATACATCTACGGCGAGGTTCAATCCGGACTCCACCCGGGATACTCAGATTTCAATTATCAATATATATTGCTGCCTTATTCTTGAGTAGCTCGAGCCGATAACACGTTCGAACTTACGCCTCGGCTTCCTACCTTAATGTTAGGTATAATTTCCGATCTGATTACTTATATGGCTGATAAGACACAGATTTCCGGTCCAGAACTCCAATGGACTTCGAGGTGAGAACCTGGCCAAGCTTGTCTTGTTCTGTGCGTGCAGGCTTTAAAATATCTCCTAAGTTTGAGGCTACTCTCTCCGTCCCATCGACTGATGAGGATATGTATCCCATCATGTCCATTGGGCATAACATGATAATTTGTTCTCCTCTACTGATAGACGTCCAATCAACCACTTAGAGAGGAGCGTCGAATATGGAGTCTTCCCATCTCGGACTTTGGATTCAAGTCGGCCGATATCCTCCATGCATGCATGGCAATTGGTCATGCCAAAAGCCAAGTGCCGACGGTCAACATGGGGCGCTCCTCTATCAACTGCATCCTTGACACTGGCATATGTACGAATTGGTCACGGGCCCGTTCTGACTACCTGTCCTGGGATGCCGACATATCCTGGTCACGTCCTTGATATCGGCTTCTGGGTGGTAACAGCGGTACGGATTTTACCCAGGTTTGGTCAACCAGTGCAGTGCATCTACATTCCAATCTAGGACACCAAATATGCGGGATCTGAGCTATAAATATCTACGAGGGGTAAGCTCCCAAGCATTGAGCAGCCTCTCAATGGAAATCCTATCATATCGGCATAAATCGGATTTCAAGAATGCCGGTACCGCGGTGGCAGATTGGAGGATCAGGGGATAGTATAGAAGTACAGACTCCAGCTAGTATACTACTCGTGCGAACAGCTGCTTTGGCGCTGCAGTTCACTTGCAGGTCCCCATGCCTTGCTCTGAAGTTGTTCAGATATACAATTACTAATACGCGATATCACTATCGTACGAGCTCGTGCACCCCTCGTGTATCAAAATTGCGAAACTACGTGTCCGGACGTCCTCGGGTAAACTGTGGACCTGGCAGATATTGGTACACTAACATTCATCATTTCACTTTGTAACGTCAACCAATCGAGCTCTCATGTTCAGTCCTTGTGTGATATTAAACAGAATATGCGGATATGAGGCAATGATATAAACGAAAGATCTAATACAATGGTCGGATTTACGCATGCATAAGGAAAGCTGTGGAGAATACTAAAAGTGTAAGGAAAAACAGAGCAAGGTTTAAATTTCAGAACAAGAGAGGGTATCCTTTGAGTATGGCGCGATGAAGAGAATGAGAAAACATTATTTTCGGAAAACATCCAATAAAGCCATAATATAACCGTGTATTTTTTGGAAATAACGCCGTCATGTCAAACATACACAAAAACAAAGACTTCTCCCTGCTTCTCTACCCACCACCAGCACTGGTATTCCTCAGCATTGTTTCACTATCTGCCGTATGGCTGGTAGTCTCTCTTCCCTGAGTATCGACCGCTGTTGTAGCCGTCCCGTTTCTCGTACTGATATTTCTTTCGATCACCCCATCTCCGCTGTTCGCCACCGTGGGCCGGGAAATCACACTTGGTGTCGGCTTTCTGGAGGTGGCGGTTTGATGCCGATTGACATCGTGAATATCGATTTCCCTTACCTCCATGCGGCGCCTATACGTCGACTTCTTGAATATCTTCCATCGCGGCAGGATGGACGCGGGAGGGCTAGGTGATGACCGGCTTGGTCCTGGCGTCAGCGATTTTCTATGCTGCTCGATTCGCTTCTGCTCCGCCTTCATCCGCTGCAACTCATCATAGTGCGCCTGCTGAGTTGGACTGGGCTTTCGAAGAATCGACTGTCGATGATGGTGAACGGGGATCGACTGGGTTGAATAACGCCGGCTAGGCACACGCCGAGAATGGGAGTACGATGTGGAAGGGCCTTGGTAAGACATCCTCGAACTTGTCGGTGGATACGGCATCGACATTCGATTATAATGACGCATGGATGCTGTTGACGGTCGATGGTCGAGATGGATGACATTTGCTGACAAGCGTCTGCTACTGCTAGAACTCATGCTGTTTGGTGAAACGTAGGACTTGGGCCTTTGTACAACCACAACTGAATGGCGATTGGGGTCGCCAGCCGGAGGCCGCCGATAGCTATAAGCATAACTAGCCTGGGAAGGACCCGTTATAACGTCTAAATCAATCATCCCTGGCTCTATATCACGATAAGGCTGTACCACCCGCGACGAGACATCTTTCCCTCGTTGCCTCCGCCGCTCCTGATCGTCATGCGCCGCCATACGTTGCCCTCGTTCTCGGCGTCGACGTCGCCGCAAGACGATACACCAGGCCACTATTGCCGCGATGAAGATCAATAGCGCGCCAATACATGCTACAGCTATATAACCACTAGTGGATAGGCCGCCAGAGCTTGTGGTCGTCTTGGGCGCCGGAGTATTTGGTGTATATTGCGGGTCAGTGCCCGTCGTCGTTGGTTCCGACAAACCCGCAAAAGATGTGGTCGAGAACTTTGGAGCTGGTAAGTCCTGGTTCGGCGGGGTCAAAGGAATTTCCGTGAAGGGTATTTTAGATGCCGCGGCTTTGAAAACATTGATGGTATCAGCGCTCGGTCTATATAAGGAGGCCGAGAGTTAGCAAGGGCTATTCAATGGACTGATTTTAGCCAAAACGGCTGCAATATATAAGTACTTTCAGAATCCTTGAGCCGATGATGCGACACGATAGCGAAATGTGGTCAATGATCAGTCGCGACCAACGGCGCGCGCAATACGGACTGGAAAATGGAGAACAAAGAATAAAGCGCCGCGACGTTGAAGAAAAGGGGTCCTTGAGCAGCTGCAGGCTGAATTCCAAAGTGTCTCCAGCGAGCCGTACATTTATAGTCGCCGCGCGTCTCAATCTGTGCAACGAGCGAGGAATAAATTTGGAAAAGCTGACTCAACGCCGTGAAACTTACGGGTTTATGATTCCGACCATGCCACCCTGGCAATGCCTTCCTTGCGCGCAATAAAAATATACGGGCTCGTTCGAAGTGATGTTTACCGTGAATGTAGGATTCGGCTGGTTGGCGTCGTCGATCGAGTTGAAGCCAGAGAAAAAACCCGCTCCGGATGATGCTCCACCCAAGGGCGCGCACGGGCTGTCGAAGGAAGATTGGGCGACGGAGTGATTTTGCGGGTAGAATCGAAATCTTACTTGTTCCCCTACATTCTGGTAGATTACTTCGGGCGTGAAAACGAGCTTTGAATCGCCGTTGCGAAGACCGACCAGAACGTCAATTATGTCGGCGCGACATCTCTGTGCACCGATGATCAAGAGGAGGAAGCTGGCCATAAAACTCAGATTTGTCGCAGAGGAGGCTGGCCGTAATATACTTCTGGAAGAGTGCCTTATCTGGTTGAGGAAGTCGCTTTGCAATCTTGCCCAGCTTCGGATAAAAAGACCTGCAATTCCTTCTGTGTCATAAAAGGGAAGGCTCCATGATTTTGCAGTGGTCGACCTCTGCTGTCCGTCTGCACGAACCCAGGCGGTCGTCATTCATGAGGTTTCTAGGCGCTCAATGAGGCTTGGCGGGTTTGTATCCAATCAACGAAATTGTTTGAGGAGGCTGATATGATAAAGTATTCTGAAGATAGGAGTTTCCGAGATTCAGGTCGTGTATGAAAAGCGTACGTGAGAAGCCGATATATATGTATACCACAAGTGATAAGAGGGGTCGTTTATAGGGCTGAGCCTCAAACCAGAACTTCCAAATTTTGTTTGCGGGATCTTGTCTATATGTGTACGTGACGGTCCGTGTCTGGCTGTCAGAGCGCGGCGCCCCAACGATTACTTAAACACAATGTTGGAGGCTGCACCGGGTTTGGATTTTATGCGTTCCTGTAATAGCCTGGTCCGGTTGCTGTTCAAGTTGGATGTCGCCCTGCCTTTGAACTGACAAGCTTGAATGTTGGTGCCGGGTCCAAAGCAAAGGTTAAAAAAGGGATTCTGCGAAACAGCTTGGAAGTTCTCTCTTGAAAGCGCGCGCAACACCGGCAATGCTGTTTGAATCAATCGAGCAGGAGAAAGTATATATTGAGTATGAAATGCGTCGAGCTGAAGACTTATAGGGCATCAATGATCTGGAAAATCTGGAATTTTCGACTGCAGACTGTCAACCACGAGGGCTTGGAAACAGGCCTGACGTCTGTTGATGCAATCGAGGTTTCGAGAACGGAACGGGAAAAACGATCATAAGATGATCATATGAGCATGGACGGAGTTTTCTGTAGTCTGAGCGACTTCGGTCAGATATTTTCAGACTGAAATATGAAGTCCAGGCGCAGTACAAGTTGAAGTTGAAATTTGGCAGCCTCGACGCTTAGCTTATGGCAAGCCTCTGGTCTGAGAAATAGATTCGAGTTACACAGTGGACAACACGCACGCGGAAACGGAGGGAAATAGATGTGAAAAAAAAATAAGTCGGTAGTATCGCCGGCCCGAGCTAGAAGTTGAAAAATATACAACAGAAACGAAAGAGACAAGGGAAGTAAGAGACGAGAGTGCAGTCGGATTGCTGTCAAAAAAACGTATTGTGCCATTGAGAGTCCGAACCGGAAGGGTTGGGGGTTGATATATCAAATGCAATATTCGATCCGAGATACACTTGTGGCGCCCTTGTCTTTACTTGACAGCCACGCCATCTCAACCAGGTTTGGCAAGTTAGGCAAATACAGCAAGAGCCCAGGCTTGCGCTCTTCCTAGTGATTGAGCTGAGGTGTCACGGTGGAGCTCGAGGGCATCGAGAAATTACAATAAAACGCCCTGCTAAGTGACTAAGTAGCATGTTATCACAAACAACATCCCCAGAGTTTCCGTATTTGACGTATTTGCACGGATACGCTGCACGCTGCAAGGCTTGCTTTCGTGATATGTCTGCCATGGTACTCACAATATCGCATCCTGCAGTTTTCGACGAAATTGGGACGTAAAAGTATAACATTATGCCACGCTAAGGCAGCTAACTGTCACTTTCAAAACTTGACATCGCCCCTGCATGCATAAAAACACCAAGATTGCCTGCATACGAGTATACCGCGCCCACTTTAGAGACAGAAAAGAAAAGAAATTTGGCTCTGGTGGCCATCAGACGGATTCGAGATCGCATTCTGGGTCGATTTGGTAGGGACGGCCAGGCAAATCCGACTCTTCCTTGTCCCTCGCCAAGCTCGAAAGGAGAGGGGCTGCAGACGGGCTTGTGGATTTGTTTGTCTTCGTTTTCTCTCACGTTCGGAGGCAAGTCTTTCGCCCCTGAGCGCTCTTGATCATAGTGGGGAGGATACACGCACAGCAGCAGCACGGAAGCCGGAGGCATGGCCGTGCGCGACGCCCCAAGCGAGCGCGAGCATGAGGTCCGACCGACGCAAGTCACCAGTATTTCCAATCCATTCGGACATCCCATCGTCTAGGAAAACTGTAGATAAAGACGACAATGCAATACGACCGGTTTATTTTCCACCATTTCAGCTGCCTGTCGATTCGCATTGCTCTGCGTCATCTCTTACACAATTGGAAGAATGATCACCTGCTCAAGCGTATTTCGCCGGCAAGTTTCATGATCGCGCGACAACAGTTTCAGAGCGTTTTCTGTCCAAGAAAACGTTTATTCCCACGTGGCAGGTTTTACCGTCGCCTTCCCAATGTTGCTTAGCTGGATGAGAATCTGCGAACAACCCTCGGACGATAATATTCCAGGCACATGTGCTGTGATAACACCCTGTTTCTTATCTTTCCGCGTTTTGGGCTTCGTTCGCGGATTTGTAACATTTTCTTTATTTTTCCCGTCTATAAATCTACGCTGTTTAGAAACACGTTCGCTTTTCGCCTACCGGACATCCAGATTTTGATGACCAGGTATTCTATACCTATATTTCGTGAAACTTAATATAGGAGATATATCTGCAGAACCCGCGCTCTGAATGAATAAGTATTTATTAAGCAATATAAGTACGTAAGTAGTGGTGACTCCCGGAGGATACTTTCTAGGCACCCTGCTTATAGCACTTCTCATGTATCATGTTTGGAATATTACAGGTATTCCACAGCAAAGAAAATCTCGACTGAGACCCACACAACCATCGGCCAAGTAATTGAATGATGCCTATTTTTGGTCCGAATTCTAGACCAGCAATATACTTATATATGAGTGGATCCATCTGATTATTGATTGAGCACTGCGGGCGACATATATGATGCATCCCCTATGTAAAGTACTATGTAAGTAGGCTTAATGGTTGATATATATTATAGGTGTCGATTGAGTGCGCCTTTCCACGTGAGAGAGATATGTCCACACACTTGGTCGACAGTCTAAAAGAGGAGAATTGGGATACAAACATATGAGATCCTGGACACACAGAGCACAGCCTTGGATGAACTCTCGGGTGATCCTGGTGTGAATTCGGTACCAGCCGTTTCCAATAGTGTTTGGGAATACCTTGATAAGGCCTCCCTCTGCAGATCCTCTGTCTGATCCGAGGCGTGCATACATCAAAAGTCACACTTCCTGCAAGTGCAAAGATGTAGCTCCCTATCGATATATCGGCATTGCGGTTACATGCTCTGAGCGCAGCGCTCGGGTTTTGAGTTCATATACCTGGCCAAGTAACCAAGCGTAAGCTGCTTAGACGCGGAGACACCATGCCAATAGGCCAGCATCAAGATTGACGTTGACAACAGAGGATCATGTTTGGGGCTTAGACTCCAACGAATCGGGGCGGAGAACCGTTTACCCTTCTCGACAGGCTTGGTTAGAGATGGCAAAGAGTGGAGAAGATCTGTAGGCGAATCAAGGCCGTGCCACGCCTTTCCCACGGCACGCTGTATAATGATCCTAGTCATGGAGCCGAGCGAATCGAGCTTAGGCGGGTTCCGAATTTGTTGGCGAAGTGGGACGAGCCTTGATACCGACCTAGGATCTGACTATGTGTAGACGGGAGGTACACAAAATGTATGGTGGCTGATAAGTCAACATTCCAAACTTTGTTTACCTGCGAATATTCGAATGCAATGTAGGTGCATGCAGACTTGCCATTGTGCCTTACCCTTGTGCTCCTACATGCAGATATATTCAGATTCTGTATATGTGTAACCGTGTTAATTGGGATACCCCGGGCCTAGCTGTTAATCCTTCAGGTTGTGTTTGGTTTCGATATACCAACCTTGCACGACCGGCCAGCAAAACTGCAATGTCGACTCCCATGTAACGACATTGACACATACGTCGACAACACAGCAAATATTAAACGTAGTTTCATGTAAATTTCCCATGGACAAATGGTTGCAAACAGAGCAAGTTATCCTAGCTACATGGGCATTACAGCGACGTGATCAATCAAACCAGAAGGAACTTCGGCAATATCTTGGAGCTCCGCATGAAAGATATCGGATCACGTACCATAACAATATATTGTTGGTTGTCTGCGTGCATAGTCTTCGATGGTTATATGAAATATTAATTAAGGATCGGAACAATCCTCATATATACAGATTTCTACCGGCCAAGCTAAATGCCTGAATGCAGCGGTATCGAGTGTCCTGAGGCTTGATGACTGGACTTGGGCGTTCGTGCCCGAACGCGCGTCCACGACCAGTACTGTGGCGCCTGATCTTTGATAATAATGCAGTCTTGTCGACCCAAAATCCATGCTGTTGTCAACCGAGTGTCTGACGTCTGACGAATATCTGACTTTCAAGGGTTAAGTTGAAGCTAATGTGAATTTTTTTTGGAATATCTGCGATCAATTGATCATTGGTCTACTGCGTGACAGAAGAAGACGTTGTGATTCGCTGACAACCTAGACTCACATTAATAGTAAGACTCCTATACTAGCTACTATCTATACATGCATAGCCATGACCCTATAGTTTCTCAAAGTTAGGATTTGATCAGAAAGCGGTGTTCTCACAAACTCTAGGAATCGCCTCCTCAAGCCTTCTCCTCATCTTTGAGATATCCAAGAAGTTCGGGTGCCCTCTCACCCTCCAATCACCTTCCAGGATCTCGTGAACCGATTTCTTATTCTCATCCCACCTTCCAATCCCTTCTAAATCCTTCAGCAGCTTCTCCCCCAGCCCCGAGCCGTGACCAACCCACTTGCATACTTTCTTCTCCGACAGTTTACTGGCTACCCAGACCTCGGCAGCTTCGTATACCATGTCCGAGTTGTCTGGCTTGGGGCCTTCTCGGGCGAACTCGACAACCTCGTTCAACTGCTCCCATCGGTGCAAATCTAAGAATTCAGCTGCAATTTTGTATTTCAGCCTTCGTAGAAACTCAGCCGTAGCTAGCCAGTTCCAACCATTTTTCAGCGGTATATTTCTCTGTAGAGCCACTCTGCCCATAAGCCTCACAACATCCTTCGACGGAATGGCAACGTTGACACCCGTCGTGACAACTCCCATTTGTAAAAACATCTTCCCCACCTTCTCCAGCGCGAAAGTTATAGCTACCAACTGCACGATGTCGTCTTCCGACCCCATGATAGAAAACTGGGTGTCCTTGAAGTCCACATCCAGTATCGCGCTCTCATTGAATCTGCTGTTCCTGCCAAACCACACTGCGACCCCGACAGTACCATGTCGCCGGGTATCATCGATATCCTTCAGCACGCCGAGAGCAATCAACTCGATCAAGCCGCTATCGCTAAGGTGTACCCGAGGCTTGCCCCTCTCCACGACTGGAGTGATCCCCAGAGGATGCGGCCAGAATAGTCCGGAACCCACTGAAGCGACGTCGACCACCATGTCAATGTCGCGCGAGTCAATCCCATCGAGCGGGAATATGTCCTGGACAACGAGGAACTGTATCATGAAAGTGATCTTGTTATTCATCGGCATGACTATAGGGAGCGTGCAAACTCCAATCACGTCGAGTGGCAGTGATATCAACGTTTCTTCGATGTTGATATGCGTTTGGTCGTCTTGAAAGCTTTTGAGCTCTGGTGAAACGTAGAATGGGTCTGATGGGAATTCTCGACTTAGCCGGTACGGTAGGATGGAGGCGCCAGTGTATTTGAGGAAGCCGCAGGTTGTAGGAATGTAGACACCTGTAGTGAGTGTTTGGTCGTCTGTTTTAACGACGGAGGGAGAGTTCTTGGAAAGAGGAGGAGTATAGTGTTTCATGATGGCTGAATGGCGAATGAGTGACACCGGGGCGATGTCTGAGAAGACGGCTTTCATGGGGGTGCTCTTCGTCGGCGAAGGTAAATGCATGCTGACATGGGAGGTAGCGGTCATCAAGTCAGCTCATGGTAACAGATTTCGTAGACGTCTTGATTATTGAGGAACCATAGTTGCGGAATGTAAACTCACCGACCGACATTCTCCAGCCCGTTCTGCCCCTCAGCAGTCCAAAGTATGCCAAAGATCACCTTTCCATCCTGTCTCGGGCTGCAAGTGGAATAAGTCTGTACAGGGTACGGCAGGGGCGGGAGGAACGGGTCATCGTGCGTCCCTTTGATAATGGTGCCGCTAGCCGTCCTCTTCGAGAAGTCTCGAGGGTTTTGCCTATCGTTCCTCCGTAAGGGTATATCACGTTCAGACAGTTTGAGGGGAGACGGAGGGTTTCGGAACATCTCGAGATGATCCGTCTGGACCTTGACAGCTTCTTGATCCGCCGTCTGCAGCGTCTATTTCGCGAACTCAGCCTCGGCACCCGAGTAGTCGTATCGTATAGATATATCAGCGGCGTGAAGAGATAGTAGTTGTCTTGAAGCTTTAAGTCATCAGATGAGATCTGGCTAACAGCTTCGAAAATGGTAACTGCCTTCTGGTCGGATTCGCTCAACCAATTGCGCATGATTTGTCAGTCTCGAATTTCCCAAATATATTGGATTTTACGGCTCACTTTCGTACCCATGGTTGCTGATAGACCAGGTAGAGAGCTGATCATCGCCAACACGCGCAGACGTTGCATTCTGGTCACCAGCAACTAGCCAGCCACCAGAATATCGCGATTCGGTACCGTGTATCGACATCGGGATGAAGAAGCTGCTCAGTCGTGGGTGCATGTTTGGCGATTATGCTTTGCAAGGAATTGGAGTCGATGGAGTTGGGGAAATATATCCGGCTGGGTGAATATGGACAATGTCGTGTTGGGTGATATCTCCTCTTAAGGCTTGTCCTCACCCAAAGCGCCCGAAACCTTGATAAACCATTTTTTGGTCTAAGAGGGCATCCAAAAAACGGCCGTGTAGTTCAGGTGGTAGAACGCTCACACCACGATTGTTCTTCCTGCGCGGCAGCTGTGGGGTGGGGCCCCGCTCCACAGCACTCATGTGCAGTAGCACATGAGGCTCCGACAGGCTCCCACTTCGAGTGGGGTATCGTGAGAGACGTATGTTCGAGTCATACCACGGCCAGCTTTTTTTTTTCTTTTCAAGGTTTTCATGTTTTGCAGAGCGACTGGTCTATCTTTTTTTTTTTGCGTCCTGGCTATTTCAACTCCGATGGCGAATCTTCCAGATCCTCGACTTTTAGCCCCGGATTGAGGCTCTCATATGCTGCCACAATTATGATAAGAAATTATTGTGCTTAGATCTTGTCTCGTCAACTAGACGCTGCACGCAAAACTTGCATCTGTATGTAGCAATCCAGCTTATGGAAACAGAAGTTTTAGCCCAACGTCACGGACAATAGAAGGTTCAGATAGAGATGGTACGCGCACGTTACGGCCGTTACACGAACTAAGCCAGAATACCACAAGGGTCCTGCGTTGCATATAGACATCTCTGAATAGCTAGCGTGCCAAGTCTCGAATACGATGGCATCGGATGCATCCTTACATCAGATTCCCAGATTCGCACGATCACCTTCCCGAACCGCGAAAAACACTCCCTCGATCGTGCCAATCTCGCCTGCTGCGGTTCGCGAGCTCGAAATTACCGAAGCCTCCCGACATAAAAGCTCGGCGTCTCGCATGGAGGCTCGTGAGGCTCTCAACCTCACGCTCTCTACGTATCTACGGCCCCGTCAGATTCCATAGTCATCGATTCGGACATTGTCGGCGATCACAATGGCGGACCCATTCTCGATCGCCACCGGTGCCCTCGGCGTCATCGGCCTGGCTGCCAGTCTCACAAAGTCGCTGCATGAGTTTACAGTCACTGTCAAAACGTCCACGGAGACGCTATCACAAATCCGAACAAATACAGACATCCTATCCCACATGCTCTCGGATCTATCCCCCGTCCTCAGTGACGATTCTGTTGGCACGCATGAGAAGGAAGTCATCGAGATGTGTGTAAGCAATTGCAAGGACAACTTTCAACGAATTGGGAAGATCGTGCGTCCATACCTCGACGACGTCGAAGCCGACGAATCGAAGCCCGAAGAAGATACAACCAGCAATACTACTAGTGGAAAGGTAGAAGCTGGTCCTCAAGACAGAAGCGTCAACAGCCCGCCAAAGCCTCGCAGCACGGTTGATGCGAAGAGCAAATTTCGAATGAAACTGCGCCGGCTCACTTGGCCGTTCAAAGAGAAGGAAACGCGCGAGCTGCTCGAGATCATTGGTCGGACAATTCAGCAGCTGGGACTAGCTCTGGACACGGTACACTCGTACGCCCAGCTTAGTGAGTTCTAGTTACGTACTTTGCAAAGCTTAAACACTGCTAACGTGCCCGCTCCGTCGCTCGAATAGTAAAACCTCGCTGAAGGTTCTATCACTGGCGGAATACCAGCAGCAAGCTATCAAAGATACGCATGTCGTGACCAAAACGATCGAATCGAATACCGTTGAGATCCAAGCGCTCATACGGAAAAGCTCTACACATATCCACGAGCTCAAGTCTCACACGCTAAGCACATCATCCGCAATCGAGCTACGCTTGCAAACGCTCGAAGAAGCCCAACGAGTGCGGGAGCAGGAGACTCAGAAACTGCTGCGTCAGCTCCTCGAAAAGTTTGAGGCATCGGAATCCTCTAGTAGTGTCAGTACAGAGGAAGTGACCCATGCAGTCGACCCGCTTGCCCGACAGATCATGCAGAAGACTCTCGGCCAGGATTTCTCGCTGAAGAACGCCTCCACAACTGCCTCAGAGACCTTTCGCGACCCCCCACCAGCTTACACGCCGAGAGACACCTCGACAGAGTCAGACGGCTATAGCACGACTGCGAAAGACTGGATATGGGAGACGCCGTTCGGTCGAATATCGATCTTCACAACCCACCACAAACGCGACGAAGGCAAAGCTGCAGGCGTTGCACTAACAAGAGACAAGTCTGCGAGTCGCTACAAGATGATGTTCACGCCCGCGCCTTGGCTGTATAGCAAGGCCGCAGCATTTGCGTTTATCAAGCGTGTGGATGGTTTTGGAATGCAGTTTACCACCCCTGCGATATTTAAGTCAGACGAGCCGGCGTTGAAGTATTTGCGACGGGGAGAGTTCAACAAGCTGCGAGATGCCTTGAGCGCCAACGGGTTCTTGCTGAACGCTGTCCATGAAAGCACCGGAAGGACACTACTCGCAGTAAGATCAAGCTCTGCGATATAATATCCTGTGTACCAATTGAGCTGACACATGCTAGGAAGCGGTGCGCTGCCGTCGCTCGGATGCCTGCCAGTATCTTCTCGAACTAGGTGCCGACCCGGAGACCGAGGACCATCGTGGCAGTACGCTATTCAACCTCCTCTTCAACCTGAACTTGAAGCACTACCAAGTCAAGAAGTGCCTAAAGATCTTTTCTATGTTACTAAACACCCGTGCGGATATTTTCCGGGGCAAGGCGACCGTAATGCACTCCGCCGTAACAACCCAATACATCAACATCGACCCAGAGGTGACGAAAGAAATCTTGAGCCGTGTCTACTCATCCGTATCGAGCTTCACCTCCATCGACGATCCAGATATTGTTGGAAACTCCCCACTTGTCTCGGCGTGCACTTACGGCCATGACAACCCCATCGTGCTCGACTTTCTTCTCAGCAACGGCGCCGCGCGGGACGCGGTACCCGAAAAATTCGCCCTTCATCTCGACGGCAAGATCCCTCTACCGGTGTCATACGCGTCGCCAGCGTTCTACGCAGCCGTTAGAGCCGGGTACATCGCCACGATGCGGCGTCTGATCGAGGCTGGCATTCCCGGCGACGTGAACATGCGATCGGACTACGGCCGGACGATCCTACATAATAACATTCGGAGGTCCGTCAAGTATAATACGCCACGCAAGTCTGAGAATTCGAAAGTCGCGCAGTTCCAGGAGAAACACAAGATCTGGAAGAGCAACGTCGAGTATCTCATCTCTCGTGGTGCGGATATCAACGCTGTAGATCCTCAGGGTATGACGGTTCTGCACTGGGCGGCAGTTGGGCCTTTTTGCGACCAAGAGATGCTACAGGTGCTTGTGGATTGCGGTGCGGATGGTGCAATTAAAGACAAATATGGGCGTACGGCATGGGACCTGGTCATCAAGTCCAACCGTGTGAAGATGAAACCATGGCGGTGGTTTGGCGTGGAGAT
This sequence comes from Orbilia brochopaga, assembly GCA_036872635.1. Lineage (NCBI taxonomy): Eukaryota > Fungi > Ascomycota > Orbiliomycetes > Orbiliales > Orbiliaceae > Orbilia > Orbilia brochopaga. The sequence continues at coordinate 2,954,093 of JAVHNQ010000005.1, read as the reverse complement.
GTTCAAGACAGGAAAGCTGGGTCAAGAGGACTTGAAGGGCTACGTTGCCAAGCACCTTTATCTAACAGGGAAATGGTGGAAAGAAAGTGAAGGAGGAGAGGGCGACGATGAAAATGCGGATGAGGGCATAACAGAGGAGGCGTCTGAAGATCTGCCAGTGCAAGTGCCGGATGATGATGAATGGCTATTCATGGACGCGATGCATCCGTTTGAGAGCGACCAGGTATTTGGCGAGGAGGCTAAGCCGGCTGACCCAGCCTCGGCCGGGACGAAGTATCAATTCCCGCGGGACGAGTTTTGGTTCAGCTCGGAACTCGAAGGACGGACGCCCAAAGCCAAGATGAAAGGAGGAGGAGGAAGAGGACGAGCCGCCAAAGTCAAGGCAGACGACCCAGACGGGCAGGAAGACGACAACAGCGTGAGGACTTGGATGGGTACCGTAGGAAATGTTCTGGCGGCCTTTGTCGGGTAGCTGTATGTGTAGATATGTTTGTATGCTAAGCATGTATGGAGTACTTACTTACATATATCTAGATCTAGACCGTTATCATGATGTCGTACCGCGAAGAGTCCTCGGGCCCGAGCACGATCCGAGCGCCGGATGATACACCGTTGACATAATTGACCAGCAGCTCTCTCTTCAGCGCCCTGGCAGGCCGACCGGTTCGTAAGTTGAGCTCCGAACCATGCCTTCCTCGAATACAATTCTCCACGGACTTGTATAGTTTCGATTGGATTTGGCTTGACATTGGCTTTGTTCATGTGTCCTTGCCAAAAGCCCCCGCTTTCAGCCGAACCGAGGCTGCCTACCGCCCGTCGACACGACTCCACCAACGGTCTGGGGTAAATCACCGTCGTGCGAGCAGGGCTAAAACTAGCCTGCTGTGGCTAGAGCTAAGTGCGTAACTCTAAAGCGCCTACTGATGAGAAGTCCGCTGTAAGGAACTCGCTCAGGCGGAGTATTATGCAGACGAGTCAGCAATTACTTTGTAAGAGGGATGGGATGGAGGGGATGGATATCTAATGCAATATGCGGCTTGGACGGGCCACTTATCCAAAGCCCAGCTGGCAGCTGAGGCCAATTGAGTCTCGTCAGGAAAGCCGGTGGCTTTATTTACCGGTCAGCCAACCACCAGCGAGTCCTGGAATGCGCTGCTTACCTGCGTGATCACTCTTCTTCCCTCGGCCCAACTGCTCGCTGCTCACTGCTCACTGCTCCCAAGCTGTCTGCGTTATCTTGAGCCGCATGGCCGCCGTTACGTCGCCTCTCCTAGACTCTGCATCATCACCCCTTCATCGATCCTCCCATCGCGACAACCGTTGATCGCGACTCGCAGTCTATCCATCCTGCATCCGTGTCTCAACCTCGAATATTTGCGACTCGACGAACGCGCCAGCTTCATTCGATTCGATTCGCCCGGACCTCCTTGCTCGCTTGTTCGGAACTAGTAATCAACCTGTTGGATTCCGTTACACCAACGCGATTCGAGAAGGATTTCCGCCAGGATGGCCTCAGCTGCAGGTACAGTACCACAAGCGCATCCAAAATAGAAGAGAAGCATCCGCTAATGCATGTGCACTGTGCAGCTCTTGCCGTCAGCCTGCCGGCGCTCGCAAGCTACATGGACGCCAAATACAATATCCTCAACGACCTGCATCTCATATCCTCGCTCCTGTTCTGCCGCATCCAGTCACTGCTGCGTGAGAAGCGAGACCGCGTGAATCCCTTCTACATACTGGAGGAGAACGCGCAGAAGTTTCCCACAAGAATCTGGATCTGGTTCCAGGGTCGCGAATACACTTACAAGGAAGGCTTTGAGCTCGTCTGCCGCTATGCCAATTGGCTCCGCGACGAGCATGGCGTCAAGAAAGGAGACATCGTCGCTCTCGATTTTATGAACTCGCCTGAGATGATTTTTGTCTGGTTCGGTTTGTGGGCTGTCGGTGGCATCCCCGCATTCTATAACTACAACTTGACGGGCGAGGCGCTCGTTCATGTCGTCAAAGCGAGCACGGCCAAGTTGGCCATTGTTGCATGGAAAGTCGAGCAGAATGTTGGCGTGAAGAGGCAGATTGGTGAAGCCCTGCCGGATGTCAAGGTTGTCATCTTTGATCAAGAGATGGAGAAAGTCGTTGCAAACTGGCGACTTGACAGACCGGAGGACCAGCTGCGAAGCGGTGCAAAGCTGATGGAGATGGCCACGCTTGTTTACACCAGGTATGCTCTATACGCTCTCATCTAGGATTTGATGAATCTAGAGATAGATACTAATGAAGAGCACAAAATATTAGTGGGACAACTGGACTCCCAAAGCCTGCCATCGTGACCTGGTGGAAGAACACTGGTGCCTCCAAATTCGTTGCCCACTGGCTCCGCATCAACCCTACCAAAGACAGATACTACACCTCAATGCCCATCTACCACTCCTCTGCCGCTCTCTTCAACATCATGGCCTGCCTTCAAGTCGGTGCCACCTCTTGCATCGGCGAAAGGTTCTCCAACCGAACCTTCTGGCCGGATGTCCGCGCCTCTGGCTCTACCATAATTCAATACGTAGGCGAGACCTGTCGCTACCTCCTCGCCGCTCCTCCAAGCCCAGACGACAAGAACCACAAGGTCACAATGGCATTCGGAAACGGCCTCCGTGGTGATGTCTGGAAGGAGTTCCGCGATCGCTTCGGCATCCGCACCATCGGCGAGTTCTACGCTGCCACGGAGGGAATGAACGCCACCTGGAACATGAACAGCGGTGACTGGGGCGTCGGCGCTGTTGGCGTGCAGGGGATCCTCCTCAAGGCCATGCAAGCCGGCAAAACGGCCGTCGTCGAAATCGACTACCAGACCGAGGAGATTCTACGTGACCCAACAACCGGCTTCTGCAAGCAAGTCCCGCAGGGTGAGCGCGGCGAGATGCTGTTCAAGGTTGACGAGAACAACATCCGCGCGACATATAGTGGATACTACCAGAACGAGAAGGCTAGCTTAAGCAAGCTTATGAGAGATGTGTTCAAGAAGGGTGACGTCTGGTTCCGCACTGGAGACGTCCTTACCGTCACAGATGATGGCCTCATCTATTTCGTAAGTCTACCGACCTGCAGCATGCCCTGAATATGAAATTCATTAGCCCTACCTAATTGCGAGTTTCTAACATTACTGCACGCTCCAGAACGACCGCATCGGCGATACTTACCGCTGGAAGTCCGAGAACGTATCCACCATGGAAGTCTCAAACGCTCTAAACTCGCACCCCCGCAAAATCGTTCTCGACTCCGCCGTCTTTGGCGTCCCCCTGCCCAACCACGATGGTAACGCCGGTGTCGCCGCCATCGTCCTTCACCCAGAAGTCAAAGAGGACCAAGCGACTTTTGACGAACTGCTAACCTACCTGCAGAAATCCCTGCCACGATACGCCATCCCACTATTCATCCGGGTCATCGGCGAAGTCGAGCGGACTGGGAACAACAAAGTCGTCAAAGGCGGTCTACGGAAGCAAGGCGTCGACCCTGAGAAGACAGCTAACAGCGCAGGAGGAGTCTGGTGGTTGAAAGACGGAAGGTACCAGCTGTTCACACAGCAGGATTGGAACGAGTTGAAGGCCGGAAAGGTCAAGCTCTGAGAGGTACCCTTGTGTGCGCATACGTAATACTTTTTTTTCGTAGCGCAATAGCCTATGGTCTGTACTATAATCATTACATTATGAACAGCTGCAGGTTGGTTCGACTCTTTTTCCTTGTCGCGTTTACATATACATCGAACCGCATTATCCGCGCGAAACCTGTATAATAAATCAAACTTATGATTAAACAATGATTTTAGTGAATTCAAACTGCCCGGCTAGCTATGCATATATGCGCGTCAAAACTCATCTCAGCGAAATATGTGTATAGTATATACAATCATGAAACTGCTATAAGCTGCCATAGAAATTGACTACGCAGTCGGATGCTGCGTAAAGTTTATAACAGTGTCACCTACAACCTCGTCCTGTACTACGCACTGAAACCGAATCGTACCCTGCTGTTCACCCAGCATAACCTGGATCTCAAGGAAGAGATTAACAGCATCCCTGTCGGTCGTCTGATCGAACTTTGTAAGGTCGACATCACTGAGGTCAACCTCGATAATACCTAGCTGCTTGACTATGTTCATATGCGCGATTCGGAAGATAGTTGAGCCATGATCAGTGAACTGGACATACATGAAATTAAGGAGATATATATATGCGTAGACTCACCAGTAGGGCCGACCCGCTCGGGAGGTTCGTCGTCGTCGCAGTACTCTAGACCTATTCTCATTATCCTGGTCTCCGAGGAGAGATATAGAGTTTGCAATAGGGGTAGTGAAATGTTCGTCTCGCTAGTGATCTCTGCGCCCTGTATATATCCGGCAAATGTTAGTGGTTTGATTCCACAACCAAAGTTGGGGGCGTATATATGCATATGAATTTCATATGCATAAATATCACAATTCTGATGCCAGTCGGGTAGGTAGCCCAATTTCTCAACAGACATGATAGATCGCGTACATACCTTCCGTACACACCATGCCATATAGCCATCCGCTTGCTTGCCGTCGAATCGATCATTCCACGCCCATTCTTCGAGATCGATGCCCTCGCGGAAATTACGTGATATCTTGGTGCCGTAGCTCGTCCGGCAACGCCGGGTATCTATAGTCGCCATCTCAAGACCTCTCACTACGGCGCCCTTAGCAACTGCACCCCAGCTGTCATTGTTGATTTGAGATTAGCTGCGACTGTTTGCGAATTGTTATAGAGTAGATGCCAGATGAGATAATTACCTTCTGCCGGTCGGGATGTTTACGATGATGTTCTGAGGTTCAAGGTAGGCGGCTAGCTGTTGCTGCAGATATGCCGAATCTCCAAACCCTCCGACTAGGAAGAGCTTCTAATGTGTCGAATTTGCGGGTCAGCTGCTTGTAATCATGGGGATATATATTGGGAACTGGTAGCTGTGATGCTGACATTTACGGGTCTCTTCCTGACTTTCCTGACAGAGTCGATTTGCTTCTGAACCAGGTTGATGATCTTCTTGACGACCGGATCAAACAATTCTTTCATCACCTCTCTAAACCCACCGTGAGAAACATTGTTAGCCAGATCGATCTAGCAACGCAACCTCGTCTTCGGAATTTTCTTACGGTGTTAGACCTAATTTCTCGTAAGTCGCTTCATAAAACTCGTCATCCGGGTCGACGTCGTCCATACCCAGCGTCATATCATTAAACGCCTGATCTGTCCCGAATTTCCGCTTGTTCCACTCGAAAGATTGCATGAACTCGCTGCCGGGACCGGTGAACTCTTCGTCCAGCGAGTCGAACGAGGCACCATACTGCCGTGACATCCATTTTCTGAGATTTCTGTCCACTGATGTCCCGCCGCATTTCCCGCCCAGCGCAGGACAGGATTCGTGGAGGACGAGTTTTTGGTCCTTCTCTTCTACTAGGTAGCCTGTTAGATCCTGTGTGTTCGGGTTTAGTTAGTCTGCCACTAGCATGCTAAAGTTCGCCATGTATATATATTCGGAGGTATTATGACTGGCACTTACTACCGTCCCGCCGCCGCAGTCACAGACAATTATACTATCGCCAGGCTATTCACATTGCAAACATTAGCATTCATCTTTCCCGATGATCGTGGCGAAATTCTTATTTGCTACCTTTGCCGCGCTAGCATAATCTCGCGACAGCCCTGTGATAGTAGCCATTGCAGCCGCCTCAGGCTCCAATATCAAGCATATCTCGTCACCGGCCCGTGTCCCAAACCCCGCTTTCTTCGCTGCTTCGAGGGTCTTAACCTCAGCTTCGTCCGACCAAATGGCGGGCTTGGTCAGCCAAAACTTAATTCTGGTGACCTGCAGGAGTGGCTTGGAATATTTCTGCTCTAACGCCCAAATGAGGCGGTTGTAGAGCTCTTTCAGGTAGTCAGATGTTATATCCTCAGCGGATCTGTTTCCACCTAGTGAGACGATGCCATCTCTGATTTCCTGACTCAGGTCTGGATCGTCGAATTCTGTTGGTGCAGCATTGTTATCGAGATGGAGTTTCATCCACGAGTAGTGCTTCAGGCTCGACGAGACCTCATAGCCCCATCTGTTCTTGGTGAGATTATTGTCCTCAGCATATGCTATCCGGCTAGGGGTCTTCAAGCCGGTTTGCGTGTGGCCCGTGTCCGTGTTGGCTGGCCATTCAGTATAATCTATGATTTCGCTGGGGTCGTTGTTTCTGCTCAGGATATAGCTCAGCCCTGTTCCCTCAGGATGTATTAGACCCGGTTACTGCTACACTTTCCGATATTTCATGGGGAATGCTGTACCTGAGTAGGTGGTACCGTAGTCTACCCCGACAACAAGATGATAGCGCTGTGGGCCATCTGCCAATGGATCAGTCGCATGCGGAAGAACCATATTCGAGTTGGGTTATCAGATTTTGAAGTGGTCAATTTTTCCGTTGATAGCGAAAATTGATATTCGGTTCAGTACTAATCTGAATGCGCATGAGACTTGTGTCGGATTATCATATCAATTGTCGCCAGGAGTACAAAAAGTGCTGTGATGGTATCGATATAGCCCAGAGCTATCGAAATTTAGAAGAATATTGGAATAATATGTGACAGGCCTTACTTATCGATGCATCGCGATAGCCTCTAGGAAGAAGACATAAGATATCCGATGGCGGAGAGTCAAGCCGCTTTGAGTGTGTTGGCTGGCGCTGGCCGCCTTGCAGATATGCATGCACACCCAATTTCTAAGCTATATATGCCATGGACCCCGGCTTCCGATGTTTCGAGATAGTAAGTTCCTAGGATCCTGGATCGGACGATTGAGCTAACTATACCTTTGACCATTGATTTGTACGACTCAGCCAAACGACGTCGCGACGAGATATCGAGCAGCCTTGCGTCAATCCTGACACGCCTTGGCTCGGCCGCTTACGCCTTAATTTTCGATGCTTCGAAGCGTTAACCCCGAGATAGCGATAGTCTAATTCCCCCCGCTGTTCGCCTCGAATGTGGTTGATCAACCCTCAAGCTAACCAACATGAGCCGTCGACCTCACAGGACCAAAGTTCAACGTTCATGCACACCAGATGCAAGCAGACGCACCCTGCACAAGGCCTACTTGAGTGAATAGGGTCTGCGGAATGAAGGATGCCAGCCAATCACCGTCTCCAACGTGGATTCTGCGTTGCGTGTTCATACCCCGCTCGATTCTATTAATTCCCCCCACTCACAAGGCAACTTCGGCCGGCATTGCATATTTGGCCCCGCTTGCGCGGACATTATCGCTATGACGATAAACTTTGTTGTCACATCTCCGGGATTTATTATTGAGACAGGGCTCAGTGCCATGCCTTATGCATGGCCAGAAGCTAGAAGGACGTAGGCCGGCTCGGCTAAAAGAGCGGGATGTGCAGGATGGCCCCACGACGCGACGTTGGTATTATTTGAATTCAAGTCATGAGGTTCTTGATCTAACCATTAGTTACCAGATACGATTCTAGTTAACGCATACATCTTTACCAAAATATATCTTTCATGAGCGTTATAATTACTTACAATCTTATCAGTGTTCTCAACCTGACCCAATTTTACGAGAACATGTTTGCAAGAATTGCAACTTGATATGGTCGCCAGTATTGCAAGAGAGCTACTATAGTAGCCCGGATTCTAGAATTCTTCCCATCACTTAGTTTTGAGTACAGTCATATACGTATTCTACTTCTTCTACTCCTGATAAGCAGATAGAACACAAGATGAGGCCTTTTCGTCCTCGGGATCGGGACAGGCGGACCCCGACACCTCAATCCGGCTCTTCACCGTCGAGTCATGGCGAATATGTATATCCATCCCAGGACTCGAGATCGCCAGTGGGGAGAGGTTCCTTCGGGATGGATGACCAGCCGTCAGGACACAATTATTTTGAGGGACGATCCACACCAAGGAACAGTCCAAGGATATCGTCCGCGCATGATGGTAATATTCGTCTAGTCCGGAAACTTTTCATCGAGATGACAAGCTTAACATTCGTCATCTGTAGTGGAAGATAGACAAAGAACCCCTCGATATGGCTCGTCTCGTGACGCCGAGTCAAGACGCAGTCCCCAAGATACCGAGCCGGCGGGCTACAGGACATCATTGCCTCGTGTTACGTCGGGTAGGGACATTGGACACAGAGCGACAGCTAGTGATAGCCGTGCCTCGACATCTCATGACGAGGATTCGTACGAAAGAACGCCCAGATTTGACACTGGTATGCAACTCACTGTACTGTCCAAGACAACTAAGAGGAGCGAGTATCTAACATAGTAACACGGGTTCAGATAGGGATAGATACCGACGCCTGCATGACATAGGCAGCCGCCTGGTACGAACAGCGGAGGATATGGTGGATAGTGATCCCCATGCGAGAACAAGGACTGAGCCCAGGGAAACGTCGCGAAAGAATCAAAGTCCCTCCCGTGATGCGTTCAGCTCGGAATTCGATTCTATCTACGAGAGATATCGTCGATCCCCCTCATCGACAGATACTACATCTCGGAATGATCCCCACTTTCGCACCACCAGACCTCATTTCGTTCCACAAGTTGACGATGAGTACAATTCATGGGATGGCCCCCGGAGAACAAGAGATCCCGAAATGCTTGGCGGTTTGCGAAGTAACGACCTTATGGACGCACTTCTTTACGACAGTAAAACTCTTGGACAAGCGCTGGACAGCACCGCTCAAGCTGCGAGTGTCACGGCTGGCAGTGTCTATAAGACGATTAAAGACATTGGGGCCTCTGCGCAAGACAGACTTTCTCAAATTGAAATCCCAACATCGAAGAAGGTCCCAGGCGATCGAGAGAGCGTATACAGGAGTGACGACCGAGCCGCAAACGAGTCCAACACTAATAGAAATCGCCTGTCAGAAAGTATCATGTCTCTGCCTCTAAGACGATCAAGGCATCGGGAATTATCAAGCCCAGAAGACTCTGAGGAGATGGTCCAGAAGGTATATACATGTTCAACCACAAGCTCCTTAATTTAGCACGCATTATATATAATAAATATGGCTCGAATAACTAATATTATAATTTGATCGTGAGCTGTAGATGCCGACTCTGGGAGATGTACTTCCGGTTGTCTCGGCAAGGGCAGCTGTTAGCGATGGGGTCCTTACGAAGCTATCTGCAGCTCGAGAGGAAATTTCTAGACTCATTGCTGAGAACCTATCGAAGGCAAAACAGATCTCGGCACTTGAGGTTAAATTACGGGAAAATGAAGAGGGCAATTCTGCTCTCAAGTTACAAGCAGAGGAAACGGAACTAGCTCTCAAAAGTCTCCAGAACAAGCACAAAGAGGTCATAGATCGAGAATATGAATCGGTAAATGGCGACCGCGAGAAAATCGAGGGGTTTCAAAAGAGTATCGCCAGCAGGGACGAAACCATCAAATCTCTCAATGAGCGCATCGAACAAATGATGTCTACACACGCCGCCGAAAAAGCAACTGATCAGGAAACTATAAAACAGCTGACCGTTGGACAGTCAGAGGCCCGAGATCAAGCCATGAGGCTGCAAATACAACATGATTCCGAGTTGAAGGCAAAAGAAATGGATCTTTTGAGATTCATGCGTGACGCAGACGATAATCTGACGAGTCAGGCTAGATCAAATAAAGCGCAGGAGATAGACCTACAGGCTGAAAAAGAGAGATCCAAACAACTGGAATATGAGAAACTTGAAGCTGTAGATGATCTCAAGCGCAAGCTCGAGGAGGCCAGGGCAGAAGCAAACCACTTCAAAGAAGAATCAAACAAATATTGCCTCGAAACCGAGAAACTTCGAGACCTCGAGTCAAGGCTTACAGCCCAGTCGGCCGCTCAGCAGTCTCGCAATGACAGCTTAAAGGACCGAGTGTCATTCCTTCAGAAACAAGAAAGAGACCTTCAGGCTGAGGTGGACTCTCAATCCAAGCTCATCCAAGGGCTCCAGGAAACCATCAAAGAGAAATCAGAGTCCATTGAAGGCTTGGAGAGAAAGATCACAGACGTCCTAGATGATGCCTCTGCTAAAAAGGAGTTTGCTGAAGCCAGTCTGAGGGAGAGCCGCTCAAAAGGGGACGAGATCATAGCTCTGCAGGATCAAATTAGAGACTTAGAGAGGACTATAGAAAAGAATCGCGATCGCCTCAAAAAAAAGGAAAAGTCGATTCAGAGTATCGAGGACGAATCAGCAGCTCAAATCCTCAAAATCAGCCAAATAGAACGAGAACTTGTTCAGGCGCATAAAGACACCAAGACAGCAAACGAAACCGTCTCTCGATTGAGGCAGCAAATCGAAGACAATAGTGCTCAAGGTCTCGAGAGCCACCAAAAAGAGATCAGAGGACTCGAAAGCCGGATACAAGAGCTCGTGCATGAGAAGGAGCAAGCAGTCGCTACCCATGAGTCCTCAGTTCTCGCACACAGCCAAAAGGTGTCTGATTACGAGGCTCAGATCGAATCGCTCAAATCAGACATTGATTCGAGAGACTTGACTGTCAACCTACTGAATGGGCGATTGAAGGATCTCCAAGCCTCGTCCCGGACTGCATCCAAAGTACACGACACAAAGGTCACAGGTCTGAAGGACACGATACAAAAGCTTGACGCTGAGCTGACGTCTCAAAAGAGCATCGCGAAGGATATAGAATCAACGCTGTCGCGCGTGGAAGCTGATCTCTCGAAAGTCAGAAGCGAGCGGGATAAAAGCCAGAAGGCCACATTAGACCTTCAAAGTCGGATCGGTGAGATGGAAGTGGCACATGTCACTGCTACCGCTGATGAGACAAAAAAGTTCCAATCACTCGAGCGAGAGCATAAGCGGTTAGAACGAGAGTATAAATCTCAGACCCGCAGTTACGAAAATCTCAAATCCCAGCTGGAGTCCGAAATTACGGCCCAAGAGGATCTCAAACAGCAGCTTCGTGCAGCTAGAGACGCCGGTTTTACCGCAAACTCGAGATCCCTTGAGGTAAAGACGCAGCTCGAAGGGGAGATCAAGAAACTTGAGTCACAACTGAGAGCAAAAGATGCGGCTCTTGGAAATGTCGAACAGCAGCTCAGAGATCTAAGAGAGGCCGCTGCAGCCGCAGACACATCCTCGACGGGTTTGAAACAGCAATTGAACCAAGAGATCGGGAGCTTGAGCGCACAACTTCAAATAAACGCAGATGCCCTGGAGAGTCTCGAGCGGGAATACGCGGAGTACAAGATTACTACGTCGGCCACAGAAAAGACTTCCTCCGTTCTGAAGCACGACCTTGATCGAAATATTGAAGATCTCAAAAAGCAATTGCAATCTAAAACAAACACCTTCGAGGCTCTCGAGCGAGAATTCCAAGAACTCAAGTCTAGACCCCCCACTGTCAAGCGAGTTGAAGTTCCTGTTGAGAAAATCATCGAAAAGGAAGTTCCCGTCGAGGTTATTGTCGAGAAGGCGGTTGAAAAAATTATCGAGAAGGAGGTACCCATCGAGGTCACCATCGAGAAAATCGTCGAAAGGATCGTCGAGAAAGAGGTACCTGTTGAGGTTGTTGTGGAGAAGCTTGTTCAAGTGCCAGTGGAAGTCGATAATAGTTCTGATGAGCTTGCTGAAGAGATCGAAACGCTCCAATTACAGCTCATGGAGAAATCTGCGGCCTTGGATATCCTCGAACAAAAGCTCAAAGAGGTGACGAGTGCCGCAGATACCACCGGTCCCCCTCGCGTGATGCAACATCTCGATCAGCAAATCGAGGTCCTTGAAGAGCAACTTGCCTCCCAAACCAAATACTCAGAAAGTTTGCAGGCTGAGCTCGCGAGTACAAAGATGCAGGCAACTGAGTATCAATCTTCTTATAAAAGCTTGAAGGTTGAAATGCAGCGCCTCGAGGCAGACATGGGGAACCAATTCCAAGAGCTTCAGCTGCAACTCGCACAAGAACTGAGTCTCAAGGATGGGTTGCAGACCGAAAATGATAAGCTTCGTTCTGAGCTAACTCCCAGGCCTGCGTTAGAGGGTGCCTCAGAGATCGAGGATGAGCTGAAACAACGGATTGAGGAACTACGCTCGGACATAGCTTCTCGAATTGAGTCCGAAGTAGGATTGGAAAACCAGAACAAGCTGCTGCGGACTCAGTTGAAGGCAAAGGATGAAGCCCAAAGCAGTCTCGAAGACCAATTGAAGGATATCCAAGCAGTGCAGCGTATCGAAAGGAAGGACCTTAAGTCCCAGCTTCGGAACAGAGAACTTGACATAGAGAAGCTCAATTTACACCTCGAGAGCTTGAGTAACCAGAATAGGACATTACAGGAAACTCTCAATCAGCGACGCGCAAGGGAAACTTCCGAAGCCCAGATCGAAATCGACCGTTTGACGACTGCTATCGAAACTCTGAACGAACAAGTCGAGATACTTGAAACAAATTTGAGAACAGCCGCCGCTAACGGAAAGGAACAAACTACTCTTGTGCGCAGAAGAGAAGGCCAAATTGACTTACTGAAGCAGGAGATTCGAAAGCTGCAAAAACAGTCAGAGCAAGCGGCTGCAGAACAACGTCGTACATATGCTCAGTTAGATGAGGTCAGCCGCTCGTTCGTGGAACATGAAGATGAAATGGAGAAACTTCGCCAGAAGATTGCAGTTCTGGACGCACAACTGAGGTCGAAAAACCAAACGATTACGAGCCTTCAAAACAGCATATCTGTCACCCGGTCAGCCAACGACGGAGTCAAGATTCTGCAACAACAAATAGCAGACAAAACCAAAGAAATAGATGCTCTGCAAGAAAGGGTCCACAGCCAAGAGGAACAGGTCCGCAAAGCCCAGGTAGCAGCTTTCAATAACTTGGGCGGCGCCAAACATGCATTCTTAGAGGACAGCGAGATCGAGCAAACACTCAAGAATGATGTGTTTTTCAAACTGGAGAAATGGGTTCGCGACTTTGTTCCCAGGAAGGCTCCGGAGGTGCGTCTAGAGGGCGCTCTCGCGGAGACTCTAGCGCAGCTATCAGATCTTGGAGAGGCGCAAACGACCCTTAAGAAGCACCCCCAAGTCATAGTACAGGCATTACTGTCAACCTTTGTGGCGGAGAACCTTTTGGGGAAGCCTTTTTTCTTGCTGTCGGAAGAACATGAAGCCGGCCTCAGCGCTTCCGACGTTCTTCAGAATCTTTATGATAGTTTTCTCTCAGGTAAGACCGTGTTTGTATTTCGTGACTGGCCTAGCAGAGCTAATATCACCATAATATAGTGGATGTAGCCAAAGGCCACAGTTGGAGATTCGAGACCTTCCAATTATTATCACAGATCCGCAAAAAGTCGACACGGAGTGGCTACTACAACAGTATCAAGATAGCAAACCTGCAATCTCATCACTGCGAACAGGCTGCCCGGGCTTTTGTCGACGGTCCTGCGGCTATATTTATTGGTCCAAACGCTGCATGTCTGGGACAGCTTACCAAGATATTCAATGATATTGCGGATATTGCATTCAGTCTTTGGTCTCAGAAGGCATTCTTGACGGTGAGGGGCTTCAAACATCTCACAGGAGTACCTTTCAACTGGGATTCACTCCATGTTCAAGCGCACGCCCTCCATCATCTGTCGCGACCAGGAAAAACACATAGTCGTGATGGGGATCCGATCGCGATGGTAGTACAGCCGGAGATCGTCGCTTATGGAAACGAAGAAGGAGAGGAATACGATAAGGAGAAGGTTTGGGCTAAAGCTGTCATTTCGTTGAGTCTCTAACTACAGCAAGGTAACATAATATATGAGTGTAATGCTTTTCTTGTTTTGTGTACTGTCATGTTGGATGTTGGAATATGAAGTTGGGTTTCCCTGTGTAATTGCGAGCTGGGATAAGGAATTGATGGATTTGGCAGCGCTTGTAGGGTTTTGACGAGTAGTGGGTGGTGATATCAAAATCGTGTATATTCAGAGATTGATAATCAGATGTATAGACGGCAATTTTCCAACCCAGAGTATGAACCCAATTAACTCAAGCAACCTTAAGACTATCAGCCCAGTCTCGACCATCCGAAATCCAACATTCCTCATACATGTTCAACTCATTTCCGCCCCTATACACAAATAGGTTTCTCTTCATAGTCCTATATACATCCAGACTTACCACAGCTAACGCTGGCCCCATATCGATACCCGCGAAGGAATCTTTATCAAGTTCCCGCCTCGTTGACGAATCAGGGCTATCACTACCTGAATATTCTACCATTCTGCCTTCTTTGCTCTTCCAGCATGCGATCACCTGGCCGCTGTTGATTAACAAGCCGCATGCAGTAATGGGTGTGTAGCGCGGGGCTTGCGTCGGTGTGAGAGCTCCTAGAAAGATTACCTATATTAGTCGATGCTCGAATATTTAAGTTGAAATAATTGGTGCTTAACATACCTCCAACGTATCCGGCGCCGTCATAGACCAGCTCCTGGATGTTCAGATTCTCGTCTTGGTAAAAGACGTGTATCCGGATGCGATCGCTGGTGTAACATGCCGCAGCAATACTGCTTCCATTTACCGCGGTGCGAAGACTTGCTCCTCGTTCCCAACCTTTTATATGACCACTTCCACGATTAGAAGGACTGTCGGCATAACGGAGTTCTTCAATTCTGTCGTAGTTATAACCTACACGATTCGATTGCTTAGAACATAATATCACTCAGAAAAAATCTGGACATCTGAATCTCATACCTTGGTAGTATACTCTAATATAGCCTGACCATGCAACTGCTGCAATTCGAGAGTTGGGCGCAACTTTTATTTTCGAGTAGTCGAGGGTTCCAGCAAACCAGCCTCGACTTGCTGTATATCTCATTTCCCGAAGGATAAGATCAGGCGCGAGATAGTAGAGCCGAATCTAGGGGGAAAAATTCGATTAGCTTTCATCTCAAGCTCCGTCGCTAGAGTCCCAGCACTAGCTGTGAGGCTTGGTTAACTTACGTCTGTTCCACCTTTTCGTGATACAGCAGCTATGGGAGTATACTGTGCCGCATCAACTTCCGGCACTTTTTTTATGCTCCATTTGTCGGTATCCCTGCTGGCTTCACAGATTCCATTGCTATCTTGGAAGTATAAACGATAGCTCCAGTTGCTCCAACTGACTGCGGCAACACAATATCTTTTCAAGGCAGAGTCAAGTGGCAGAACTGGTGACGGCTTAATGGTCACTTGAGAACTGTCGGGTCTTGCTGTTGTTTGCGCACTGGCTCCGGTTCTAGGATCTAGCGCAGCATTTGAATACATCGGACTGATTCGATAACGGGAGCCATTAGACGCCGCGGCATTCCTGCCATTCGATGCTGATGCACGGTTTTGGACGTTAGGGGCGGATACCGCAGGCGTCGGTGTTTCAGCGATATCCTCAGTCTTGGAATGGCCTCGAGTATTCTGAACAGTCTGAGCAGTTGGTTGAACCTCAACTACCGAACGTGGTACCATTTGGATCAGTTCTTTTGTATAAGCCGCTGCAGCGAGTGCTGCATAGGGTTGCCAATCCTTGTTCTTGTGAGAATCGCAGTAGTCGCAAATGCCTCGGACGACCAGACATGGGAAGGCATCTATTGTCCCAGCCCCTTCCATCTCGATACATTTCGCATTCAACTCTTTGCCGATGGCATCTCTTTTCAGCGCATCCTTTATGACTTGGTCGCCGGAAGCGATGATACCATAGTGTATGACAGGATTTGTATTGCCACGTTTCGGTCTATTTTTGACGATCCCGTCGGGGTCGCAGCTTGAGCAGTCCCGACTCTTCGGCTGCTCGTGCTCGTAGGTTGCATGGTAAAGATTGTCCTTCTCCTCGCCTAGGTATTTCCAGTTCTGGAGATGGGGATTCCGACGATACACCTCTTCGATGTAGGTTGAAGTTTTGCCTCTGCCAGATCTGTGTCTCGATCTGAGTATGGGTATCAAGCTAAGGAGTTGGTCTGGCGGTTTGTCACACGTCCCAGTGCGATTGAAAGTGTCCCCGGCTTCAGCTTTGCCCATGTCCCATTTGACGACGCCAGGAAACCTTCCTTCGGGGATACTGACGACGACATCACCAAGTCTTATATCATTATTGTTAGATAAGTTTGGAATCCCTCCCCCGATACCCACCATGAATAAGAATTTGACATTGCTGAAATAGGCCGTCAAACGCGCCGCGACCACAGCAGCTCTGTTGTTACCATAAATGCCTTCAGGTAGCGTCGCTACGACGACATTATGCTTCCCAATATCCCCGAGCACATAGATGTCCTTCGACTTTACACCCGGATGGCCGCAGTCGCTGTGGATTGTATCAAGGACGGAAAGACAGGCCTCCAGTTCAAGCGAAAGGGCGCATATCCAGCCAATTGTGTATTCGTTCACAGGCCGAATGAGACTCTCATCCATCCTGATGGTAGGTTGGTCAAAGTTCGTGTTTGTGCCACCAGGCCGCTGAGCTAGCTGCTGAGGGCGGGCTAGGGCGAGAGCGCTGAGACGCATCCCGTCACGAAGAACCGCCTGGGAATATAAGCTTCGTCCGATTCATACAACCCTCCCTCGACGAACGGACATTCTGCGGGGGTCTCTCGTCGCAGTGCATAATATTGAAGAGCCTTGTCGCGCCGCCTTCACATGTGCATGCGCCCCACGCCCGCATTGCGCAGCGCTGGACAATCAAATTGTCTCCGGGCTTTCAACCCGATCCTGGTGGATCCTTATCCTCAACCTCGCTTTGGGGAACTGCTTTATCACCAATCTGCAGATGAGAGCTGTGCGGTCTCATGACCCTGCAAAGGCTGTGGGCCCCTTGTCAGCCTTTTGGCAGACAGCAAACGAGCTAATCATGCAGGACTCGAGACCCGCCTGTCCCGCCATGGGTACCTGATTGGCTAACTCGGGCCAGACGACGCCGTTAACGCCGAGACACGTTGTGCACGTCCAACGGTTGACCAAGGTCACTGAGCTGAAAAGGAGAGCGACTTGTAAGTACGCGCCTGCACTCTCTAGTTTAGCATGCGCCCAGTTGCAGGTCGAGGACAAGGCCGTCGCAATTCGATCAATTCCTTCGTACATCCCCGAAGGAAGATCGCAGGGAGCTGCAATCCTATCTCGAATACTTTGTCACTTTTAAGACACTCAAGCGTTTATCGATTGTTCCTTTTTTAGTTGACAGACTTACGAGCTCACGCTTTCCAACAGCATTCTTCGGTTGATTATTATTCTTAAACATTGTGCCCGCGCCCGCACCTGGTCGGGAGATATTTCCTAACTCTCGCAACGCGATTTCTACAACATTGTGCGCGAAATATATCAATTGAATATCACTACCTATCATTAGCAAGCTAGACAGCATGGAAAACATCAAGATGGTATCGATCCCGTCTCACACCGATTTAAGCCCGATACCCGTGGATATTTTTGAGACGCGTAAGTCATCTGACGTCCCAAAATCTTTTGCAATCGGACGATTAATAGATCTAACAATCATTTCTGGTATGACAGGGGCGGTAAGAGATAGCGAATGGGTCTTCAAAACGAGCGATCTCGAAACATACTTGACTTCTCGTGCGTCGCAATTTTCCTTCTAACAGTTCTTAGCTACAATTTACGAACCAGTAGAGCATGCTAATATATATCGATATATTTTAGGATCTACCGACCCCTGTTTTGTGTAAGCTCTGAGATATCTAGCATTTTAAATCCCATTGCGATTCCAAATCCAGGAGTTGTATTATTATCAAGTGACGAATCAAAGAATCTCGAATTAGCTAACCTAGTGGCACGAGTCATGAAGCTTTATGGAGTCTAAGAGGTTGCAGAAGAACGATGAAAGAGCTTCCCTTCTACACTCCAAGCTACAAGAATTCTATGGCATGCCCTCTGAAATCTGGTCGGACGTTCACTGGGAATCTAATGGGTTCTTCGGCTGCGGAGACATGTCGATGGGCCGCCATGGTGAGTCAGATAAAATCCACAATTGACAAAATCCCCACCATAAACCTGGCACGAATTTTTCCTGATTGTATCGACGTCACACTCAGCCACATGGTTCCGATTTCTTGTGAAACAACTTTTCGAGAAAGAAGGGAAACCTTTTCCAGAACACTACATTTACGACTGGTACAAGATGGGCTTCTTTTCTACGTGGAGTCAGTCCGGTATAAAGAGTATTTTATGTCTGGACTGCCCCAAGGACCTAGTTTTCAGCATCCGGAAGTCCCTCGATGCTGCCAATAATTACTTCTTCCTCGCGGACCCCTATTCTTTCCACCAAGTAATAGTCCGAGGAATCGTAGACGTCTTTGATAAATCCATATGGACTTTGCGGGACGTCGTGAGGCAGGTGGAAAAGGCAGGTTCCGAAAATCTCGCCGCGGCTAACGCCTCTACGTCTAACTCCGCTATATTCCCGCAGAACCGTCCCAGCGTGCGCAGGCCAGAACCAGACTACGACCACCTGCATGAGGCCGCCCGTCATGTATTTCATTGCACTGAGACATTGGTTGTGACGACTCAGCTTCTGGAGAGGATGGTGCTGCGGCATCGAGACAGGATGATGATGTTATCTAATGCTCCGGAGGAAGAGCTAGCGTGCATGAGGCAAATCCAGGACCATCTCGGGTGCTACCAGGGAATGATATATGCCTTCAGATGCCGCTCGGAGGCGATGCAATCTCGGCATCAGAATGAGATCTCGCTAGTACGTCGAAAACCCCGGAGCACCAAGATAAATTTTGCCCTCATACACTGTCAGATCTGACCGCATCTGTGATTATAGGCGTTCAACACAGTCGCTCAATACCATAGCAAGGTCGCAGTTGTCGATGCTGCCGCTATGAGAGTTATTGCTGCTCTGACTGTAGTGTTCCTGCCGGCTACATTCGTCGCTGTAGGCTCCACCTCCCACCCTTTATTCATATTCATATGTCCAACGTTTCCAAGCTATCAATGATGGCATGTTAGCTTACAATTTTGACCGCATAGGCGATCTTCAGCATGAGTTTCTTTAACAACGACGGCAGTGATGGTGGGTGGAAATTATCTAGCGAGTTCTGGATATATTGGGCATTCGCTGTGCCGTTGACCGTGATGACGTTAGCAGGACTACTACTCGGCAATCGTATCTTGAAGTTCTTCTCCATGATACCGTGAGCCGCGTTCAGCAGCAGAATATTCAGTCTATACATCATCCGCACATGTATATACCGTAATTACCTAAGTCATTAACCATATATAGAATATCTTTTTCGATCAATGTATTTTAGATTTTCCCTTTGAGCTTCTCAATAATATAATGCTGTTTGTCCGCTAATTTGAAGGATTATGGTACTGAAAGTATTCTATAGAGGTGGTTGGAGTGCAAAGCTGAGAATGTCCTTGAACTCATTTAACGCAGCTGAGTGCTTGACCTAAAGCATTGAATTTTTTATCCCATGAGCTACCGCACCACTTGCTGATTTATCCAAGCACACAAACCACACTATCTTGAGATACCCCTCGTACGATATCATCGCCTTCTTTGACTTCTAATCACGCGGTTGCCAAAAGTTCGCGCTTCGGACCCTCAATATCGTTGCAGCAATGCCCTGCAGAGGAGAATACAATTTCATTCACCTGCTAGAGATGGACGTGATAGCCTGCATGTTCAGGTTTCCAACCGACCATACAAGACGCATGGAGAACGGGAGAACACCCTTGAACGATCGTGAGGCTCGAACACACGCGACATCACGATCGTTGTTACGCAGAATTAGGGATCCGAACCGGCAAATTTGACCTCAACCACAAGGCGAGCTCGGCTCTGCTGCAACGTCACAGAGTGCTTCGCGTGAACGGCTGGCTAATTTGCCAGGGGTCCGTGGACTAGGGATGGACTGGAAAAGCACCGAAAAAGCTGAAGCCTAACGCGATATTCAAGATGAGAATGCATTGGCACGTTTTCAGGAGACGGCACTGACGGGTCGGCTGAGGCCCGTCCGATACCCCCCTCCCGGACATTTAAGTACCTATATAACACCGCCAACCAGCCCGGAACAAAGCAACAAAGCTACATTCAACATCCAGGAATCCGTTCAGCACCCCGACCGGCGGACATCAGCTTCAGATATCACCGACAGAAGCCCCGCACGCAAAAGATGCAATGCCTTGCAAGTCGAGCCTCCCGCCTCCCGAGTTCGTTCGTCCGGATACGCCGCATCTCGTGTGGGACGTCCTCATGCGCATGCGACGGTTCCATACAGCGCTCCCCAGTCTAGCTCCTGCCATTCTCGAACGGCGCGAAAGCGTCTTGTACAGACAGTGGATGATAAAGTGGACTCTTGAGCGACAAGCTCGACGCGAGTGAGCCGGTCCACAGCCTCGGGATTGCGCTTGGACTCGGCACAGCATGTCACATCCCGCCGGTACATCATCGATAGGTACATGTACAAAGACATGTATACATCGACAAGTACTGAGCATCGATAGTCACCGGCGGGACGCGGCATGCATCTTCTCACCGTATGCCAGGGAGACACAGAACTAATTATAAACATCCGGGCCCTTTCTTCCACAATTCCCAGCAGCCCTGCGTCTCGCATGATTCCCTGCATCGAAGGCCAAGCTATCGACGCCGAAGATACATTTAATCTAAACTCCCAAACAACGCAGCCAGTTTTCCCCTTTCGATTCGCTCAAGAATCTCGCGGGATCCCGAAACTCGAGTTTACCCCGCTTTCATTCCAACCCGCCAATTAAACCCGCCCGCCTGCCCGCGCGATGCCTTGCAAAGCGACGCTGTTACCCGTCGAGATATCCCGAGACCACACACCGGGAAAGATATGGGATTGGCTCCTGCGAAAGCGAAAAGACGTCAGAGATGCAAGCGATCTAGACCCTGAATTTTACAACTCGTGGGGGACCGAGACCCTCGAGATCATGGAGTACGAAACACGTATGGCGGATTGGGAGGATGAACAAGAAGAAGCTCGAATGCGCCTCGGACAGACATTAAATCCTCGAGAAGAATCGACTAGAGGGACTGCGATACCCTGATAACCACCCGCTTCGGCCTACCTGAAGAGTTCTAGGGTTGCCATTGGCGCCGAAGATAGAGCTCCGACAGTCCATTCGCGAATCCTCCAGACTATTCCATCCTTGCATCCAACACAGCGATATTACCCAGCCGGCTCAAGATTGAACCTTTCGCTGCAAAACGTCATGACGATCAGGGACCGAAAAAATCAGATCGAGAAACCTCCTATGCAGCCAGTCGCTATGACCATATCACTACGCATATGTACACATACTCTATTGTTTCCCCTGCCATGCTTCGTCCGTTTCAGTGCTTGAGACCATCCCAACATTCCTCAGTTAGCACGGCAACATTGCAAATTTCAAAATCCTAGTTTTCTTGTGTATCATATATATATTAGTCTACCCGTTACCATGAATATTCGATCCCCAGTACTGAGCGATACTTAAGCAGGCCATCTTGCATGTATATATTTTACCAACAGAAGAAAATTCCCGCAGACTGAATGATTGATCTTTCGTTACAGCAAGCCATGAAGAGCACATATCATGCCCAGAGTATCGATATATCACAAGGGATAGGCGCTCTGCTGTTCGGCATCCTAGCAGCCAACTTACAATTCCTTAATTCATGATATATATATGCGAGTTTTCCCATAGATAACCTAGATCAAATACAGAAATACATCCAAGGCTATAGGTGAGGGTGCGTTTTGCAATTTGAGCGAACTCCGACTCTGCATAGGCGGATATGCATTCTGGAACCTAAAGCATCCTAAGAAACGACTTCATCACCGTCGTATACGCGTATCCGCGAATTTGAAATAGTATTATATTCGCGTGTAGTAAGACCGCAACGAAGTACTGGCACACGCCGCTATGGCACGAAGGTTCATTCCAACGAGACCACACATATTATGGACAAATTATCACGAGCAATCTACGATCTTTGACTCAGTATTCGGTTTCAATCTAGATCTATATCGGCCTTGGCACCAATATAATGCAAGAGAGATGCAACAATCCAGATTGATTGGGAGTCTTAGATCCCGCTTTAAAGGATATTCCGAAGTCCCTACTCTACAGGTCGAGTCTTTCGAGTTCCATCTCGATTTTAAATCGATGTCATCTTCCCAGATGGTCTGAAATCCCTTTGAATATAGTAAACTAGGAAATCTCGAGGCTTAAAAGTGCCTCGTTGAACAACTGTAGCACCTCAGCATCATATCTATGTTGTCGGCACCTTCGACACACTCCTCGACATAGGTGTTAAATACTAAGCGACAGCTCCTGCATTTTTCGTGACGTTCGAGCGATTTAATACGCGCTTTGAATTGCGTTTTCATGTTTTCCTTCACAGATCGCAGTTGCTTTACTTCTGCAACCTTCGGTCTCAAGGCCGCAAGTTCAGCATGGACTTGCGGGATGTGCTGCCGGTAAAGTCTCAATTCCAGATCAGGGAAACTAGAAAGTATTTCGCAGAACCGTTTATCGTCGAGGAGTTTCGTGCTTTGAGTGAGCCAGAGCTCCAGAATCATATCGAGAAGAATGCTGCTCGAAGGGACATTCTTGGAGATGTCATCCACAAGACACCAATGCTTCGTCTTCCATTCGGCTGGTAGGCTTGCCTGGAACTTCTGGGCCGCTGCGTCCTTGAGTTTATCAATGAGATATTTGTCCGCCATTGTGTACATCGCTACATGCCATTTGGATACGGCGACAGTCGGCTCACAATTGAAATCAAGATCCTGGAGAGTTGTGACTAGCTGAGGTAAATCCGAGACCCCGTCCTCGTTTTCCTGTTTGAGTTTTGCGTCTGTCGCTGAAGTTCGTTCAAACAAAGTCGGTACAGAGTTAAAAGGTTGCGCACTCTCTGTATTGTGAGGTTGGTTCAGAGCAGGGACTTCGTAGTCACCAGTGTAAAGAAATTTGAGCATCTGCTCGACCAATTGCAGTGGGTCAGATGTCAAATCAATCCCAGCAGCAGCTTTCTCCTGTATACAAATGACAGCGTGTGTTAGAGAGGAATTGATTCCTAGTCATATGCAGATGGACTCCTAAGGATGATGTATGTACCTTGAAGTCGGCTTCGCATGCTCTTGCAAAATACTCCGACTGGGAGCACAAAATAACCTTATGCACCTTCCATTCCTCGCCTCTGCATGTAATCTTGAAGTCCGAGAACTTGCCAGACTTAAGAAAATCGTACATTTCGTTGAGAATTCGCGATCGAAGGTAGGACTTTCTAAAAGACTGCTTGAACTTGAGGGACGGATCGCGGGATGGATATCCGTAGACTAGCGATGGGAATGTACTGCTAAAAGATGTATTGTGGTAACAGTCGAGGATGCAGTGAAGATGATCTTGTGGTGTGAGGTGAGGATAAGCTGAAGATTGAGTAGGGAAGGGTTGAGTGACAATATCTTGACATAGCAGTATGTGGGCTGCTCTGGAGTTAACGCGTTGAATGAACAAAGGCCTTAAGACGGTCATTCTGGAAACATGTATGTTCTACAACATTCCATCGCTCTCAGCTCGCATCCATACTTCCACCCATACTGTCTACGGTTCACTTAATATCTAATTGATGATCATCCGCAGCTTTATATTACTACATCGATACTAGGGCTTCCCAGGCCGTCGAGACATCACCATTACCCATAGGCCCAAGTCACTTGCATGATTTCTTTCAAACTCTGGGTATATAAGCGCGATGCTCGTCGAGTCTAGCACTTTGTAGCTTACGCAAACCATCCAGTGTTCATACACGTGTATATATGCTTAACCAGAACTTGATAGTCATATTCTTAGTTGGCGGCGCTAGCTAAATTTATCGCTATGATATCTGGAAAATGCACTGGCTAGGATAAGTGGCTATTTTAGATTATAATTGGTTCTGATAATTTACGTTCTGAACGTTTCGGCTATCTTATGATTATAAGCCGTTTATCTATCTATCCGGCGGTTAAATTAACATACGCATATGTATCACAACTAATCGACTGAATGGACAAATGGAAGTTGATACCAGATATCGAAGCCTAAAATGGAAACACACTGCGAGTCTAAATTATGAAAGGCAATTCAGAAGGTGCATGCATGTACATATACTCATACAAAGAAGCTGGACTCCGCGCTTCTATTATACTCTGATTAGGCCCTGCCCGAGAACTAGAGTTAGAATCAGGCCGACAGTTATCACCAAAATCAATGCCAAGCACTGATCTCGCTGCTTTGTAGCCCAGTTAAACGGATCATTCGCTCTAAATTGATTAAGAGTGACCGACTGAGTGATATAAATAAACCACTATGATCGAAAATGACAATTTTGTTACGAGGCACAGCATTTCGAAACTATGTTTAGTTCCAGAATATATGCGTATTTTAATCCGCTATTCGTTTTCATGTTGGGTCATCTGAGAAGAGTATAATGTACCTTGTAAGCTAACGAGACCACCTCATGACCAGAGCCGCGTATGGCATACATCAATATCAACTATTTCATGATATTCCGGGGTCCCTTGAATCCCGCGGTGTCTAGTATTGCTATTTATGGTCAGGCGGATCTTTTTATGGCAATTCCAGCAATTGACATCCTTTTGGACCGCGCGGCATGCTTCTCTGAACTCTGCTGCCATCTCCTGCTTTTCGCGAACAAGTCCATTGACCATTATCAACTCTGCTCGTTTTGAAGTTTCCAGTTCCGCATGAATATTCAGGACGTGGCCCCTCAAGAACGTCAGCTCGGTTGTTGGAAAATCCTTGATCCTATTACCGAACTCGCTATTCTTGAGAAGCTCAATACTGTCTTTGAGCCAGAGATTCACGATTGAGTCCTGAAGGACCGTTCCTGTAGGGCCGATTTTGGTGATATCCTCCATCAGACACCAAAAGTTTGCTGTCCACTTCTGTGGTAGACTAGCTTTGAATTTCGCAGCAGCCTTCTCTGTCAACTTTTTGATGAGATATTTATCTCCCAATACATATATGGCGATATGACGCTGTAGTATGCAAGCGTCGGGATACGGGTTCCGCAGATCTCTGATTGGTTTCTGGGTATCATTTATCCTGTTCCGCATCCGATTTGAATCAGCAATTGCGCAATGACCAAATATGGTGGCGAGCTTGATTGTGGCAGTCCGGGTAGAATGGAATACTAACTTTGTCTCATCTTGCTCTTCGGACGCAATGTCTTCGTAGTCGCCAGTGTAGAGGAAGTTCAACAATTGTTGGACATGCTCTGCTTCATCAGACGAAAGGTCGATTGTGTCGTTTGCTTTTTCCTAGATTTCGTCGCGTTAGAAAAGGTCGGGCTCGAGGGAGGACTCACAATACCTTGAAGCCGCTCTCGAACATCGTAGAGAAGTAGTCTGATTGATAACATAAGATAGCTTTGTGGACATTCCATTCTTTGCCTTTGCATGTAATTTTGAAATCTGAGAACCTGCCAGACTTCAGGATGCTATCCATGTTGTCGAAGAACGGTGGGGTTGTTGGACAGGTATTCGGAATGGGAGCGTTGACACTGGAAATAAGTAAGGGCTGCCAGGGGACATCGGACGCAGCAGTGGTCAAGTGTGCGGATATAGATGTGTTCTCGTGTAGGGATAAGTGGAGGATGGAAAGTGTATCGCGTAAAATGTCAAGTTCGAAAGATTTCTTCTCCCGTCTTTTGCTACTCATGTGGGCTTCCGTGGCCTTCGCCCAGCTTCGATGAGTAAAGGCGGTTGTCCGAGTTGGAAACATTCTATTAGCTTCGACCACCTTAGAGTGCATACGTCTAGCAATGCCGTGTAATTCACACACGAATTAATCCTATTGCACATGTTGTACAAATGCCCCGGCTTGTTGAGTAATTGTAGCTTGGTGTCAACCATTTTCTAGAATCTAGTGTCGAGTCTGTTCTTTCAGATGATGATTGATTCTGACGACGAATCTCCTGAATATAACGTACATACTCTGATTCAGGTCGTCCCTAGATGAAAGCAAAAGAGGCGAAACTGGCTACTTCCGAGTCCTGCGACAGGCTAACTATGGAATCTGTTTTTTCGACTATTTTCAGTGCTCTAGACCAGATGATAGCTCCTGGTGATTACTATGGTCACGATATGTGATTGCATCGGGCTGCTTTCATGAGACAGATGCTGCCTCACCACTCTACCCTATCCGCTTTTCCTCCGTGGTGATGCTTTGCTTGACACCTCCTGCATCTTGTGAACAGCCCCATAGCATGAGACTCAAAGATATCATATTCTTCAAGGCGACAGCCGAAGTCTGCGCTACAATTTCGACATTGGGACCACTCTGTTGTCAGCGGCAGTATTTTATCCCTGACGGCATCCTTGACGCCGGTCAATCTACTTGTGAGGCGCTCCGTATCCAGCCTTAGATGAGTGACTTGAGCAGTGAGTTTGCTCACTGTCACCGGCAAGTCTTTGAGAGAATTGATCCGGATGTTCGCTTGGACGGCATGCTTCCTGAGTAGAGGAAGTTCGAAGTCTGGAAATTGCGTGATTTTATGTCGGAAATGGTCGTCGGACAACAAATCGACGCTGTTTTTGAGCCAGAGTTCGATGATGAAGCCTCTCAGAATTTCCTCGCCGGGGGACGTATTCTCATCTATCTTTCTGACGACAGGCCAGAGTGCAGGATCCCAGCGGTCCGGAAGCCCATTGAAAAACCTCTGAGCTGCCTGGAGCCTGAGATCCGGGATGAGGTATCGGTCACCGAGGACATACATGGCGACTTGGTGTAGCTGGTTGACGATCGCGAAGGGCAAAGGGGGTATGCCGACATCTGAGTTCGCTTCACCTCCATCCTCGCCATCCTCCGAGCTGTCTGGTATGTTGGTGTCATCCTCGGTAGAATTGTTGAGATTTAAATTTTGGTGAACCTGTGAAGCAGCAGCCGTAGGAGTTGCTATCCCTGAAGCCGTTGCTCTAGAGTCTTTTGCGGAAATATCATCATAGCTGCCCGTGTATAAAAATTTGAGCATTTGTTCAACATGATCGATATTGTTGGTGGAGAGGTCGATCTCCGAGCTGATTCCTTCCTATCATTGAATTGAGTCGGTCAGGCCTTCAGCGATTTCCCTATTGCTTGATACTGAGTACAGCCGCATCTCACCTTAAAGTTGCTGTCGCAGATTGCGGTGAAGTATTCAGACTGTGGACATATTATCGCTCTATGAACTAACCACTCTTTACTGCCGCATCTGATCTTCAAGTCGGAATACCTCCCGGACTGGAGCAGGGTACTAAGTTTGTCCATGGTCGGGGAGCCGGTAAACGTAAGAGAAGAGAACAGGGGCAGCTAGCAGTCGAAAGAGGTTGAAGAGATGCTAGATGTGATGGATTCCGATGGACAGTGCAAGAAAAGGATTAGGTCTTGAGCGAGCTTTCCGGTGCCTTCTTTGATTTGAACACAATCGCATATCGCATGCTAAGATTGCATTCGATGAGATAACAGGACCGGCTGAGACGTAGGTGATACATGGTGGAGAGGTAATCTCGATGCCTGAAGCCGAACAAAGGTATGGATTGTGTTGGGTCTCCTCCAACACATAGCACTCGCTCGCGATGCTCGTTCTCCACAGACTTAGAGCTTCACATCTCACAACATCATCGATCCGACGTACAAGACATACAGCCTCCGTCGCTTTCGATCAGATCTCGAGCCAGATTGACTCTCCCTCTTTGATCAAGATGCCTTGCAAATCCTTTGCATATCCTCTCGTCTGGTTCCGGAAGCTGGTTGAAAACCCCATATACAACCAAAACACCGAACAGATACAACGATTCCAACAAGGCTGGAGCCGGTTCCAGAGGGCCAAAGAGAGACGGCCGACACTTCTGTTATCAACTGATGGCCTGGGGGCATCGATGATCTAACTCGCATCGATTTTACTATCGCGTTTGGACGTCAGAAAATACCTGACGGCGGTTCTCTTAAGTACCGTGCCAGCAATCTGATGCCTATCAGCATATCTCCGAATGCGCAGCAATAGACGAGAAAGCGGGTATGTCTTGCATGAACCCCCAACCGGATTATCAATACCGAAGATATCGATTTATACGCCGGGTGGGGGCCACGACTCCGCCTATAAAGTATAGCAAACTAAGTATGCACATCTAAAATATTCTACTTCAATTGAATAGAATAAGGCGCACTATCATGCAATGCAACTGAACGCGAAGAATCTCGCAAGTGATGTTTGCAATGTCGTCATTTTAGTCGCGTCCTTGGCTTGATAACCAGGTTAAGACCTTAGTAATGGTCTTTCTTACCTGAACTACTTTCCGTCCGCATGCAACTGCAACCTGCCCGCCGGCTGGCAAACGTTTAACGCCTACATCCGAACATATAACCGCATCAAATCGCACTCCAGGATGCCTTGCAAAGCTCACGTCTACCCCAACGGACGCTTCGAGCTCTGGCTGAACCATCCGACGGACCAGATCTACTTCCGCCTCTGGGAGCGCTTCATCCAGGACCAACACACTCCGCGAGGTCGCAAGCGCAAGTGGATCTCGTCCTACTTCGGCTACAAAGTCCGCCTGATCGAGGATGACCAAAGGAGACTCCAGCCGGAACGCGTGGTCGCGCCGCCCAGCAATAATACGGAGGCCAGCAATCCGGGGACTAGCAGCAATTCGTAGCTCGGGCGATACTATCGCGCTTCTGATCCACGCGCTCTTATCTACCCGACGAATCTCGTTTGGGACGCGGCATCCTATTGGAGTGCCGCGCTCAGGAACATCCTTATACGATTATTGACGGCATCAATTGGCACCGGCATCTCATTACGACGCATCCGAGCAACCAAAAAGTTTCCCACTCAAGAGACAGACGTCGAACATTCGTGATTGACCGATGCCGAAATACACATTGAACAAATCCAATCTATCCCTTCATCACAGACAATGACAATATTGAAGTTTCACACCAAGTCAACTCCTCAACCGAGGCCTCCCCTCACCCAATTACCCGCACCTACAGCAGCGGTTGGTTTGTCAGGCATTTGAACTGTTCTGGCAGGGTGGTCCCTTCGATATATACGCACCTCGTCAGCGGGACCGGTATATCAAATACAAGCTGAATCCGTACGAATACCGATGGGCTGACTCGATGGTCCTCAGTCACGGGCAACGACTGCAGCGGACGAAAGAATTTCATCGGACATGAGGCCAGCCCTTCAACGGAGGCACGGGGTGGAAAGACTGGAGTCAGACCGACAAGTTGCTATAGATACATAGAGGCGGGAGGCTAACTTTACGGCTTTGTGACTTCCGGCGCTTCTAAGCTATCTCTTTCATGGGCTTGTGCAGTATTTCCGGCGTCATCTCTGTATATAGACATCAATTTGGCTAGTATAGATCGGAAAGCTCTCCGACTTCTGTATGCTACTATGCTTCGTTTTCGGGCTTTGAATACTAACTAGTATCACGCGCTGGACATGACTGAATGACTCGTATTCATCCCTTTTCACATCGAACTGCTCATCTCGAAAATTGAAGACATCATCTCGCATCTGCATCATCGCCAATTCAGCAGCTGCATTCCCGGAAGAGGGGTTCTCTTGGCGCTACTATCGTTCGGGCAACCCCACAGCCGAGTCCAGTCGACGCGGTCTGCATTGGAATCACAAATCTCACCACAACAGCCATCACCTACCTCGTACGTCCTCGAATACATCACCACCTACACCCCGAAACGACGCCATGCCGTGCAAAGCCCACGGAAACAGAATCCCTTGGCAGCGTGCCGACAAGCTGGGTATTGGCCCCCGATGGGAAGCCTATCTTCACTACCAACGGGGAATGCGTCAGCGCGACCTTATGTATAAGCTCTCCGGTGCTTCTAATGAGTCCTCGGCCTCGGATACAGACGAGTCACAAATCCTATCGCAAGATCCAGGACCGCCGCTATGGCAGAGGATCCAGCAAGTGAACTTGAACGCGGACACCGGCAATGGCTAGCCAAGCGCAAGCCCCGCGCGAAGAATCGCGCGTCGCGTCGCCTTGAAGCCGATCTTCGAAGACGATGAATGCGATACATGCACACAGCACATCTACGCTACACTACTGAGTATAAGTTGGGACGCTCGATCCTAGTGTTTCCAGACTCCCGGCTGCCAGACTCGGTAAGTCTAGGCACTGGTATGCTTCACCGAGTCAGGTCTCATGACGTCCGCCGAGTGAAACAGAGGCTCCAAAGAGACATGTACATGTACCATACTACGCGAAATGCAAGCAACTGTACATGTACGGACAAAATGTCGCTCGCAAGCCTCCTTGCGAGAGGTGCCTGTTAGCTCGGTCTGAAGTTTCGGAAATTTTAACATTGGCTAACGAACGTACCTTCCACTCGCTTCTGCAGGCCCCCGGGCACGAACTAGGGCCAGCATCCATAGACGCATATGTACACCAGCCCGCACTCTTCATTCAAAATCGAGCGACCGCACCTCAGAATGCCAGCAAGGACTGTACTGGTCTGGTCTGATCAGGTGGCTTGATCGTAACTCCGACTGCGCAGGACCGGTTCATCACATTCCGCATTCTGCAATACAGCTGTTCGTATCCGGCTTTCCGAAGTACTCAAATTATCTCACCTCGGATAATCCCTCCGGCGCGCCTTCTGCATTCTCGCTCACGTCTTTGACTTTGAGGGCTTAACCGGCCACTCCCCGGTTTAGAGGTCCTCGGGAAACGGCAAGTGCGAGATGTCGAAGGGAGAACGAGCGGGGCGCTCGATGAATCCTTCGAAGATTCTCGATTGCGATGAATGGTTACCCGCGGAAGCGCTCTATACCGCACCGTTGATCGTCGAAATCTCATCTCATAGTTGGCACCGCCGCAATTGCGCCAGATAACGTGGAGCAATCAATATCATTGCTTGCACCAGGACTTTACTACTCGCACATTCCATAGAAATAGATTCATCAATTTATTCGACTTAACCGTCGGGTCTGCGGCGCATTACTCATTCTTACGGCTAAAGAACACGTTAAAATCACAATCAACTGTATATGCCTGGCCGCACTATGGAAAACGCCATAGTCTCCCCCACAAACCACCCGTCTATAGCCATCCACTACAGAGCTCAAAGTCACGACGTACCCCAGCTTCCTCACGTCATCAGACCACCCATCCATACATCAATCCATGATGCCAGCTATTTGTGGGGCCGAGCGAGTCCGCTAGCGCTCACATACCACGCACTTTTGTTGGGGTGAGGCCGCCTACCTGCCCTTCTCGACGTCGACTTCCTACAACACTCCACCTCCCAGCCATCGATCAGATAAGCCAATGCTGCAGCCTACAATATATATACACCTATCTATACATGTATACACTTGCATATGTTCGAAGGCTACCTGGGGATCCTTGGCGTCCTGTCGTGTCGGCGGCAGCATTTCGCCCAAATGGTCCGTTTTGTAAAGTGGATGTGTGTGAGATCCCGGAATTCACTTCTTACATGCACACAAGAACTAGAATACCTGGACCCGGGCGTGCATGGCTGCTAGGACTAGCTGTTAAAGTTAACTCTGACCCGGGTTTTGCGAAATGCCCAGACGAGGAGGCTGGCGAGCGCTAGACAAACTACACTAGCTGTAAAATACAATACAACAATAATCACGTTGCCAGGCATGTCGACGCAATATGCAGAGCTCGTTCGATTGTCACGTCCAGCGACATCTATACATTTCCGAATCCGAGCAGGAACTCCAGAAGCTACAGATGCCAAACATCTGCCTACTCGAGCGCCTATCCACCTGCTGCAAAGGTGCAGCAAAACCGTCATTATGCAATACGTAATCAGGTTACGTCGACGAGGCTATGTGGTCTTTCGGAAGGTACCTTACATGCGTCTCCAGGTTTCCAGTGCATTTGCATTGTCGTCTCCTAGCTTCGGCGTCGATGACCGGTATCGGCATCCTGGCGGGACTTATCTGACAGCCGGGCCAGCCTTCGAACTATAGCAAAATATGTTAATATGTTAACGTTGGTGCTATTGAGCGGCACGAGTATGTTCAACTTTCCAACAGATTGTCCTCTTGGAGCTTGCCGTTTAATTGGGACCATCTGAGAGGTATGCCGTAGATCCGCACCTAGCTAAGTCAATGGAATAGATCGAACTGGTCTTGGATTTGCAAAATTTGAACAATACAATGTTCCAGTTGAATTAGTAGAGTTACCGACGACGCAAGGCGTCCCCAAATCCAGACGTGCGACTAGACCTCAACCGATATATACGCAAAACTTTTTACAAATTTTAAAATCTATAACTGCCCGGACGAGTATTCGTATCACTATGAACATACACGAACTCGCAAACCTACACTCAACAGAACCGAGTAGGAAACGCCGATGAAATTTTGAAAAGTTGCCCGCGGAAGCCCTTAATTGACAATGTCTAAGACTATTATATACAACCCCTCAACAGCCAAGCCCTTGACTTCTCGTAACCGTATCGTAATAAAAATATACCTACACGTATGCGACAGAAACAAAAAGGGGAAACCCAGATAATTACCATCGAGCAAATTTAGCACATACTATACAACATGAATTCCCGCGATAGACAGGCCAGCTGCCTGCCAAGCTCGCAGGCATGAATCCCTACCGGCCATGTGCAGCCTAACCGCTCTGGCTGCGGTTACCCTATTCGGCCGCCCAAAACTCGACAGCGATCCAGCTGCGAACACGCCGCCCGTCACAGTGAACACCAAACTTCCCTGCGTTTCGCATTCATGTCACTCGCCGGACCGGGTACCTTTCTTTTACGTCAATACGATACACTACAAACAATACAATGGTATTATTAAACTGCGATACGATCAGGAAAGGCTATGCTTGTATGGAAATACATGCGGCGCTCTGCACTTCGTACCTGGGAGCGGGGGCTGCGTGGAATGTTTATGGAAGGAAAGAAGGCCAAGAGTCGATATAGGCCCACTAGTCGTAAGAGAGGAAGAGAGAACAACGGCAAGTCATGTCAAGGTTACTTACGCTCACCCAAGATCCGGGGCACCCTCCCAAAATCCGTTGGGGGGATGAACTTTAGCATACTCGTAAATACACCCCTACGCCACGATGGACCGTTGCGCAGTATCATTGGTGGTATAGCGAGGATGCTGTAGCCCCGGATCTGACCCATCGGCCCCGATCGATCTTCAATGCCGCCGCCGCCACTCGACTAGATCTCTCGTTTTGTCTCTTTCCTTTCGCTCCCGTCCTTAAAAGACCCGGCTGGTACCGGTTCCCCAGATTGCTTTCTTTCTTTTCTGCTGGCAGGAACGAACATCCCCTCGAGATCCCCCTCCCCATTCTCGTCCATTCCTCAGATACCTCTCGTCTTGTCTGCCTGGTTCCGTCTCTGTTCTCCCCGCCAGACCCAACCATGTGGTCGATACGCCCTGCTGGTGTATCGATACACCCGTCTGTATTGCTGGCCGTCTGGCTCTGTCTGTTCACATCGATAGCTTCCGCGTTACCCCGTCCTAGGCACCAGACGACAACAGGCCGCCCTCCATCCAAGCGAAACCTGCAGACCCGCGACCTGCTCGACAGCATCAAGAACCTCTTCGACTTTGACGACGTAACCGGCTATGGTCCCTTCCAGGTCAACAATCCGAGGGAGCACATTGTCGTGCGTGATGCTACCGAGATGGCACGCGAAGAGGCAGAATGGCTCGCTGGTCGCAAGAAGGTTGTCAATGCAGCACTCGTCGACTTCCTCAGTAGAGTCAATATGACGGATTTCGACCATAAGGCCTTTCTGAAGAGGTATACCCCCACCGTGGGACTTGCGTTCTCCGGCGGCGGGTATAGAGCCATGTTGAACGGTGCTGGTATCGTAAACGCATTTGATAGCCGCTCGCCGAAGAGTATGAAGCCTGGTGGCCTCGGTGGGCTGCTGCAGAGCTCATCTTACATCGCCGGTCTAAGCGGAGGCGGGTGGTTGGTTGGAACATTGTCGGTGAACGGGTTCCCCTCGATCGAGCAAATATTGAGCTCGCCGAGATTGTGGAAGCTAGCAAACTCCATTGTTAGTCCCTTTGGAAAGCCGTTGTCGTATTATCCGAGTATCTTTGCGCAGGCAAAAGA
This sequence comes from Orbilia brochopaga, assembly GCA_036872635.1. Lineage (NCBI taxonomy): Eukaryota > Fungi > Ascomycota > Orbiliomycetes > Orbiliales > Orbiliaceae > Orbilia > Orbilia brochopaga. The sequence continues at coordinate 2,919,962 of JAVHNQ010000005.1, read as the reverse complement.
GAAGAGCGACGCCGGCTTCGACATTACCCTTACGGATATTTGGTATGTAACCATCCGCCAAGGTTCAAAAAGTTGTATGAGAAGATGCTAACAGATGTACCATCTCCAGGAGTCTGATGCTTGCTCGTGTTTTCATCGATAAGCCGGACGGCGGTCCCAAAACGACCTTGTCTGGCGTCGCCGAATCCGCTCCATTCAAATCTCACCAGATGCCCTTCCCCATCTTCATTGCCAATGGTCGTGCACCTGGCGAGAAGTTCATCTCCCTCAACACGACGGTTTTCGAAATTAACCCTCTCGAATTCGGCTCCCATGACCCTACTGTCGCCGCCTATACGAAGACCAGACTGCTTGGCTCTGACTACAGCCAAGGCAGGCCCGAAGCCGGCGGTAAATTCATCAATGGTTTCGACAACGCCGCCTTCATCATGGGCACATCTTCGTCTCTGTTCAACCAAATCTTGTTGGACATTCACCGTCAGGACTCCTCTGCCTTTGGCGGCCGACTGGTCAAAGACCTTATCGTCACCGCCTTGGAGTTTCTCTCCGAGATCGAGATCGACATCGCAGACTGGGCGCCAAACCCCTTCTTCGGGGTAAGACCGGATAGGAACCCATCTGCTACCACCAAAAATTTGACGCTCGTCGACGGCGGGATGGACCTTGAGAACATTCCATTCAACCCGTTGCTGTGCCCCCACCGCAGCCTTGACGTTATTTTCGCAAGCGACAGCAGCGCTGACTGTCTGTATCCGAACGGCGACACGATCAACTGGCCGAATGGCACCGCCATCATCGCAACATATGAGCGGTTCGTGAACAAGTTCATGGCGGATCAAAGCACTTTCCCCACCATACCCGATGTGAACACATTCATCAACCAGGGACTCAACTCCCGCCCAACGTGGTTTGGCTGCGATGCAAAAAGCTACAACGGTCCAGCAAGTCCACTGATCGTCTATCTGCCCAATGCGCCGTATTCCGGCTGGTCCAACATCTCCACATTCCGGCTATCGCTTGAGAACGAGGAGCGAGATTCCATTATCGACAATGGCTATAATGTCGCTACACAAGGCGACGGGAAAATCGATCCAGAATGGTCGGCCTGTGTTGGCTGCGCGGTCGTGCACCGCGAGATGGAGCGGAGGGGAACCATAACTGAGCAATGCAAGCGATGCCTGAAGCGCTACTGCTGGGACGGGACAAGGAATACCACGACGCCAGCGACGTATGTTCCAGATCTGAAGTTGAAGAGCGTGCCCGTGCAGGGGGAACTTGTGACGTTGGCGCCGGTCAAGGACGAAGGAGGCGGCGGTTCGTGGGATAAGGATGAAGGTGGTGGTGGTTCTTGGGATAAAGATGAGGGAGGTGGCGGTTCGTGGGCAAATGATGAGGGAGCCGGAGGCTCGTGGGAGAAGGACGAGGGGACTGGAGGTTCGTGGGAACCCGCACCCAGTGAAGGTGTAGGAGGATCCTGGTAGAAGTAATGCGATGATGAACATGGTGCGGCGGGGGCGTTTTTATCTGTTAATTCTTTCTGTCCATAATTGATACCCCAGCTTGAGCTGCTCTTGACGAATTTTCTAGTATATATATTATATGAGCAAATAATCATGATCAATTGACCCGATCCTGTTCTGACAGCATGCCAATAACCCGAAGTCCCTTAAAAGGAGAGGAGCGTTGTCAGCGTAACAGCTGTTAGGACAGATAGACAAGTTGTCAGACTGTTGATAGAGGCTGCTTTTATCCCGGCGTTAGGCTTCGATGTGGATGCAGCACCGATTGCCGTTGCGTAGGTCCAATATAGGCTCGCCGCCGTTTCTGTTCCCAGGATATCTGAAGCTGTGCTCGACCCGACATTGGCAACCGGGTCAGTCTTTGCCCATTCGCTGACGAAGGGATAGAAGGCCGTTGTTATTGGATTCGCGTTACAGTAGGTGCTCGAAACAGCCGACATGTAACTTGCCGGGAACCAGTGGAACCCTACCGATAGTAGCGTAAGTCACATAGTGTCCCTCATGTGCTTGTCAAAGAGAACGAGATGGTGGCATGTATTATGCATACCTTCGATTCCGCCGTGCTGTCGAAAGCACTCATTGCATCCCGATATCGAGTCCCAGTACGGATATAGTTCGCAGAAACACTTCTGCTGCTCATCAAAGCTGCTGTTGTACTTCTGTAGCCCTGAGAAAGTGCCGTTCGTGTTCTGTAAGTAGCAGTTCGAGTTTATCGCGGCCGCACGCCGACATGGCGCTGTATCGAACTGGTAGTCTGGCCGAGGGGTTCTGCTGGGCCTGCTCGCGCTGGCTGTCGTCGTGCCGCTATCATCCTGCTGACGCTTCTCCTTGGAGCTGCCCGGAATGTATGATAGCGGATTGTACGGCAGGTAGCATTCATTGTAGAGATCTGTGTCTAGGTGCGTGATGCCCGAGTCTAGGGCGTTGACGAGGTAGAATTTGGATATATAACGTCCGTTCGGGAATACGGGGTAGGTGTCGTCGCCGGTGAAAGTGCCGTTGTCCCAATTGTTCGGATCGTCCTGGGGCTCCGGATCTGGAGTTGCGGTGGTTCGTGACGACATTGCGGCTTGGCACTAGTGGACTTTATATGGCTGAAATGCTGCACGGTGGAATGGGACTAATAGAACAATTGGATGATGAAGTTGAGGAGGCATACAAGCCATGTCGCGATCTGTCAAGCAGCGTGAACATTCAGTGGAGGCTCGGAGCTTTAATTAGATAAGCCATCTTAATCTAAAATCAGGGGGCACTAGCCTGTCGGAGCGTGCAACGCCCAACACACCGTTGGCGATAGATCCATGCTTAAATTTGTGGTCGAGAAATGTGGACCAATCGGGAACTCAAGAAAAGTTATCGTCCACACCGATTGATAAAAATAAAACAAAAGGGTAGAATGGAGCTGACAATATATAGAATTGGTCTCGAGTGCCAAACTCTCCGGCGACACTATAGAATGGAACGTTAGAAGTTACGTAGAAGGCCATTAATTCCTTCGCTGAACTATATTGTTAGTAGTGTATATCAGCCCACCATGCACAATAATTGCAAATGAACTCGTGATATTAAGCTTCGATCGAAGCCTCTGAGCTCTGTCGACTGTCCAACAGGGTCCTAGGATCCGGACTAGACACCTATCATATTATGGAAATTTCGCCGCCACATATATACATTAAAGTAGGCTTGCTAGATTATATATACCAAGAATAAACTCAATCCGACCAGAAACCTCAAGCTCCCAGCTTCAGACATAACAAACACTATTGATACGGCCCCGGTAACCTCGGCATGTCCGGCAGCCGTTCTCTACTATACCGCCCATTATCTTGCTCTGCCTGTATTCCAAACCCCGGCGGCATCGGCGCCTCCAGTTCTTGTCGCGGTGTATAACTTTCAGCCGGTAGCTCCTCCACCGCCGCATGGTTCTCAAACACTGATCCTCCACTCGCCGCCAGCCGCTTGCTACTGCTGGCCTTCATGCGGTCGCCGTAGACTGCTGATGCTCCTGTATGCGGTGGTGGATACATGCCATGTGCCTCGAGTTCCACACCACCTTGCCCTGGGTACGCATGGTGGTCAGGCGGCGGATCCATATCTGCGAGTCGTCGCTTGCGGTGTAACCGTAAGAGAAAGAAGAATATCGAGCCCGTGATAGCAAGGAGGCCAACACCACCGCCTACTGCTCCTGCTATTATCGCTGTCTTATTTGACGTGCTCGCCGCTGCCGTTACGGTGGTTGTTGCAGCAGCGGTACGGGTAGTCGAGGCTGTCGGCGAGGAAGACTCCGTCTTGGACGCTATGGTTCCCGAGGCGGTCGACGTCGATGACTGGAGGGTTGTGGATGTATTTGTCGGATTGTTCAACGTTGGGTCGGGCGTGCCTGGCGGGCACTCGTCGACGGAGAAGCTGCGGATATAGGTTCCGTTGAAGAATCCGCAGTCGCCGACGTCGATTTCCAGCATGTTGGCGGCTGTACAGTCCGGGTCGGAATATATAGTAACTATTGAATATCAAAATGCTTAGCTCGCCCGCACTTCAAAGTCAACAAGATATATGCATGGCTTGATGTTTACCTGTGCATCCATCATCCAGCGACTGGATGCTGACCGAGAGGGTATTCGGCGTCAGGATCTTCTGACAGTACCCTGTAGGAGGCCCGACCTGAGGCTCGCGCGGGCTGTAGACGCATTGCGGGTCCGTACATGCATTAATCGAAGTCACAGCTCCTGTCAATCGTATCTGCAAGACAAATATCCAAAGAAGAAACGAAAATAAACCAGAAACGAGCGAGGAAGCCGGCGGAGGCTTCATATTGTTGTCGATATCGAGCCTCGAGCGAGGAAATTTAAATCGAAAAGCCGAAGGATTTCCAGGGCCAGAGGGGCAGTGCTGCGCTGCCGAGAGATTAAAATGATATATCCGATCGATAGATATAGCTACGGATCTCGACGTTCTATTCTTATATAGGGATATGTATATAAGTAGAAGTCAGGATCCTCTGGCGACCGGGTCCATGGCGACTCGCGCGGTGGTGAAGGATAAGTTCGGCGCATGTACAGCTTACATGAGCGCGCTCGCAGGAGATCTGAACTTATATAAGTAAGTAAGTAGTCACACGCTAACGCTCCTACATGCATACATCAATATTGTCAAGCAATAACAGCACCCTTACACATGTATGTACATACATTCTGCACTAGAAAATCTACCTTACCGCAGCCTCGAATCGAATCCAGGACTCGACTAAGCCCAACCAGTCAATCCTACGCCAAGGTTGCACAAACTCACGCAAGTTTTTCGCCCACACTGGCCACTCTTGCGTGCATCTAGTACCATAGCACCATCGGACAGGTCACAAAACAAAGAAATACCCCGACATCTATCGCTGCGGCTGAGGATCCCCAACTGCCACTCCGAGCATGTGTACGCTCTCTCCACCATATCGTCGGGGCCGCTACTCTGTTTACTCACCACCACCGACCAGCTAGTAGTATAGGACTACGCACGCAAAGGGCATGCGCAAGTCGCTGCACGTTTGTCCTCTGCAGGGGAATTTGAAAATGGCCCCCAAAGAAATGCATTTAAATGCTTGATGTGCGGAACCGCCCAATCACATCCCCACCTTCCTCATGCGCCAAGTGCTATAAATTGTCATCACCGCTCGAATCGATCGCACAACTCGATTGGTGGCATGTACCGAGCGCCAAGTGGTACCCCGATTCTTGGAAATTTCCAGCTAAAGCAGCCGCGATGCGTGTAATCGTCGTCGCACAGCGGAGGCAGCCAAAGTTCTACTTTTCCTTCGTTCCCACCCTTGGATCCCGCCGAGCAAACCCACGACTGCGACGTTGAAACAAGAGTAGGCCAAGAGACCGCCGCTTTCTTGGTCGGAAATTTGAGGCTGAATTGGAAAAAGCGGGACACTCATCAACATGGGACGTATTATTTTGAGCTAGTCAACGGTAGACCAGTTCCGTCAACCGGCCGTCGGCGTTCGAAGCTTGTTTTGCAATTATCCAAGGTAAGTACGAGTATTGAGTGAACATGCATGTAGCCCTCGCGCGATAGACACGTACGTGCCGTCTGAACATGCAGCCATACATAAGCTGTCCATCTAAAATCGTAACAAATCGCACCTGCTACACATAAGCGAATCCGTCTAACCTCTAAGAGATCTTTATCACAAAGAGAACATAGAGTCTTGAGACTGGGAGTTAGCGGGCATGGCGGCAGTAGTGTCCTGAGTAATGATATCTGGTCAGCCCCTGGCTTTTTTAGCGTGTTGTAGAACTTGTGTTTGTTGCACGAAAGATCTTAAGAAAGCTTGACGAGGCTTGGTACAGGTGGGTCTTGCTAGACAAAGCTAGACCCACACGGCTCATACGCTTGCGTTCGGCGTCTAGTATACTCCGCATATACGAGACAAGCTCAGATCGGGTACCAATTGGTGAGTGCCATAAATTCGAATTCTCGGCTCGATATGAAGATACAGCAGATTCAGAAAATGAAAAAATATGGTGCGAAAAGAGGCCAGCAGATAGTTATGTCAGTCTTGTATATAGGAATCTCGGTCAAAATTTGCAACTGATAGACCGTATATTCATTTCCCGCAGCGACGCATTAATCTCGAGCCGGTATATATGTCCATTGCGCATTGTTTTGAAGGGTGTTAATATCTAGACATTATTTATCAAAAGCTTGCACAGAAGTAATAGGGCAGCTTGAACAGGCCTGACAAACGCCAGGACCAGGAAATACGGCGTCTTTCGGCATGACCGTCGGTAAGAGTGGCCACAAGAAGTGGAATGACCGTTATCACCCAGCTCAGAAAATTAGATCCGAATGTCATATATATTCTCTGACCCGATGAAACCATACCATTTAATCGGCCGAGATACTATGAAGCTGTCGGCCCGGAATCGGATCTTCCTTTCGATGCCCGGCATCGAACTAAAGAGGTATATATAGCTTGTGGAAGATGGCTGTGCCAGTCGCAAGCTCGTGCTAAATTGACATCGGTTTTGTGAGCCTATCTGCCTTTGACAGACGGTCTAACTAATGTTCATATGTTGTGGCTAACCTCCATACCAATCGAACCTACATCGTGGATGCAGTGGTGCTTAGTCCATAGATATGTAGACTTAGATATTCTGCCCGTATAGGAGGGTGTCAAGGGCATCGGCTCTCATGAGGCCACATTTGCGTGACCATCCGGTCGTGGGGTCACCATCCGATGGCAACGGCGATGGCAAGTCTGCTCCGCGGTCTGGAACAAAACCTATAGTGGCTTCAAAGGGAGACATCAGTATTCTGCTTGACGGACTGTTGTGAAAGTGATCTGGTTATATCTCCGACGGGTAGCTCTCTGTCTGTCTCGATATATCGTGCGTGACCGCTGGCCGAAATGGCATATATATACTGCGGGTGTGAGGATTGAGAGTATGAAGGGAGTGAAAATAACCTGAGATTCTTTCTGAGGTGGTAGAGAACCCCGTAGAAGTTGAGTGAAGAAGAATGGAGAGGAGATGAAAGAGACTGAAAATTATTGTTGATGGAAAGCAGTTATAGACTAATGTTGCTCAACAACAGCAGATGCTCGCAGGCGTTACTCAAGATTGGCATACCTAGAAAGATACTCCCCCATAGCAACATTATAAGAACGATGGCTCCAATACCATTTGCCCCGCAAAATCACTTGGGCCAAAAGAAGTACCACCCCAAACTCCCCTCCAATCCTCCAATCCCAAGTCTTTAACCAGTTTTTAACAAAATACCCATTCGTCATATATCTCAAGTAACTCTAGCTTCAACGGCTTGGAGGACTTGCCGCTAGTTTCGTGTGGTGACCCTTTTGTTATTTCTGTTTCTCTACTTGGTATATCCTTTAGCTTAGGATGTCCAATCTTCCCTTGGCTCTGTTTCTCTAGGTTCCCAGATCTCCAATGCGCCAATGCTCGATTGACGCACCATTGCGCCTCGCCGTTATATCTCTCCGAATACACGGCGACGCAGGCGCCGATACCTCGGTCCAGGATCGAGGTTTTGAGTATATCTTCATCTTCGTCGACAAGGAAGAGGGCATTGTATCCGACGGATCTCGAGCTCACGATGACTATAACAGAATTTTCGAGTTAACATCAAACAAGTTTTCAGCAATTCAATGAATAGGAGAGAGTGAAGTTCGCTTAAAAAACGTCGAGAAGTGCAGTATTTTGGCATTCAGAGAACTTACCTCCCGCTATATCGAATCGCTTTAGTTCCCTCAACAGGCTTTCTTCATCGTCAAAGTCGACGTAAAGTTTCGGTTCTGGCTCGAATAACCCTGTCCAATAGGTGGCAAGGAGGAGTACTTCATCTTTCGGGCGATCAGGATCCGTTCTTGGGCGGTAGCTGCACAGACTAGACGTCTGTCCCATTCTTGTGGAGGTGGTTCCGTTACACAAAGTGATGATACAGCGGCGAAACTTGATCTTACACAAGCTGGATAGCACTAGAGACATGTACAAGTGTCGAGAATGATTACGCGGCTATGTTCGCACCGGCGTTGGTCATTGGCGTTCAGCGCCGCAATATTAAGTTTACACAGACCTGGTTTTGAGTTTCTTTGTGTTATTATGCTGTGGCGCCGTTCCTGAAAAGGTGTGGCGTCGCCTCAGAGTCTTGCTCGCCAAAATTGATTTCACCGCCTCACCAAACCTCACTCGACTTTGGCGACAGCATCGGCGGCCTCATTCACAGGAAAACGAGGCATTGACGCCCAATCATGACCATTAACACCCGGTGATGTAAGTCCCACTCATTTGTGTTACTATATCTATCACGCCACGCATACTGATTATCCACCCAGCTCAAACCGCACGAATGCCGATTCCACCAACTTCATAACCACCCCACTACCCACCCTCCGGCGACACGCTCGATACCGATACCGCCACGCATCCATACATCGCATCGCATCGCATCGTATCGCATAAACAGCATGTCGCTCGTCAATCTCGCCCACGTCTGCTCGCACCTACAAAACGCCTCCGCCGCCCGCCTAGGCCTCACCTCAATCCCCTACACAAAGCTACACCTCGCGCTATCCGTCGGCCTCCTCAAAGCCGGCTTCATCTCCTCCGTCACAAGCGGCGACCACTCGCGCCCCGACGCCGAATACACGCCGCCCACACAAGCCACAATATCGACGAAACGCCTATGGCTAGGCCTCAAGTACTATGAAAACGAACCCGTGATGCGCAAGCTCCGGCTGCTCAGCAAGCCGACGCAGCGGATATGGCTGGGGTATAAAGACCTGCAGACGATCGGCAACGGACGGGACGCTGGGTACGTGAAGGGCCTGCAGATGGGAGAGTGCATATTCGTGAGTACGGATAGAGGGGTGATGGAGCTGCGAGAGGCGGTGAGCAAGATGACGGGCGGCCAGGTGCTATGCAGAGTTGGCCCGTGATTGATCTCGATTAGCTTATGTATATTATTATCATTACTACTTATATATACCATCCTGCATTATCAGTTGGGCTCAGTAAGAGACATTATGCTATTAGAGAAACAATCAATACTGTACTGGACCCAAATGATATGATCCGGTCCTGACATCGAGGAATTCGACATTTTACTTCTATCGCCGACCAAACTAGATACTACAAAGAAACCTCTGAGTACAGTGATTTTCTAGAAGAAAGCTCTATAGATCTATGAAACGGCTCAATAGACCGGATCGTATGTCTGACATGAAACGGTGATCAATATCTTATAATTGATCTCTATGGTAGCGATATTATATTACAGCCGCGACTACATGCGGCGTCGTCTTTTCAATCCAGGTCACCACTGTCATCTCTTTCCCGTCTGTTTCTTTATATCCTCGAGGAATGACATGAGCTTGCTGCAGGGTAGCATCAATATATGGCGGCTTCGCCTAAGGAAATCAAGGTAGATCTATGAAACAGAAGATGCAGTGTGACCTGAACTGAACCAGCCGGTACTCAAAGGCTTCTGGATGGCACGTCGTAAAAAGACGACGCGTTCCCATAACTGTTTACCAGCGTCGTCCAGATTGTCAGGAGCTGTGTCATTACTAGTCGTCCAGCAGCGCTGCTACCCAGCCGTCGGCCCAAGGAAACACCAAATCCACACAGTTGTATAGAAGTGTCAGTTGCTGTCGGTATGATATATATTGAGAGGGATGCTCCTACAGAACGGGTTTTGTGCTCATACGGACGTCATGAGCCGACACGCTTGAAACCCATCCTGTGACTCGTATGTCCTGATTTTTCAATCGAAAATGGAGAAATACGAAAAAGCAAAAACAATTGATCAACCAATCATCAAGGCGGCTGGTTTTGGATGATCGGATGCACAATCATCTTGCCCTTTCCCTATTTTTCCACGTTCGCTCGAAAAGTCAGGGCACATGAACCATGGAATGGCTTTCAAGATGGTCGATACTGTAGCTATCCATCCTGGATTGACCTACGATCGCGATCGATGTGACCCTGTTCCCTAACATTAAACCTACTATTAGCGCTCATCCAACGTCGAGTTATGCATGTCAATTTGTCTGACTACTCACATCCTGAGTAACGATGCTGACGGTACAAGACATGCGCGCGTGGGGTAGTTGCAGCAGCATTTATGACAGATGTCCAGTACGACGCATAGAGCGACTTTGAGTAATCGACGGTTCCATCATCTTAAATTCAGCATCGTTGTTGGCGACTCGGTATCAGTATCAGTGACCGAGAGCGGAAATGGCTGCGCCATTTCTGGTTTTCTGATATGCGTTTTGGCTAAAGAAACGAGTGTCAGCCGTTGACCTCACATCCATCTAGGTGGTAAGTGATGGGGAACCTCTCTTACCAGATGTGGCAGCCATCGAAATATCTCTGTCGTGGCGATCGGGACGGTATGCGTAAGGTTCCTCAATATATATATATGTCCTGAAGGTAGTTGGTACGACTTCGTGCTCGTCGGACCAATATCAGGATTCGTCCTCTGCCGCAAACGTTGCAAGCGGTTGTGGTGGACGTTACGTTGGCAGCAGGCATAACGGCACTTGCCGATGCTGCGGCGCAATCTGCTCGAGCCCTGGCAGATGCATCGTGGGCCGAACAGTGCTACAAATGAATCTACATTTTGATCGATTTAGAGGTGAAGGAGGAGGGAAGAAGAATGTCGAAGGATGATAGAGGAGAGAGGAGAGAAGGGTAAGAGAGAGAAATGGGCGCTTTAAATACTGCGGTCTTCACTTAGTCTCGGGGCCAGTCCGCCCAGGTATTCGATAGAGTTTCGTATACCAGTTCGCACGCACGAACTTAATGCGTTAATGTTGGCGCGATTAATCTATCTTGCTAGTAGACGCACCGGAAAGTACCGTAAGTTATATTGGAACGTACTCCATTTGCAACAAGGATAATCATTCGGCATATACCGATTTCCAGACAGAACGCCAGCATAGCGGATAATCACATACTACTAGTATTGGCCTTCTCCTGTTACATTCTAAGGTAGATAGCATGCTATAGGTATGTTGCAGAACATTCGCATCTATGGGACCAGTCAGTCATGGCTAAGCCATACTTCATGTAAGTACGTACACCAGATATCAATTCTCTATAAACAAGCACACGAGCATCGATCGAAAGACAGAAAAACGAAAGATGTGGAACAAATGATATATAATATACCTAAACAAGGGCAGTGTTGCAAAACGCCATGATCCCTCCCCTCATAAAGATTCTGCATGGGCGTCATCTGTCGTCTGTCGTTCGTCCGGCCGTCCATCTCTGACATGCATGCAATCCATCATACACATGCAACCCGAGCATGCAGAGCCAGGACATGTTATCGGCCCTCAAATTTAAACCCGCGCGTAGAACAAACGTTTCGTTTCCAAAATGATATGTTGCAACCAACCAAAAGACTGAGCGGCGTTGATTCAATCGAAGCCTTTATATAACACCACACCCCTGCCTCGTCTCCACTCCCATCTCCACGCCTGCATCCAGGCGTCAAATAGACCTATGCACGCACTCATCTGCGAGAAGACTCAAAAGCACCTAAAATCCTATCGCCTCAGCAAGGTCATCAGCAATGTCATCAGCGCTGATCACGCCGAAGACTATAAACGCGGGAACAGGAGTGAGTAACCGGCGATACCGGACCAGGAAATGCACACGCTTCAAGGGAGAAGCAGACTGCATGCGCGGGATGGATGGATGGAGGTATTCACGCACTCTTCCGCTCAAAGTACGCCGAGGTACCCATGACCGCGATGCTCTGGTCCATCACCCACTCGCCGAGGTCGAGGTATCTGTTGACCATGCCCCGGAAGTCCTTGGATTCGATCTTCTCAGTTTTGAAGCTGCAGGCACGGCGGTCGTTAGCTCAAGTCGACTCCGGTGCGTCGGAAGTAGTTGCTCGTGCGGGACTCGAGGCGCGGTAGCACGTGTGAGGGGCGGGAGAAGACGTACGATAGCCCGGTCGAGCGCTTGACGCCGGCGAGAAATGCGGAGACTACAGTAACGACGGGTCAGCCTGAATCCACCAAATTCAAACTTGTATAATATTGAGAGAGGCAAGGACGTACCGATGACGGCGTCAACGCTCAAGTGAATGATCTTTCCTATCTACAGCATCCGAACCGGCGATTCGTCAGCGTCCCGCTCACATGCGCCACATGGGTGTCCGGCGACTGCCCGGCGGACGACGTACCAGACCCATCTTGAGTAGATCGCAGCAACGTAAAGTACGGTAGGTGTATATCGGATTTCAGCAACGGACGGTGGCGGTGAGGGAAGCTGTCGAGGCGAGTGTTCACGAGCTTCGGTCGACGGGGGAAGGTGAGCTGTCAGTTGTCGAACAATCCGGGGAGAATGGACGGCGCAGATTGACCGCTCAAGAACAACCTCCGCCGCAACACACGCCACCCGTCCCGCGATCCCACTATCCGGCTTCAAAGTCTGCATTGCCCCCTCCCTCCATGGCATTGACACTGTATTAACCTGTGCTAATGTGACAGATATCTACCAGACACCGGCTGCCGCCGTGATGGCCCTCACCGTCGGCTCACTCCTCGCTCTGTCCACCGTTCTGCGGGTCGCATTCCTCCTCTACGGCCTGTACCAAGACGCCACCTCTCCCTTCAAATACACCGACATCGACTACCTCGTCTTCACCGACGCCGCGCGCTACGTCGCCAATTCAGCCTCGCCGTACGAACGCGCGACCTACCGCTACACGCCGCTGCTGTCATGGCTGCTCCTCCCGACGACATGGGCCCCGCAGGCCGTGTGGTTCTCGTTCGGAAAAATCCTGTTCGCGGCCGGTGACATCCTCGCCGGCTACCTGATCATCCAGGTGCTGCAAATCTACGGCTTCAGCACCTCCCGCGCGATCAAGTACTCGTCCCTGTGGTTACTCAACCCCATGGTCGCAACAATCAGCACGCGAGGCAGCTCCGAGGGTCTGCTGGGCGTAATCGTCATCGCACTGCTATGGGCTGTCGAAAAGCGATACGTAGTCCTCAGCGGCGCGCTGCTCGGTTTCGCCGTGCACTTCAAGATCTACCCCTTCATCTACGCCCCCTCGATCCTGCTCTGGATGCCGTGGGATGCGCCATCCTCAGCTAGTCTCACTGCCAAACTGCGCGCGTTCGTCACAAGAGACAGGATGGTGTTTACCCTCACCGCCTTCACCATCTTCATGTCGCTCAACAACCTCATGTACGCTATCTACGGCCACCCGTTCTTGCAACATACGTACCTGCACCATTTAACCCGTCTGGACCACCGACACAACTTCTCGCCGTACAATATACTACTATACCTGAAATCCGCGCCGTCGTACACCCAGTCCCACGGGTCGATCGAACGCCTCGCATTCCTCCCGCAGCTGCTTCTCTCAGCGGTGCTGCTGCCGTTCTTCGCGCGGCGGAACCTGCCGAGCACGATGTTCGCGCAGACCTTCGCGTTCGTGACCTTCAACAAGGTCGTGACGAGCCAGTACTTTATGTGGTATCTGGTGCTGCTGCCGTTCTACCTGCCGCACAGCAGTCTGATGCGGCAGCCGGCGAAGGGTGTCACAGCGCTGCTGATGTGGGTCGCGACGCAGGCCACATGGCTGGCGCTGGCGTATCAGCTGGAGTTCGAGGGGAAGAGTACATTCTGGCCGGGACTCTGGGCTGCTGCGAGTTCGTTCTTCCTCGTCAACTGTCTAATCTTGGGCACCGTTACCAACGACATACAAGACTAGAGCGCAAAGAAGGCAGTCGCTCCGCCCTCCAAGCCCGTCTCCTCAAAATCTACAACCAGCTCATAGATATGCTTATGCACCCAACCATCCATTCCATATATATACATACTACAGATACAGAGCTACATACATACAATGCGATTCTACGCCCGCTCATAATTCGGATGCCTATCCCTCACGAACGCCACGAGATCGAAAAAGCTCTTCTTAAAATACTTGGTCTGCGTCTCCCGCTGCACAACCTGCATCCCAAACCGGGCATTATAGTCCCCAAACTCCCAATTATCCGCGAAACTCCACGCCAACGCCCCCATAACATGCACTCCATCCTCCCATATCGCGCGCAGAATCTCCGTCATGAACGACAGATAGTACGTGCTGCGCGGGGTGTCGAAGAGCATATCCGCCAGCTTGGCCTTCTCCGCCTCCGCGAAGACGGGGAAGCCGAACTCCGTGATGAACACGGGCACGTGGAAGGTGTTCCACAGGTAGTTGATGTATGTGCGCAGGTATCTGGGCGTGCTGTACACGTAGCTGTAGCTGCGGTATCCGACGTTCCAGCCGAACGTGTTGTTCTCCCCTTGCACGACGCAGTAGGGGAAGTAGGGCGAGGTTGTGTTCGTCGCGCAGTCCGCGATGCCACCGGGGGGCGGCGAGACGACGGTGACGGTGTAGGGGTCCACTGCGACGAAATCGCACGTACCGCGCATGTAGGATAGATCCTTGGCGGTGAGCGGTACATAGTCTGGGATGGTCATCGTGAACGCCTCCGGGTAGTTCTTGCCGAGGACCAGCGGGTTCCAGAACGTGTCGAGGTGGAAGGCGTTGAAGTGGTTTGCGGCGGCGACGTCGCCGGGGTTCTTCGGGTCGCGGGGCACGCCAAAGTTGTCGTGAAGCTTGAGTCCGATCTTGCCGGTACCCTTCACGACGTCTTTGTAGAACCGTGCGACGCGAGCATGCGCCTTCACGACGTTGTTGACACTGGCGCCGTTATCGCTGAACAGCAGCGGCTCGTTGAACGTGAACCATATCGGCACGCGGTCAGCATAGTGCGTTAGCAGCAGCTTTCCATAGTGCACGAACGCATCTTCAAAAGTCGCATTCTGGAACCCGCCGTTGAAGAACCCGATCATCGGATCCTTGAACCGGCTCGTGACATTCCCCGCGAAGAACTGCAGCGGGGTGTCGAAATGCAGCATAGTGACAGTGGGAATCATCCCCTTCTCGAGCGTATAGTTTATCAGATCATTGTAATGGTCGATACCCGCCTGGTTCACGGGCGTTCCCGGCAGCGCGAACGGGAGGATGCGCGACCATGCGATCGAGAAGCTGTAGTAGCGGACACCCATGGCCGCCAGCCGCTCGATGTCCTGTTTGTAGAGAAAGTAGTTCTCGTTCGTGACATAGTTGTCCGAAAGGCCCGGACGCATCCATACGTCCATGTTGTTGGGTCCCTTGCCTTCCATTGCGACGGCGCCCTCGATTTGCGCGGCGGACCCCGCGACGCCGAAGATGAAGTCCGGCGGGAAGGTGTAGCAGTCCGTTGGGCCAAAGTAGTCGGCGGGCGGGAGGACGAGTTCGGATGATGGCACCGGGGTAGGGGAGACGGTGGTGCTGTATATGCCCGTCGTGGTGAAGTTTGGCGGGTTCGCCCACGCCCAGAGCGACGACCAGGCGGCCTGGCCGTAGGGGTCTGCGGTGTCGGTGGCGGCGGTGTCATTGGGGTTCCAGCTGCCCCAGGTCGTCGTCGACATGGACGGGAGGAGGGTGCTCAGCGCGGTGTAGGGGCGCGCGTAAGTGCTTGTGGTGGCGGGCGGCGGGATGGACGTGGCATAGCGGTAGGTCTCGGTCTGCGTGAAGGCGAAAGAGGAGAACTTGTACGATGGCGTCGCGGGTGCCTTTGAAGCAGCGGCGCACTGCGGGCGAGCGGGAGTGCCAGTGGTGAGGACGTAGACCTGCTGCGCGGATGTCGTCGACAGGTTGAGCAGCGCCGCGAGAACGGGCAGCAAGCTCGAGTAAGTCGCCAACATTGCAGAATAATAGCTTCTATCCCTCAATATACAGATCACTGTATACAAGTAGTGTTACACAAAATACAAGCCATCTGGGCGTCCTGGCGGCCTCTTATATATACTTGGCTTGTGCTTGTTCCCATCATTGCCTTCATAAAAATTATTCTGCACGGTTTCAATAGTGGATAGCAAGCGCTCCTTCTTCAAATTTTTCACTCAAGCTCTAACCGGCATATCAACATACCATCTACCGATGTACCATTGACGGCATCTTCCGTCAAGATACCATATATATGCTGGAGACCATCGTCAGCTGCTTCATCGAGTCGACGGCTTCCAGACCTCCAGCCCGTTCGACAGGCGCTGGAAACAACTTATGTAATACTAATACAATCGTCGGCAAGAGACCCAAGTTTTGAATCATACTAGACCTCTAGCAGTGGCGCCCGTCGCGAACCAGCAGCTAGGATGACCGATTAACAGTACTGACCTATATGTGCTACTATGTAATATATAATAGACGATAGTGGCAATTGAGAAATGCATGTTGCAGCAGTGTTGGATTTTCGAAAAGTCCTGCCTGCCACGGCAAAGTTGCCCGTCTCGGTAAATTTGCCGCATAGCGGCCTGCCTTCCTCGCATATTGGAAATTACGAGCTTCTCTGCATTGTCCGCGCCAAGTATCCGCGCGGTCGTCGACTCAGGGATGCATAGTATACTATATCATAGCATATGCGGTTGCAACAATCCGGGGTACTCGCGGGAAGTCAGATCGGACAATCGCGGCCAACGATCGCTTATATAATTATATATGTGGAATCCTGACCTTCATCGCAGGATCGTCGAGCGGCGTCGAGAGGAACAAGTCCTGTATATATCACCGATAGCTAGTATACTGTCCGGCGTAATGAATCGCGTATTGCGTGTGTTATTATGTTCGCCCCTCCGTCAATGCATACCTATACCACAGGAACGCCCCCTCCCTTCTTTAAGTGATAGCGTACACGGCCCAGCTATGCATAACGCTCTTTCAATCAATCCATGCTCTCGAGATCCTCACCGTCACTACCTCCTTCGACACGCGCCTTGACCGGCATCTCATTCCCGCTGACCAATATCCCAACCTCACACCCCCTCAGCATATTATCCCAATTCACCCACGAATGCGTCAAATTGAACAACTTGGTCCCATCCTTCCCCGCGACCCGCAGCAGCTCCTTCTCCCCGCCGGGATGATACGGCAGGTACGGTGTGATATCGTACACGCGGCCCTCCAGCACCGTCCAGTATACTTTTGCGGAATTCTTGCGTGCTCCGTGCGTCGCCAATTCGTCGGGTGTGATGCGGCGGAGGGGCACGAATGGTAGCGAACGCTGGTGGTTCGCCCAGTCGAGAGGTGAGTGGCCGGGCGTTAGGATTACCTTCTGGCGTGGCTTCGGCGGCGGCTGACTGTGCGTCGGTGGGAGCTGCAGGGTGGAGCGCTGCTGTGGGACACCGAGGGACGACGAGGAGGATGGCGGGACGCCGAGTGATGAGGATGGTGTGGGTCGATATTGCGCGTTTCGAGCGCTGGCGGCAGGACTGGCGCCGGCCGGCCTGCGGATGGGGGCGGACGGCGGTGGCATGAGTGATGGAGATCCCGCAGCGAGCTTGGGGACCGGTAGCGGCGGTGGTGCCATAGCGCCTGGTACGATTAGTGACGGAGGCGGCATCGACGGCTGACTCGCCCGCTGGACGGAGTTCATCGCTGGGAACATCGGGACTCGGAGGTCGTCGTCGTCGACAGGTGCAGCCCGACCCTTTCCTTTGACCTTATCTTTCGTGTGCGTCTCTGTTCCCGCGAATGCCTCCGAGAGCTCGATCTGCACGGGTGCAGTTGGCGTCGTGGGGTCCTCCTCGGCGTCGCCATCCTCGACCACCAGCACCTCCTCCTTCTGCTTCCTGCTCGGAATGCCGGCTACATAGCCGCTTGTTGTACCGTTACTCTTCTCGAGCGTCTTCAGCTCGATAGATTCCGTGTCGTCAGAGGCAGATGCAGATGTACGCTCGGATCCGTCCGTGATGGTCCTCACCGGGGCCTGCGGATTCCACAGCCCGAGCCGCGCGAGAATGTCATACGGTATCCCCTCTTTGAGAACGTAGGCGCCGACGGCCAGTACCAGTGCTGCGATACCGATGAGCATGTTTGCGGACACGCGCCGTCCGTGTGAATCTCTGTGTAACGAGTGGATGAATGTCCGTATGTCTGTACAGATAGATGAGTAACTGCTGAAAGATGGAAGGTGGGCGTCAGGGAAAGTTTGTCGACATGATGAGAGAGCTTATGCAAGCTCGTGTGAGGTGCGTAGATCTGAGGAACGCGTGTCTGGAGGAGCGGTGCGTCGTCGGATCCGAGAGACGCTGCAGCTGAAGTTGTGGGAATGCAAGCGAATACGGGCCAGAACCCAGCTTATGTAAATTTATAAATCAAGCAACGCGGTTGGCTCCACACTCCTTATAGAAATCTACCCTGGCTTTCAACAGAACATGCCTCGATAGAATTTAATATCATAGCAGGTAGAAGACCGTATTTATGTCACATATACCTACTTACGTAGGAATTGTGGTACTTGTTTGGTTGTTCTTGGGACGTCACCGGACACAATTTCAGCTGACCAGTCTTTGCGCGAAGCTCATGCATGACCAAGTCCACCACTTGATATGAAGACAGCATTTGGGCTACGCAGGTAATTCAGAACTAATAGCGGCACTGTGGCATCTTGGGTCGCTTGCCATAGCACAAATCAGTTCGATATCGATATATGATGATATTCCATATCCATCATTAATGCAGCTGAGGCTGTCTCATAAACCAGACAGCCGTACTTTACATCCAAAGCATCCAAGACCGCAGCATCATAACTACATAGATATGTTTAGATCCCACAACATGCGCCGTGACGATTGAGCGCAATCGCAATCTTATAGCCTAGCTAGTATACTCGTACAACTTCGTCTCCCACAGCCCGTAGTGCCACTTCCGCCTCCCTGGTATTCATCTACTCTTCTTGCGCTTCGTGTATCCGCTCGATCAACGACGGTCCCTCCAAGGGCCGGATGAGCAGTATCCTCTTCGGATAATCATGCCTGCCCAGCGTTATCAGATCACTCAAATTGACAGCAACAGCGATCTGCCAAAGATGGGTGACGACGTCCGGGGGGCCGTACGCGATAGCGGGGGTCTCCATCAATCGCCTGAGGTCGCCGATGCGGTAGACGTCCCTGGAGCAGGGCATCGCTGCTATCCTGCTACTGTCTGGTAATATACAAGTGAAAATATGTAGATCTACCAGGTAGGTCGGGATGAGTACTTAAGTTGCTGTTGTGGGGTTCTTGATATCGAATCCGATATCCGAATTGATTTCAAGCGCAGGGCCGGTCTTGGCGCAGAGCACAAGAACACGTAACGTCCAACCGCCACGGCTTCCTCGACGACGCCCTCGACGACGTCACCTCTTCACGCCTCGCCGACAAGCAGCTCTCCGCCGTTGTCCCATTCGCCCGTCCGTCCATCATGAAGCTCCTGTCGGGCTCCAAGCTGCTGGCAGCAGGCCTGCTACTCTGCCAATGGGCCGCCGCTGCCGTCCCGTCGTGGACCTTCGCTGATGCCACGCTGCAGATATCCCAGAAGGGCGCCGAAGCTGGGCCGAAGCAACAGTACGTAGACTCCCACCAACCACCAATTGCCGTCTTCGATGTAATATCGTCACGTATGAGGAGCACCTGCTAATGCACGCGTATGGATGTAATTGTGTAGATTCACGCCAAAGGTTCCAATTTCCGGCGTGCAGAACCTCAAGTCGACGGACACCCTCAAGATCCTCCTGACCGCGAAGGAAGGCAACACCGCGAAACGCCCACACCAGCTGTTCCTGCTCATCAAAGACCCAGAGACGAACCTCGAGTCCTTCCTCGCCTTCGACGCCAAGGAATCCGGCAAGGCCCGTCTGGACCTCGTAAGCCAGTTTCCATTCTACACGCCGACGCATCGAACCACCCCGCTTACCTATCTATCTACAATTGCAGGCACAGAAGGACATCCCGACAGCTCTGCTCACCGCCCCATCGCTGACACTGACCATCGCCATCGCGTCCTTCGGCCAGTCCTCGCCGCTGTCGGTTGAAATCGCCACGATAGCCCCGGTGCTCGATGCGGCCGCGAAGAAGGCTCTGCCCGCCCCGCCGCTCAAGTACGGCAAGCTGCCTGAAATCCACCACATCTTCCGTGGAGAGCCTCGGTCTCCGCCAAAGATCATCTCTCTCGTCTTCCTAGGCGGCGTGCTCGCCTGCCTGCCAGCTCTCTTTGTAGCCGTACGTCCAATTACCCTCCATCTTACTCACAATCATACTGCGATAAGGCTAATTCCATACATTTATCAACAGTGGTTCACACTCTCCGCGAACCTGTCGCATCTGCCTAAGTCCCTGGCCGCCAGCCCGATTGCGCACCCGCTCTTCTTCGCCAGTCTAGTCGCGCTCGAGGGTGTGTTCTTCGCCTACTACACCAGCATCAACATCTTCCAGACGCTAGCCGCCGCAGCCATCATCGCCCCCGTTGCACTCATCAGCGGCAGCAGGGCGCTACGGGAAGTCCGCGCGCGACGACTGAACGGCGAGAGGTGATTGCATAGGAAAATAATCAGCGAGTACGAGCGGTGTGTGGTCATGTAGATGTGGGGATCGGGGACGGGAAGTTGCAATATCTAGCATAGCGCGTATGATATATAAAAGTTTCTTGCTCAGCAAGCCTTCATTATCTTGGTCCATCGAAGACCACACTTATATCCCCAAGCTCCGTAAACGCCTTGAGAATACAATGCCATGGATGCCGAAGCACCCCACGCGCGTAAGAAATATGGTATACGCGATACGGAGATAGAAGTCACTATTCTTCTCCAGCAGCGCCAGCATCGGCGACCCACCCCTCCGGCCGCTCCGATCCTCTAACCACCATTCCGTAAAACGCATACTCAACCTTCCCCACGCTCTGCCTCGTCACCTCCAGCTTCTTCTCAGCCTCCCGTCCGAACGGCGTATTCCCGAGTCCGAGGCTCTCGAACGCCATCCGCAGCACCCGTAGATCCTGCAGTAATGTCTGCGGGGTACTTTTACCCCCACCCGTATTCTTCGCGTCTGATGAGGACGCATCCGCTACCGTCGACGGGAGTAGTTGTGCGAGCGGGGTTGTTGCGATGCTTGTGATTGCAAAGCGCATCATCTCGCCCGTCATGTCAAACATGGCGAGAACGTAGTCTTCACGGGTGAGCGTTATCCCGTGCAGCTTCTCCTCTTCTTTCGCTGGTATCTCTCCACCCTCTTTACCTTCACCCTCACCACCTTCCGCAACAGCATCCACCATCTCCACATCGCTTTCTGGTGGTTTATCACCGCTAGAACCACTCTTCTCAACACTCAGCACGGCATCCGCGTTCAACCCGCTAACATACCACCCCGCCATCTCGAAGCTGACAACCTCCCCACTGACAAGGTAGTGCCGAAACCCGACAGCCTCAAGGTACTCCTGCAGCGCCGGCGAATACTGTTTCACGTACCGCCGCGCATTTATCCCCTGCAGGTCCGGCAGCAACGCCGCCAGCAGCTGCTGCACGCGGGATTCGTGCGTGTGGATTTCGGCGGTGATGTTCTGTGGTAGTGTTCTCACTGAGAGTGCGGTCGGGCGTAGTCTCTGCAGCGTGAATATTCTATCGACCACAATAATAACGTCAATACCCGTCATGCTACCAATTCTATACTCTGGGTTGTAATTGTAGATAGCAGGTGCCAATTGTGGGTAAGAGGGCATACATCTTCTTGCTGGCGGCGGTGATGTCGCGACTGGCTTTAATAACCCTCTCCCGTCTATCGTGATGCTCGTCCAGCTCGTTGCGAAACTCTGTAAACATGGCGATATACGGGCCCGTCACGGCGGGTACGCCAGCGGTGTTGCTGTCCGGTTGGTGCCCGTGAGTCTGTGCGGCGGGGTGTGGATGTGCTTTCGGCCCGCGGTGGCCGCCGCCGGGATGCGGTCGCTTCGAGCCGGCTGGCGGCATTGTGGATACTGAATTGCGGTGATAAGTCCAGCTACGGTGATTGGAGTGAGGAGTAGGGTGATAGACGATGGGCGGTGGTTGCAAGTGCTGTATGATATCAGAAGGTGGGATGTCGGTGCGTGAGGTTCGATATTGCGGCACACAAACACATTTCCACCCAGCTTGCAACATGACAGACCAGGGTACATTGCAACGATAGCTCCTCTCGCCATGGAGCCCCAATATCAATTGATCAAACTACAAGCACGCATACAATCTATATACCTACTACGGCTCAGTGTTGTGATCAATCGTGTCTCTTTTATTTTTTGAAACGCCATTAAATTTGGCTTCATTACAAAGAATAGCTTGTACTTTAACGACAGGCATTCGACTCCGAACTCATGTCTCTGTCCTCTCGACTACGAAGAGAAACAGCACAGTCGGAACATCAGCCCATCGCAAAATCATATCCATCGATCCGTTCATTCAGCGTCTCATGAAAAAGGCATACGTAAGAATTATCAACCCGTTATCTTCACGCAGTGACGATACGAAGACTGTCAAGACCCATCGTTAGCATTGCTCCAGACATCTGTCAGCTAGAGAGGATATAGAAAACTCACGTATTGGTGTTGCCCAATCCTCCCTTCCAGCCCTGCACGGCGATAACCACATCACCCTTCGCGATCAGCTCCAGACTCAAAGCCTGCTCGATACCCCATCTCAAACGTTTGTCAACATCCTCCTGCCAGACGACGACGCTGAAGTCTGGCTTCTCTTCTGGATACTGGAACGGATAGACTCCGCGGTACAGGTGCGAGCGTCGGGCGGCGGAGGCGTTGCGAGTGACCATGAGAATTGGGCAAGTAGGGCGATACTTGGAGCAGAGACGTGCAGTGTTGCCACTATCAACAGTCGGTCAATGATTATATTCTATTTCACATGTTGAGTAAAATAGTAGAAGGATGCTTACGAGGTGGAAAGAACGACGATGGCGGCAGCCTGTTGCTCAAGGGAGGCGCTGACGGCGGCAATGGCGCAGGTTTCATTAGTCTCCGTGGGCCGGATGGTCAAGCTGCGGAGCTCATTGAACAGGGAAACGTAGTTGATCGCAGTCTCGGCCAGGAGGCAAGTCTCGTGCATCATGGTGACAGCTGCCTCCGGATAGTTACCCTTGGCCGTTTCGCCGCTGAGCATAACGCAATCCGCACCGTCGAGGACAGCATTGGCAACATCAGAAACTTCGGCGCGTGTGGGGCGTGGGTTGTACGTCATCGACTCGAGCATCTGGGTGGCGCAGACGACGGGCTTCCCGGCCAGATTGCATTTCGCGATCATCATCTTCTGGGCCATGAAGACTTGGGCGGCCGGGATTTCAATGCCGAGATCGCCACGGGCAACCATGACGCCGTCGGTCTCCTTGAGGATCTCGTCAAAGTTTTTGACGCCCTGTTGGTTCTCGATCTTGGAGATGATCTGTATCTCCTTGCCCTCCTCGCCGAGAACCTCGCGGATGGCGCGGACATCATCGGCACGGCGGATGAAGCTTGCGAAGACCATGTCGACACCGTTCTTGACGCCGAACAGGAGGTCGTTCTTGTCCTTGGGCGAGAGTGCGGGGAGGTCGACGTCGGTGTTGGGCAGGTTGACGCCCTTCTTCGAGGAGATTTTGCCGTTGTTGAGACAGACGCAGTGAATGTTCTTGTCGTCTACGATCTTGATGACCTTGAACGAAAGGACGCCGTCGTCGACATAGATGATGCGATCCGGCTCGATGACCTTGGTGATATTTTCGTAGTCGACGTACCTGAAAAATTAGTCGTACGATCAGGAAAACTATAATCTTTGCACAAGATTTTGAGGGATCTGGACATACATGTTCTTATTATCGCAGGACGTCTTGAACTTCTCGTCGGTGGTGATGTTGATTTCATCGCCCGCGGAGATGGGAATGTCCGCATCGCCAACCGTGTTCCCGGTTCTGATCTCCGGTCCTTTCTACACCACAGTTAGAATATAGATCCTCTCACAGTCGAATAGTATCGGTGGACGAGTGCGGACGTACGGTGTCAAGGGCGATAGCCAGCGGCCGGCTCTTGTACTGGCGCTCCGCCTCCTTGGCGTTATCGACGACGCTCTGGTGGTACTACATTCCGAGATCGAATCAGCATCTTGTCTTCTCACAAGCAATCGTATATCGTAATAGATGAGAAGGCAGACATACCTCGTAGGATCCGTGCGAAAAGTTCATGCGAACAATGTTCATGCCGCCTGCGTGCAATCAATGCAACGGATAGTGTTAGCCCGCCATATGCACCCCGCCATACCCCTCTCGGAGCACCCAGCCGACCCCCAAAAAGCAGCAGACGAATCGATGACAGTGCTAGTGAAAACTCGATGGAGGATCGCAACGTACACTTTCGCAGCTTGTTCATCATCTCGACAGAATTCGTCTTGGGACCTACAAGCTTCCCGTCAGCAATCACGATTCTTCTCTGCACGTAGGAGACTGCGTACCAATCGTGCAAATGATGGAGGTTCGTCGGAAGTTCTTTCTCGGGGCATTGGCGATGTCCAGAGAGGACACCCACTCGTACGAAGTCTTGACGTTCGAGAGCGGCATTTTGAACGATCGTGTGAATCCTGCTGAGCGATGGCGATTAGAGTTTGGAAAACGGGCTTGTTGGATATATATATACGGTGCGCGCTCGAGGGAGGGAGAGAAAGGTGAATTGGAGAAGGAACAGAGATGGAGAGAGGGGCAATGGGCGAGATATATATACTTCTTCAGCGTGTATACTCAGATGCTTATGAGGAATGATGCAGGAGCGAGCGAGCGCTTCCTTCTTACGGCGGCGGGATGATGAAGATGGTTGAATGAACGGTGGTGGTGGATGTGAGTTTGATCCAGATTCAAGCTTGGAGGTGTTGGAGGCGGGACACGCTCAAGCTTGGTGGGGGCGTCTATCTGGCCGCCAACGTCAATCTCACATTATTGTATCTCATACTCTCTCACGTATCATAACACGACGACGGGCAGCCGACTCCGCTCGCTGTGAGGGAGAGGCAGACGGCGAACTCTGATCTGACGCCCCGTCCGGCAGGTCGAGGCAATGCAGACACCGCAAGAGGGGCTCGCCAAGTCGCCTTTAATGCAGTCCCACCTTCAAATACTAGTGTGGACATGGATGACGAAACCTCAACAGATTCGATCAGAATTAGTAGAAAAAAACCATCCCACAGGTCAGACAGGCTAGCTAACTGGGCCGGCCTGCGAGCTAGCGTGGCTGCAAGACCTGGCCAGTGCGAGAATCCTACGCCGACGCGAGGAGGGGTTCCTGAGCAGGGTGCTAGCAGGTTAGCGGGGCTGTTAGCTGGCTTGGGACCAAGCGAATCAGAGCACGCCCTCGCGCGTCGTGCCGCATTCGGTGGAGATTCATGTTCACCATCTAACATCCCAGAGTTGCTGTGTCCAGTACGTATACACGAACGACATTATTGGATATAATTATAATCATTGTCCGCCAGCACCATAGTACCCGCATCGACACTCCAACCCCATCGAAATATCACCAGCATGAAAACACATTGCAACAAAACGCACGTAGAATGCAATGCGGATAAAGAAAGAGAAAAAAAAAGTTACATTAACCCCACACATACAGAATGAAAAGGCATCAGCTAAGGTCTTGAGATCGGCTAGACGTGCACCTCGCCCGTAACGATAAGCCAGCCAGTTATCTCCAGCGTGCTGTTATATCACCTTCATTCTACAGAACTCGACGGTCAACAGAATTCTGTTTTGCTCTTTGTCAGCATCGCGCTCTGCATGCCTTTGTATCGTTATACTTCGATGAGGCTTGGAATGTCGAGGCAAATCCATGCCGGATGTCCACCCCAATCCATTCCAATCCCAACGTCCCCGAGTCCACGTTGAAGACTCACCGAGGACGGGCGGATAATGCTATAAATATATCATATATCATGCCGTAGCATCGGCGAACGGCAGCCCAATCCTGCCTTGTATGATATTCAGCGCCTCGAGGACCTATCATATCCAATTAGCCACATACTCGAGCCATCATTCATTCCCCGCTATTGGCAGAGTTATATAGACTGAGAGAACTCACCTTCTCATCGTCGAACCTCCTGCCGACGAGCTGCAAACCGACCGGCGCACCGATATAACACTCCGGGTCCCCTACCCACCAGTCAGCAAGTTGCCTCATAACACGAATTAACAGATAAATATAAACATAAACATACACAGCTTGATATTCTCGCGATCCGTGTCCGACAGTGGATCTTTATGTGTCCACGACCCCCAATCCTGTTCTCCCACGACACCAACAGGAAACACCGCGGCCGGATAATCCAGCAGATTCCACAGCGCGGTATACCCCCAGTACTTCGCCGTGCCGAGCCGCGGGGCGACACCCGGCCCGACGGGACATAGCAGCACGTCGATACCGGACTTAAGCCATCGCGCGAGGAAGCGTTCGCGGAAGGCATCGCGCTGGCCGGTGATGCGCCAGAGGGCGTCGATGGTGTGGCCGGGGGGTTTGGGGACTTTTGGTTGGGTTAGGATCCATTCGGAGAGGGGGAGGGCCGGTTCGCCGGATGCTGCCATCGCGCTGCGTTCTTGTTCGCCGCCGTCAACAAAGTATAGGGCTGACTATTCCCATATGTTAGCATGGTTCTTATAATGTCATATGTAAGGTGTGTATGCATACAATGATATCCCAGGCCTCGGCAGCCTCATTCTCCTCCCACTGCACAATCTCAAACTCCTCAGGATACTCCCGTAATTTCCCAACAACCTCATCGATAGCTCTCGTCACAGGCGGATGCGGCATCACAACGCCATCGCAGCGCATCACCCCGATTTTCACCTTTTTCATCCGCCCCGTGACCGCGTTCAGCGGGAAATGGGACTCGTCGTCACGCCAGGGTATCGGCACGAGCATGGGGTCTATCAGCCAGGGCTGGGATGCAAGCACGGTGGACATGAAGAGGGAGAGGCCGGGGAGGTGTGTTGACAGCGGACCGACGACGGGGACGATGTGTTCGGCGCCGAGCATGGTTGCGGATTGGCCGCCCATTGGCAGGCGGTAGGACGTCGGGCGGAGGCCGTATAACCCTTCATATACTAATCAGCCATTCTCCCATGACTAGTATGACCATGCAACGATATTCATATCTATGTGGATATAAGGGTATAAGGAGTACCGTTGTTGGCGGCGGGGCTGCGGATGCTCCCGCCGATATCAGTTCCAACACCCAAACAACTACCCCTCATCCCACCCAACGCCCCCTCCCCACCACTGCTCCCGCCGCTCGACAAATCCCTATTGAACGGACAAACCGTCTCTCCGAACAAATTACTCGAAGTCTCAAGCTGCATCAGCGTCTGCGGCTGCGTCGTGCGCACGTAAAAGACGGCGCCGGCGTCGTACAGCGGTTTGAGGATCGCGGCATCGCGTTCAGCGATGGTGCCGACCCATGCGCAGAAACCGGCGTTGAGATCGTGGGATTTCAGGCCTATGTGCTCCTTGATGGAGATTGGGAGGCCGTGCAGTGGGCCGAGGGGCTTGCCGGTGCTGGCGAGGTGGGCGTCTAGGCTTTCGGCTCGTTCTATCGCGAGAGAGGGGAGCAGCTCCGTCGCGCAGTTTGTCTATATACAAGTAAGTATTTTATATCAGCTTTGGTTCGTATATACTGATATATCAATAGAGCACCAGAGGATTGTGTATGGAATTGGTATGGACATACAAGTTTCAGGGCAATGGCGGCCCGTTTGAGAAAGGCTCGGGTGACCTCGACGCTGGTATACACCCGCTTCGCCAGCGCCTCGACGAGTCTCGTAGGTCCGAGCTCGGTGATTTCCCGCTCTCGGTCCGTTAGCGCATCTCTGCCAATTCTATAGACGTGGCGAGGGAGGTCTTTCTCATCGGGCAGGGATGGGACTGTTATCGGCGGCGAGAGGGTTGCGAGGGCGGCCACGGACGCGTCGCGGTGGGCGCGACGTTCGGCGGCGATTTGCTGCCACGCCATTATATTATATAATCGAGTATCTCGATAGTATATTAAGTAACTGTGGGTATCGTGGATATCGATATGGTACCGAGGCTGTGGATAGCGGGGTATGCTAGCTATACTAGCTTAAGTGTATGATCATATGAGGGGCTGAATGGATGGATGATCAATTGATATTTGTATTGGTATTTGCATACGATATGGTAATATGATGGTGTCGCATGGAGACAGGCGTCTACGAATCAGACCCTGCATGGCTAGTCTACAGCGGGGCGGCATAGAATCTCAGCTGAGCGGGGCATTGCGTTCTGAATACACTACTAGTATAGTTCGTCCATCCCGTGTGCTCTTATCGTCCTTCCTATCGTTATCTAGACCGCAGCACTAACGGTATACGTAGTATGGCAACGGACGAATCCATCAAGGTCAGCTGGGCCATCGACGGCTGGTTACAATACTTAATATTAATTAGTGTGCATTCCACAGAGACGGTATGAGAGCGAGGCGAGAGGAGTGACAGGCCGGGATGATCTAAGCGAGTCCCGCCCGCCGGAATTAAGACTTCACTTCCAACCTTCGAATAGGATTCGAATATGCAGTTCGCGTAACATAACATGATTACTTCTGTATGTATGATATCGATAAGAGGTGCATGCATACACGTAGCACATGCACAAATACTACCGGCCACGTCGACACAATACTCACAATTATAAGTAAGTACCTAAGTAGGTAGTAGTAAGAGAGTCCAGCCGCCGAGTGCAGATGGGCAGAAAAAGCAAATGTTTATTTACCCGATTTGGACGGTTGCTGTGTGTTACCCCCTGCACCCCGGCCCCATGGCAACCAAGCCAACAACGACAGCCAACACAAACATCCACAACAATTCTACCACTCCATCTCTGAATGAATATACTCGTACGATATGATGGTATGATGAAGAGTATCAGATAAATACTTACTTACACCGACGGACATCGCATCCCGGACGACAAAGGGTCCTTTACTCTGTCTCTACGCAGCACAACCGCAGCACGTGGTCGCGGGCCTGCGAGCCTCCAAGCAACCACACCGCTGTATTACTTGATACACTGAAGCTGTTGCATCTTGACAGATTCATCTCATTTCGTTTCCCGGGACGCCTCTTGCCTCCTTCCTCTTCTTATTACTCTCTCCCTTCCAGATTTCTTCCTCCGCTCGCACTACTCCTGACCTTGCTGCATACCATCCATACTTTCATCCATACCTTCCGTCCTTCCTTCCATCGCATCGCACTTTGACAACATCCATCTCTTCTCTCATCTCTTTCGTCACATCGACCAACATCACCAACATCGACTACATTCACAACTTCGTACACGGAGTACCCCCCCGCTCACCGACCAATTACTATCACACCGGCGAATACCGATAGACAATCACCCGAACACCGGGGCGATGGATGCCACGCCCGCCCTCCGTCGATCAGCCAGGAAGCCTGCATCGCGCGCAGGCCGCAAGCACACGCCAGCAAAGCAACCATCGACTCCACTTCCACCCCCAAAATTCGCCAATGCCATCGCTCTAGACAGGTACTAAAAACATATAGCCAATACATATATATATATATGAATGTGGAAGCTAACAATTATAACTGGCAGAACACCTGCAACCGCGAAGACCGGCAAGAAGGCCGTCCGCTTCGCCGTCGAAACACCGCCGTCCTACGACAAAGAAAACGACGTCCCCTCCGAAGACGAGCTCCTCGCCGCCACAATCGTCCCCACCCCGAAATCCTCAAAGCCGCACCAGAAACTCGCCACTCCAACACCTAAGAAAACTACCAGAATCCAACTGCAGCCTCGCACTCCGCGCACGCCTGCCACCCTCCCGCCCAGCAACAATCTTAAGCGCAAGTTGGCATCCGAGGAGGGCGAGCTCGAGACCCCGCGGGACCGCCGCAAGCTCCTGCGCATCGCCCAGGCCAGTCCTGATAAGACACCGGGCAAACGACGCATCGCCCAGCCGGCCTCCAGCAAGAAACTACAACTCGCAATGCAGTCTTCTACTGTTACTATTACTACACCCGCCACGCCATCGGCGAGCTCCATACCCGTCTATCGACCCGCTGCACCGCTCGAGACGCCCGCCAGACGCCCGCCAAAGCCGCTGAAGGACGTAACACCAGCGCTGCGTGCCTCCGCCGCCGCCTTTCCAAACATCAGCCCGCCCCGCGCATCGGCACTGTTCACTCCAGCGGCCAAGCGCAGCGTCGTCGCCACACCCGCCGCCAAAGACATCTTCAGCTCGTCCGACTCGTTTGTCTGCCCGGCGACCACAGCGCTTAGCAAGGGCTGGCAGTTCGGGTCCACGCTGGCACCGAACCCGAGACCCGAGACCGCCGCTCCCCTCGCGGGACTCGCAACGCCAGCTCGTAGACCCGCAGTACCCGGTGGGAGCCTGCTGTTCGCTGCAGCCACCGCCGGCATGGCAAACGTGAACAAGCCGTCAAAGGGCATCGCGATGAGCTGTCCGCCGAAGAGACCAATCCTCGCGCCTGGTGTCAGCGTCAGCAAGCATAGTGATGTTGATCAGCAGGCCAAGGTTAGCGTTTTGGCGACGCCAGCCCGCCGCCCGGACTTTAGCTTCGCGCAGCCGACGCGGTCGTCGATCGCGAAGTCCACACCGCCGCGGGTATCCCCGCTCAAGGAAGCGCCGAAGCGGCCGCCGGGCCTGTCGCCGCTTAAGTCTGAAGTTACGATTGCGGACGTGCGAGAGCGGTCACCGGTCAGCAAGGCCGTCGACCCACGCACTCCACTCTCCACGAAGCCGAAGCGACGGCCGGTATTCGCACCGTCACCGCAGCGTGCGGACATTGTAGAGGAGGAAGAAGAGGAAGAGCCGGCGGAGCTGGTGACATCGCTGTCCAAGATGCGGTTGGCGGCAGCAGCCGTCGACCCGTTCGCTGATATAACTGGGACCCCTGCGCGGACCGTCGGCTTCAACTGCGCCGGCACCCCCACGAACCGCAAGTTAAACTTCGCTAGCCCCCAGCGCAGCCCTGGCCGCGTCCGCTTCAAGTCCGATTTCGACATCTACGTCGACCCGGAGACCAAGCCTGCCAGCCCTACCGACAAGCACAACGACATAATCGGCGTCGTAGCACAGAAAGGCAAAGACAAGGACTCATTGACGACACAGGAGGTATTCGGGAATAGCCCGCCGAAAACGCTGGGCACGCGGCGGGAGAGCGGGCTGTTTCTATCCTCGCCGGACCGGACTGTTAGCATCGGCCCGTTCACCGCGCGGATCAGCAGCCGTTCGTCGCCGTTGAAGCGCGAGTATGAGAAGGATTTGCGGAGAGTGTCCGGTGCTGCGTCGCTGGCGGGGTCACCTGCTGGCAACTTTTTCCTGGACGCCATGAGCGAGGGGGCTACGAAGCTTGTGCATAAGCGGACGGTGATCGTCCCGTTGAAGGGGTTTGAAGATGATGAGAGCGAGGACGAAGACGAAGAAATGCAGTTCACCTCTCCTAGGACAGCGCAGGAGGTTGAAGAAGCTGATGAGGATAAAGAAGAGGCAGGCCCGTTGGCGGATGTGACGGCGTTTCTAGACGTGCGCACGTCGGATGGCGCTGACGCCTCGGCTAGCTTCGCGCAGGACCTGCAGCGGCTTGGTGCGAAGGTCGTCAAGCGGTGGCGGACGACGGTTTCCGCGCGGGGCGAGGTTGTCAACGTCGCGGGCGTGAATGTAGTCGTATTCAAGGACGGCTGTTCGGGGACTGTGGCCAAGGCGAAGAGAGCCAAGGTGCCGTGTGTCGGTGTGGGGTGGGTGAAGGAGTGTGTTAAGAGGGGTGATAAAGTGCCTGTTTGCGGCGAGTATCTCGTCGATGACAGCACTACCCTTGGACTCAAGAAGCAGGTATGTCTCTCATACTATCATTATCATTACGAAAGTTGAATGAGGCTGACTGGATTTTAGAGGAATAATTCTATGGTGCCGAGGCCGAATAAGCATGCAACGCCGCGGAAGACCGGTGTGGTGGACGAGTATGGCTCGCCGGTGGCCAGTGCTCGGAAGCGGTTGAATTTTGCCTAAACCGTCGTTTACAAGCAGCAAGCTTCTGAAGATGGATACTGTAGTGGGGTGGTGATGTAGGAGAGATCTAGAGGAGAGGAGTGTGGTGGCGTTGAGGTGGTGGGCGTTTGGCTACGGAGCTGGGCGTTACCTTCGTTTACTTCATTTCGGTTCGGATATCGTCGTTCTTTATATGAGATTCTTCTGAATGTTGTTGCAGACACCCGTCGGGTTCTTTCTTTTTGTCGTTTGGATTTTTTTTATATTATTACACACACAGACATACATCGTACATTGCAGTTACCTGTTGATTTTTGTCGGTCTTTGGAGGAAGGGTTTTGGGGAGGTATATATTTTATCGCTCGCGCGGGGTTTTTCGCGATTCGGTTCGGTTACACTCGCCGCTCGTTTGGTGTTTTGTTTTATTTTGAGGTTTTCAAATTTTGCTGGTTAGGATGGTGATGTTGATATCTACACTGCATTACACTACATTACATTACTACATTTACACGCGGACATATAGTATCGATCCTTCCTGGACTATTTTATTGCCTATTCGCCTGTGGGTGTGGGTGTTTAGAGGATGAGGTGCGGTGGGGATGGTCTGTATGGATGGACAGCGCAGCGTGATGTTGGATTTGGTCGGAGGCAGCCAATCGGATGCGTATGGCGGTATGCAGGCCATGTCATACGGCAGGTACCAACGATCGATAACTGACATACGTACATCCCCGCACGAGATAGCTTGAGGCGGTTTCCGTAGTATACATGTACTCGACGGTGGGATGATGAGGAGGTTCATGCAGCAGCGGGATGAAGCGCGGAGACGGCATTGGCTAACCAGCATGTTGTAGTAGAGATTGGACGGATGTTGTATTATAGATATAGCTAAGTCGTAGCTAGCTGCCTGCTAGCTAGCCTGGATGGCTGGATAGTACGTATGAGACAGTGGACAGTGGATTGAGCTATTGCCGTGGATGATTACGGCGACCACGCTGGCGGTGCATTGGCTACGTCGGATGTCTTATAACTCAGTACCTCCAAATATTCACCCACCTGTCTTCGTAAGCTATACACATCACAACTTACCTGGTAACTTCCTGCTCGTCTGCCTGACTTAATGTGATATACGTATAGCTCCCCGTCATACAAGACGACGGACACGGTATTTTGCTCCAGCGCGGAGTTGATGCTGTGTCCCGCTGAGAGGTTGACGTTGTCGTGATGGATGGGAGCTGCGCTGGTTTTATACACCACTTTACCCTTCCCAGAGACGACATCTACACCTTCTCAACTACAACGTCCCATCGCCCTCATCGACGGTTCATCTTCTGTCAGTCAGCCAGCCAGCCAGTCAATCAGATCAATTCACGACACAATCACAGATTATCACGACCGCCATGCTGCACCACCCGATCGGCGTGCGCGCCATCGACGCTGCTGCTCTGCGCCAACTGCTCCAACAGCACTCGAACCCGTCTCCCCATCACGACACTCCCTCCACCTCCACCACCGCTACCACCACCATGAAGAACGGCCGAGATCGCAATGCAAACAGCGGCACCCGCAGGCATTCGCGCCGCCAGTCCGTCTTTGCGCCCACCTACTTCGGCCCCACTGCACTCAGCGACGACGCCGACTTTTCCCGCCAGATCTCATCCGCCCTGCAGACCTCGCACGTCTTCTTCAACAATGGCCCCATCCCCGACATCCCCACGCTGCCATCGCCGTTCGTACCGTTCTCGTCGTCGAAGAACCTACCAGACCACAGCACCACTCCGCCATCCTCACCTCCACCAATACGCCCAGAGCTCCATCTCGACCTGTCGACGCTAAAAGTACCCGGCGCCGTCCCCGCATCGAGCCTCAGCAGCGACTCGTCGCCCAGCACGCCGCCCTACGCCGCGCTCTTCACCGACCCGCCGCGCAAGTCCTCCGTCGGCCGCTTCTTCACCCGCATGCGCAGCTTCCCAAAGCGCATCCTGGGCAAGTCGCCATCTACTTCCCCAACCCCGTCGCCGACCACTCCACGGTCAACCTGTCCGATCACCGCAGATCAAATCGCCCCACAGCCAGCCAGCACCCGGCCCTTGACCGCCGCCGAAAAGGAAGCGGCCCGCCGCCGCAAAGCTGCAGAAAAGTACATCCGCCGCAAGACCAAAAAGCGTCAGCGCCTCTACAAACGCGAGCAGAAGCGCATGCAGCGACAGCTCTCCTCTGCTGCCACTGCTACTTCCACCCCCCGCGCCAACCGGCTGCTAGAGGTGGTCGACGGCGCGAAAGAAAAGTTCTGGACCTGGATGGACGGCCGTGACGTCAAGCGGCGAAACTCCATCCGCGGCCATGCTATCCTACGCAATGAGCGGCTCGTGCCTGTCGAGCGGGAGTATGAGGTTGTCAAGCGGCGTGGGAGCCAGGATGTATCCGACGACGACGATAAGAGCGTGTGGTCGGCAATGTCGCTTGAGGTTGCGGAACAGGATTGTTAACGGAGTATGTTGTTGTGTGCGGTTCACGCGCCAAGGTTACACAGCCGCCGCGTTCGGCAGACCTGATTGCTCTTTCGATTATACCCGGACTACGATTATCCACATTGCCCGATTCCCTTTGTTCGATTTCGGTCTATTGACATTGTCTGGTTTGACTTGCTTGATTATAAGTAGATATTACATTGTGCGCTCTCTTTCCATTTCCTTTCCTTTCCTTTCCTTTCCTTTCTTTTCTTTTCTTTTCTTTTCTTTTCTTTTCTTTTCTTTTCTTTTCGCAAGTTTGATTATCCTCAAGGCAAGGGAGGAGCCTAATATCCTCGGAGTCTGATTCTTTCTCACATCCTACTGTTGACTCGATTTCCTTTGTCCGGGTTCTTGTCGGAGTTTTCCGTCTTTGCGTGTTCCCGATTATTATGCGATAAACGGAGTCCGGTTCGGTTCTTTCTTACGCTCTCGCGCTGCTTCCCTTTGTCTGGTTACATTCTACAAGCAAGTTCATGCGACGTTACCGTCGACGAGTATTTTTTACGAGCACGATTACACCATATGATTTTGGAGTTCTGGCGTTTCTTTCCTTGTATGGCTATACCATTGCCCGAGTTATTGTTCGAGTCTACCCTTATTGCAAGTTCCGTTGCCTGATACCCCTGTTTATAAATACTTACATTTGCGTCTACAAATACCCTAACTTTACATTGCAAATCCCTTCCTGCTCGAATATATTTATACAGTAAACACTGGACATTCTATCCTTAAATCAGATTATAATGCACTGTTATACATTAGGTGACGCGACCTATTGATAAAGATATGGTATAGTATATTATGTTATTGTAGCCCCCCTAAAACTCTCACGACCGTACTCCACTAATACGATAACTGTATAGTTGCACAGCCCTTCTAGCGCCCGAGAGCCACCAGGTACAGAGTTCAAGATCTCACCCGCGGACGGCCAGGCGTGTTGATACCGCCATTTCTATCAGCTCATCTTCGGCACAACGGGGCTCCATAGTAGCGCTTACTAGCGCCGAAGCATGTTGTAATTTGACATCCGAGCTTGTTCAGATCACACTTCCTTACTCTCACGGTAAATTTTGTGATGGATGAACGGGACGAGGAGGTATGTGTGTGTATGTGATGTATTGGTAGTACTACAGCCGCCGATTGCAAGAAAAAGCGTGGTATCGCTGCCCACGCCAGGTGTAAGAAATCTATTTCGAAGAGACTATACATTACCGTAACCCACTCCTTGCCGTCCGTCCGTCGTGCATACATTATCTTGATATGGGTGTATTATAACACGTAGATGACTGTCTTGAATTCGTATCGTAGTATCGTATCGCATCGTATCGCAACTCCCGCTGCCACGCGCCAAAAAAGTCGAATGGGATAAAAGACCGGTTCACAGCTCGCCGTGGCCGGCGGCGCCCGTTAGCACGGGGGCTGCGGCGGCTGCGGTGGTTGTCGCGTTGGGCATGATGAAAAATTCCCAGGTCTGCCAGACGTCTGGCGACATGTTGACCTTCATTCCGACGACGTATGCCGTGAGGAACTAGGACAGTTAGTACGGCGTGTATTATAGGGAAGATGGGTGGGGACGTACGGCAAAGTTGACGAGCATGAAGCTCATGAAGACGAAGAAAACGAGGGCTGAGGTCCAGCTGCGCGGGATTAGCGAGGTTTGCTGCTTGGCCGGGTAGATGCCCTCGATGAATTGCTCGATCTGCGCTCATGCGTTAGTATGCTTTCGCGATGGGGTGTATTCTCTGAACTGGCCGGGGGAATAATAGAAGGGATGAGCAGACCTTGGCACACTTGACAGAAACCTCGAGGAAGTTGCGGTCCTTGGGCGTGTTCTTCGACCGGATGATTTTAATGTACTTTTTGAATATCTCGCACGTGGTGCGCAGATTGCCGACGTCCATCATCAGCTCGCACGCCTCGCCTTTCGGTATCTTGATGTTGCGCTTGTACATTTCCGGGTTGCGGAAGACGAGCGCGAGCGTCGCAATCGCCATGACCTGCGGGATAGCGCAAAAGTTGTAGACGGACTGGTCTTTGAGCCCCGCGAGATAGTAGAGGCAGTCGTCGCCGTGGTCGAGCGCGTTCAGCACCATCTCGGACTGGCATTCCAGCGCGACTTCCTCGTTCTCCGGTAGGCCGAGGTCCGTGTACTTGTCCACGTACTTGCCCCAGATCTCGCGCGGGTAGAAGCTGCGTTTGTCGTTGAGGTCCTCGCGGAAGTCGCGGATGATGTTGACCTTTTGCAGGAACAGGCCCATGGAGATGTAGAGTTGCGGGCGCTTGAGGAGCCCGGGGTTGGCGACGCCGGCGGGGACGAAGAGGCGGGTGAGGCCCTCGCCGACGAGGCCGGCGACGTAGAAGCAGTAGCGGTCGTAGTCTTTGATGAGGGGGAGGCCGTCGAGGTTTTCTGCCGGCCCGCGGCAGGTTTCCGCCATCCCTTCGCCCATGCGTTTGGCGATGTCGCGGATGACGTCTTTGTAGACGTCTTTGAGCTTCGCGAACTCGGTGATCACAACGTCGAATTCGACGAGCAGCTGCCGGTCCTTCTCCGTCGGGGCGTTTCCGTCGAAGGTCCAGCCTGGCGTTTCGAGGATCTTGTAGAAGTCTTGCAGAATGGGGATTTTGATGTCGTTGGGGATCGTCATGTCGTCCTCGATCGTGTCGAGGCCGCCTGCGCGTACTCTGTCAGCTTTGGACCTGAGAGGCCTGGGGAAGAGGCAATGGGCATACGCAGAACGAGGTAGAAGAGCGCGACGGGGGTTCGCATCTCCGGCTGCAGCTCGAGAATGACGGACGCGAAGCTGCGACTCGTCATCTCGAGAAACTCGTAACATTTCTTCAACTCCACCGACTCTTTATCCGGGTTCTGGAGAGACGATAAATGTTAGCTAGCTCAAATTAAAATCATCAGCGCTGCTGGAGATGCATACCCGAAAATGCAGCGGGTCCCGAAGATACTTCCAGTGCAGCATGGCCCGCAACTGGTACGGGTGAGTGGCATAGTGCCATATCGTGCCAAACTTTGCCATTGTGATGTGTATTTAAAGAAGAAGAGGAAGATGAGAAGAACACGCCGCGTGCAATCGACAGCGGAGATGGGGATATTAAAGCTATATGTCGACGACCATCGACGTCGAGCGGGCAGAATTTTTCCGTGATGGGCAAATGCAAGGAGTAAGCAGACAAAGCCAGGAGCTGGCGAAGGGGGGTTGCCGTCTAAATATGCTGATTACACCCTAACGAGCCGGCTAGTTCGTGATCGTATTCGCTCTGGCACAATAAACGAAAGCCAATTGGTCGGTGGAATGGACGCGATGGTGGCGGAACGAGTGGAATTTAAATATTAGCCGGGCGGTGTGGGTCGTGAGGAAAAAGTCGTGAAGCGGTGTCGACTTGTGGTTGGCGGCCACTTTTTGGCGGCTCGGCTGCCGAAAGAACGGCGAGGCAACACAAAACGCATGCAGGAACCGGTTATGTAAGCCGTTGCATTTGGGCTAATGGACGATTTTCGTATTACCACGCTTCGCGAAGCAGTAGAACACGAAACGAGGTCTCAGCGCTCCGGATTTCGAGCTTCAGATGCACGTCGGCTTGAATAAGTGAGTATGAATGGGGTCGCGGTCATCGGAGGACCGAACAATTCCTCTGCGCATATTCGCGGGTCCTATATTCATTCAACTGATCTTGAGTCGGTCTCCGGAGGACCGTGGAATCGTCTTTCAATCTCTAAATCCTAAGCGCTGATGTATATCTAATGCAGTTGAATGTTGAGTTTAAGATAACTGGATACTAGTTATTGACATAGAATGCAATGATCCCGCTGGCCGCGGCGCCGAAGGAATGCGAGCTCCGGTTGCGTTTAAACATTTATCCGTTCACCGTTCCTGGAGAATCAAGTCAATTGGCCGTAACTGCACTGTGGTGTCTGTGCGGCTACAGAAAGGTTGTAACAGAATGCGGCCGACATGCGGTTCGTGGAGGCGAGGCTAAAGAGAGCTTTAAACATCGTTGATTTCCCTATATCAGTACAAAGCGAAAGGAAATCTACCAAGTGCCCCGTCCATAAACGCGATAGTGTCAGTGTGTGTATGTATATTTTGGCATAATTTTGTCCCCATGGGACAAAGTTCATCGTGCATGTTGGATATTACGAAGTATCGAAACGAACCGATGGCCATGACAGAGTTGGGCGTGTGACTGCATGCACTATCATACCTCTCCGCAGTGATATCATTATGCTTTCCTAGGACCTTTGCTTGCAAGTCTCGATCTCCTGAATTGTCATCGTGATATAAATATATACTGCGAGATATGTGTATTGATACGTCTATATATTAGAATATAGATAGAAACGATAGACATACCAAGAGCGTGAGGGCTAAGCCCGCTGGTAACGACTCGGATAATCTTAAGCTTTCTAATCGAAAGAATCTAATAAATATCCCGATGAGGCAAATTAATGTTCTTTTAAGACGTTCTTCCCTGCTTTAGGATATAAAATCACATCTTTAGAATATATAATTGCTATTCAGGATGTTCAACTACCTTCTACGGTCACATATTGCTGATTTGGGTCATTTTTCTCGGCACATCGAGTCGTATTCGCCATTTGCGGATATTTTCTGTCAACGATTAGCAGAGCTTGACGTTAGACTAGGCCGGAAGACTTCTGCGCGGATATGCCACTTTTTTTTGGTCTGTTTGTTATATAAATATTATCTGAGGAGAAATGTGTCACAATTAATCGATCACGATATATATCGATATACATGTACCACCGCGAGTCGCGTGTACCATCGGAGTGCAACAATGCATATACGCCTCGATGTATACGCGTATACGTATTCTTTCCAGTGAGGTGTTGTACATAGATCAGACGTCCGTTTGATATAGTCTCAAGAATCAGCCGTTTGATAATTCGAGCCCTATCGACGCGCGCGACTGCTATATCAGG
This sequence comes from Orbilia brochopaga, assembly GCA_036872635.1. Taxonomy (NCBI): domain Eukaryota; kingdom Fungi; phylum Ascomycota; class Orbiliomycetes; order Orbiliales; family Orbiliaceae; genus Orbilia; species Orbilia brochopaga. The sequence goes on along the minus strand of JAVHNQ010000005.1, from coordinate 2,880,545 downwards.
AAAAATGGGATCTGCGGCTATAGAATCAGGGATGCTGGGTATCGTCAGCTCTGCCCTAAATACGCCTAATTGACCATCTAGTAGTCCCGTCAAATGAGAATCATTTATACCGTTTTTTATATGTGTATTTTTTATTGATTACCGCGTCACGTATATCTAGGTAGCCCGTATGTGTACAGATTCCCGGAGTCACGAGTCTGGTCATGAGACTCTGGATGCAGTACCTCTTTACCTCTCAAATTAAGCGTTTGCCTGTTGGATATCGGGCAGCTGCGTGTTGCCAGGTTACGTATGCACAACAAGCATTTGCAAGGGCAGTGCGGTCGGCACCCGTCGACGAGACAGACAGGGCCAAACGTCGTTTCGGCTACAGATAACCCCATAGCTAAAATTATTCCCTACGCGGCTTTAAGCCCTACTTGAGCATTTCTGGCAGATGCCTTGTTGGTGCCGTCGTCGTCAGAGGGTACGCATGCGTCTGAAAAGGGCAGGATTCGCGAAGCGGATGAAACGCTGGGAATCGCGGCGGTTTGTCGCTCCGATGGGCGAATTGTGGATAAATGCGGGCATGTGCCACTTCCACGATGGTGAAGTATGGCAGCCATGCGCGCTACTTATATTCCTCTCAAGGCGACACATACCTCACTCACAAAAATAAATTCGCTTTCATCGCACAGTTCTTGCCTTGCCTGCCACATACATCTCATTAGTTACATATTGAATTCTACATAGCTACATTCTATCGTTGATCGATTACCGCTACTCGACACTCGCATTAACGATCGATCGATATATGGTACTTACTACTACCGGACAAACATCACGACTTACACGATTACTACACAATGACGCTTCGCGGGAAGCTGGCGGCTTTCCACGCCCGAATACACTCACACCGCCACAATGGCACACACTTCCACCTATCGCACTTGAAACCCTCCCACCGCCGCGACGCTAGCACCAGCACTACTAGCAACACACCCTGCCCGAAACCGACATCATCACCATCACCATCGCCCTCCCACCGTTCGTCGAGTCGCCAGTCGCCGCCGCCGTCGTCGCGGGGGAGTAAGAGCCGGCTATCGCCCGTGCTGACGCTGATGCTGCCGACGGGAGCGGGGAATGTGGAGGCGAGGGTGTACCATCCCGCTGAGTTTCCGGCCGAGTATGGCGCAGCGTCTGCGTCGTGCCGCAAGGCGGCGGTTGTGGCGCATCCGTATGCGAGTTTGGGGGGGAATTGGGATGATCCGGTGGTGCTGGCGCTGGTGGGGGTGTTGGTCGCGCGAGGGTGGGTTGTCGCGACGTTCAACTTTGGGTGAGTTCATAACTCTCTTACTTACTGCCGAGTACCTACTTTATGATATTAAGTGGGAGCATGATGCTAATGGTGTATGGGTAGGGGCGCTGGCAATTCGAAGGGAAAGACATCGTGGACAGGCGCGCCGGAGCGCGAAGAGTATGCGACTGTCGCGGCGTTCCTCATCCGCTACGTCGAGTGTCTGGACCCGAATACATTCACGTACACACCGAGCGACGGCAGCGGCAGCAGCACGACATCACCAGTGAAAGCCACGGCGGATGAAGCTACAAACACGCAGAGCGGCGATACAAAGAGGGGGAAGCCGGCTATGAAGGTGCTGATGGCGGGGTACTCGTACGGCTCGCTGATTGCGTCGCGGGTGCCGTCGGCCGAGCGGGTGGTGCGCGGCTGCGACCGCGATGTGCTGGCGTATGCGACGCGGACGGCGTACGAGTGGGCGAGCACGGAGCGGCGGCGCAGCTTTGCGATGCACCGCGGTGCCGGACTGACGCCTTGGTGTCGGGACGAGGTGCACGACGAGCAGGAGGGGACTACGGACCACAAAGACACGCGGACAGAGGAGGACAAAGTGAACTATAACGTGCAGACAAAGCTGGAGACTTCGTGGCTGCTCGTGTCGCCGCTGCTGCCGCCGGTGTCGTTTGTGCTCAACCTGCCGAATCCCATGTCGTGGTTCCAGAAGAAGCAGCCGCGAATAGAGGCGGATGGGCATGAGGATGAAGAGGAATGCGACAAGCGGGAGGTTCTGGCGGTGTACGGGACGGACGACATGTTTACGGGCGTGACGCGGTATCGCAACTGGGCGAAAGGGCGGACGGAGAGGGGCGAGGGCAAGTTTGCGGCCGTGGAGGTGGAGGGCGCGGGGCACTTTTGGATGCAGGAGGAGGCGTGGATGGCGCAACTTCGGGAGGGCGTAGCCGGCTGGATTGACGAGCGGATATCATACTAAGTATCATATGATATCAATTGATCAAGGGGTGCATATGCATACGGAGTCTGGCTAGGATATATCGGGCTGCTGGAGCGAGGAGTTCATATGGGTTTATATACGATACATGTAATATATATTCGGTCGATTACCTGGGATTTCATTATGGAGTTAGCTAGCTAGGCTGCAGGCGCAGTGTTCAGTTCTGTATCTTTAATACTTTTAATTATCACTACAGAGTCTGGATATATGAACTCGATGGATGCATGGGAGATGTCGATATGTAATGGTAATTTCATATGCATCTTCACTTCTGCTGTATGAGACAAAAGTACGATCATGGACAGGACGGTGCACTGGACGGAGATATTATCGCCAGATGGATAAATATAGCATGATGTGAGGCACGCTGCCGCGCCGGGCCGCACATTGCCAATTTCCGCCCACAGTAAAATAAACATCCTGCAGCAGTCGTAGTATACACATGAGAGAGTACCAGTACTGTTGTCAGCATAATTATGTACGAGTAGAGTAAGTACTGGTACTTCTGTATACATACAATGAATGCCGGATTGGGAAGACGGTGCCAAGAGCGGATGTGTTGTGCTGTTTTGATTTGCACGCTTTGGGCGGCGATTCGACAACAAAAACAACCAGAAACAACGCCAGTAATTATTTACATTCACCGCATATCTCAATTATCACCCATATTTAACAATTATCACCATCATAATCTCCTACATTACTACAACCACCTTCTCCCTCCGTCGACACACCTCGTCTGGATCCATCGAAAGCTGCCCTTCCAATGCTCCCCCGACAATAGCTTCACCCTCTCACCACCTTCTTCTCCCAGGCATCACCACCATCACCACCAGCACACGTCCTCCCCTTCGTGTTCTTCGGTGACAGATAACGTACAGTACAGTAATACAATACCATCCACAATGCACAGCTCGTACGTCCGCTCGCCGTCGCAGTCGACGACGCACGGCTCCTACATCCACGACTCCGACCAGGACGCCCACGACCTCACGCGCCTGCGTCTCCAGCGCCAGCTCGCCCGAGACCTCAGCTACACCTCCTCTCAGAATAATCTCCCACAGCCCCACAATCATAACAACAATGAAAGCACAGTCGGCTCCCTCGGCATCATGGAGGGCGCCGCCGCAATGTCCACTCGCCGCTACGACGACGTGCTGCTACCCAGCACGCCGAATCTTGACTCCAAGATTATCAATGCCCATTTCAAGGACTTCTCGACCGTCGGCGTCGGTGTTCGCACGCGATTGTTCCCGCATCTGAGCAATAGCGCGATGGCCGAGGACAGCATGGAGGTCGGCCGCGCGGGCGACGAGCACACAAAGACGGACCGCGACTCGACGACCACCTCGCTTTTCGCAAAGATTGACCACAGCAACAAGGGCAAACTGTCCGTCCCGAGTGTATGTCAATTCCCCCATCTAATAAACACGCATTTGTTTATATCATATGATTGTGTGGACTGACATGCTGATTGACTGGTGATAGGCTGGCATCAATGCCGCTCCAAAGCGCCCGGCCATCTCGCCGAACACCCGCGCAAGATACCAGCCCACCGTGGCCGACGAGTCCATCGACGTCTCCTCCCACTCCGTCGGGTCGCGACTCCAAGGCAACAGACGCTCAAAGCCAGACCTCCTCAAGTCCACAAAAGAGCAGGCCGCCCGCGAGAAACTCGAGGAGACCGCCAACAAGAAGGAAAACAACCCCATCAGACCCCTCTCCCAGACATCCTTCCTGCCCGCCGGCGCCGCCTCCAAGCGCAACGCCACGACCACCTCCGTGTTTCTGAACAGAGAGAAACTGTTCCGCGATATGGGGCTTGAAGACGACCTGTCAGACTACTCGGACATCAAGCCGGATTCCCCATCCGTTCGCAACGCCCGCGGCCGTGGTGCCGCTGCCGCCTCCAAGCCGTCCGCACCAGCACACAATACGCACACGGTCAACAGCATCAAGTTGCCGGATATGACGGGTATTTCAGATCTAGTCTCCAGCGTCAACCACGGAGATTCGACGTCTCGACGCGCCCAGTACGCGCCTATTGCGTCGATTCCCGTTCCGGAAGGCGAGCGGGAGCTGGTGCTGGCGCTGAAGCAGCTGCAGATGCAGGTCGCCTCGCTGGAGGCCGATCGCGCGAAGGAGAAGAAGCGCGCGGCGGAGCTGCAGAAGGACTATGATGAAACGAGGCAGCTGTACCAGATTGAGTATAATGGGCGGCGGGAGCTGGAGGCCGAGCTGAACAGCAGACGCCGCGTGGATAGCGCGCTCGGCGGCGAGATTGATAGCGAGGGCGGGTCGCCGCGGTCGTCTGACCGGGAGAAGCTGAAGGCCCAACAGGCCCAACATAAAGCTGACATCAAGAGTATGCCCCCCTCGCTCTTTCCTTCCCTCAAAATCTATGGCTAATTGATGTGTAGAACTCGACGGTGTGGTGGCAGCGTACCGTCACCGGCTGGAGACAGTCGAAGCCTCGCAGGAGGCCCTGCAGAACGAACTCAAGAGCGTAACGGAGGAGCGCGACTCGGCCATCTCATCCCTCGCTAAGGCCGTCGCGAAGAACGAGGCCCTGGAAGAAGAACTGGACCGTCTGCGCCAGGACTGCGAGGAGGTGCAGCATGAGAACGAGACGTTCGCCGGCGAGATGGACCGCATGAACCGCCTTGTCGAGGACTACGAGCAGGCGCTGGAGCAGGAGCGTAAGATGATGAATGATAAGCTTAATCGGTACCGTGAGAAGGTTCTCCGTGCGGGGAAGGTTGCGACGGAGGCGACGCTCGCCGCGCAGGATGCGACGCGGCTTGTGCGACAGATGCAGGATAACGGCACGCAGACGGTGAAGGGACAGGCTGTGCAGACGGGCACGGTTGAGTCTGGCCGGATGGCGCCGACGCCGTCGCAGCAGGGTCGTCAGCTGCCGATGCATAAGGAGAATGCTGAGGACCGCGTCCGCGTGCAACTGGATGCGGAGCTGCGCAAGATGTTTCCCAATATGGCTGCGGCCACGGCCGGGGGCTCGAAAAGAAAGGTGTCCGGATCGACGACTGCGAGCCGGGCGGCGCGGAAGCCGCATGTGAAGAAGACGCGGATGGTGATGGAGCAGTTTTCCGAGACGGAGAGCGAGATGAGTCAGGCTGAGGAACCACAACCTGAATCTATGGTGCAGCAGCATATGGATACGACTTTTACTGCGCCGTCTGTGAGCGAGTCGAGACTCCTGCGGGAGGCTGCTGGCGATGTGCTTCCTGATACCACCCTGCACAGCTTTCTTCAGGTTTGTTTACCTTGAATATCAATTTTCTGGATATTTGGAGAACGCGCTAACGTTTATCTAGTCTGAGGGGTTGGCGGCGCTGCGAAAGGAGATCATGGAGCGTAGAAAGCTCGAGGAGCAGGTTGCCGCTCAACGACAGCTGGAGGAAGCCGAGAGTCGTCGGGCGCAGGCTCTCGCTGAGCGCGCGGCCGCGAAGGCTGCGGCGGCAAGTGAGGCTGCTGCTGCGGCAGCTGCCAGCAAGAAGCGCGTGTTCATCTACTCGGAGAAGGACAATGAGACTACGATCACTGAACTCGACGCACTCGAACGTGAGGCCGAGATGCACGATGAAGGGGCGGACGCCGACGCTGAAGAAGAAGAAGAGGCACCGCATCCGTTCCTGCGCACGTCGCTCGTCGTGAACGATACTGAGGATGAGGGTGCGTTTGGCGACGTTCTTCGTGATGTGCCGTCCCGTCCGCCGTCGCAGGGGACCGTACGCCGACAACAGCAGCAGGAGAACATCCAGTCGCAGACGCGACGGGCTACGGACGACTTTTACAACGCACACGTGCAGGAGGTTATCGACCGGTTGGGTGTGCATAAGCCTGAGCTGTGCACGATCTGCCATCGCAAGGGGGTCAGTGTCAGCGATGCGGTTGATGCCGTCGCGATTCCCGAGGTTGTGCCTGTGTCGAAGCGCGGCGGGGCGAGCGAGAATGAGGAGGAGGAGGTGGCGGAGCTCGAAGGCGAGATCACGATGCGGCCGAGCCAGCCGCCGAAGAACGCGTTGGATAAGGTTGTGAAGCAGATGGAGGACGAACTCGAGCACATGCGCCTGTGAGTATTTACATTCTACATTGTCTATGTTCACGATATGTGAGAGGTGATGCTAATTTATGGAATAGTGACTATAGACAGGTTGAAGCGGAGTTTTTGGCGTGCGATCCCTCGCTGGGGCGACGTAAGCGCAAGAGTCTGACGAGGCGGTTGAACAATATGGTGGAGGAGATGGATAAGAAGAGCGATCAAATCTATGCGCTGTACGATGTTGCGGAGATGGTGCATGGGGAGGGTGAGACGAGCGGCGGGTCTGGCGATGAGAGACGGCTGCGTCAACGGCGACACGTTGCCGTTTAGGCATTATGATTTTTGGATTCGATTGGTTGGTTGATTGATTGGAGCGAGGTCTCTACTTTGTGTGAGGCCTGACTGATTGAGGAGGATCGACTTATGACTTGACTTATTATTACAGCATTCGCATTGGTTTGTTTCTTTCTGCTATGAGTGTTTTTTGGTCTTTGATTGATTGATTCTACAGCACAGCGTGATGCAGCGGCTTTGATCTGATGACAAGGTACTGCACTGGAGAGAGGGAAAAGCTGTTACATACGTTACGATCGATGTTTTTGAGTGCTTGTTTGTTTGGCGTTGGCGGATGGGTTCTTCAATTACTGTTTTCGTGTATTCGTCCTGCTTGTATTATTATCGTGGTGATACTTTTATTGATATTGTTTGGTTCGTCCCGAGACTAGTTTGGTTCTACAGATCTGAAGTTTATCATAGACAGTCTATGCTGCTGCGGCTAAAATTACTTACTTGATGGATAGCTGCGATAGTGTACGGACGATACTAGCGGCATGGCATGCGTGTGATAGTGCTTGTAGATACGTGCATGCATACTTCTTGTTCCATCTCGGCGTCTGGCTGGAATGCGGTTGGTAAGGTTGCAGGTTTCTTTTGCTCGCGGTTAGTCCGAGGCCCGAACACACTTTCACATGCTCGGACGGCGACGGCGGTCATCCGTCCCTCGAGCTCGCTAACCATCTTTTGAGTTTATTACTTGACCAGCAGGGTGACCAATTAGGATGCGGCGAATGTCAGGCTGTGGGCGGAGGTACCTTTCTGGCACCTGAGCCCCGGGTGTTGCGGCCGGGGAGCCTGTTCGTCTGTTTGTGTGGGGAATCGCAATGTTGGGGGACCTGCTTAATGGGACGCTTTGGGATGAAATCTCCTGGGGTCAATACTAGTAGTAATGATGCTGTGTAGCAGCCGCATGTGACCGACGCCTGGAATGTTTGAATTGAAGAAAGTGTCGCGGTTCGACCGATGGCTGGTGGTTGGCACTGTGACGCGGTGGTCAGCTTTCACATGTCTGTCTGCCTGCGGGAGTAAAAGTATATTTTTATTTAAAGGCGACGTATTCCGCGCCGAAGCTTGGACGAAGGCTGCCTTTAGATTATTACGTCGCGCATTCTCTATTACATCTTCTGGTTCTCGTAGTCTTATACTCGGTACATACGTCTTTGTTCCGCTGTAAGTATTAGATTCTGACTGGCGCATTCCTCGGCTGAGCTCTGGGACGGTTATGCTCGGGTGCTTATACTGTTTCTTTATATAGCCTGTTTCCGGCCTCCGCTTGACGGTGCACTGTCCGAACTACATTCACTACCTCGGCACTTCTATTTCTCCAGACTTCTCTTTATTATTCATTCTTCCATCCGACGAGGATAGTACGGTACAGACAGAGTATACTAGTAAGACGTAAAGATGGCGAAGGTATTTTCGGTCGACGAGGTCAAGGCGCACAGCAAGCCGGATGATCTGTACATTATCGTGCACGGGGACGTGTACGATCTGACGCAGTTCAAGAACGAGCATCCTGGAGGCAAGAAGAGTATGTCCATCTCCTCTACTACTACTACACTACTATCACTATTGTGGATGATGTCATGTCACCACTTCCGAGGCTGCGTTGTGCGGTAGAACTTCATTTCGTACGCGAAGCTGACGGGTGTTTTAACTACAACAGTCCTCGAGCGCGTCGCGGGCAAGGATGCGACTGTCCAGTTCCAGAAATACCACAAGGACTCCGTCCTCGACAAGTATCGCGGCAAGCTGCAGGTCGGGTCGCTGGAGGGCAAGGCCCCCGCGCCCAAGGCCGAGGCACCCAAGCCCGCACCCGTCGTAGCTGCCCCCGCGAAGAGCGTCGTGTCATCGGCGAAGAAGGAGGAGAGCGTAGCGCTGGAGCCGTTCGGTGATATGATCCCCTACGGCGACCCGGCCTGGTATCAGAGCGTGAGTTTCATAAAGCCAGTTAGTTGATACTTCACGACCAGTGCTGACGATATACTATGATAGTACCACTCGCCGTACTACAACGAGACGCACGTCGCCCTCCGCAAGGAAATCCGCGAGTGGATCACCTCCGAGATCGAGCCCTACGTCACCGAATGGGACGAAGCCCGCCATGTCCCCGACACCATCTTCAAGCAGATGGGCCAGCGCGGCTACCTCGCCGGCCTCCTCGGCGTCAAGTTCCCCGTCGAGTACACCGACCGCCGCGTCGCCTCCGTCCCCGCCGAGCAGTGGGACCACTTCCACGAGCTCATCCTCACCGATGAGCTGTCGCGCACGGGCTCCGGCGGCTTCGTGTGGTCGCAGATCGGTGGATACGGCATCGGACTGCCCCCCGTCATCCGGTTCGCGCAGGAGCCCCTCAAGCAGCGGATCCTACCGGGCTTGCTCGCCGGCGAGAAGCGAATCTGCCTGGCCATCACGGAACCCGATGCTGGCAGCGACGTCGCGAACCTCACCTGCGAGGCCAAGCTGACGGAGGACGGCAAGCACTATATCGTCAACGGCGAAAAGAAGTGGATCACAAACGGCATCTGGGCCGACTACTTCACCACGGCCGTACGCACCGGCGGCCCGGGTATGGGCGGTGTGTCGGTCCTGCTGATCGAGAAGACGTCGCCGGGCGTGTCAGTGCGCAAGATGGACTGCCAGGGCGTGTGGTCGTCGGGAACGACGTACATTACGTTCGAGGACGTGAAGGTGCCCGTTGAGAACTTGGTCGGCAAGGAGAACCAGGGGTTCAAGGTCATCATGACGAACTTCAACCACGAGCGTCTCGGCATCGTCATCCAGTGCAACAGGTTCAGCCGCGTGCTGTACGAGGAGAGCATGAAGTACGCCAACAAGCGCAAGACCTTTGGCAAGAAGCTCGTCGAGCACCCAGTAAGTCTTACAATTTGTCTTGTCCACGGTATTGGTATTAGCGACGTTGTCTAACACGATATGTAGGTCATCCGGATGAAGCTGGCGCAGATGGCGAGACAGGTCGAGGCCTGCCACAACTGGCTCGAAAACATCGTCTACCAGTGCGAGAAAATGGGCACAACGGAAAGCATGCTGCGTCTCGGCGGCGCCATCGCCGGCCTGAAAGCACAGGCCACCACAACCTTCGAGTTCTGCGCCCGCGAGGCCGCCCAGATCTTCGGCGGGCTGGCGTACACCCGCGGCGGACAGGGCGCCAAGGTCGAGCGACTGTACCGTGATGTCAAGGCGTACATGATCCCCGGTGGCAGCTTGGAGATCATGGAGGACCTGAGCATCCGGCAGGCGATGCGCGTGCACAAGGCGCTGGGCATGAAACTGTAGTCGTCTTTATCAGAGTGGTGGGGCAGGGTAGTATTATTACTAGTACCGAGTTCTTGTGGCGTGTATAGAATGATTGGGATGGATTGGCCGGTTGTTAGATTTGCTATCTGTGTATGATACTGGTACCGTATTGATTAATTCACACGTACATCTCAAAATTTTCTAGAATTCATGGAGTAAAGTGCCGTTGGGTATATATATATCTACGATACCGCTAGTTTACCCACCGTCGTTAGCATTCGACGTAGTTAGATGTATCGGTATCTCCAGGCCTCAACTTCTCCGCCATCCTCGCCACGAATCCCACAAATTGATCCTCCGCCCCCTGCGCACAGTCTCTCAGCCGCTCATCGCTCAAATCCGCACGACACGCAAACCCATGGTTACCACCGTCATACAGCACCAGCTCGCTACCCGCCGCACGGCCAGTCTTCGCCGCCAGCAGCTCCTGCATACGCTTGCTGAAAGGTAGCGGGTTCATAAAGTCCTCCGTGCCCATCGCAACGCTAACGGGGCATACTAAATGTGTAACGTCCCCGGGCAGCACGACATGCGATGGATGGCCGGCGAATGCAAAGTCCACCAGGTACTCTTTCCCTGCATCCTCTGTATCGGTACCTCTATCCGGATTCTTCGCGGCGGATAGTAAGAATGCGTGTTTACCGCCCCAGCAGAAACCTGCGATGCCAAGTACCCTCCCCTCCGCCGAATTCCTAACAGCCGCCACGAACCGTCGAACGCGGATGTGTGATCGACTAATGCCATTAACGATGCGGAACGGGAGGAGTCCTAGAATAACCCAGAATAGATACCACGGCTTCAGTAGCAGCGCGTGGGGACTGTGCCAGTTATTACGGATTTCACACAACGGCAGCGACCGCAGCCAGGACGGTAGTGGGTGATTGGCGGTCAGATCGGGGAGGTAGACGGTGGTGCCAGTGCGAGAGGCGAAGCGGTCGGCGGTGAGGCGGGCGTTGGGTGTCGCCCAGCCGAAGCCGTCGGAGAGGAGGATTATCGTTGCGGGAGACGACGTCTGCGGGCGGGCGACGTATGTGTCTATGGTGGTATATTAGTACCTTGTATCGATTGCGGAGTATGATGTTGATAGAGGGTGTATAGTGACGATATGTAGGGAAGTAGAGTGAGTCGCACCGAATCCATGGACCTTCTCGATTGTACCGGTTGTCTGTCCCTCGTGCAGCGCGCCCTGCAGACAGCCCACACACATCCCGCCGCCGATAGACATATTTCTTAGATTTATAGATCTGTGTATTTGAATGGACGTCCCATCTGTGGTTATAACAGACGTTGTTAGTACTGGTATCGACACATCGTGTTGCAGTGTGGTAAAATTGTGATTGGCAATTGCCTGATTCGCAATTGATCCCGGCCGGTGGAAGACGAGGGTTATGCTTGCCAGGTGTAAAGTCAGCTTGTGTGTATCTACAGATGTGTAGATACGCCAAGCTTGTTGATTTAATCAAATGGTATCGTTATATTTCATTGGTATTGATATATCGTCAGGACGGCTTATATAACGTATTTTAAGGCCGGCGCCGGCACCTTCGCATGAATCCGGGCCCGAAGGTAAAGATATACCCCGGTGCGCCGCCTTCTTGCACAGATGGTTTGATCCAGTACCCTACACCTAACAAGAATAAATTACGGACAAAATAGAATCGATAGTACTAAACAGTCGTGGGGGGCCATACATACGGACTGCGAGACCATACGATGAGCTTACAGGTTGATTACTTACTTAGTATACTATCAATAATCCGGCTATCCGTCGGCTTGCCAAGTCTAGCCACCTTGGGATCTCGCACACGAGGAATACGAAATCAACTTGCAACGTAGGCTACATAGCTAGATAGATGTTCTCAGGTGAATTTCCAACCCATTTAGTGGTCTCAAACTAAGCTCATAGTTGATCGGTAAATTTCCCTAGGACACAGGCCCGCCCTGATATAAGATGATATTCACAGCACAATCTGGCTCTGTCCTCCCCTCTCCAGCATGCAACTGACCCCACTTCCCTCATGTAGCAAGATCTCGGAAACCATAGGTCTCTAGATAGATGGCTAGCTATCACTATAGCAGAAACCTCTATCTAAAAAACCACCATCCGCAAATGCTTATCACCACCACCACGCAAGCCACCACTAACCGGCAGCAGCGCATCATGTCCCTCTGGTCCGCTAGATACCTTTGCTGGATCAGCAAGTCCCTCTGGGCTCTTCCCAAGCGTAAGCGACGTTCATTGCTCAGACTAAATACCCTGTTCGGAAATACGATTCGATAGGCTCAGAAACCACAGCTTTATCAATCCATTGCGTTGTTGGGTCTAGGTGTACTATACTTACCTCAGATCTCTTGAAGGAAACTTGACGAATATATCTCCGTCATAGTACAGTAAACAGCCGAAACTGGGCTCTCGTAACTTCGACGGCAAGCCGTCCATGAACTCCTTCAGAACCTCAACCGTGGTCATCAACCCGACCACGACAATCCCTTCTGTTTGTTATAAAGATATTAGCATCCTCGGTCATCATAAAGACGCCACTGGCTCGTAGCATACCTTCTCGATATCCGAAAACGCTATTCAAGTCTCTTTCTATGATGCACCAGATGTTGCCGATACCATACTGCCCGATATGCTTTATCTGTTCCTGCTTTGAAGTATCGATCTGCTCACGCCCTGTCATCCACTGTCCGCTTCAGAATTTAAATTCATCAAATGTTGAGCACAGCTTACCGATCCAAGGATCAGATAATTTTTAGGATAATTGTCGTCAATGTTGAAATACTCCTTAACGCTCTCCCCGTATCTCGTCTGTTTCGGGCTTTTTGACGTCATCTAGAATTCGATCAGATCGATGGAAGCCTGCTTAGCTTAGCTATCATTAAAGAACCTCATCGGCCATGCAGCTTGTATGAATCCAAAATACTTACAACTACGCGTAGACGGAGATGGACCCACCGTGTTGCCAAAAGTTCAATAGAAAGGTTGCCTGAAATCCGTGCCTCCGACTGAGACGCACGCATACGTACTTAAGGCATAATCGATTGCGTTGGCTGTACTAACGCGAACACTGACTTGCACATATGTGATATCACATCGATGACTACGCCTACCACACGTGCGGGTGCCCAAGCGGTATATATATATATATATATATATATATATACTGGGATGTGTCGCCGGAGAGTTCGACATTCGAGACCATATATACTAGGACGCTCCAGAAAGCACTCAACCTTGATACAGTCATTGCTCGATTCTGCTAAGAATCTATGCATACATGCATACACTATAGCTACAGTATATCTACGTGGTTATCTCGCGAAGCCAACCTGCTATTATATCTTCCTATACACGGATACGGCGTGCGTCATATCGACAGTGGTGAATAGATATAAATATCCTGATCCATAGAATTTCCCGGAACGTATATACACCGGCGCCATCCTACGCATTTCATAAAGCTAACGTTATAACACGTACCCAATTCGCACGATCTATGCAAGACTTAACAATCAATATCCAGAGAAAGATGTACCTTAGCGCCCCGCTAACCGCGACGATGCGTGTACGACCGATGATACATGCAATTGAATAAAAAAGATAATGCAACAGGTGTATGGCCACTCAAAGGAAAAGCAGTCGACAATCTCAAGGCAAACCAGGCCACGATAACCGGTAAGATATATGCATCAAGAACATAAGAAAAACGACACCGAACACCATCCTAGTATCCCATATACCACCCCCACCCACTAACGCCATACCCCCACGCAAACTCCTCCTATTTATCGACGTAAAAAGAAAATAATAATAATGATAAAAAAAAAAGGAAACATTTCATCATCATAATATACCATCATACGCCCGCTCAATAAAGTCATCATCACAACTTCAACAGTTCACTAGCCATAGGCGGAAACCCATAAGCCCTAACATTCCTCGCCTCCTCCTCCCTCTTCGCCGCATCAACAGGCGGCACACCCCTGCTCAAAAACTTGGGAATCGGCAGCTTGAATTCCAGAAACTTGGCGAGCAAGTTCCGCGGTACCGTCGCGCCGTCGCCTTGCTGCGCAGCCTTATACACAGGCGGCTTGATGAGGTGGGTCAAGTCTGGATAGCGCGGCTGTTGCGAAGGGACTGGCGGTCGTTGGTGCGCGCTGTAGCCCGGTGGGAGGATCTGTACCTCTGGCCGACGGTCGTATGCGTACGTGTAGTTCCCGCTGTATGGTCTGCTGGGGTATGAATATTGCTGCTGCTGCTGCTGCTGTTGTTGTTGTTGGAGCTGCTGCTGCTGCTGGCGCTGCTGCTGGATCATCGGATAGGTCTGTCGTGCGGGTGTGCGCGCCGGTGATGGTTGCGGTGGCGGGGCGGGAACGCTGGGCTTCGGTTGGATAGTGTGCGCGTCGCCAGCCATGTCGGTCGTGAGGCTATCGAGCGACTTGCCGCCGAGGAGCGACGAGTAATTAGACTGTTCGAGGATAATACGCATGATATCCGGCGTGAGGTCGATCTCGTCGCTGTCGTCAAAGTCCTCGCCGGAGTTGCCAGCGTCTTCATCAAGGTTGTTGAGTTCCATATTGTCGTCGGCGAGGGTATCCTGGGTGGGCTGCGGGAGGGCTGCCGTGGACTCGCCGGGGTCCGTGGCGGTTTGTGATGTACCTTGCTCGGTCTGGATGCTGGCTAGAACCTCATCGATATCGCCGTCACCGCTTACAGCATTAATGAATTTCTGCAGTTGCTCTTCCGAGAGGTCATCCAGGTTAATTCCAGCGCTGGCAAGTAGGTCGAGAACGCTGGCGTCTTCTCCCGTGCCATCGGCGGCCGCTGCCTCGTCGGTTGCGTCGGGTTGTTCGGCAGCGGGCTCGACAGCCGCAGCGTCGTCCAGCCTCATCTCGTCGACGGCGTCCGACTGGCCGATAAAAGTAGTAAGGAACGCATCGCGCGTGCTCGGAGACATCATGTCCAGCTGCAACTGTAAATCAGAAATGTCGGCATGGTCGGCATGCGGGTCCTGCATCGCTATATCTGTCGCCTCAGCAGCGGCCTCCGTCCCAAGCCGCGCTTCCACCATCTGAGGGTCTTCCTGCCCGAAATTCTCATCCTTAAGAGCAGCTTCGAGAGCAGCGATCTCCTCCATCGACAGTCCGCCCGCCTCAATCATCTGTTGCAAATCCTCCTCGGTAAGCTGGTCGAGACTCTCCGCGCCCGCATCAGCCTCAGCAGCTGCGTCAACTTGGGGAAGCGCAGCTTCAATCCCCAAGTTCTCCACCTCGTTCGGTGTCGTCTCCGCCGTACCCATCTCTGCCGCCTCATTCGCCGCCTGTGGAATCAGCGGAGGAGGCATAGTCGTCGACTTGCGCGGCGGACGCCCAATTATGGCATCAAACGCAGCATCAAATTTAGACGTCAACCCGTCATCCGCATCCTTTCCATCACCCTTTGCTCCCTGCCCGCCAGCGTTAGATCCAGCCCCCATAGGCGGCAGGTGCACCTCCAGACACTCTCTCAGTCCTGGATTACCCCAGATCTCCTGGCAGGCCGTCCTCCAAGTCTCGTAGTCGACATCGCCGTTCTCAAGCCAGTTCCTAAAGTTCTCGGCAGCGCCTTCCTGGTTGGTCAGGACGCCGGCCATGACTTGGGATGGGTTGTCCGTGAAATCGTCGTTCGCATTCCAGCAGGAGCTGCCGGGGGTTTCGTTCTTCTTCAGTTGGGTTTTGAATTCGCGCTTCGTCTTGCGTCTGTTGAATTCGGATTCCATCCAAAGTCGCTTCTTATCGCTGTTTTCGGCGCCGAAAAGCTTATTCGCACGACGAGAAACGCGGCCACGAAGGTCATTGTCTTTGTCTGTACATCATGAGAATCCATATTAGCATTATATTCAGGCCTAGAGCTACGACGACTGATAGGATGAGATGGGTATAGGGTGAATAGCATGAAGAACACCTACTTCGATCGCTATTCTCCTCTCTCCACTTCTTCTTCCGCTCGCGGTTCTCAGCACGGACGCGCTCCCGCTCAGCGCGAGTCTCAGGATCGGACTCGACGCCGCCAGCGTCCGGCGAGTGCCCAGCGTTACCCGACGAAATGCCCAAGTTATGCTGTGTCGTCGCCGAATCGCGCACCTGTCTCGCGAGCCAGCCGGCTATGTTCTCATCGTCCGGCGGCAGATCCGTCGCCGAGAACTGCATGTTGTCTCGCGGCGGTTGTTCCGAGTATGGGTTCTGTGGCTGCGGTGAGGACATTGCCGGCTGCTCCAGGGTGAGGAAAGCGTCGGGTGAAGGGATGAGGTCTTGCTTAGGCTGTGTCTGAACTGCTGGCATCGGTGGGGGGAGGATGATGCTCGGTGTGTCGGTGGGTGGAAGTGAGGCGAATCGAGGGTGTGGTGCGCGAGAGTAGGAGTCCGTAGAGGTAGGACGAGGCGGAGGGGTCATATCGACCCTCTGTCGTTTCTGTGGTGATTGCTGGGCGTCGTCGGCTGCCGGGGATACCTTTCGTTTGCGCGATACGTCGTCGTCCGTGACAGCCGCAGCGACGACAACCTCGGCGGGAGGAGGAGCGACGATTGCGCCGGTCGGCGGCGGCAGCGATTCATCTAGAGGTACAATAAAGCGTTAGCAACAGCACGATGACTAGCGCCAGGGACGTCCGCTATAACATCGACGAATTCTCGCAAAGCAGCATGCAGTTGCGATGAAGCCGAAGTCGACAGCGGCAAGACCACCCGGCCGCCACGTGGAGGAAGCAAGGACATACGGTTATCGGTACCACCCGTCATCGCGCCAGACGGGATGAGGAAAGGTTCGTCAAAGCAAGGGTAGAATGTGAATGGCGTCGATAGCCGCGGGTCGGGTAAGGTGGGCGACGTTCAACGATGGCGAGGGCACGAATTGAGGGTTTGGAAAGACAGAAATGTGGAGTCGTGAAGTTAATTAATTTTTTTTCAATAAACGCCCACAAAAAAACTCAAAACTCGAACAAACACAACACATCCCATTTACCTCCCGACAAACGCAACAAACGCACGCACGGCAGCTACAGCTTGTCACATACTAGTAGTAGATACACGTTATGAAGACTTGGACTTCGTCGCATCGCGAGATTAAGAATATAATTATTAGCTGCCGCCTGACGCGCGCAGGAATCGTCTATAAGCATATTATACAATAACCGAGGCCATGGAATCCACCCGCAAACAGAACCCGAGAACAATAGCCAGAACGACGAGTCAGCTACCCCTGCAGAATCGACCAAAGCTGGCCGGCTAGCTAGCCAAATGCAGCCAGCCAGCCGCCGCTGCATCCTGCCGGGCGCCCAAAGTAGATTATGGAGGGACAGACAGAAGAAAGGAAAGAGGCTGTAGCTGGTGTAAGGTAAGAGTAAGAGTTATACATCCGTTTTCCGTCGCCAGAACCCGCGTACATGATAGATAAAACAAAAGCCCAGCGCAATAGTATAAAGGAAAAGACAGCAATGAATAAAAAAAAGGTAAGGATAATTAGGACAATAATGATCGGGCGACGACAAAAGCGCCCGGGAAGGATAATCGATGAGCCGCAAACCGGCCTAAACAAAACAAATGAGACCCGGACCGCCCTTCAAATTATTCAATCGCAATATAAGCTGGTTTAACGTAAGTAGCAGTAGCCGTTTTCGAAAACGCAACCTGTAAGAAAGCACAATTTTTTTCGTCTGAACAGGCAAGACAGTGTATTTTAGCGCAGTGTAGACAGAATCCAGAAGTGTAGAAGGAAATGACAATAGAAAAAAAGGAACGATAGCCGCCTGTATCGTCAACCCAGAGACTCCGAACGAAAGGACAAAGACAAGACACAAAGATAGACATTAAGCGCATTAAATAGTACGGTGTCGAAGGAAGGATGGTTAAGAAGAATAGTAGAGCGACGAAAGGAGAGTCGAGAATATCAAGAGTGGTGGTATATATAACCGGGCAGAGCATGTGCTGTGCGGTGATTATTAGTCGATCAGAGAAGGTTGGCCTTCTTCCTCGCCGCCTTCTCGCTCTCCTCGATGGCCATGAAGCGGCGGATCTCCTGAAGCTTGGTGTTGAGAGACTTGATCGACTCCTCGGTGGCCAGCTCGGCAGGATTGATCGCATCCTCATCAGGGCGTTGGATCACGACAACTTCGAAATCGCCATCGCCATCCCGACCCGGTTGCGACTTGGGAGTCTCAGCAGGTGGATGGTCGAACCAGTGGTCCTTGGCCTTGAACTGGATCCAGTCGGCAAGGTCGGTAACGGCATCGCTGCCCTTAACCGCATACCACACCGCCACGCGCTTCGGGGTAGCGCTCGTGTTCGCCATGGGACTGTCCCCATTCGCATCAACGTCGGGGATGGGGGTGGCAGCCGCGCCGGTGCCGTTAGTCTCAGGCTGCGCCTCACCCGTCGGGTGGTCGAGCTTCTTGTGCTTCCGGCACATGATCCACGAACCCCACTCCGACCCGCGTTCGGGGCCCGGAGCGAAGAGGTGGTAGCTGTTCCCTAGAAGATCCGTCCCCAGGCTGGTGCTGCACCGTGGGTCCATAGTCCGTCTCTTCGACCTATCCTCGCCATCAGGGAACTGTAGTGGCGTGCGAAGATTGCGAACCACATACCACTGCTGCAACTCCAAGCGATCAATATTGTAGTCTTTCGTGTCGCGCGCGTCCTCGAGCTCGGCGATGAGCTTGGCGAGGCGAGCGGTGTTGCCAACAGCCTGCAGCTTCTGCTCCTGGATGGTGCTGCGCTTGGTCTCGAAGCCTGTTGAAGGAATATGTTGTTAGCACGTGATCACGGGTTTTAGCGGGGATCAGGGAGGCGCTCACGTTCGCTTTCAATCTTGATCTCATCCCAGGTCTTGCGTCTGAGAGCTTTCAAGCCTGCCTCTAGATCAACATTGATGTTCTCTCGGATCACAGGAGACGTAACAGCAATCTGCATCAGCTTCTCGAGAACGAAGATGCGGATCTCGCTATCCTCGAACGACGTCCATTTCCCCTCTTCGAAAGACCCAAGCTCGACGAGGAGCTCGAAAACGTGAACCCAGAAGTCGTTGGAGTCCCCGCTGGTCTTCTTGATCGCGTCGATGGCCTTGTCGACGGCCTGTTTCTCCTCGGTTGTGAAGGTGCCCTTGTTGACAGGCAGTTTTCCGTCGGGCCGCGGGGCAGCTTCCTTCTCGAGGGGTATTTCCTGGATGGCGATGAGCATGCAGGAGATGAGCGATTTCAGAGTCGATGCGGACCACTGCGAGACGGGGTCGTCTATCGCTTTGAAGTGGCTGCGGGGGACGCCCAGGTCGTTTCCGAACCGAAGCGTGAAGTCTCGGATGGCGCTATCCACACAAACCCAATTAGCACGGACGAAAAAAAGTCAAATCATGAAGGGGTAGCTCACATCTTCGCGTCCAGGCACTCGTCGGAGAACTCTACTTCGATTGGCTCGAAAGTCGGTGGCTCGACCTTACACGGTCTCTGCTGGGGACCCGACTCGGAGAACCGGCCGACACCGTGCAGCTCGAGCCGCCGTTTCTTCAGCGCATCTCCGTTGGTAGCGTCAACCAGGCGATCCGTGGTGGGAAGCTCGAAATCGCCCATGGTGTATTTGCGTGAGTCCGCGCGCTTGCGTTTCGTGCCGTTCGACAGATTCGAGTCGGAGAAGGCCTCGTGGCCGGAGTCGTAAGGCGTTGGGAGAAAGTCGTGGCCGTTGCCGTTGGGTCCGGATCCTCGGCGGCTGGTGAACAGCAGGTCCGGGGACGATGCGATCTTTTTCAGCTTGAGAGACTGCTCCGTGATGCGATGCGCCGTCGGTCAGCATACTGCGTTTATGTTTGCCCTGGCAACCCTACGCGATTCGAGTTGCGTCGGTGGAATGAAATGAAATGAAAACTCACCTCGCCGCCGTCGTCAAGCGACGTCTTGGGCTTGCAGGCCAGACACTTGCAGATGGCCCGGCACTTGGGACAGGCCCATTGCGCTACCGACGGGTCCAGCCATTTGTGCTGCTCGAATTCGGGCTCGCCGGGGTGGTATGCGCGAATCTCGTCCTTCGTGTACTTTTCCGCCAGACAGATGCGATCCGTGCTGTGGGAGACCGTCGGTTAGTTTTATTTTGTCGACAAACACGGCGCGTCGCTGCAACCTCTCGACTCGAGTACTCGAACTCGGCCGACGAGACCCAAAAAAGGAGCATTTAGAAAAAAAAAATGGCTTACTGATATCGCAGACCGCAGGGCCGTGGCTTGTTATCCTTGCTGATGATGGCGGTGCATTGCAGGAAATGATCGTATCGCTTGATGTAGCCGTGGCACTGGTGGCAGGAGTTCAGGCCCTGTTGGTTGGGGTCGACGGACTGGATCAGGACCTCGGGCACGAGCTTCTTCATGAAGTCCAGTCTCTCCAGACGCATCTGCTCGTTCTTGGTGATCTTCTTGGTGCCATTGGTCGGTGTTTCGCTGCCGTCCTGGGCGGGTGTCGAGCGCCCGTTGGCCCCGTTGAGCTTTGGCGTCGGAGCCATGGTGGGAAGAGGTGATATTAGGGAGTGTGTGTGGATACGACGGACGTGGACGGCGCGTCTTGTCCGCGTGGGATGAGGGCGATGGCGGTAGCGAGGGATGGCTGTTTGGCTGGGGTGGCGATGGCTGTGCGATGTTTGTGCGGCGTCCGGCCGGGTTTGTTTCGAGCTGCTGGGTGCTGCGGATGCACGTGTCGACGGCCGACGGGACTCGAGCGTATATCTGACGGATAACGAGAGAGAGTTGTTTTTAAGAAAAGATAGAAAGGTTGAAGCCAAATGAAGGGAAACAGTGGCTGTTGACAGCTGGTGAGAGCGAGGGAAATTCTGAAAAGTGAGCGCGTAGGCGTGACAAAAAAAAAGGAGAGAGAGGGAGCCCGAGATTAATTAGCGGATAGCGCAGGCAGGCAGGCAGGCAGGCAGTCTATATACGTATGCCCGAACACAACAGCGGCAGCGAAGACTAATTAAACGGGCTGATCGACTCGAAATTTATTCGACGGCAGCCAGCCAGCAACGAGTGATTATATTATTAACTGCCCGCCGCTGCAGCGAATTCGCGGTCGATGATGTGTTTTATATATGCACTCGTCAAGACGGCCGACGCATTGGACGTATACAGCACTGGTGATACCAATCCAATGGAGTAGAAAAGTATTATGGAATTATAATTAGCAGTGCGAATGATGATGACGATGACGGTGCAAAAGCTAGCGGCTTTGAAGAATGGGCGAGGGCAATGCAGGAAAATCGGGCAGGCAACGGCTCCGGTCGAGGCTGATGCTACGCAGCCTCGCTTGACGGGACGCAGCTCGAACGTCTACGGTAGACGTTTGTTCGCCGGGCCAAAAAAGAGGGCGGGAGGCGACGACGAGGTGCTGCAGACGAAGGACGAACAGATTCGATGAGAAGACACAGCAGACGACGATGGGAAAAGTAAAAGAGGGAATGGGAGAAAGGGGAGATGGAGAGAGGGAGAGGGAGAGAGTGTGAGAGAAAGAGTAAGGGAGAAGGAAGGTCGACGGAATGGAGGACGAGGGATGGATATTAAATTATTCTGCTGCAGTGCACGGGGGCCAGCAGCAGCGACGCATACATTTCGTTCATATTATACACACTACTCCAGACACTTAGACGCAGACCCCATATATTACTACCATCGGTAGCACTAGCCCGGGGCGATAACAGCCAGCGATAGTAATAACAACAATAATAATAGCAGGGCGGTATTAAGGAATATCCTTCTACGATATTTAAACCTTCATTCAATCAGTCAGTCAGTCCATCCAAGCAAGCAAGCAAGCAAGCAGGTAGACGATGCTGCTTGCTTTCCTGCTGCTGCTGCTTGCTTGCGTGGGTGGCAGGCAATAAAAGGAAATAACGTTAACTTTAAAACTGCGCGCTGCAGGACGCAGAAGAAAGGGGAACACCCGCAACATTCGCTCGCCAGCGTCGATGCATATACAGTATACTATACTACATGCACATACGTACATACGACATTGGATATTAGGATCTCTAGCTGTCGACCGTACTATATTTATCCCCGCAAGTCTTCGACGCTCGACGGCACTCGCCGGCTGACGGCAAGTCCCAAGGTTGCATCTACGAGGAATATCATTATATTATATCTATCATTAGGAAAAATTAATCATCTCGCTAGACGCAGCGCATAGACGTATACAACTTTTGCACTAAAGTTCTCCATTGCATCCCCTATTTAAAATTCCCCCCTCGACGGATCCGATTGATACAGGTGTCTGAAATGAACCATCAATCTGGCAGCTAGCCTCGCAGCTACAGCATAACACAGCATGAACTCGAATACTCCCATCCTCACTATATACGCACATGTGGAAGAAGCATGTGGGTGCTGCACTGGGTTAATCCAGTCGCTTGTTCATTCAATTCAACAGTCTGCAGCATGCAGCACAATTTTAATTCTGCCTCTTTCGCGTGCGTCTATATATACACTATCCCTTTACTATCCTGCTTTTAAAATTTGTCGACGGCACTAGGCCAATTTAACGTTCTTCCCGTACTTCGTTTTCTTGCTTTCTCTCAGGAAGAAAAAACCTCATTCCCATCCCACCTGCCCGCCTGCTGAAACAGCTGTTGCCTCCCTACTATACGCATTTACTAGTATACTCGACTCGGGATGCGATATTTCCATTTTGCACGCCGGCGGACGATTGCATTTTACAATTTGTATGTTTGTTCGTGCCGATGCAATAGGATGGGATCTAGAATCAGATCCCCCAGTTCGAATTCGCGCCCCTCGCCCGTGCCGCAAGTAAAGGTTGATTCCCCAGCAGGGTTCACCCACACCAGTATTTAGTACAGTACACACACATCCAATTCATCTTGTGCTCTTTTGCCCATCGCGACCTGGATTTTCACCCCTTCAGGCCACGCGCTGCTGGGAAGTGCATGCATGCCCTGCACTTTCACGCCCGCCTCCACCGAATCCATCCATCGCCCCCCTGTCGACGATTCTTTCTTTTCGGTCTGTTTCTTGTTTCTTGTTTCTTGTTTTGCAATCGCGCTGCGCTGTGCTGTGCCTGGGCCTTCGAAATATCCCCAGGCGCCCCCACATATTGCATCCACACTTTAACGAACAGAGAGACAATACAGACAACCGGCCGGCTCGCGGTGTAAAACAGAGGCCATGTCATGACCGGCACAGTCCAATACAGGCGACTAAATTCCAGCCCGTGCGGGCCCCGAACCGCCTGCAGACAGATAGACACTCATCCATCCATCCATCCAACCATCCGTCTTTAAAATACGTATGTATGTATGTAGGAGACATACATAAGCGTATTCATGTATGTATGTAGTCGACGATGAATGGGATGTATGGACGGGATGGGATACACACATAGTATACAACCTGCAGCTGTTAACTTTATGCGCGGTTCCAGGGAGTCCTGCCTAGTGGCTGATCCGTCCTGCGCACCTGCAGCCCGCCCTCTGCTCGAATCAGAAGCAAGTCCTCGCCGCCAGGACAAGGAGCGTAATTAGTGGATGGCAGACATCGACGGCGTGTCTGTAAGTAAGTATGCGAATAGCTGTGCGGAATATGTGCGCACACTGTCGAGTCTATACTCGACGGTGTGGGTTCGATCGCCCCTCCTTCGACCTCCAAACACCGAGCTATTTCGTGCCAAGTTAGCTTTCACTAGTCTAGATGTGAAGTAGCTAGTCGGCCGGGTCAGGAACCGGATCACCCACACACCCTCACGATGATGATGCTGTGCTTTACAAGTAAAAATGTTGGCCAGGGCTGCACTGTTGGTTACATGTGGCGGCTGGAACTTACCATCATCATTCAATTATTAAACGACTAATAAATCTTGTCATGCCAGCGCTCACGTTGTTGGCGACCGGACCGGGAGCGAGCCAGCTGAGGCGAGGCCGAGTCTGATCCTGCTGATCTGAGGAAATGAAGTCAATCGAGCCAGCGATATTAAGCATTACCCGTTCATTTCATCATTCACGTCAGATCGAATCTACCACCACCACCACCACCACCACCACCAAAGCAAGCAACAGTCAGCTGTCCGCGGAATTCTCCATCCCTTCCTTCCTTCCTGACTTCCGTCCCCGAGGCTAGAGACTACCGACCGACCGACCGACCGTCCTTCCTTCCTCCCCTTTCCCCGTCGCGTCTAGAATAGCCCCAAGAAAAAATAAGAATACAAAAAAAAGGGCGTCTGACGACACTAACCTTAAAAAACGAAATCCGGGTTCTGCCTTTGCTCCTCGCATGCAAGACCACGGTAGGTACTCACCCAAGTACCCAGGCTGGTATCCCCACCGCCGTCGATACCTCCCCAGCAGCCTGTAGACGCCCAGCTGCATCGGTACTCAATACCGCACCTGGACAAAATACTGGCAACGACCCACACGGCCGCAGAGCCAGATATCCCGGCTAGCGTCATGCAGGAGAAAGGAAGGCGAGGCGCTAGGCTAGAGCGCGCAGGCTGCGTGGGATTGGCCCGGCCAGGTACCACGGCCGCCGCGAGCTAGCTTTGGCCGAATTAATACTCCCAACCAGCAGCTGAAAGAAGAAACGTGCATCTATCCATCCTTGTGAGGAGCAGGCTAGTAAAAAGTAGCTTCGAAAGTAGCTGCGAGAGCCGGCCCATGAATGTCGAAAAAACATCAGGGGAGATTCTTTTTTCTATTCACGAGCACAAAGCTAGCCAAAACGGTTGTCGCCGGATCTAGATGCCTTGTGTCTACGGTAGATTATCATCAGACACTGCAATGTCGGTCGTAATTGCTCGCTCGCTCGTACATACGCACCAACCTCCATTCATATGATGGGAAATACGGCGGCTGTGGGATATAGCTGCCATCCATGGTCGAGACACTCTATCTATACTGACCCTATATCACGAGCATCCACATCGTCTCCACACCACTCATTAGGTCATCAATGTTGGTTGGGTGGCTCGCGTTTTCGACGGACCTCGAACCTCTGTCTTGCAAAACTTGCCTGTGCTTAGTATTAAGACCCCGGGTTCTATATTGTTATAACCGCACGACGAAATGGGTCCGCATGGTTGCACATGCCGCCTCAAGTCTATTGAAGGCAATATCGCTCCAGCAGCCAAGCTAACGCGAGGCTAAGGTTAATATCGCGTCGGGGCCGCGCGAATACTGATTCGATCGAGCGAGGCGGGTACTTCACCCACCTCCCCGTAGACGGCAAATGAGAGGGATGTGTATGGACGTGCCGTGCGTGTCATATCATGTCATCGGTTCAAGCCGAGCGCGACGGACGTACGTAGACGTACGTACGTATGTGAACGTGTCGTAATTGTACGTAAGCTCAGCATACCGAGCTTCTGTGGATTTCCTTCTTTCTGCAAAAGAAATTCGAAACAAAAGCAGGCGGGCAAGACAGCTGCGATAACACGACGGGAGGGAAAAGGGGTGCGGTGCGGTGCGGTGCGTCTTTGCACAGTTCGACGCGAGAGGGTGTGTGTGTGTATCGGATACACAGTTCGAAATAACAAGGGTGGTTTCTGTCTCTCCCTTGAATTCGACTCGCTTCGATTCGATGCGGTGGGACCGACCGGCCGCCGGCTGGTGGTTGGTGATGGCCGATGCATCGATGCGTTGGCTACCTGCAGATGGATGGAAAGACAGCCAGACAGGACGGCACGATGGATTTGATGGCATGGCATGGCATCTATCATCAATGCGAGGCTGACATGCGACCGACGTCGCTTCGAGTTCGTTCACATACTTACTTAGTAGCACATAGATGTTGGCATGCACACACCCTCTCTCCTCATTTTCCTTTTTGCAATCCTATCCTATCCTGTCCTCCCGATTGATGCCAGTTTGAGATGTGCATGCATGTGCGTGTCTCTTCGTTCGCTCATTCGGTGTGGACGTGTGAGATGCTGGAGGATATGTCTGTCTGTATGTATGCATGCAGTGCATCCCCCCTTTGGATTGCCTGCCGTCTACCGATTACCCGGCACAGCTGTGATGCGGGCCCGTCGACAGGAGCTAGATCGGATCGGGTCGCGGCGCTAGCGTCTCCATCGACGGCTGGTATGTTCTTCTACATACATCTGCCGCTCTCAGGAGACGGAAGTCACGACAGGACAGGCAGGCAGGCAGCATCACTGAGATGGACCCGTCGGTCCAACTGACGATACGCAAGCGGATGCTAATGGATATGTACGTTTGTATGGACGTGTGGATGTGCAGCAGGCGACCGTCAATGCCCTGATGGACGGCGATGACTTTTGAATCAATCGGCATCGAAAGTGACGCGACTGGCCGGATTCCTATTTCCTCGGCGAGATAACTGGCTGGACGAGGGTTGAACTTTGGGTTGGGGGGCCAAAGCAGCTGCCTGGTATGTATTGCTGTTTCCTCGCATCGCACATTCCTGCATGCGTCCGTCGACGGCACGTCCTACCTACAGCGCCTTTCTCGATCGCCCTCGTCGCTAGCTCGCTCCAGTCGCTTCAAGTCGGCCATCGGTTGGGACTAACGTGAATCAGTCAGCAAAGTATTGTCCTTCAGCGTTTGATTCTGGTGGAGCCCGCCCCGAGCACCTCGCCTCGTTTGGCTGAGGTGCAGCATAGCAACGGAGCCCGCTTGTGGTTTCGAGCGCCAGAATAGGTCATCGCGGTGGAGACAAACACGAAACGCGCCGCTGCTTTGACCGGGCAACCTCTGAGGGTAATATAAGTGTATGTGCTACGAAGTAATAATCCGTTGGTGAGCATGCATCGGCTGTATGTTTGTGCTTCGACGGTGGTTGCAGTTTCGTCCCATGCGGGAAGGCTGATTGACATCCTTCGCCTTTAATTGGCGGTGCATCCTCCTTGCGTCGGAGGGAAGGGAGAAGCATTTCCACGCTGCGATCGATCGCTTGCTATAGTTAGCGGTGTGTAGCAGTATGTGCTTCACTTCGTACATACCAAGACATGCGATGCACGGTCAGGTCATAGTCAGAACGGCGGCTTCGCTGATAGAATCATTACTTGGTACATGTACCTTACTAGTAGCTGGCTCGTATGTAACTGCTGGATGAAGGCGCGGTTGATTGATTGATTGAGATAACTAAATTCTGATTCTTGTGATCCATCCGGGCCCACTGTGCGGCGCCTGTTGGGATAAAAATGGCAACCATCTGGGGCCTCAGCGGATATATGGACGAACATTGGAGAATTCGAATGCGCCTCTGAGTTCTTCCTCGTATCCCGCCTCTCGTCCTATCATCTCTGCATGTGCTGCTTTTACCTCCAGTGCTAGCATCAAACTGAAGTTTGCCCGGCGCTGACCTTCCAATCCCGACTGCCTGGAAGGTTCAACGTCGACACGATAACGCAAACGGCGCACCACAACACCCACCCAATAAAACATACAGCTGCAGCCCATCGCCAAAGGAACCCGACGCTCAACCTCAAAGCCATCCTCGCCGTCCCTACAGCACCCGTCACGCTCGCCCTTTACCAGCCTCTCCGTCTCCCGAGACTCACTCGCTCAACCTCCACCGGGCTCCAGCGACGGCCGTATTTTCCCAGACCGCGTTTTTCCCATTGACGATCCAAGGCCGTTTCCGAGGGCATCGGAGCTTTCCCCGCCTCTCGCGAAACCGACAGACAGTCCGCAGGATATCCCAATGAAGGCGGTCCCGCTTTCGATCCATTGGCACGACGAGAACCAGCCCGTCTATTCGGCTCACTTTGAGCCGAACGGGAAGAGACTAGCTACAGCCGGTGGAGACAACAATGTCAGAGTACGTCTGGCTGGATGAACATCGACCGTACCATCGATCTGAGGCTAATATATTCGCGCTTGACGCGCCTGCGATCCAGCTCTGGTTGATAACCGGCGGTGAGGACAAGAAGGTCACGTACCTGAGCACGCTTGCAAAGCACACGCAGGCCGTGAACGTCGTACGATGGTGTCCCAGAGGTCAGTACCCATTACCTTTGCAAAACCATATCGATGCGGTATATCGACAGCATGGTGGATCTGACGGTACGATCGATGGACACATCTAGGCGAAATGCTGGCCTCGGCTGGAGACGACGGCAATGTCATTCTCTGGGTCCAATCCAACTCCCACTCCACGAAGGCATCGTACGGCGAAGACGACTCCGATGATAAGGAAACCTGGAGGCAGAAGCATATGTGCCGTTCGATGGGTTCGGAGATCTACGATCTGGCTTGGTCGCCGGACGGAGACTTCTTCATCACAGGGAGCATGGACAATGTCGCCAGGATATACGATGCTCAGAAGGGTATGCTGCCGGATGGAGGAGACTTGTACAGGTTGGCGGTGGAGCAGCTGCTGACACTACCACTCGCCCGCCAGGTTCGATGGTCCGCCAAATCGCCGAACACAGTGCCTACGTCCAGGGCGTCGCGTGGGACCCCTTGAACGAATACGTCGCAACCCAGAGCTCAGATCGTTCCGTGCACATCTACGCGCTCAAGTCGAAGGACGGGCAGTTCAGTCTGTCTCAGCACAACAAGATCTCGCGGATGGAGCTCCCGCCTATTCGCAGGAACCCGTCGGCCAGCCCGGCACCGCCGGACCTGCCGCCCACATCGAGGCCTATAGCTTCGGATCTGACGGTTCCGCTGGCATCGCCTGTCCCGTCAGCTCCGGGCACGCCTACCTCCTTCGGTCTGCCGATGCAACCGCCGGTCGTCGCGCATAGTCGCGCGTCGTCGTTCAGTTCCTCGCCGTCGCTGAGGAGGTCGACGTCTCCGTCGCCCGCGCTGCCGCTTCCAGCTGTCAGACCCGTTGATTCACCGAAGCTGCTTAGCATGGGCGTCAAGAACCACATGATGTACTGCGATGACGCCATGACGTCGTTCTTCCGTCGTCTGGCGTTCACGCCGGATGGGAGTCTGCTGTTTACACCTGCCGGGCAGTATAAAGTCACGCATCCGCCGAACGCGGACGGTGTGAAGGCTCCCGATGAGGTTATCAATACCGTCTATATCTATACTAGAGCAGGCTTGAACCGACCGCCGATTGCGCATCTGCCCGGCCACAAGAAGCCCTCCGTAGCTGTGGCTTGTTCGCCGATTCTATACACGTTCCGAAAGTCTTCCGTCCAGACGAAGCACATCACGGTTGACACATCGTCGGCGGATGAGTCGATAAGCTCGCTGCCTCCTCCAGCTATCAACACGGAGATGGACCCTCCTCCGACTACGAATTTGCACAACTCGCCGCCTGCGCCGCCTAGCGTTCCGGGCAATGCGGCGTTTGCTCTTCCGTATCGGATGGTCTATGCGGTTGCGACAAAGGACGCCGTTCTCATATATGACACCCAGCAGCAAACGCCCCTTTGCATCGTTAGTAACTTGCACTACGCGGCGTTCACAGACCTAACCTGGTGAGTTGTTTTTGATCATTCCGTATATAGCGTATAACAAAATCTAATGAATTTCGAAGGGCGCCTGATGGGAATACGCTGTTGATGACGTCGACGGATGGCTTCTGCTCGGTCGTTGCCTTCAGTCCGGGCGAATTGGGCAACATTCATAGCCCAAATCTTGTCTCCAACCCGATGGCGTCGAGTTCCTCCGCCATATCACCACCTGTCATTGGGGCGGAGCCGCCGGTTAAACGCCCACCATCGCCGTTCCTTGTCTCCGGGAGCTCTCGTATCCCCACGAACCCTGTCCGCAGCATCAGCAGCTCCGCCATCAACACGCCGACGCCCTTTACGCCAGGGTTCAATCCAGCTGACACGGGAGATATCCAGTCCAATCCGACTCCGGTTGTGTCTACGATCCCGAGTGTCAGTAGCAGTGTGAGCGGGTTCTCTCTGGGCACATCAACGCCTTGGAAGACCCCACCGGCGACACCGGCTGCTGCAGCCAACCTCCCCGCGGCCACCCTTCCTCCAGCGGCTGTCTCACCTGCTATCATGCCCACCATCCCTGGTGCAACTCCACCGACCGTCCTGGGGAAGCGAGAGAGCGGCGAGGTCAAGACAGAAGGAAGCAGTGTGCCCGAGGCAGGTTCATCAGTGCCTGTGAAAGAGGAGACCACCGAGGCAGACCAAGGCGGCGATAAGAAGCGGCGAAGGGTTGCCCCGACGTTTGTTAGGAACATCGGCGAGGATCATCTCGACGGACCGAAAACATAACACCGGGAAGCCCGGTCTCGTATGCTTTCCGTGGTATGTTTCTTCTAGCTGGTTGGTTTTCTCGGTGCTGGGATTTCAGAAATGGATTTATTTCGCTGCCTGCATGACGACTGATTCTATTCGATTTTTCTTCTCTTTCTCGCTGTACCGATAGCTGGGTTTATACTAGATGTGTGAAGGCGTCTGACGAAGTGATGTTTTGTTTTCTTCTTTCTGCGTTTGCATGCTCGGGGCTTTTATTTCGTTTTTGATTAATGCGCTGCTCTTTGCACCTCCTACTTGTTCCTTCCTCTCTTCTCCGAGCCTTGTTCTACCGTTCGCTTGAGTGTATTTCTACTTATATTTTACTCTGAGGGTAATCGGCGGGTTCGATAGGACCGCAATGGAATGGATAACGAATATTGTTTAATGATGCTTTGAACTCGGCCGGCTGCATAGAGCTGTAGCGGCCGAGGTATTTTAAAATTTACGCCCTCTATCCAGGCCATGCAAGCTGGAGTGAAGTTTATATTGTTTAATAACAATCGACTGGCCTCTTCGTACATTTATATTAAATCATGTCCGTCGTATTCGTGAACCTGCATGACACCGTGAAGCGGCGGCGGCTGCAGCTGCGACGTATGTACGTGACGTCTGCAGCCACAGCAGCGCACCGCGACAGCGTTAAACCGGAACGGGCACACTTTACGCGTTGTTAGTTGAAGCTCGGACCTCGAGCAACTCGCGTCGTTCGCCCTCTCCTTTCGAGTTCCCCTAGCTTCATTCTTCCTTCTACTGTCTTTGCTCCTTCATATCGACTCTGCCAGAGAAACCAACGGTTTCTTACCATTTTCATTGCAGAAGCTTTCGTTGATCCTTTTACTCTTTTTCTCCCTTCGTTATCGAATTGGATACGTACCATACAGCCTTCTGATATCGGTACGTATACCGCATACCGATACCGATAACGAACGACTCGCGAACAAAACAAGCGTTCGACTCGTGAATAACCTCGCGGGCCCAAACTTACCTCGACGGATATCCCTATCCTTCCACGACCATGGCGCCGAGTACGGCCAAAAAGCCATCAGCGGGCAATGGGCCGTCGACTCCCGCCTCGGCGTCCGGCCCCAAACAGCGCTCCCTCTTCACCTTCTTCCAAAAGGTCGCGAGAGAAGACCAGCCGGCGGCTTCCAGCACGACGACAACCGACAAGATGGACGAGACCCCTGCTGCCGCTGCTGCAGCAGAAGAGGAAAGCATGCTTCCGCCGCCGCTTAAGCCGTCTGCTTCGAGATCCTCGCTTAAGTCCCGTCATGCACCTGGCGCGGGAAAACCGAAGGGCGGGTTCGTGACGCCGGTTGCTAGCAGCGATCCGGCTAGGGCTTCGAGTCCGGTGAACGGGGTGGAGGATGACATGAATGGTATGTATCTTTTGCTATATTTTACACTCATCTTATCATCTCTATGCACATAGCATATTGTCCTATCAGTCTAGTGGAGTTGCATCATGGGTTTCGTGCACGTTGACTAACGATGGGTTTGTTGCAATGCTGTAGGGTTGAAGCTGAACTCGTCGGTGGCGAGGACGTCAAAGTCTGACATCAAGCTGGCGGATGCGTCCAGTCCTTTGGGTAGAACCGTATGTTGTTCCATTTCAATATCCTTGGTGTCCTTCTTTAGACATCCTTAGACGGCTGCTTCTGGCATGTACTCTAAGTTGTTTGGTGGTACTGTTCTGACATTGGCCGGGTGTATTCTAGGGAAGGAGAAAGGTCAATTACGCAGAAGCAGACTCTGAGGATGACGACGAAGATATGGTCGGCACCGGCAGGAGAAACAGCAAGCGAACATCGAAGCGACAGAAGATCGTTGTTAGTGACGACGAGGACGAGTTTGTGGCCGCTGCAGACTCACCCGAGGCGGATGATGCAGAAGAACAGGAATATGGACTTTCCGGTGAGACGTTACGCCGTCGCTCTTACGGGATGCTGTTTTATGCTAACTTGAGAGTATATAGACGACGATCTGGATGACTTTATAGTAGATGATGACGACGATGACGAAGACGGCTATGCACAGAAATCGAGAAAGAGGAAGAGGTCGGAGAAGAAGACGCCGACGAAGAGGTCTTCTGCCGCGGCACCATCTTCACCGCCTCGATCATCTCCACCACCTATCGCGTCAAGCAGCGCCAGCGGAAGCGCTCTAAAGTTCAGATACGATCCAACCACTGCCTCGTCCTCAGCAGCCGGCAGCCACGCCTCAAGACCCTCGGCCGTACGCTCTCAAAGCAGCAACAAGTCCATCGAGAAGCCAAAGCTGAAAGCCAAGGAGGACGAAATCCGCTACCCCTGGCTCGTGGACATCCAAGACAAAGATGGCAACCGGCCCGGTGACGAGGATTACGATCCTCGCACCCTTTTCATCCCCAAATATGCATGGAATAAGTTTTCACCGTTCGAGAAGCAGTACTGGGAGATCAAGCAGGATCTCTTCGACACGGTCGTGTTTTTCAAAAAGGGCAAGTTTTACGAGCTCTACGAGAACGACGCGACGATTGGAGCCCAGCAGTTCGACCTCAAGCTCACGGATCGCGTCAACATGCGCATGGTCGGCGTGCCGGAGTCCTCGTTGGACATGTGGGCGTCGCAGTTCATTGCGAAGGGCTACAAGATTGCAAGGGTAGGTCAGAAAGAGACCGCGCTGGGGAAGGAGATGCGCGAGAGCGATACGAAGAAGAAGGATGCGGATAAGGTTATCCGTCGGGAACTGGAGTGCGTGTTTACAGGCGGCACGCTCGTGGATGAGGCGATGTTGCAGAATGAGATGGCGACGTATTGCGTGGCGATAAAGGAAAGCGTGGAGGACGGCGTGCCGTCGTATGGTATATGTTTCGTCGATACCGCTACCGGGTGCTTCTCGCTCGCGGGGTTTCAGGATGATGCCGATGCGACCAAGTTTGAGACTCTGGTGGCCCAGATCCGTCCGAAAGAGCTGGTGCTGGAGAAAGGGTGTCTGTCGACCAAGGCACTGCGCATCCTGAAGACGAACACTGACCCAATGACGATATGGACTTACCTCAAATCTGAGAGGGAGTTTTGGGATGGCGAGCATGCGATTCGCGAACTTGAGTCCAGCACGTACTTTGACAAAGACGGCGAGACGACATGGCCTGAGGCACTGGAGAAGTCGCGCGATAAGCTTCTTGTCATGTCTGCGTTTGGCGGGCTGGTGTGGTATCTGCGCCAGCTCAAAATTGATACGGATCTAGTCAGCTTGGGCAACTTCCAATGGTACGATCCGATCCGCAAGTCGACGTCTCTCGTCATGGACGGGCAGACGCTGCAGAACTTGGAGATTTTCTCCAACTCCTTCGACGGCGGGGCTGCCGGGACGCTCTTCAACCTCCTCAACCAGTGCATCACTCCGTTTGGCAAACGCACATTCCGTCAATGGCTCTGCCACCCGCTCGCTGATGCTAGAAGAATCAACGCCCGTCTGGACGCTGTCGAGGCCATCATGGCAGACCCCACGCTTCTGGACACCTTTTCATCACAGCTGAATAGACTTCCCGACCTGGAGCGTATGATCTCGCGCATCCATGCCGGCAGTTGCAAACCTGCCGATTTCCTACGCGTCATCGAAGGTTTCGAGCAAATCAACCTGACGATGTCCGAGATCAAAGCCTACGGCGGCGGTGGCGAGGGTGTCATAGCAGACCTCATCACCAGCATGCCGGATCTAGACAGCCTTCTCGAGCCTTGGAACACAGCTTTCAACCGCAAGGAGGCTAAGGACGGAAAGCTGATTCCCGAACCCGGCGTCGAGCAAGACTTTGACGACTCGCAAGACATCATCACGCGCATCGAGCAGGAGCTGCAAGACATGCTGCAGAGCTACCGCTCCAAGCTCAAGTCCTCGGCGCTGCGGTTCTGCGACAGCGGTAAGGAGATCTACCTGGTCGAGGCGCCAGTTAAGGTCAAGGTGCCGGACAACTGGATGCAGATGAGTGCTACAAAGCAGGTGAAGCGATACTACAGTCCTGAGGGAAAAGCCAAGGTTCGCGAGCTGCAGGAAGCCCGTGAGCGCTATGCGCAGATCCAGAAGGAACTGCTCGGCCGGTTCTGCACACGCTTCGACGGGCAGTACGCTGAGTGGTTCAAGGCCGTCAAAGTGATCTCGCAGCTGGACTGCCTGATCAGCTTGGCAAAGGCGTCGCAGGGGCTTGGGGAGCCATCGTGCCGACCAAAGTTCGTGGAGGCGGAACGCAGTGTGCTCGAGTTCGAGGAGCTGCGGCATCCGTGTATGGTTGGTGCTGTGGGTGACTTTATCCCGAATGATATTCGACTGGGAGGGAAGAATGCAAAGATTACGCTGTTGACAGGTGCCAATGCGGCGGGTAAATCGACGATTTTGCGAATGGTAAGTGCTCTCTGTCTGGATCGTGCGAGGTGTGGAAATGCTGATTGTTTGGTCGGGCAGACGTGTGTAGGTGTCATTATGGCACAGATTGGCTGCTATGTGCCTGCTGTGTCGTGTCGGATGACGGTAGTTGATCGCATCATGTCTCGTCTGGGTGCGAATGACAATATTTTCGCCGCGCAGTCGACATTCTTTGTCGAGCTGTCGGAAACCAAGAAGATCTTGAGCGAGGCGACGCCGCGGTCTCTTGTCATTCTCGACGAACTCGGCCGTGGGACATCCTCTTATGATGGGTACGGCTAGCTACTACCCCATCTCATCTACAAGACAATCTTTATATGATGGTTGCTAACTATTCTGCTTTTAGCGTCGCTATTGCGCAAGCGGTGCTCCACCATGTCGCGACACACATCGGTGCAATTGGCTACTTTGCCACACACTACGGCTCCCTCGCCGTCGAGTTCCAAGACCACCCCGAGATCCAGCCGCGACGCATGCGCATCCTCGTCGACGACGACCAGCGTAACATCACGTTCCTGTATAAACTCGAAGAAGGCGTTGCGGAGAAGAGTTTCGGCATGTACTGCGCTGCGATGTGTGGTATCGATCGCAGCATCATCGATAAAGCGGAGGAAGCCGCCGCGATGTTTGAGCATACGAGTCGTCTGCGGGAGGGGCTGGAGAAGGCTCGAGAGGGATGTTATGTCCCGCTGGGCTTGCAGAGTGATCTGGCGTGGTTGGTGAGAGGGGAGCTTGGTGGAGATGTCGGCAAGATGGCCATGGAGACGATGATGCGGGCCATCAAGGCGCTTTAGAGGTATTTGATGGGTATACTCGGGTAATAGACGGCGTGGCGACCATGCATGGCTGTTATATTGTTATTTCCTTTCCTTTCCGAGCAACATTTGGTGGATGTGGGTCGATCCTACTATTCCTACTACTCATTCTGTCACCGTTTTTCGTGCCTGCGATCTTCATGTTACCACCGCCTGCATGCTTGTAATAATATCCTTGTTTTGGGTTTGAGGTGTGGTGCATAGCAAAGCGGCTTGTGCAGCGATATCAAACACCAGCGTCGCATATACACAGCATAGACCAGTCACTCGGGCCGCAATACAAATGCAAGGTAGCTATAACCATTCTATGCTCTATATATACAACATGTGTCGGTCCGTCGGTAGGGTTGTATCGTATTCCTCTACAACGAACCGTCTAGTAGGAAACACCCAATGCAGGACCGTTCATGGCGATATCATGCATTAGCCAACTGAGGGTAATCTGGAAGGCACGGATATGTCGGATGGATAGATTGATGGCGTTATATGTGTCGGTCATGCGGGCGTGGGTACGATCATCGCCTTGAGCGTCTTGGCCAAATCTGCGCCGTTTGCGCGTAAGAGCTCCGTCGCTTTCGCCTTCGTGACCTCCATTTCCTCGACCTTCATGAGACCTGATTAGCATCCTATCAATCACATCTATTTATCTGATGAGTGTGTGTGGGCACGTACTATCACGGCGACGTCATCCGCCGACACCTTTACTACAACTTTCTTCCCAGCTGCCTCTGCAGTCTTACCGGCACCAGCGGAAAGGCTCGAGAGGCCTGCGGTGGCCTTGTCGAGAGCTTCGGCATTGGTGTTTGCGGAGGCGGTGGGGGTGGAGTCTTCGAGGGAAGAGTGGGTGTCAAGATTCGAGAGGGCCTTGAGGGTCTTTGCGTCCTCTGCGTTCTTGGGCAGTGGGGGCGCCTCGGCGTCCGGGTCTGTGGGGTTTTCGGACATGGCGGGGACGGCGGGGTGGTGAGAGGCGTGTGTGAAGTGGTGTGGTGTAGCAGGGAAGCTTTCTTCGTGTCTGAAGCTTGAGCTTGTCCGCCAAGAATGTGCGTGCAACACATGGAAGTCGAAAATACAACAGGGTCAAGAAACAGGTAGACGAGAGGAATTTAACGCTGATACTTTTGAGGCAGCATGAGAAGGATATCTATATCAGAAGCAGAAATGCTAGGACTAAGATGAGGGTGCAAGAAGGAGCGATCTGTGACCATGCAAGCCACATGGAAGACATGATACCCATGTATGTCATGCTCCTTTGGGTTGTACTGGCGGCATTATTGTTCGTGCTAGACCTCATACAATGAGGAGTTGGAGCCCAATGCGCGCTTCCACGCGGCTGCTCCTCTCCTCCCTCCTCCTCATATTCTTTCTCACCCCCTCGATTCTAGCGTTCTTGCCCGATGGCAAGGCCATTCCAGATATCGGTGGCGACATCAACAAAATAATCTTTGAGCCAAAAATAAAACCGATACCGGCTGGACCTAGCCGAGACATTACAGGGAATTACAGGTCGAGGGGTCGACGAAATCGTTCCGACGACGATGAAAAGGACGGCGGCGGCGACAGCGATGGCAGTGGAACTTTAGGCGGACTCGCTCCTCTTATCGAAACCCTGGATGA
The DNA here is from genome assembly GCA_036872635.1 of Orbilia brochopaga. Lineage (NCBI taxonomy): Eukaryota > Fungi > Ascomycota > Orbiliomycetes > Orbiliales > Orbiliaceae > Orbilia > Orbilia brochopaga. Next base: position 2,843,516 of record JAVHNQ010000005.1, on the reverse strand, counting down.
TATTGCGCTTGACGATGATTTTCCGGGGCCGACTCAGGTGAGCTTATATCGCGGAAACCACAGGGATCCGCGAAGAGTTCCAATTCTCAATGTTGACGTTGGGCCTGGGGCGTCGCCAACGTATCTTTGGGTCGCTGCTACCGCCTCTGATGGACCAAAAGACGACGTATACTGGTATGATTTCTAAAGACTTCCCTATCGTTAATACATGCTGATAAAACTCTACGCCGACTAGTCTCTCGCCCGACTCCAATGCCTACAATGGTTTACAACTGCAATGCCGTACCTGCTCTCTGCAATGCCGCTGCGAAGAAACTCGGCCCTACCGTCACAACAACCGCTCTCGTCTACGACCGCTGGCGCCCTCCATCTTACCTCGGCGGCGAATCCCGCACGGATGAGCGCCGAAGACGGGCCTGCGGTGCCGGCGTTCAGCTCCAATGCCCGGCCGAGGCAGACCCAATAAACGGACAAGAACCACAACCCGCCAGCTTCACAGCAGGTGCCACCACGAGAATCGGAGGTTGGATTAGGACAACACCAACGGTGTACCCTGCTACTCAGCTGGCTACGACGACGACGGTGAAAGCAGGCGTGACGATGACGCTTACGAGTCCGAATCAACTCGCGACGATAGTGACTTCGAAGTCTGGCCGACAGGAGCAGGTGCGGTTACCGTATCTGTTGAGCTGCGATGAGTTCCCACCTGCAACGTAAGTTAGCATGACATGGTCCTATTGCCATTGGTTCCTCTCGTGTGTGCATGCATGTGAACAAGCGTAACCCTTGGCCGTATGCTGACATGATATTTTTCTACTGGCTTATAGGAGCATACAAGGTGGCTCTGGGGCCGAGTCGTACTGTAAGTATATCGAGTCGTTTCGGTCTGTACCTCTTTTCTCCTCGCGGCTCACTTCTAACCATTTTCATTGGCGGTATCCCGCATTTTCATAATTCATAGGCGTCCCAATCAGAGACTCTTCTTACAAGAGGCGGAAGGGATTCTCGACGGAGCAAAACTGGCAAGGCCATGCAATCGGGGCTGTACGCGTATGTAGACCCACACACCAATCGTAATTGGATTCAAATATATATTTTGCATATGACTGAGCTAATGCATCCGTCAATATCCTGGTACGACTGGGGATCTAGTTGGTTGCTGAGAATACCGCAAAGGGCGCCAATCCAGATTTCGTGAAGAAGGATTTCACAAAGGAAAACACTCTCTTCGAGTGGCATTTCAAGATGACCTATTCAGACGGCGTGGGGGCGGTATGGGTTGAAGCTGGTGGAGAAGTAAGGTACTGCTATGGCCCGTGGGGCGAAAAGAACCTGGAGAAATGTCGCGGAACAATAGTTCTGCAGACTCTGCCTATGCTGCGCCAGGATGAAGAATTCGACAACCAGCTCATTGAGCTTTTCATACCCGCACACGGGTTAACACTCAGTGGTAGCGAATCGAACTCGCTGATAGAGGAGGAGACTGTAGATTTCAACCCCGTTGAAATCGCGTTATCGACAATGGATAGTAGCGACTCCGGATCCGACATCGAGATTGAAGCCGAACGGGTTACCCAACAGGCCGGGGACCGGCCCCAGTCAAACGGGATAGATCCGGTGTTCGACATCCTACAGATGTCGCCAGAAGACCTGCTTTCCGGTAAGCCGATACCATTGCTGACTGATCGTCTGGTCAAGACAAGATGGCAGCAGCCAGAGGTATTTGACCTGCAGGAAGGTTTGGACTCTTTGGCACGATTTAGCGACAGCTTTGATGAACAGAACAAGCTGCGTGGGCTCAAGTTACAAGGGCCAGATTCGATTTGGGATACGCCTGAGCGTCATATCCTAGGCCTGACTGGTAAAGACGATTTTGACATTATACGGGATTCGAGCGGGATCATTAGGCCAGCGGTACCACAAGGGATCAAACGGCTATGTCTGACGAACTCGAGGTCCAATGTGCGAAGCCAGTCAAACGCAAACGCTGGCGGAGGCATCAGCGGAAACCTGCTCGATCAGGATTTTTGCGGCCCTGATTGACGTGGCATGGTGTTGTCAATCCGCTTTGTTACAATTTTGAAGCGTGTGTAAATATCTTCCATGTATATTTTTGCTTGAGATCTCCGAAAATTCTAAATATAGAGCACTGTTGATTGTTGTGGTACATTTATGGTTCTACTCAGTACTTAGCTATTCACTTCTAGTCATTGGCCAAATTAAATTTTAGATACTTTCCTATGCAGGGTTCATGGAACTAAAGTTTGATACAGCTTAAACCATCTCGTATGCAAACGGCTGAGCCGGAAGACTGGTCAGACATTGAGTTTTTTGAGAGCCAGAGATGACTCCCAACTAGTACTCCACTTAACCCTTCGTGAACTAGCGACATAATTCATCGAGCGAATCAATTCATTTCTCCCCGAAAGATACGTAGATGAATTCGTCATTGAAGATTTCGTCGTAGTGACTTCGTCAGCTGCGTGGCGTTAGCTAACGTAGCTAACGTTAGCCGTGGTCGTGAATCGGTGCTAGCCGGCGTTAGCAACTGCCACCAGCCGACTCGGGCCCGAATCCCGGGCACCACACCGGATTCCTAAACGTCAATTCTACTCGGTGCCTGATTCCGCGAACGTGCATGGCAAAGTGGGTATCGGGTGTAAAGTTTGGAACCGACTGACAGCGATTATGGGAATGGTATAAAGCCACGAAGGCTTGTCGTTAACTTGGCAGCATTATTCAAACAGTTACCCATACTTGGAAAATTATCGGGTCTCCAAATATCGACGTCCTTCTCAGCACAGCCAATTCTTGTTTTTGAAGTAACAGCCAAGCCGTGCTTCCCTGTCTCTTGTAGCTTGTCTCTGTGCAACATTCCAACGACGCCGCAACACAGCTGCATTTCTCGTATCACCACATACAATTGTCCAAAGATGCCAGCTTCAGCAGCACCCACCATCGCGATAATTGGCGGTGGCCTTTCAGGTCTCGCCCTCGCAATCTTTGTCGCTCGGCTGCTCCCAGACGCCACTATCAAGATCTATGAGGTCCGCCCAGCAGACCAGCCGTCCTCATGGGGCACCATCAACATGACACCGAATGCCCTCCGCGTTCTCGACCGCCTGGGTGTCTACAAAACCATAGCCCCGCAAGGCTACAACTTCGATAACCTCACCATGCTGAACCATAACTTGGATCTCTTCGCATCCGTCCCTATCGCCAATGTTGCGGAATTCGGCTACCAAAGCCTCCGCATTGAGCGCCGTCTCATCCACGCCGCCCTTCTCAAAGAAGCTCGATCCAAACCGCAAATTGAAATTCTCTACGACCGTAAATGCACCGGCATAACGGACTCGCCTTCCTCCTCCACCGTATCCATCACCTTCTCCTCCGGCGAAACCGTCACGGCCGACCTCCTTATCGCCTGCGATGGCATTCACTCTACCGTCCGCAAGTCCTTCGTGTCCGACCCCGCCGCTCGAGAAGCGCACTTCATGAACCAGCTCTCCATCGGCGGGTTCATCACAGCCGCCGAAATCGCAGAATACAGCCCCAAGAACGTCACCTACCCAATCATGATGTTCGCGCCAGAGTCGCAGACCGGTGCCAACTTCATGCTCTGGCCATACACGCACGATGGCCAGAACCTCACCTTTTTCACAACGCTGCCCAAGGAAACAGAAGAAGCAGATTGGAAGGCCGCATACGACGATAAGCAGAAACTGAAAGACATCCTCATGGAGACTTTCAGCGCGCCAGACTCCCCGTGGAACACCCTCGTCAAGCGTACTATCGAGCTATCGGACGCGAGCAAGTACCGTCACTGGGCGTTCTATAAGCACACGCTGCCCGAGAAATTCTACTCGGATTCCGGCCGCGTTATAATCATCGGTGACGCCGCACACGCGATGCCCCCGAGCGGCGGACAGGGCGGCGCGATGGCGTTCGAGGATGCCGAGACGTTGGCATATACGCTTGCGTATACCCTGCGCGACTCTAACGGTAGCAGTAGGTTAGGCAGTGCTACCGCACTTGAGAATTTGCAGAAGTGGAGCGATCATAGGTTGCAGCGGCTGCGCACGATTGCGGAGTTGAATGCGCGCATGACGAGTTTGCGGAAGGCCGGCAACGGCTTTGTCGGCGGGGTGCTCTTCGCGGTCAAGATGTGGGTGATTTGGATCATGAGCTGGCTGGGCGTTTTGGGACGGACGAGGCGGGCCGTGAATAACTACGACGCGAAGAAGGAGGCTGAGGTGCTATTCGGCGAGGCTATCACGAAGATGGAGTAAGGAAGCAAAGCTATGGTGGCTGGTATATATTGTTTTGTTAAGAGATGGGATTGGGTATCGGCGCATAGAAACCAGATTTCTACGGATGGTGTTTTGTTGATGTCTGTCTGTTTGGTTTCGAGTATCTTCCTTGTAGTTGCTTTATGTACGTTTGCTATGTACTCAGGGTCTATTCAAGTTTGCATTGGTCACGCAATTGACAGTCATTACCTAGATCTGGAGAGCTTGTTATGAATGTACTTTTCTGTCACCATCTCTGCTAGCTAGACTGCTGACTACCACTATACGTATACTACTTTTCGTCTGAAGTTTAAACAAAGGTTCGGAGATGATAATGATGCCAGAAATAGAAAAAAAAGGGCAGGGAGAAAGGCGATCCTCGTTCATCGGGCAGTGTCCTTTGCAGTCTCTCTCGTCCGTACAATTCATTAGAATAATAAAACACAACATAAAAAACCCGTGAATGCATCTCTTATCAACCGTAAAGTTACAACCATAATGCAGCTCGTCGTCGTAGCCGCTGCCATAATTCCCTACACACTCTTCCCTTCGTTCTCTAATTATATCCTGGAGCGTCGTCATCGTCTTCGTTGCCCCACGTTGCGCCAGGCGTCTTAGCGCTGCTGTATCCCTGGGGAGTCGGAGCGTCGTAGTATCCGCGCCTCGTATCAACGCCGGAGGCGCCGGGCGTAGCAGCACTGACGGAACGACCAGGGGTAGGCGCGTCCCATGGGCCGACATTGGCGCGCGGTGTAGGCGCAGAAACTGGTGCTGGAGTAGGAGCATTCAAGCCGCCAGGAGTAGGAGCGGACAGTCCACTGGCACCGGGAGTGGCGGCGCTGTATCCACCCGAGAACTCTGGACTGGTTGCATCGAATGCGACTGGGGTTTGCGCAGTAGTGGACGAGCTGTTGCCGTACGCGTCGTTCCATTGATCGTTGACAGTTGTGAGCGAGCGGGCAGGAGTCTTCGAGCCGCTATCCCAAGTGCTGCCGCCGCTATCTCTCGAGGCTGATTCACCAGGTCCGTGATATGGAGTTCGGTTACCTGGGTTCCATGCAGGGGTGCGACCTCCGGATCCAACTGTTTGTCCATAGGAGGTGCGCGACCCATCGTTGTCACCGCGATATGGGTCAGAGGTGCGACTTCCGTCTCTGTAAGGATTCGACGTTCTGCTTCCATCGCGGTACGGATCAGTAGTCCTGCTACCGTCGTTGTATGCAGGCGTCTTGGAGCCGCTGGCCCAAGCTGGGGTTCGACCGCCGTCGCCCCCACCAGCCCAGGCAGGAGTTCTTCCACCACTTGCTCCGTGTACACCCGCAGGGGTCCGAGAACCGGCCCATGCGCTTGCTCCTGCCGGTGTTCTGCTCCCAGACCAGCTATTGCCTCCTGTACTATTGGAAGGCGTATAGGACGGCCCGTTTGTAAAGCCTTTCTTTGGCTGAACAAATTCGGCGTAGCTCAAAATTCTCCCAGTAACCCCACTAGAGAATGTAGAGTTAGCATGCAACTGGCGGCGGGGATCCAAATTGGAACATACTCTTTGAAGCCTAGCTTGGTCTTGTCGATCGTTATGGTCTTGCTTTTAGTGTGAAGTTCCACACGAGCTGTTGTATCGGTAGCGTCCTTAACAATACCGAGCAACCCCTTGTATGGTCCTTGTCTAACATGGACGGTTTGTCCGAGGATTCTATCACGCCCTCCTTGTCGTGGAATAACGGGCGGTGGCATGTTACCCGGTTTTTTCATCGCTTCAGGCATCTTCGAGAGATCTGGGCCCGAGCTAGCGATACGGCCTCCCTTGGCGATCATGGTTGCGAGGTTATTCGTTCTCGCCACGAAGATGCCGCCTGTTTCACCTTGAAGTTCCTTGCTGTGGATGAAAGCGTATCCGCGGTACAGGTGCTGGATGATACCGGAGCGATTCTCTCCACCGGCAATTTCCTTCACGGTGTCTTCAACGCGAATCTCCGAGCCGTTGCGATCAGTAGCGACAGCATTGTGACGCCTTGGAGGTATCTTGGCCGCAATCTGAGATGGCAAGACAGTCCGAGTCACACCCTCTTGATCGAGGACTCGCAATGACTCTCGGTCAATCTTTGTGACGCACGCGACGGTAGTGGCACTAGAAGGTTACTGTTAGGAACATGCACAAAAAATACAGCAGCGGGTGAGGGTCATACTTGAGCTGAACGAGATCCCAGAGATCGTATTTCCCGGTCGCAGCACCCATGCCACCACTATCCGATGCCTCTCTCAGATCGCGAGAGAACACTGTAATCTCTAACATGGAGAGATCACTCAAAAAGGTGACCCTGTCATCGACAATTTTGACTACCATACCGACCTCGTCGCGGTATCTGCTCCCTCCCATGACTTTGACGTGGTCGCCTTCTCTAAACCTTTTGCGGAGACCCTTAGTCGGAACGTCGAACTCCTTGCCTTTCAGTGATCCCTCTTGAACGCTCATAGTGACAATATCACCTCGAACGCGAGTCACCTTACCAAACACACCAGCTTGTTCGCCAGCGTATACCTCGACCATATCACCAGGTTGGTAGGGCGCGTATTTATCGGTGGAAGCTTTGAGGGATTGCGACAAGGCTTGTAAGTCGAGGCTTTCGTGACCGTCTCCAGCATTAGCGAATCTGGTGACTTCCTCCAACTTTGGGTTCACGTTCTCAATCTGCAAAGCGGTAATACGGACGTCCTTGATCAAGTAACCATCTTCGTAAACCTCACCCTGGTAAGTATACAGGGTGTGACCGGCGTCATATCTCGGGGGAGACAAATCTTTAGCGTGATACTTCTTTGCCTCAACCTCGGAGAAGAGCCTCTGGGGTGGTTTGATGTTACTCGTGATCCGTTTGCGTTTCCCACTGGGGTCGACCACGGTGCTGACTTCTTCTTTCTGGCTGTAATCGATACGCGGGACCGCTCTGATTCGCAGGATCTGCCCGCTGTTTTCGACGTTCTCAACTTGTGCCAAGTCTCCCTGATACTTGCCACGTTTGAACCGAACAAAAGCGCCGGGTGTGATCTCTGCACGTTTCTGAACTCGAAGCAAGTCCGGCATTTCATCAACTGGAACCAGGATCATGCCGCTGCGCGCATACACATGAGCGACGCCGGTCAGGGCGTTTAGGACGTCTGCCTGTCTTCTCGCTTCCACGTAGACGAAGCCTTGCATAGATTGCCCTCGTTCGAGAACAGAGATGATGCTCAGAGCATTCCTCGTGCCCTTCATTTCCTGCATCTTCTTCATGATAGAAAAGACAGCCTCCTTCTCTTTGCCAGGTTTGCATTTGACGGCCCAAATCGAAGGATCGTTGACCGAAGGAAGAAGCAATCGCTTTGGAGTAATGCCGGAGCCCTCAGTAAGACGGGTTTTCTGTCTCCCGTAACGATCGCGATAGCTAGCGGCAATAGTCTCGGCGTCCTGGGCGATATTGGCTTGGTTCCGGCGGTCGAGCTCGCGGTGGAACCGGTCGTCTATCGCAGCTCCGCGTAAGCTCTCTTCCTCTTCTCGAGGAGCAAGGAAATCGCCAATCTCCATATCATCGTCATCTTCTTCGCCGTCCTCCTCTTCTTCATCTACCTCGGCCATAGTATCGAGGAAAGGATTCGCCTTTCTGCGCTTCTTAGGTTTTCGGCGCTGTAACCAGCCCTGTCAGCATCCGGAAGTTTAGCTAGGGTAATAGGGGATAGAGAAAAGTATACCTTTCCTCGGTCATCATCCTCGTCTTCTTCATCATCGTCCTCATCCTCATCGTCGTCTTCGTCCTCGTCATCTTCATCATCCAAATCCTCTATCTCATCGTCATCGTCATCGTTCGCGTGGCTTGCGCCGTTCGATCTGTGTCGCGATCTACCTCCGCTGGACGCCCTCGGCGCGTCGTCTTCATCGTCATCTTCCGCGTCTTCATCATCACTGTCTCGCTTTTGTCGCTTCTCTGGGGGAGCTTCCTCATCATCGAGAAAGTCATCGTCTTCTTCCTCGTCCGAGGGGAGATTGACGTTCAGGACGTTAGACATGTTGTGGCGCGATTGATGCCGTGGGGTCCGGGGCGGATCGCCGAGTTGAGTAGCTGGGTGCTGTCAATGGTGAAGCGAAGCGGAAAAGAAGGTCGCAGGGCAGAAAGAAGCGAGAATTCGAGTGATATAGCAATTGCGAGCCAAGGGGAGGATCCAGTAGCTGACTAATGGCCGTCCGTGATTGATTCGGTGTGCAAACGGGCCGGCGGTGGGAGATGTGCGGTGGTGTGCGGCGGTGTGTTCGGTGAGAGGTGTCGGAGAGAAGGTTGTTGTGAGAGCAAGGGCGCCGGGAGATGGAGGTTTGACGATGGCCCAACCCGCTCAACTCAACCCAACCCAACTCAACGCCTGCCAAGCTACTTGAGCTCATCCAGAAGGGCTTCCACCCCAGGGCCTTTCCTCACTCTACTCTTCTCTTTCCTGTTTGAAGCTTTCGCTAGCCGTTGGGAGTAAGGGTTCTCGACGATTGAAACCCAATATTCACTCGCGGACCAGTCATCCCTCGTGCTGTTTTCATTGACTCTCAGCTCTGTCTGCGGCGATGGTCCGAGCTTCTTCAGACGGCCAAACTAAAGGATTGACTCTCTGCTCACAGGCTGGATTCAACCGAGATATCTCCTTCCATCCTCAAGAAAACTGGCAGCAAGGACCAGATAATTTCTGCCCGTACATCATTCTAGTGTCCCTGCTAACTAGTATCTTCAGAACAGCATAGTTCAGTTGAGGCATCGCCGAAATTCCGGGTGATATTCAGCCCAGCAGCTCCTTCTGACCAACCCAGGGATAATCGTCCTAGCACCTCGGCGAAAGCCTGGACAAAAACCGTTTAACAATGTCAATGGCATCCAGAGGCGCACAAGAAGAAAGAGAGCCATGCAAACACGACCGACTTGTTCTGGAAGAGCAGAAGCAGCTGCTACAGTCACTAGACGATCAGCTGAGAGAGGACTTGGCACAGCATCTGCTCTTAACCTTTCACCTTAATCGTTACTTTGAAGAGGTTCCACGACATCTCAATAGAATATCCGAGGCTCGTATCCAGCCGAAAGAAGACGCACTGGGTCGAAACGAAGGAAAGAAGAAAACCTCTAAAGCAATTCCAGTTCCATCACGCCAACACAGATGGCGGGCGTGGCCACTTCAGTACAACCGAGCAGCTCGCTCCGAGTCCAAAGATAATTCTCCAGACCTGCTCCAAGAATGCATTACTGCAACGATGCTACGTATCGCTTCAAACCAGATGAGGCGCAGGGATGGTGAACACATCTTCTCAGCAGACGATGAGCTGTCAGCGCGACACTGTGCTCCTGCGACTCAATGTGTCATAGCAGCCTTGGATCGACTTGTCGTTGGTCTCTATCGAAGTAGAGAAGGATACTCCGCCAACGAAGCCATTCAAGATCCAGAGGCCTCGTTCCGTAAAAGGACACACTATTTCGAGGACAAGGATGACGACGAAGCCCCACAACCGACCCCGGATAGTTCGACTCGCAGCTACATCGCCGTCAAGAGACAAAGGGCGGACCCGAAATCTGCAGGCTCCTCGCTAAACTGGGCGTACAAGCAAGGTTCCCAGCGGCTGCTATCGCATACAGACGTGTTCCAGCATGCAATGATCCAGTCATTCCCGCATGACGTTCTGCGGAGGGCGGCCACACGTTTGGAGAAGATATTCAACCTTCCAAGCAATGGCGAGCATAATACCTACATCACCCTTGCGGAAACCAAGAGCAGCCCTATCCAGTTGCAGAAATTGAACGCAGAGGTACAAAATATGACCGACACAGGTGGGATGGATTCCGTGAGCAGCATTTTCCTCGAGACGGACGCGCCCAAAGCACAGTTAGGCGACAAGGTCGTAAGCAGATCTCTGTGGGAAGCTTGGGCTGAGGATAAGCTTCAAGCTGTAGAGAGCGGGTGCTTTGAACGAGACGGGTTTCTAGAAAAAATCCCGAGCCAAGGTAGGACGACAGAGAGGCGTCGACGAAACTACCAGGCAAAGAGGCGCCGAGAGCTGGAGACCCACCATGCATAAGACTCAGTGATGACATCGACAACAGCATCTTGCAGGACGAGGGGCCTATCAGCAGAAGCAAAAGTGCCCCCACTTGCCGTCTAGCTGATGCGCATTGATGGCCGATATTCATCTCTCTTCCCTGCTGAGCATCGGTCTAGAGTCCAGTGCCAATTCATGAAAACAGATGCTCCAAATCACAATTGTTTCCGGTGACTGCCAGCGAGTGAGGAGTAAGCTTGGGGGACTCAGTATGCACAATCCTGCAACGACACATGGCATCTGCATCTGGCTGCGACTTTCCCGTACCCGTCCCCGGTCCAATCATTGCACTAACAACAAAGGCGCAGCAAAAAAACTCTTCACAGCGAGAAACTATTGCAGGGGATACTGTATAGCATCGTACATGATAAGCCCCAGTCCTTTTGCCGGACTGAAGTTTCGTTATGCGAGAACAGAGTAATTAAGCGGCGAATACGCTGGCCACGATAAAAAGTTGCCGACGACCCAACTTTATTCCCGCCTCCTATATATCCCGCATACCATTACTTCCATCGCCCACTCGAATCTTCTCGTTGTCTTTGTTGATTTGGTCTTCTGAGTTGGCGGTCTCCTTTGCATCAATCCTGATGCATACTGACATGCATTTCTGCCAGGATAAAACTTGGACGCACTCTGAAGCGGGCTGATCAGGTACATATCCAAAATTCCAGCTACCGATGGCGTGAGATTTTGGTAGCCGTCCTGCACTTCACAAGGGTAGTCGTTACAGCGCTGTCCGCTTGCCTATGTGGCGACGCAGGAGGGAAGGAGCTTAGTAGCCCGACTTAGCACAAGACTGCAGGATACCAATCATCTGAACGTTCCACAACAGCATCACTTGTCGGGTAGCTGGAGCTTCTTGCCAGATGTAGCCGATCCAGTTATCCTTACGCTATGCGAGCTCGGAGGTAAGCCCACTAGGCCTCGACCACCGCCAGCTGTTATGCTTTCGGAAAGCTTACTGTCTATCCATTTTAGCCATCGACCATACCATTTTCTCATTATAAATTCCTTAAGTCCCGAGTACCTTGCCGGGTTCAGATGCGAGCGGTAAAATCTCGTTACGGAAGCGCAGGACTACTAGTTAAGGACCACATAAAGCGAAAAGGGTGGCCTCGTGCTCATGACACTCCTCTTCCACCTTGGGCTCTATTCCCCAGCAGTCGGTCATCCCGAGTCGTTTTCTCCGGCATTAACCAAGTAGTTGTAGCCGTGACTACTTTTTTTTCTTTTCAACGCCTCGGACGTTAAAATTTCCTCTTCGAAGTCTTTCTTTCAAAAAGCTGTGAAATCGCAGTTTCTTCAACAAGTCCCTCTCCTCGACATCTCCGGAAAACTCTGTCGCTAAGGTGGCCCGCGGACTCTCTTATTGGTTATTTCACGCTTCTGGGTCGAAGGTAGCCGCAGTGTGCTCGCCTATCACTCCGCTCCGCACAGACCCTCCATCGCTTGCTGGACTAGGCTGAGAGATCTTGGCTAGTTCTGCCATAACTCAAGTCCCCGTTCTTGACACCGAGGCGACAAGTAGCGCATCTCCGGCCCGGCCTACTGCCCTCTCCTCTTGCAATACTATCCGGATTATCCTTTCCCGAGACTCACATCGTCGTCCGATATTCATCCACTTTGAGTTCTCTATCCCGGAGATACTCACCGTATCCAGAGATCAATCGCTTGACGGACTGAACCGACGGCAATGAACCGGCTACCCACCGACGTCCTGCGAGAGGTGCTCGACCAGCTCGACCCAGAGTACACGGATATCACCACTCGGATGAAATTCTGGACACCCCGGCGCAATGACTTTGGAAGCCAAACTGTCATGACCGACCTTCGGCAGTTTCGATTGGTCTGCAAGCGCTTTGCGGAGCTGGGGGCGCAGTATCTATTCCGTACAATAGCGCACCGATACAATAGTAGGAGTTTCAAACGACTGAGCGATCTGGCGGACCACCCGGTGTTTGCGAACCATGTCAAGAAGTTTATCTATCTCATGCCATACTTTTATGTCCAAGGTAAGCGACCCAGTGTGGCATCCCAAACTCTCCAGAACGACTAGCATCATGCACTTTTGGTCCGTGTCTAACGGAATGTGTTGCAGGTGCAAAGGATTTTACGGAGTTCAAACGTGACTTTGACGACTTTGATATGCAAGTCGGGTCGTATTCTGCAATTTTCCAGGAACCACTACATTGCCTTGAGGTTTTCGAAGAACAGCGACACCTGATGAACTCGGGGGATGATTTGAGGGTTCTCAAGAAGGCTATGAAGTCATTTCGATCTCTGCAACAGGTTCAGATTCTATCGGTGCTAGGAGAGAAGGATAGCAAGCTGCTCGACTTGGCCGAAAACTACGACGAATGGGACTATGTCGATTGCAAATGGATACCCGCCTGCCAGCATGCTGTCGACACCATGCTGCAAGCCCTAAACTATGGCCGTCCGCCTGTATATTCGTTCGTGTCGCCGCGACTGAACCCTCAGAGTCTATTGTCGCTCAGCCCAGAGGTCCAAGTGCTCGGCCTATCGACCTGGAGTCAACTTACCTACCTGAAATTGAACTTCAACCATATGTCCGACAGAGACTGGTACCATACGCAGCTCGAAAACAAGATCGTGATGCTGTCTGATTTCTTCGAAACCCTCTTCCGCACCGCCCAGAACCTGACGGAACTACACATCGGCTTCTTCCCCGCCTCACCGCTAAGATTACAACTCGAGCAAGTCTTCCACGGCGCCGTCTGGCCAAGGCTACGGATTTTTGGAATCGAATGCTGGAGATTAACAGCTGAGGAGATCATAAACAAGGTCAACATGCATGCGCACACCCTCCGCGGAATCCGGCTGGCAAGCATATACCTCAAGGAGGACTCCTACTGGAAAGACCTCGTGGTGACACTGAAATCGCTCGATCTGGAATGGCTATCCCTCGACAACATTGGTTACGAAAAGGAATTCGACTCGCGGACACCCGCTATGCCGCTGTTCAACTTTCCCACGGATGAAAACGACGCCGATGACGAGGAAAGCCACGTCACCGGGCACACGGGCATGTCCGGGGCATCCAGTAGCTTCGACCTTGGCTTCAACATCTCACTGGATGGTAGCAACGCCGGTAGTCGGATGGGTGACGCGCACAGCCACGCAGGAGAGAGCGCTAGCAGCATGTCGCATTCGCGGAGCTCGCACTCGCGCAGCTCAACACACCGTGGTAGCAGAGCAGGTCTTGAAACAGGCAGTCCGACGACCAGCCACTCGCTGAACAGCGTGGATATCGCAGGTCCATCGACCGCCACTACGAACGGGCATAGCGCTCAGAACGGCGATGTGCATTTGATACCCGTTGGGGTAGTCGAGCGGCCGGGACTCAACGGCAAGGGTGTGAAGATTCCAAAGGACCCATTCGAAGAACTGGAGAATCTAGACGTCGACCTTGAGGATAACGGGATCACGGTGACGGAGCTGCAAATGGTGCACTGGGAACGGTGGGTCGTTGGGCGCGACGTATACACGGGGAAGAAGTACTTTCGCGATCTGTGATGGTACGGAAGAGGAGGAACGCACGATGGCGTCGACACCATCGGCGTATGGTACGATAAGATACGATACGATACGGATAACGGATACGAGACTCTTCCCTTCGATGACAGCGTATTAACTACAACAATTATCGGGTGGTATTTTGTTCTTTTGCTCTCATTTGCTTGGTTGATTGCATAATGCATTTTGCTTCTCATTCATGCACGCCTGATCTGTCTTCTGCTTGCTTTTTTTTCTTTTCTTTTTCTTTTTTTCTTTGACAATATTCTTTTTTTATCCCAGGTCAGTGACTTTGCGTGTGTTTACTTTTCACTCTTGTTCTGTAGAGAATATTCTCTGCAGCTGTACTTACCTATCGTTTGAATTGCTGCATGCTTGCATCTTCGTGTCTCGAGTCATCATTTATGTCTCACGGCTGATATAAGGTATATACCCGCTACTTCCACGATATCTGGCGTCCTGTCGTTACCGGTCATCTACTGTCTATATATTGCTCATTGCTGTACTCACTTGCATATATCCATCCATTCATCCCATCTTTTCATTCATCCCCCGCCTTCACTTTGACCAAAACGGTACCTCTCTATTAGTCTGCATGCATGCATTATATTCAGAATTCGCAATTTGGCTCTTTTTAAATTTACTTATTCCTGATATAGTTTACAGACCCGGATCTTCCGACAGACCAACCGGGTACCTTTGCGCCTCTCGAGTGGAGGTAGTCCCGGCTAAATTTCCCCTTTTCTTCTTCCTCGAAGCTTCTTGTCTATTATGCTGAATATGCATGTCTTGAACCCTATATGTATTTTTTAAATGTCTAAGTTTGTTAATATTCTTGCATGCGATTCGATTGCTCGGTTGCCCTTTATATTTATCTTGTATACATATACACACACACTACTGAAGCACCGCCGTGCATGCATGGCTGCTAGCTTCGTCTATATAGACAGCTATACTATTTCCCACCTACGTACGCATGACCATCGCGTGGACGTACTCGTAAAAGGTTGAACTATTTTGATTATAGACACTTAAAATATAAAAATGTATAAATATAAAATGCACGCGCTCTATGCTGCTATAATTTACCAAATATGCCTACGCTAGCGATATATAATACATGTACAAGAATTATATGGTTGGAAGTACTGTCACCGGAAATCATAGGACGGAGGCGTGGGACCTAACTGATCCCCTGTCGGGTCCTCCGCTCCGCCAGCACCCTCTTCACCTCCCGGAAGATTCCGAGCACGAGAGGTACGCTCACGGGCCCTAGTAGTGGCAGGTACACGGCAAGCTTATGCTCGTCGGGGAAGTAAACCTGCGCCACCATCGTCCGCTCGAAAAACGCCTTCTCCGCCTCCTCCTGCGCGACGCGACCCATCTCCAGCGCCTTCACGAAACTACCCTTCCGCAGCTCTTCGCACGCGAGGGACAGATGCCGGATGCTGTCCTTCACGCTCGTGCTGACCGTCGCCGGGATGGAGATGGAGGGTAGCGCGTTGACGAGCCGCTGGAGCGAGCCGAGCGTCGAGGACGCGGAGACGAGGACCTCGGCGGACCGTTGCCGCGTGAGGGAGTCGAGGCGGATAGGGAGGGATGCAGGGTGTGGTGGGGCGCCGAGGAGAGCGAGGAGGTGTGTTGCGAAGGTCTCCATGGCGGGCTTGAGGGTTACGTGGGAGAGATGCTCAGCGGGGTTCTGGTCTAGATTTAGGATTGTGACGCCGCCCCATTGCGGGAGGAGGAAGGAGTCGGAGTGCAGTGCGGATGGGATGGTGAGGGGTGTGATGGATGGGTGGGGGATGTAGAGGATGAAGTTGAGGTTCGGGTCGTTGGAAATGGATGCCAGCGGCCATTCGGCGGAGTTGATGAAGCTTGAGAGGTCCTCCTTTTTGAGAGTCCAGGCATGTAGTTGCTCGTCGTACGTGGGCGTCACGCTGGAGGAGATGGAGGCGTAGTACTGGACCTGTGTGGATATTGTAAAGTTGGAGATCGAGGAGAGTGCGGAGAGGAGTGGGGTGAGGTACTGCGAGATGGCGGACTCGATATCCCAGGACGCTGGGGTGGAGGTTGCCGTGAAGAGAGAGAAGGTGAGGTGATAGCTTGGAGAGTATTTGACGACGCGGGACATGCGGCGATTGATGTCGGCTGTCAACGCGCGGGGACGCGCGGGAGGCGTCTTCTTATCGCGAGATTCGTCGACGGACTGGGAAGAGAGCGCATTGAGGGAGCCTGGGTTACTGGTCTGCGGGAGGAGGAGGTGCTCGATGAGCTCTTGCTCTTGCCAGAAGAGAACCTCGAGAATCTCAGCGACAAATTTGGCGAGACCGGCAGAGATGCTGGACTGCGATGAGGAGGAAGGCGGTGGATAGTGGATGTCGACGGTCCGCGAGGAGCTGTGGACAGTGTGGTTGAACCCGTTGCGGCTGTCAGGGAGCAGGCGGAGGAGACAGGCTACATTCTCGTCCTTGTCGGCTTTAGGGTCTTCGGTGGCGGATTTGGCCTTCTTTGCTGCCAGCCGTAGCCGTAGATGGTGAGGCTTGTGTGCTGCAAAGTCGTTCGCGTCGTCGAGGGCGTGCTGGACGGTCTTGAGCAGGCTTTCGGCATCAGGAAACGAGGGCGGCGCCTCGACCTCGACGAGCAGCGGGAATTCCGTCTTGCAGAGCTATTACGATGCTTGTTAGCATGAGTCGGCTCGATTGGGTCCGCGAGAGGGTAGCTACCTTGCCTTCGGACCAGTTCTGCATTTCCTGCATGGGCAGCGGGGCGCGGTAGATGGTGGTCGTGGCGTGCCAGAGGGGCAGCCCGAGGAATATGGCCACGATCCAGAAGGAGGCTATGACCCATGACCGCGTGCGGATTGTCTCCGGGGCCTCTGGCGGCGGGTTCTTGTATGTCGCCTCCGCTGCAGCTGCATTGGTATCATCTTGGAAGCCGGGCGGGAGGGCGGCGTCCCGCAGCTGAGTGTTCGCGTCCATCGCGGCGATGGTGGAGAAGGAGGTTGAAGTCGAGGTTGACTCGCCCCGAGACCAATGAAGTTGGCCAGCAGCTTTGGGCCAACACACGAGATTACGTAATCTGTCGACGATAATCAATTCAGCGCTCGTTCCTTTCAACTGCTCCAACGAACTTCATCCACCCGACAGCATCGTGCTGTTAATCGTTCTCGTCAACGGTGTCCTTGCAGACGTCTATCGGCTCCAGCCAATCGGCCAACATTCTTCCGACAAACGGCCAGCGACGGCCTTCCCCACACTCCGGAGAAACGACCGCCAGGGACAACTGCGCACCCGAAAAACCACAGAACGAAGACGAAAGGAATAGAAGGAAGGAAGAACAGACGAGAAGCCAGGGTCACGGACTTCCCGCGCATGGACCCGAACAATTTATCCACAGCCCGTTCCGACGCATTTTCGCTTCGCTTTCTCGTCGCTGGCTCGAAGCTAGCGGCGGCGAGCAATATATAAAACCCTGTCGTCGCCCCGGATCCGTTCAGCGATGCGGGGTATACTTGCAGTACCTGTGTATCGCCCCGACCGATGATGTAGAAGCCTGCTGGTCTCCTTCTACGTACCACTCGCTCGGGTAAACGCCGCACGACGGAATACACGACATCCATACCTGGTCTAAGCTAAGGGTCTCGAGCGCCGGTGGGAGTCCCTATCAAGATGGCCACCCGCAACCTCCTCTTCCTGCGCTCCCTGCCGACATCCAGTAACGAACTGCAAGTTGCCATCACGCAGGCAATACTCTTCTCCTCCTCCTCGATCACCTCGATAAAGCACCTCGACATCGCCGTCACCCTTCCGTTTGCATCTGGCGAAAGTGGCAGTAGTAACGGCACATCAGCGATATCCCGCCGCCGGTCCTTCGCGCAGGTCTCCGCTATCGCCAACCGCGTCTACTCTCTCACCGAGGGTATCAACGAGGAGATCGATGTCAACGTCATCTTCCTGCATGAAGACTACAATGCTTGTGGCGGTGTGATTCGACACTGGAGTGACCTTCGTCGCGCCAGCGAGGTCGGGCGGTGGGCGAACATTCTGTCTATCGAGGATGTAGACGACCTGTTCGGACCGAACTGCAAGAATGCGGTGGTCCTGCAGCTGGAGCCGGACAATGTGCACGAGCGATGGTGGGAGGCCAGCAGCAACGGAGGCGAGCTGCCGTCACGAGAAGAGCATAGCATATCATGCGGTATGCGACCTTTGCATCCACTGGTCGCAGATTGTCTAGTATACCAGTTCTCTGTCGAATGTGACTGACACCTCGCTCGATGGTAGTGGGAGGGACATTTGATTACCTCCATGCAGGACACAAGCTACTTCTCACAATGACAGTCTACATGATCCACTCGCACGCAACCTCGCCACGGCTCATCGTTGGCCTAACGGGCGCAGAGCTGCTCAAGAACAAAAAGCATAGACAATACGTTACATCATGGGAGACACGTCGCGATGCCACTGTCGCCTTCCTGCGTACTATCGTCGGTGACTCCACTGACACTGCCGATTCTTCCAAAGCGAGTGATATGGAAATGGATGTCGACACCTCCAGCGACCTGCCGACATCCTCACGGATCGACCGGCTACAGCTGTCCTCGCCTGTCGGCAGGCCGATAGCGCTGGAGATGCACGAGATCCAGGACCCCTTCGGCCCGACTATTACAATGGAGGAAGTAACCTGTCTAGTCGTCAGCGAGGAGTCGAAGGGTGGTGGACAGGCGGTGAACGATAAGCGGCGGGAGAAAGGGTGGCCGGAGTTAGAGGTCTTCACAGTGGGGCTAGTCGGTGGGGATGGCAGCGTGGAGGGGAAACTGAGCAGTACGGAGATGCGGCGGCGGCGGGCTGAGCGGGGGAATATATTGAAGGACTTTGTTGCGTGAATCGATTATGGCGTCGCGTCTGGGAGTTCCGTTACGAGTTCGTCTGCAGTGTCCGAATCCATATCATCAATAAAATCCTGGCGCCATATAAGTAGCGTCTTACGCATGTATAAGCTGCTGGTACACACTCCATATATACATTGACGTTTGTTTCAAGAAGCATGTTATAATCCGTAACTGGCCCATGCGACAGGATGACAATCGATCCTGCTCGTGCGCACTCGCTTGCAGGACAGCCTGCCAGAACGTTGACTCGGTAGCGATGCCGCGATGTCATGCAGCAGCCCATGTTTCTCATCTCCTGTGCCGCAGTCACACAGAAAGGCCTCCGTCCCGAGACAAGACACACGGGATTCTCGCCCGGGGCCTGACCTACCCTACCGTCGGGAAGCCACCGGCCGAGGTTCTCTGTAACGGGCCCGGCCCCGGGGTTCAGTCTGTGACACGACACGTAGGAACGCGGTGCTACAACAGGCGACTGTCGCGAGCTAAATCCAACGACAGTTGAGCGGGCGCTCGACACGAAACGCCCGACGCCAACGGCCGCGGCTGCAGGTGAACTTCCGGATACAGACCCACAAATCAAAGCTATTTCTGTTAGCTAATTTATACGTTATTCGATTGGACCTTTACTCTGAAATATGCGGCACAGTTGGCGATTGAGGGTAGCTATCCCTATGCTAGCCGCGCTGTCACTATCGATATCTTCGTACCCCCGCCAAGTCGAAGCAACTGTTCAGATGGCCGGTGAAGATATATTAAAGACCGTGGAGGAACCCATAGACATCGGCTTAGTGGATCAATCTGACGGCAGGAATCTGTTACCCAAGCCGCCACATGAGGACTACGTTTCTGGCATCCCACCGTCTGCCGACACGACTGTTACGATTCCTTTCGCCACGCCGAATCAGTTTCCTGAAAATGGTCCGCCGCGGGTGCTCATGACTATCAATGGCGTGTATTGTGGGGATGAAGGCGTCATGATGGATACCGGGTCGGTGGGTCTCTAGAATTCAGTTCTCACATACAGCCATGCCGTGGTTAAATTAGACGATAATGCTGATGGTGTTTGCGCAGACAGGTATCACGATTGGGAAGGGGACTTGGATTGATGATTTTAAGGGCGATTGGGCGCAGGTGGTTACTAATGAGAAAGGGTGGAAGTACCTCTCGTCGTCAAAGAAGCTGTATTCAGGTATATACAACCTTCACCTATTCTCGTAGAGCAATATACTTGATCATCAGGATATTTGTTGACAATCTAGCGAATATGCACGCCTAAGAAAAGGCTACTGGGTCCCCACAGAGCTGATATTCAACGGACACTCTCCGGCTGGTGAACGAATGAACCTGATGAAGGCGATCGCCCCCGTTCTCGTCTTCGACAAGTTCTCAATCTGCCCCGGACATACGAATGCGCATGGCGCAACGTGCGAAAATCCGACGAGTGTAAAGTCCGGCATGCTGTCAGGTCTCTACATGGGTGTTGGGTTCGGGAGGGAGCAGGACGGCATGATAACGTGCACGCCAGATAAGAACCCGCTGCTGAATGTAGTCGAAGTCAATGGGATGCCTGTTGAACGCCAGCGGTACCATCTTGGTTAGTGACTTACATATCTCCATACATCCTATGCATCCCTGGAAATGTTATTAACGACCAGAGCACGGTATGTCCGTATCCAGGGTATATCATCCGCTCGTCGTCTCTCATCTGCGGCCTCACACCCACAAACACCAAAGACTACACCTGGACTCCACTCTCCAAACAGCCGCACGCAACCGACCCCCGCGACTGGGCCATGCCCCCCGTCGCCATCAGCATTTCAAACGGCCGCTTCCGTACCGGCTTCATCCTGCCAGACACCGGTGTCACGCAAATGTACCTCTCCTCACCCGACATCTCCACTCCCGCGGAGAACTATACCGTTGCGTTCGGGGTACCCGACGAGACTGCGACGGTGGGAGGGTATGTGCTATCTGTTGGGATGAATGGGACGGCGACATCTTCGATAAATGGGACGGCGCCGCGGGTGGTTAGGGCGACATGTACGGCGGGGCGGGTTACTGGGCCTGGTGGGGGTGTGTTTGAGCGGGTGTATGTGAATACGGGGAGTCGGTTGTGGAATGGGTACGAGGCGGCTTTTGATGCTGTTGGTGGGCGGTGGGGGTTGAAGCGGATGAATAATGGCGGCAGTCGGTTGTGATTATCCTTGTAAGAATAATGGTCGGTCAAATTTGATGAATCGATATAGAAGCTGGTCCATAGATAAAATCTAGGGCGCAGTCTTGTTGGTTGGTTTATATTGGTCTCGTAAACCAAACCGCACAGCAGGTTCATTTTTTTTTGGCTTGCCTGATAGTCTCGCGGCATTTCGCCTCGAACTAGGTCTCGAGTTCCAAATTCTCCGGCGACGACTAAATCGTAAAGACCACAGCAAATCTACTTCACTTTGTAACTTATATCTTTTACTTAGACTCTTGCAGTTAGTTCATCGTGACAACTAAGTTCATGTTGAAGCTTTGCCAGATCAGGCTGGCGGCCTTCGATTTAGATCGGTAGGCTTCGCCTGCGTATGCAGGGCCAATCCTTGGATATTGTCAATCTCGCACTCCGAACATTTCTAAAAGCTCCCCTGAGGACTAGTCGACTTTGATCAGGAACAAAGCCGCGAGCTCAGACTACCCGGTTATATATTTTTGATACACGCCAGTAGCAGAGGCAGAACGCGATTATAGCCTAATCATGCCGCAGAGAGATTAACATTATGACTCTCCGTTCATATATTCGATCAACCCTGAATGAAACGTGAACTACGAAGTTCCTGATTTCATGTTATAAAAACGTGCATTGGAATGAGGACAATAGATATCGAATATATCAACTGCTCTCGTCAGTCGTCTGAAAAGTTCAAACGTAAGTGGATATTGTCGTGAGACACTGACAAGCGAAAACTCGCCCAATCCGTCGATGTCGACGGGCCCCTGCAGCCAGGAACAACCGCCCTACACAGCCAGCGCTGCAGCTGCCAGACGTTCCCGAAAGCAAAGCTTCAAACCTCCTCCCACCGACGGCGACAACCTCAATGGCCTCCCCGCCAATCCACTTGCCCCTCAGCGAGGCTGCCCGTGGCGCCGCCCGCCTGCGCACTTCCTCCCTCACCGAGGCTATCCGCTCAGAGGCCGCCGCCCGCCGCATCGAAGAATGGACCCCCTCCTCCTGGCAGTCCAAGCCCATCAAGCAGGATGTCGCCTACCCGGACCGCGCTGCCTTCGAGCGCACCCTCGCGAAGCTCGAGTCCCTCCCCATGATCGTGCACCCGACGGAAATCAGCAAGCTCAGAGCATCGCTCAAGGCCGTCTGCGAGGGCAAGGCCTTCCTCCTGCAGGGCGGCGACTGCGCCGAGCTCTTCGACTACTGCACCGAGTCGCAGATCGATGCCAAAATCGCCCTCCTGTTGCAAATGTCCCTCGTCCTAATCCACGGCCTGCGCCTGCCCGTCGTCCGCATTGGCCGCATCGCCGGCCAGTTCGCCAAACCCCGCTCCTCCCCCACCGAGATCGTCGACGGCCGCGAAATCCCCTCCTTCCGCGGGGACAACATCAACGGCTTCGACCCCGCTGACCGCACCCCGGAACCCTCCCGCCTCGTACAAGCGTACTTCCATTCCTCTACTACGCTGAACTACATCCGCACGCAGCTCGCCGCTGGCTATGCGGACTTACACCATCCGTTCAACTGGTCGCTGTCGCACGTGCAGGATTCGGACGTCAAGGCGAAGTACTTGCAGACCGTGTCGGCGCTAACCGACAGCCTTAGCTTCATGAAGACCATCGGTGCGGACACTGCAAGCGCGCTGCGCGGTGTGGATTTTTACACAAGCCATGAGGGTTTACTGCTCGAGTACGAGCAGAGTTTCACGCGGAAGTGGGCGCCGACAGCTGGCATCAACGGCGACGAGCGGGAGGGGTGGTATAACACTTCTGCGCATTTCATCTGGATTGGCGATAGAACACGGCAGCTGGACGGCGCGCATGTGGAGTACTTTCGGGGCATTGAGAATCCAATCGGGAT
The DNA here is from genome assembly GCA_036872635.1 of Orbilia brochopaga. Taxonomy (NCBI): domain Eukaryota; kingdom Fungi; phylum Ascomycota; class Orbiliomycetes; order Orbiliales; family Orbiliaceae; genus Orbilia; species Orbilia brochopaga. Next base: position 2,820,642 of record JAVHNQ010000005.1, on the reverse strand, counting down.
CAAGGTTGGGCCGTCGTTCAAGGAGGAGGAGTTTGGCCAGCTGCTGGATATCGTCAATCCGCGGCGGGAGGCGGGTAAAGTCACGTTGATCACGCGCTACGGCTGTGACAAGATTGAGAGTATCCTGCCCGGCCATATCGACGCCGTCGTAAAGACCGGGCACCCAGTAATCTGGTGAGTTTCTGACACGCCTCTACGATTCAGCCGGTTCATACCTCTGTATGATTAATGGAATGAGGAGGGCTAACTATAATGATGCCAGGCAATGCGATCCAATGCATGGAAACACGCGGTCCTCGCCAGAATCTGGTGTCAAGACCCGGCAATACTCCTCCATCATGTCGGAGATCCTGTCCGCGCTAAAGATCCACAAGCAGAAAGGCACCTGGCTAGGAGGCATCCACCTAGAACTCACCGGCGTACGCCCCCTTCTCGTATCCATGGTATTACAGAATGATATACTGACATAGTGTATACAGGACGCCGTGACAGAATGTGTCGGCGGCTCGGAAGGATTGACGGATAAAGACCTGTCGCTGAACTACCAGACGTACTGCGACCCGCGGCTGAACGGGAAGCAGGCGCTAGACGTGGCGTTTACCATTGCGGATTACTACCGCCAGGCTGGGAATCGGCAGTAGCAGCTAGAAGTTCTGCTACGACATCTTGTATATAGTCTATGACAAGTATATATCGTTATCATCGGGATTATAGAGTTATCATATATACTGACGTTCAGGCCTGTCTATCTCCCAAACTTTTCAGGTGGGAATATAAGTAATCAACATTCCGCTGTGATTCGACAAGTCTACTAGTCATGCGAAATACTATGGGCACTGCAATCGGTTGGTATCGGATTCTAAGCCAAGAGTATTGCGGACGTCCAGGACCGTTTATCGTTACATAACCAACATACCATGCCGGTCTCCGGTCCTCAAACCCTACGCACATACGGTATATCAACATGGTCTCACAGCAACCCCATCCGCCCACTTCCACCAGGCCAAAGCCACGACCGTGTATCCCTCCTCCGACTCCAACTCCCGCTACGCGGATCCACGCCATCTGCCACATTCGCATCCACAATATCATTCCCGTCTATAAACTCGCACGCACCATCTCCTCCCACCAGCGTCGACGGCCAGTCACTATCGTCATCGCCATCGCCATCGCCATCCAACCGCGCACGTATAGCGTCCGCCCGGATGCTATACTCCACCTCTCGCTCCGCCAGCCACCGCCGTGCGCGCACCCGCCGCATGACCTTCTGCAGTGCGAAGACTAGCGATGCGAAGAAGAGGAAGGCGAAGAAGAGGGAGAGCCATGTTATCACTGCTGTTCGCGAGAACATGGCGTTTACGAGGATGGATTCCGAGGCGGTGATGGCTGTGGTTGTCGCAGAGGCGTTCGTGGGTGGTTGCGATGTTGATGTTGATGTGTGCGGTAGGAAGGCGGTGATGATGCTGGGGAATGATAGGTGGTGTATTTGTGCGGGTGTGTATGGTGGTGCGGATGTGGTTGGGGTATCCTGGCTGTGAGGAGAGGTGATGTAGTGGATGTGTGCAGATGGTAGTGTCGTTTGATACGTCCCTGGCGCGTCAAAGGTAATTATTGTAGAGGTATCCGCACCCGACGGCAGCCTCGTCGTGATGTGGGCGCTGAAGTTACCACTGGTCGTGCTCGAGAAAGTTGAGTCTGGCTCCACCATAGTGTTCCTTGTGGTAACAGGGGGTGAGATATGCAGCGCGTGCATATGTACATTGTGTGCATTTATGCTAGTGGGGTCCAAGCTTGACGTTAGATCCTCGAGGAAGTTAACGCTATGCGTCAGTGGGGGGACTGGTGCATTCGGGATCCCGAGTGAAACTATCGGATCTTGGAGTGCTGGGATGAGTGGCCCGGGGACCGTTGGCAGTATTGGTGGGGAGTGGATGGGTGGAGAGTCGGATAGTATTCGCAGCGCGGTGGAGGTGCTGGGGAAGTTAAAGGCGGGCATTGTTGTTTAGTGGCTGGATGCACTATATATTTTAAGGAATTTTGATGTGAAGTGCATGTAGTGCATGTAGTACTAGTTTCCGACGGCATACTAGCTAAATGGATCTCTTAGTATAAAATTAGAGGTGTAGGTTGTGATTGCAGTCGTGCTGTATCGGGTGAGATTCAGTTACATTATAGGGAATTTACACACGACCTCTATAGTCCCTGATTATCGTGGATTATCGGCGCCCGATCACTCTAGATTTCAAATTTCTGTACACATCAACAGTCCGTTGGCACAAAATTGGGGAAATTCTATTACTTATCTCATATTCAATAAACTTGTGATTCAATACCTTGGGAAGAGAATGCAACACGATCCGCGTTGTAGACGATCCCGTAGATGTCCTTCGATCAACTACATACATGCTCAAATCAAATAGTACGTGCATATTTCGGGACAACCCTGAAATCGGAGCCTGCCTCGTCCACCATAAGTGGCCGAGGACCAGATCTTACCAACCATGTTGCAGATAAAAATGTATACTGCTACACTCAGATAAGCCAAGTTGGAACGATGACAGAGCTGATAAGAGATATAACATGATGATATGCAAATATGCATATGCTATATGAAACCTGAATATGGAGATGACATGACTTGAGGACCACATGAATCGAATATAAAAGGACTAGATGAATCAGAAATATGCAATCTTGCAACGTAACGAACTTGCGCATTCGCATGCGCGGGCTCCAAAGGCGCCAAATCAACTCGATCGAGAAAACTCTCCAGCCGCCCGTGCCCCCGCCGCAGACATATCACCATCAGCCGGGAGCTCATCCGTAGTCTCGGTACTTGCCGTCCACGTGGTTGACGGGTACTGCCACCCGTACGGCGCCAGAGTACTTGCAGAGCTGGACGGTTGCCCGTTGTCGAAGTGGGCGCTGTCAGGTGGCGTTAGGCCACTGAGCTGAATTCCATCTTGGTCTTGATTTTTGATTGGATCATATTCAGCCCAGACTTCCTGGTTCGTAACAGCATCGTTCTCAGGATCCGACGCTCGCACTCGACGACTTTGATAGTTATCGAGGCCGCCGAATGCCCTGTTGCGTCGGATCCGCAACTTGCGGCGCACGCGCTGGACGATTATCGCGGCGACGATGAAGAAGGCGACGAGGCCGATGATGCCGAAAACGACGCCAACGGCAATGTGGGTTTCCCTTTTGGAGCCGTGGTCTATTTTCCCTGCGTGGTGGGAGCCGCTAGAAGAGTTCTTGAGGCCGTTGCGGTTCTTGCCGAGTTTGTTGCCGAGCATGCCTTTCATGCCCTTGGTGATGGTTTTGAGGCCTGTGGAGGACAAGCCGGACTTGGAGCCGGACTTGGAGGAGCCGAGGAGGCTTTTCAAAGTAGATGCTTTCTTTGCCATTTTGAACAAAAGATAATTTTGGTAAATTTGATATAAAATGTTTAGCCGTTCAAATAGTCTGAAGAGCTATGGGGCTTCAAATTGGTATTTTGTACGATGTGTTGTCGGTAGCACGTAGACTGGTATGTGTAGGCAGGACGGGCGACTGAGCAGTCCGGACGATGGGGGAAACACATATATACTGAGGGCTAGGTGGCAGAAATATGATAGAGTGTACCGTGTATACCAGGTTGCGCGGAATTTGCGAATATTCTGGGTGTCTGGTGTACCATGGCTCGCGCTTGTATTGCGTCCGGGCTCAGATATAAACGACTCCTAACCGCAGAACTTTGAACGCTGGATGTGTCGTTCTAAATATTATACTAGATGACCAACGTAGGCATCACGATGGAGAGTCGTATCACTGCTAATTAGGCTGTTGACGGTGTTGAAAAAGACCCCCAAATGGTCTTGCGAGATCACATATGTGGTGAAGGACTACTTGAAAGCTGGTAGCTACGTAGAACAACATTCTCAATACCACTCTGCCAGCGAAGCTGAGCTGAAACGACGAAGGACAAATCTTCAGCTAGATCTAGAGTCACAATATTGTATATCGTAGGATAGGACCCAGGACTATATATAGGTGACCTGGATCCCGTTCCCCAAATAAAGATCTAGATCCATATGCATAGCGTTCACTGGCTGGCTCTTTGTACTTGAAGATGTTGTCAGGATATGGCAAAATTTGCGGAAAGCTTTGCCATTGTATTTAGATCTCGTCAACTTGTTTAGGAGAGGGTAGATGTAAAGATTACTTGTCCAGAATTAATATATTATGATGGCTCGACTACTCAGTGTTACTACAAGTGACTTCAAACTCTCCACACTTCAGAATGGTATACTGGTACAAGCATTATAATTCCAGTAAAACAAGGCTGGTAAGATATTAATTCTTGCATTATTTCATCATGGACATGCGATTCTCCCTCCCAGTGAACGGCCTAACCATCAGTTTGGCCCTCCGGTTCCTTAGCTAGATCGGGCTCCTTCCCCAGTACCCCTTTGCCCCTTTAAAAATTTCCAAAATCTTTTAGCCAGAGATATCATGGGTTTGGGTTTCTCTTTCTTCTGCTTCGAGCATCCTTTGTTTGCATCGATATCGGCCGAGTTGTCTGCTTTTGTAGGTGGTAGTTCAAGAGGGAATATAGCTATAGGCAGTGCATCCGGATCCGGTTTCTCCAGAAAGTCGATTGGGGGCGGTGAGTAGTCATCGTTGTATCGCTGGAAATACCCCTCGGGTCTCCCTGGGATCCGTGGGATAGGAGGGCGGGTTGGCTTAGGACTACCAAAAATCTCCCTCAAAATTTCGTCTATTTCCGGGTCATTCGAGATATCGTCCTGACCTTCTACAGTGCGTTTCCCAGCAGTCTTCCCTTTTGCCATTGGGACTTCTTCCTCCTGTTCCTCTTTCTTTTCTTCCTTTCGTATTTTCGATTTGTTATCACTTTTGATCTGTCGTTCAGTTTCCCTCTTTTTTGTCTTTGCTGATGCTCCGGCGCCGAAAGGTCGATAGCCCAGGACGCTCATCACCAAGGGGGCACCGATTAACGTCGCGATGACGAGAAAACCAAAGAACGGTCCCATACGACGCATGGCTTCGGTGATTCAACGCTTGGATGCAGCGGTGGTAGAATGTAGTAGGTTGTTTAGGTATACGTATGTATATGTGGGATTGAGCAGTCGTAGCAAAGACCGTTGTACCACCGGCTGCATTTGCAAGTGAAATTCGGGATGGTTTGTCAAGGGTCCGTAGGTATGTGCAATGTGATTAATGGTTGATAGACCGTCGATATAAGCTTCAAACTTTGAGGTTGATAGTCCGGTTGCGAACTCTATTTCGTGATCCCACTCGTCAAGTAAGGTTGTAAGTCTGACGACAGCGGCAGCTCAAGTTCCAAAGCTTCCAGCTGCACGCCACAACTTAGATCTCCTTCACGTTCCGTCGACTCGTCACTTGAACGTTCCCAGCCGTCGAGATCTAGCCCTGTTCGTTGCCGATTGAGGATGCCCACTGTCTCTTCTTCTCTCACGCAGTCCTTGTTGTCTGTCTGGTCTTGAAGGCGTCGTCGCTGTGCTTGCCGATATCTTACAATCTTGGGGATAATAACAGCGGTTAAAACCAGCAAAGCGATAGCACCGAGGGCGATCAAGACGCCGATCAATGAGTCTTTTAGGAAGCCGGGCAATTTCGAGTCGACGGGTTTATCATCACCCATCTTATCTCATGGTAAAGCGGGACTATGTGCGTGAGAATGGCTTAGTCATCTTAGTGAATTGTGTAATGTTGATTGGGTACGTCGGGATTTATCCTGCGGTTAGCTTACCGTGAGTCTGCAGGCGGTTCTCCAGTCGATCAATATTAATATTTTATGTTGGGATACCGCCGAAAGCAGATATCTTGTATAATACCATTCGAGTATGGTCAGGGTGTTGCAGTTTGGAAATCGAGAAGCGGGACGGACACATATGCATGTAAGCCGGGTGGGAAGAAACGTGCGTAGCATGTGCTGCGTAGCCTCGAGTTTTGCGGCGGTCTGAGGCCGTTCATCTCACATAAGAGCGGGATATCTAGACAAATACTCGCAATATTTGGACGACACGGCAACACCTCTGGCCGGATATGGGTATATTTACATACTTTTGTTCTCTCAATTTATCTCAATCCAATCCGCCAGATATGCATCCATGACCCACGGTCAGAGAGAGCCCCCGGCAATTTGTATGGGCATATGCCAGGGCCTGTACAGCCATTCTTTGTACTATGGACCAGGCACCAGGTGCAGATTGCGCAAAGCGGGCAAAGTTTGCGGCGTCAGCGTCGACTACATGAGCTAGTGTTGATGAGCCCGCACACGGTCAAATTATTCTACTTTATCGATCAACGGCAGCTACAATCCTCGGTTGAAATGTGCTTTCCATGCCTAGATAATCAACCGTATACTTCTGTGTGTACAATTTTCTCGATTACTATGCATAAGTCATGTTGCGTCGATCTCGTATATGATTTCATCGGAATGTATTCATGATATTGTCTCGTGTACCAGACAGCCGCACTTTACCGGCGAAGCCGGGTGCCGGAGGATCGGCTGTCTGGTTAACGAGACAATTCATGATACTTATATCTACAACATGCGGTATACGTTGGCTTGTGATGTAGTTAACTATGGTGTATATTTGTCCCGCGCCGTCTATTTATGTCTATCACTATCATCATATTATATATAGTATAAAACCCAGATCTTCTAAGTACATGTACCTAATTTTATTATTTGTTCTCCAGTGGAGTCGGGCCCTCGGCGGCGAGCGCGTTCGAGCTTGCGGTAATCACATAGTCTGGTACCGCAGACCTACTCGACGACGCAGCGCGGGCCTCAAATTGCCACGACTGCCCAGCGGCACCAGTGTTGCTCGTCGAGCCAGCCGGATTTGCCTCAGTACCATCCTCCGCCGGCTCAGAGTCCTCAATAGTAATCACCCTAAAGTTACTCCAGGGGTCCTGTTGCAAGTGTGTGCCATTATCATTACCGTTATCCGTAGTCGTAGATGCTGCAGGCAGGATATCTCCCATTTCAAGGTCTCCATTTGATGGGGTAGCGTTATCAACATCACCACGAGTGCCGTTCTTTTGTTTCTTCAACTTTCTGGTTTCAAAATAGTTGCGGAGGTAGTTGATTCCGATGAGAGCAAAACCGAAGAGGAGGAAGAAACCAATGACACCAGCGAATATGACACCGATAGAAACATAGCGTTGCCGCATACACTCCTGCTCGAGCCTGGGGTCACCGGAGCAGCCATGGGAGTCGTTAAGAGTCATGATTGCTTCGTTGATGTGAGCGTATGCTCCTGGATATTGCTAGGAGTATACCTCAGAGGTTAATCGAGGGTATTTGCTGGATGAAATCGCACGCACTGAATTAATTTAATTACCTTTGGTATAGTGCGATTGTATATATAATTTTGTAGTCTGCAGAAGCTGCCAACCAGCCGAAATGCTGGATTTCATGCATGTTAGCACTGACCGTTGATACTCAAGGGGTAGTTTTCATGGCTGGGGCCAAGGCGAGCTTACAGTCTAAGACGATGCCGCGATCATGGGCTATACCACCAGGTACGCCCAAAGGATGACTTCTTTCAGTTTGAATCCGAGAGAGAGTTGGCACGCGAGTAAATGTGGGGGAGAATTCAGTATTTATAGCTAATACTGAGAACGTGGTCCGAAAAACGAGTCCTCCACGTAGTTACAACGTTGGTTAACTTGTCTGCATTTGTATCGTATACATGTATGTATTATCTCATATATCCGCGCTCGAAGTAACTCAGAATGTGTAAATACCTCAGACCAGATGTGTATGACACGACACAAGACAGCAACTTGAAGAGTCAGTTATTCAAAGTACACACTCCATGCATGTATACTGAACAATAGAGGTAAACATGCCCAAAGATGCCGTAGATGCTCGATGCAAATGAGTGTAGATAGAAAGCCAAAAAATGATACTTAACATAGAACTATGCCTCATTAAATATCTGTAGGGTTTCTTCATCCTACGGATATACATCCGTGCTGAAATCCTCGGGACCCCGTCTCGCACGCGCGGATGGTACGCCGATGTCGATCTCTTCGTCAGAATCCGAATATGACAGAGAGCTATCCTGGTCGGAATTTAGATACGGCGGCGGAGCGTCCCGTCTGCTGGTCTTGTAAGATGGGGGCTTAGTATGCTCGCTGCTAGTATCGCTGAGTTCACCGACTCCCAACTCCGTAAGAGTCGGGCTTCCCAAATCGTCCTCCTCAATCTCAGGCTCCGTCTCGGGTCTTCTCCCGATCAGGGGAGGTCTCCGGAGTACACCGAGCCGCACCCGGCGGCGGTGAATTTCGACTGCTCGTCGATTCTGTTGTACCATGTGATAAAGTTCGGATGCTCTCTGTCGCGCCGCCTCTTTGCGTGCTTGCCATGGCATAAACCACGAGAAGAGGAAGACGCCGAAAGCTCCCGACGCACAAAACACGACGATCAATGCGACAAGTTTTGCATCCATCTTGGAAGATGACGGATCAATAAGGGGCGGGAGGTCGAAAGTTTTGGGGTCGTTAGGGAGGGGGTGTCCGTTTGCTAGGTTGATTGCTGAGACGAGGAGGCATATTCCGATGAAAGCTAGAGCTCGGAAAAATGAATGACGTTTTCGGTAGCTGGAGGCTTGCCCGTTGGCTGCTGCTTGTGAAATATGGATAGACATTCTGTCGACGTGTGCGGCTATTCGCCGGGTTCCGATGTGAAAGTTTGGCTTGCAAGATTGCAATATTGATAGCTGATCGATTCAAGATGATGGTAACGATGCGATGATAATGGACTAGCTCATTGATTGACGCCATTCTATCCGCTGGCAAGAGATCTGGCAAGTCGAGAGGGTATGTTGCCCTAACTAGCTATCGTCACTCACAGTGTGTCCCGATGCCTCGTGGTATGCTCGTGGTAGAGATGCGCGATTGACAACGCAGAGTATGTGGCATTTTCTGAACAGGCTAGCCGAAATTTATGTTGCACAGCAGGAGAGCGAGCAAGGATTCTCGTCCCAGCTACGACCAGATGGGACGGATAGTCGATACAGCTTATACCCTCAGAGAGTCAGCGTCGGGGACCAAATTCGAAGCTGGATGCCGAGTGACGTAATGGTGGAACGGTCAGAGACAAAGGAAAGAAGTTCATAAGGGAAGAGGCTACGATAGGAATCCTGATGAGTGGAGTAACTACATCGAGTTCTGCACAGCTATCCGCTGCAACATTCATGTTAGCTACATAAAAGATGAAAAAACCCTCTTCTCAGTAGCCCCCCCCCCCCGACCATCCTCTATTCTCCAATTAACTGCGAGTCTCTGACAAATCTTCCAATATTCTCAAGCGCAAACCAACTGTTTGAGGTATCATCACTCATTTTGCCGCTTAAAATGACACCGCGGGAGCACCGACTGCTATCACTGAGGCTCCTAGTCCTTCTAGAACTTGATGCCCTGCAGCCAATCTCCCCTGGTGCCATTGTAGTTACGACTCCGCCACTCTTGCGCCCTCATCATGAGTAAATCTGGATACTCGCCATCATATACAGGCTCCAGCGGCACACGCCGGTAGCAAACGGTATTGCCAGCAATATTGACCTGTTCGACCACCGGCTTGCCATGCCGCACTTTGACCTTCGGTGAGATCTTGGACGCGACTTCGTACCCAAGATCGCCAACAACGATCATACTCAAATTATATCTCTCTTCCCACGATCGACGCTGGTCGCCCGAGGATCCATCCTGCATTTGTTGGAGAAATGGAGGAAGGACGTAACTTTTGATCACAGAGGCGTCTGTCCAATTGGATTCTGGTATATGGTAACTGCCGAGCTTCGGGAATGTGGGGAGGACGCCGAAAAATTCCGCCTGTGACAGAGATCCGTGAGTGCGAGTACTGACATGTTCGGCTGTGTTCACTTACTTTTTCTTCTTCTCGACAAATGCAGGAGAGATGCCGGAGGTTCGGAAACCAGTCTCGGATCTTTACAAGGCCCTCTCTGCTGACTTGCCAACGACCAGCATGGCGCGAACCGAAGTTAAGACCAAGCCAACGGAGGCCATGATGTCCCTCTAGAGCCTGGATGATCTCACAAGATTCTTCCTCGTCCGGATCACCCACGTGGGGATCGATTTGTTCGAATATGAAGGTCTCAAGAGTGGCAAAGGATGACAAAAGCGACAGAAGATCTTTGCCAGGAGACACAGGCGAGTATGAGCGGAATCGAAAGGTTTTCAAAGCAAGCCGCTCCGAGCCAACACCTTCACCGTACTTCTTACGGAGCGCGCGAAACAAGATTATGTGGCTGTTATCATCTACATCGTCAGGTTCATCCGTCTGGACTCTATGCCCAAACGTTGAAAACTCAAAATAGGTCAACTGCGCAAAATTAACCGCAGCTAAAAGCCGTGCTGCATCGGATTCGTCGAAGAATTCGGTGTGGATGCAGAGATGGGCGAGCTTTGGGAGAAGAATAGTTGCGTCGTCGTGCTTGAATAGCTTGTTGAAGGTAAAGATGGTATCGGTTCGTGGCCACTCCGCCTCTTCGTAGATTAGAGTCTCGAGAGTCTCGTGGGATTTCCATATCAAATCTTGGATATTATTGCCAAGGTTACAATTCTTGTGGAAAAAGATGTCCAGATAGGAGAGATTCCTGAGACCGTCAAAAGATACAACATGCGCATTGTCAAAGCTATAGGCGAACGCTTTGAGGTTAAGAGAGGCAATTCGTGCATTAATCTCAGGGGTCAGGCTGATATGAACGTCATTCCATCTACGAAACGACAGCGTCAGGAAGGTCAATTCTCAAAAAGAGCTCAACGACTTGGGGACATATCTTACAAAAGAGTCTCAAGGTTGGTCAAGTTCGCTAGTAGCTTTTCGATATACGAACTGAGAACCTCCATACGCACTCCTGCGGGGTTGGTCCATCCGACGAGCAGACGTTTCACATGTTGTGCACAATAGGGCACAGCGTCCTCGTCGGCAATAACGGGGTACGTCCTGTTTTGACCTGGATACTCCTCGGGGCTCGAATTTGAATGAAGCTCTTTGAGCTGGGTAATGGAAAGGAAAGGTTCAAGCAGCTTGACAAATCCGCAAATATTGGGACGAGAAGGAGCACATGCCGTAAGCTGTCGGTAAAGCAGCGGGCTTATTGCTTGATGGAAAGCCTTAGAGACACGGCTGACCGCACTAGTGGTTCCCGTATCCCGTCGCTACGGTTGCGGTAGGAAACCCAGGTCAGCATGATGCGAGAGACAGTAAGCGAGAGCAGCCCACCCGTTCGCACTGCTGCAAAAGGTCACCCACAGGAATGAAGCCAAAGATATTGAGCCAGATTTCTATCGGCAATCTTGGAAGTTTCTTGTTCGAGGCATCTGCAGCATCGTTGGATGATCCATTGTGGGTGGCTCCGTCGGCTGCCGGACTCGCCTCCTTGGCAGCGACCTTTCCCGAAATGACCTTGCGCCGCTTAGAATTTGGTGATGGGGACTCGGCTTTGATGACAGCGTCTACATCCGGCGATGTTTGCTTCCTCGCCCTCTTTTGGGCCGCCGAAGCTGAAGCAGCTTGGCCGTCGTCCTCCATGACTATGACCAAATCGTCGCAGTTACCGCCGAAAGCTAACTCGGCAGCACCTGGCAGAGAGTGAAGGTACGTTTGGAACGATAGGATTGGATGGAGTAAGTAGAGGGATGGTGGAGATGTCTAAGAGATGGATGAGAGATAAAGATAGCTTAACGTTATGGAGGAGGATGCAAGGGGCCAGCCGCGTCAAGACTTTCCGCCTCGACGCGTGCCGAAGAGCGTGTTATGTGTTGCGGCCAGCTCTGACATCACGGCGCAGCAGCATAATCCTCGTCAACTAAAGGGCAAGTCAGCTTTGTCAAATCCATCACACCAACAGCTCCGAGCAGAGAACCCGCGGGATGGACTTTGATGCCCGTAATAACTCCAAGGACTTGGCCCGGTGGGAGGTACGTATGCGTTCCATATGATTTGCTCTCAATTGATATTTGACTAATACTACCTGCCTCTGCTCGAAGTGCTGGATTGTCGCAGCTCAGGGCTGGGTGCATACGAAGCTTAAGGCCTCGAATCAGAATCGCGAACGAGCACAGCCAGCGTACTTATTATAACCTGCACGACAGGATGTCGTTTACTCATCCTGACGCTCACGTTGCAAGCCAAGCGAGCGACAGAGACCGAGACCGAGCGAATGTCCATCAGATCACCTTTAAATTCTGCCTCTTGTGTATGGGTGATCCAGCGCCGCGGGACGCTCAGCCGGACGGATCAGGAGATGGTGGGCATTTCACAATACGATAAGGGGCTTCGTCGCCCACTGCTGGTTGAGATAATCCCGCAGTGCGACAGGCAAATCTGCGACGACATCCAATCGATATCCGTAGCGAGGCGTCAAGCGAGGAGCGCTGTTGCACAAGGTGGGCTCCTGCCTGCAAAGTTTAGAATGCAAAGGTTCTCTCAGCAGCATGAGCTCTATTCCAGCGGTCAAATCCTTGCAGCTGATCGAATGCTTAGCTAGCCTGCCCTGGATAGCAGGTGGGCGGTGAATTCACGACGGCAAACTGAGCCGGCCAGGCCCTATCGCCTACTCCGACGGATGGCAAGCTAAAAAGCATGCTAAAGCATGGTGGGCTGTTAAAGCATGGTGTGCTTCGAGAGCAAGCTGCATATATCCGGTTTGTCACTACGACAATGTGCAGATGCTAGATGCACATCAGTTTGCATTCTGCATTCCTGTTTGCCCGCAGGTCGGGTGATGCGATGGGCAGTTTGCGAACGGTACCATGGTGCGACCCCCAGAGCAATATAACGGCCATTGTCTGAATCGCATCTCGTATCGCTGACCCGCCCAGGTGGGATGCCTGGTCGAGCGTCGAATCGGATCCAGAACGTTCACACGGGATATGCTTCGAACAAGGGCGACGACGGCACGGCTTCTCGGGGCATCAGCACTCACGGACACCGTCCAAGCGCAAGTTTATATTATAAGTAGTATATTGAATGCAACGACGGATGCACAGATTAACTGCAGCTGCAGGCTGGAATCCTCGGGTCGGGCGAGTCCGCCATGAGGCAGACCTGGCCTCGCGCTGGGCTGCGTTCCGGCATGATTGGCTCCACCGCAGGCCCGGCCGCCGAAGGCTTGGCGTAACGACTGGCTGGCGAGCGCCGACGACCTGTCAACACATTCGGTCCAGGTCTCACAGCCTCCGCTAATCAGAAGCTCGCCCGGCCCTGTTTGCCTGCCCTCGCTCGATCGTTGGAAATTGACGAGAATTTTAAAAGATGAATAGAAGGCGAACGGCGGCCGGGTTCCATATCCATTCATTATAGAATGTCCTGCTGCATGCAGCGAAGCAGGGCTGCAGACAATCTCTCCACCCGCTGTGGATACGCTTCCAGCCTGGGTCCTGGGCGGCGCGTCGACTCCCGTCCAATGGCAGATTCTCCGTCACCGTTTCTGGGTCTCGATGGATAGCTCATATCAAGGGTTCCAGCAGCTCAAGCGGGCTCAGGCCCCTTGACTGGTGGGAGACATTGTCGTCGGTAGCGTCCGCCTCACTTCTTATAAATACCTGCACTCTGCAGGTGAAACAATACCGTTGAAGATGTATTTCCGTTGACACCCTTTCGTCTCTCGTTTTTCTCTTGCCGTCCTTTTAAACCTTCGCTGCGTGCCGTTCCCTTCCAACTGTGGGTGCAACCTGTCTCTCATTAATCATAACCGGACTGTCCCAGAGAGAGAGTAGGAAATTACCTTCCTTTGCACCTGACCATCTTTCTACTCCACCGTCGCTGTTGTCTAATATAATTCTTAACACCTCCAGAGGATTCATTCTGGCACATGCAGTTGCGAACAGGTCACAAGGGACAGGCCGACGAACGGCTTTGATCGAATTGCGACCCTACCACCCAGGACATCTTCCATCACAGCAAAAACGTATTCGTCGACGTTAGGCAACAATGAGCGCAGCAAACCGGACCGGTAATCCGACCGGATTACCTCTGGGTCTCTCGGAATCCGACTACAACAGCCTGTTACAACTCGGTTTCCTCGCACAGGCACTCGGGCCATACCACAATACAACAATGGCACAAACCGTCGACCTACTTCTTGCGCCGAATTCCCCAGTCAATGTCACAACTCTCCTAGGACCAGTTCTAGAGGCAGGAGGGTCGCCGTTTGGACCTTCTCTTGCCCTGCAGGCTCTCAAACTTGTCCTAGCGGAGGTCCCGCACGACAATGTCAGTTTCAAGAACGTGACGGCGTATGTCACCATGACAGCAGTGTCAGTTGCATTCGTGATCGTGAGGCTTTACAGTCGCCAGTTTGTGACGAAGAAGATTCGCCCGGAAGACTGGGCTATGATTCCTGCCATTGTATGTCCTCGTCGTGAGATTTTCCGATTGTGCGCCAGTTGTATTCAAGCCAGATGAATCCTAATGACAACCTGGGTCTAGATCGCCTCTGTCCTGCTCGGTGCTTGTTTCGCCCTTGGTAAGTTGTTTCTCTCTTCATTACCTCAATATGGACTCAACTAATAGTATCGTCAAGGCTCGGATGAGAGGGTTGGTAAAGGAACATTACATCAATGGGACCTATCTTTCGATGAATTCAAGTCGTATCTCTTGGTATGTATTTCATCTCTTGAATTCTCGGTCCTAATATTGATCCGCTAACTTATTTACGACAGTGGCTCTGGTTATGCGAAGTGCTCTACCCTGTAGCGCTCTTCCTTATTCGCAATTCTCTATTGATCTTCTACTGGTCCCTGGTCCCGCCTCGCTCATCCGCCGTCAAGGCCCACCTGATGTTCCGCAATGCAGTTATCGCCTTCTTCTTTGTGAACATTGCATGCGTGAGTGTATCCTTGGGGACCATCATCTTCCAGTGCAAGCCTATCGCGTACTGGAACGACCCGATTGGAGCAAAGTGCATCGACCGGTCTGCCAGCTTTATTGCTGGTGGCATATTGATCATTATCACCGACGTGATAGTCTTGTAAGTTAAGCCAATATGCTATCCAACCTTGAGAGAAGATTCTAATTTATACTGCCAGGCTCCTTCCGGTCCCGGTTATATGGAAACTCAAACTGCCACTGCGCTCGAGACTGGGTGTTATCGGAATCTTCTCTCTCGGTCTCTTCGCATGCATCGCGTCAGTCCAGCGCATCATCCTCGCAAGTGAGGTCACTGGTGGAGACAACGGCGACGTTACCTACACGAACGCCGTCAATCTATCTGGGATTTGGAGTCTCCTCGAAGTCAACATTGGAATCATCGCGTCTTGCGTGCCAGCGATCAAGGCCCTCTTCGTTCACTCGGCCGACCGGACCGGTATGACGAACCGCAGCCGAACAAACCAGTCCGGACGGTCTGGTCGGTCTGGCGGCAATACCGTGGAGAGCGCGAAGGCCAAGATTGGAAGCGGAAAGCGTGAAGTCGTCGGGAAGGACGGCGGTGTCGAGCTGACGGTCACGACTTCTGTCACTGTGACCAACACCAAGACGGACATCGAAGCAACCATCATCGAGGATGACGATGGTACGTTGCACTCACCCTATGGCACTCTAATCAACCAAAGATACTAATAGGACATGACCCATAGACCCGCAATTCACCCACTACTCTCGCCCATTCCGGCCCAGCGAGAGCAACTTTGGGCATGACTATGAGATCACCTACGTCGGCTCGGATAGCGACTCAAGATCTCTCAAACCGAGCGAGAACTCGCCATCCGAGTATACCTACCGACCGGAATCTCGGTCGGAAACAAGATGGAATCCGAGGCTGGACTCGGTCCAGAAGCCTCCGTCTTTCATTTAATGCCAGAGCGCTGCATCCGATCGACCGATCGATCGCGAAACGATAATCTAACGGCCGGCACAAGCGTTACTCGCCATATACCCCATCCGCAACTGTATTATTCAGACCTTTTCTGCCCAGCCTGAGGAAAACAAAAGGTGTACCATAGACAGCTTCCATTCGCTGGTACCTAGATCTAGATCACCGCCGTCTGGACTTTCCGCTCCTTGCTACAAATTCCTAGCCTTCGTTGAAAAGCTATCCCTTAGCGACTTGTTCCTTTTCGCGATATTCCTTTTCGTTCAGCGAAGATTATTCCCCACGGCGTCATGCCAAGACGCCTGTCGTCAGCACCTGCCTTTTGTCCAACTGCTTCATCGTCGTCCACCACCCGCTGGGCCTATCTAAAGCTTGCTAACTACTTCGAATTCTGGAATTCGGTATCTGTTTGCAAAGCTATTTACTAATGTGGATTTTCCTTATCTCTTTCCTTTCCTTGGTTGGAATATTGGTGGACATCTATCTATCTTACCGCTCTGCAGATCTTTCCGTCTGTCTTTGTGTGTCTGTTTGTGTCTGTCGCTTGTCGTTGCAGACGTCGTTACGTACGCGCCTTTATAATTCTCCCTACTTCACGTCACTCGCTCGCCTTGATTGGCGGTTACCATTTGAACAGCACTGGACTATTTCCGCCTGTTTGCCTTTGCTATCTTTTTTCTATACCACCATACCGTGTATTTCTAACAATTAGGTTATCTTGTTGGCCTAGAAATACCCCAAAGTGTCCTGCGAGGGACGTTGCACGCAATTGCGAATTTATGAAGGCCCTGTTTGTTGCAGTTGGGTTATGAATCCCATTAGCTAGCTTGTTGTATATCAATTGCTCAGTGATTATACTGGCGAAGCCGTGCTTTCAATTAAGACCTGCTGATGGTATCGATATATTGAACGGCTGGACTGGAAGACGTTGTACTAGGCTGGTCCAACTAAATCTAACGCCGGCCGTGGACACTGTGCTAAGCCAACTGCTGCGACACATGTTCTAACAAACCCGTTATCTGTACCCATGGTTCCCGCGCATCCATTGATTTTACCGCATGGCATATCAGCGGGCATTGAATATATGAGCAGCAGACGGATTCATATCGTATGCAACTAAACCAGCGGCCGGAAGGAGCTGTTGCATTCCGGATCCACCGCCGGATAGAATGCATACGTGCGGCTCATTCAAAAAGTTACACAAAGTCTCGAAGGTTCTTCAGCTGAGGATTAATATGCACGTAATCTGCCGTGCCGCCTACCATACTCGTTTAGGTTATGATATGATATCACAGCGAGGTACCTACCCGAAATCCAAGACACATCGACGGTAGACTAGTAGCTAGCCCCACAAAAGTTAAAACACGCACGTACCTGTTCGAGACGTAGACATACACATGTCAATGCATGCATACGCCTTTTCCCACTCGGGCAGGAGTCGATTCCATTCGCGTACTAGGCACTTACTTACTTACTTACTAAGTAAGCATTTTAAACGTTTCGTAAGAGGTACCTGCTGTATACGGATCCAACCGCTTGGACCTGTGCAGCTGTATACCATTACCATGCAGCTGAGCCCAATATATCAACTAACCGCTTTCGTCACCGGGTGAGTGCAGCATTCCAGTCAGCCTGCCTGCCTGCAGTGGAAATTGAATTTAAGCAAGGGGCCAGAAGCCGACGACGGACACCAGGTAATGGTAACACACACAACCGCGGACTCGGGTCCGCCAGCCTGTTGCATGTGTGCAGATGTATATTCCGGATTGGTAACTTTTGTGGCCCGGGTAAGTTGGTGTGACGGGCGTGCATGCATGCATCTTTGATCATATCGATAGTACACCCTATACCCCGCACCTACCCTATATACGTATCCTATAATTCGGGGCGTATATCGTCGAGTTTTCTCGAAATTTAGACAGCGACGCCGTATAACGCTAGTTCTGGCGATATATATTATTTCAGTAAGCTACATGCACACTTTTGTCCACAATCTTCATCCCCAACTGTAGTATATATAAATATGCAGAGAGCTATAGTCAGCACAAAAGCACAAAGCTGCGCTACTCGATCCTATAAACATGCATCGCGCTCAAATCGCTCAATCATCAAGCACAAGGGTAAAGGTAACAATGCAAAAGGAGAAGGGAATTCTACAATCATTAAAATAAGAAGAATATGATGCAGCGCATGCAAGCTAGTACAACCAACCCAACTGTAATACCCCAACGAATGCGAAGATGCAGGAAATGGTTCTTTTTGAATCCGAAAAAAGTAGAAGAGCAAAAAATGTCGTCAGAGAAACAAGCCCGCCCAGCCAAGAAAATATACAGAAATGGTAATTAGCAATGTAGATATCGTAAAATATGAAATGCCGACGGATTTCGCTCGGAATGGCACCGCCGCGAGATAGAAAGTGTCTTCCGATCTCGCAAAACGGCCCAGAGCTGTCGTAGTAATTAAAGAGGTATATAAACATTAGTAAGTCGTGAAAGTCGTTACTGTGGTGATGGGTTTTCTGCTTTTATAAGGTCGAAGATGTCGTTAAATGCCGGGTCTATCATAAGTCGTAGATGAGGCTGTGTGTATCCACAGAGTGTAATGATTGTTTTAGTAAGCTGGTACCCCAGGACAGCGGAAGAGGTCCGTGCGGCCCCACAATTTCTCGTCGTCGAATTCTCGGACTAGGTATGGATAGTCCACGCACTACAACCGCCATATTTGTCAGCCGGTCGCCCCTTGCTTCGCGAGAAAATGTTATTCATTGGGGCGTTGAAATGCTTACCTTCATGCCGCCAGTCGGTCCAACGTGCGGACAATGCGCCTCCGGGCGCGTTATCGTTAAGACAAGGTGGATGGACCGACATACCACCGAGTCGCTCCAGATGTCTGTATATGTGCCGAACTTCTTCTCATTCGTCAGGATTTCGATGCAGTGTTCGATGCTATCGTACACCTGATAGGGACCGGCGCATCTCAACGCCTGCGTAAAGCATGTGGTCTGGATGAGCTCCGCCTGCGACTCCGGCAGGCTGTAGTCTGTGGACGTGAGCTCTTCTATGAAATGGTCAACTTCGATCAGGTTTAGGTCGTAGTTCTCGACCTCGCCCTTGGCGTTGAACCGCCAGAAGCCGGTTTGCCTGAGGATTGAGACGAGCTTGCCGTCGTCCGGGCCCCCGGGGTTCACAACAGACGCGTAGAGATACACGGTGCTCGCGGCGACCTCAGGGCATTCCGAGGAGAATTGCGTGAGCTCAAAGCGGCTGAATGCGGCATTGTTCTTGTTAGATTGCGGTATTGGTGGCAGCGCGAAGAAGTACTCTATCGAGTCTTCAAAATCGGTAAAGTTGCCCACTGGGGAGATTCTGCCGCTGGTGTCATTTGCGAAGAGGCCGTCTGGGACGGCTGCTCCTCCGTAGGTTATAATTGGGACTTGGTTGGGGAAGATGGTCAGGTTGTATATCCGGTGGATGGTGTCGTAATTCCGCTTTCTGAACGAATCGTCTGGTGGTGGCGAAGAGGTGGATGTCGTCGACGAGCTAGTCCGAGTTGTCGAGGTTTTACTAGTGCATGGTGTCGATGTCGTTGTTAACGAGCTCGACGTTGTTTTCACAGAAGTAGTGGTGGTTTTGGTTGGCGAAGAACTATCACATCCATGATCGGATGTAGTGGTTGTGCTTTTCGTGTGATGGCTCTTTGTGTGGTGGCTTTTTGTATGATGCGTGCATGCATCCGGGCAGGCGGTTACAGTGACCGTCTCCCAAACTGTGAGAATCGGGTGGGCGATGGCCTCCCGCGAAAGCGCCAGTAGCAAGCTCGCCTGTGCGATGTAACGAAAGAGATTGACCATCTTGGGAGCAGACACCGTCGACGCGTCTAGTTGAATGACTGACAAGGGTTTGCGAATCGCTGTACAGCTGCAAAACGAAGCAACTGACTAATGTAGATAGCTATCTCTAGCGTCGAGGTAACGACTCCGGCAATCAATTAGAAGAGCGAATGAGGCAGACTGCCTTTGATGGGGGAGTCGGAGAAAACAAGCTCCTGAGGCGAAAGGAAAGACAGATGCAGACAAGGCCGATGATATGCACGAAAAAGAGTGAAATCAAAACAATGCTATCGGAGGAGGTCGTCACAAAGGATGACAAAAGAAATTCGTGAATCGAAGAACAGATGAAGGGTGCGGAGGAGTAGCCGCAGCAGGTTCCCCTCAATTGTGATAGGAAGATGCGTTCTTCAACCGAAGAAGACGAGGTTGGCTTCCCAGTTTGCCATGTGGCAGTTTAATGCTGGCGATAGACCTGTTATAAGGGGAGCTGCACACTTCGTGCATCCCAAGCTCCCCCCGAGAAAAAAAAACCTTTGGTGCCAGCGCATCATGGTGGTTCCAGAGCTGGGTCAGCCCCATCGAAGAAGCAGCAGGGGCCTTCCCTTTTCCTGCTCGCGTCTTGACAATAATCTCTGTCTTGCAACCCCATTTACCCTGGATCCAGCAGGGTTGCGGTTGGACTTCTTTGTTTTTTTTTTCTTTTGGCTCTAGCGATGCAAGCCAGTTCACAAGGTGATGAGATGGCCCCGACAGGACGTCCATGCATGATTGACCATACGTCAACTGCGCCAGGACAGGCCTAGCGTCATGCACCATTGCTCGAATGGGATGCTTCGGACCAACGCAGGTCCCACGAGCCCGGAATCCAAGAAGCCGAGCCTCTTGAGCCAGTCGAGCTATTTTGCTCGTCGTCGCCAGAGAGATAAAGAGACCGTGCGTTGTCACAGTCTTCGGATAATCGTCGAGCCATTGCATCGTCGCCAGGGGCAGGTCCATCGAGGTGATACCGTGCATCATGCAATTTACACCTGACGACGACGACGATGATGATGATGATTCCCCAGCGCGTCATGATGGAGAGTGGCTGGCAGCGCTCCTGTCTGCTTGAAATCTGCCAGGTCCAGCTGGCCGCGTGTTCCAGGTCGTCCTGTCAAAAGCTGCAAGCAAACTCTGTCAGCTCGACGCGACTGGGTGCTTGGCGTGTTCTGGTGGGGCTCAACCAACGTGCATGAAGGTGGCGTCGGCCGACTCTTTCAGCCGAAACGAATCCTGTTTGAAGAGAAAGCTCTGCACGGAAGGTGTCCGCGGCAGCTCAGACAGCAATCGAGAAAGTAAATTAGAAGCTCCTGGTGATTCATGAGCTCCAGGTCTAGTGGTGCACAGTCGGTTGAGAGTCAAAACAAAGTGCCTGCTTTGGGTAATAGCGAAGAAGGTGGAGTTGTCATGAAGCTCACGATCAGAAGTCACAGCACGGAAGCTAAAGCTTCCCAGCTCGGCCAGTGCGTCCGAGCTCAGCAGACTGTGTGTTGGCTGCTGACTCAGCGCCTGCAGCCGACAACAATTTGATTGATTACTCGACTTCTACTTCTATGATCTGTTAAGTCCGTCCTAGGCCTAGCAAGCTCTCCAATGCTCTATAATGCGGTATCGAGCCAGCAAAAATTCGTGGTGTATTGAGAATCGGAATACCTCGTTTCGGAAGGTGATACAGCATACGATGGAATGGCTCCACAGAACCATACGCCAGGCCAGCCAATATCGAACTACGGTAACGAAATGCCCGGCGGGACGCGGGTTTCCAGAGCGCTGAGGATCCATACCGCAATTGCCTGAAACCCGAGTATTGTGGTTGCAGATTCAAAAACGGGCCACTGGTATAAATTCCACCTTCAACTCATCCCAGTCACAAGACAGCATGCAGGCTTCGCGAGACAAGACTCTGCGAAGCCCAGGATACTGTAATTAAAATAGAAAGAGAACAGGCCACCGTCAGCCAATATAATTATCCCGAGACTATAATTATAATCTGCCAATCCGGCCGTGGCAATACACTAGTATACAGATCTCCAGCTTTGGAAATTACCAAAGTGCCTACGACCGGGAGAATTGATGTATGTCTATATGTAAGCTAAGTATATATATAAACTTATTCGCACTGATATTCGAATATATTCGTATATACTACTAGTATGTGCACAAATTAGAGCTAGGCGGGAACATGCCTGCACAAATGATTGCATCTGCCCCTGGTATACCAGGGTCCATCGCACGGGCAGCTGCGCAGACCAGGTTATATATATCCCTAGGTATACTACACCCATAAAATACTTACTGTCGTCCACCAAAAACATTTGGAATGGGGCCATTTGTATGGGCGATACTTTGCCCAATTCACCGTGCTTTTTTGCAGTGGCGTTAAAAAGAAATCTGCCACGTAAAAATCCCTGTGATCTTTTAGATTGAATCTGTGAACGGGCCTCTTGAAGTAGCAGACACCTCCTAAGAAAAACAAAAACACCATACAAAAGTAGTCCCCACTTTCCGAATGTTTTTGGTGGACGACAGTATATCTCATAACAACCGAATGCGTCAGCCTGCAAATTGATCAGAGCTGCAGAGGTTGGACGATCTGTTACGTCAGGTGCCGGGCAAGCCATGTAATCAAGCTTTGCAACCAACAGACGAATCGCATGTGATCATATGAGTTTCTCAGGATCTTCATCTACAACTACATCTAGATATCTAGGTGTCGTGTCACTCGCATTTTCTCGCCCTGTCGAGTCATCAGCGCATATTTAAATTCCAGCTCCTATGGACTGCACAGCTGTTGTGCTCGTTTCACTAATCGTATATATACACACGAGTAGACTTGTGCCTCCGGTAATTTCAATTCGCTGGGGAGGCTGTGCGGCATTGAGAAGAGGAATAATCATGACCGCAGGGAGACCGTGCCTGACACCAACAGAACCCTGCGCAAACAGCTGTGCTGCAGAGTGCCGCATCACAACCTTGCAACGTTAAGCCGAACGAACAAACTTGTGTAATGATCCAGCAGACTCGCTTGGCTACGGCAAACCATTCCAGACATCCCTTTCTCATTTCGGCGACTGGGCAGCTAAGCAGAGGAAAACCTGGAGGGTAGCAGATATCTCGTCGAAATCCTCAATAAGCGCACGTTTGAGTCCCCCTCGACAATTTCTGGGCGTATATAGTGCTGGGCTTCTATTTTAAGCTGAATTGTTGGGTCGACTTTGCAGACTGCTGGGCAGCAGTTTCGCATTTTGATGACAAAGGTTTTTGATAGTTACCACTCTACCAAAACTGCGCGAGAATCGTCAATTTGGCCATATATCTTTTGAACAGCATGCATTGAATAAAGCCCAAAGCAACGATAAAAAATAAAATAAAAATCACGCGCCATCAAACATGATATCGAATACTTACTAGTCGAGCCTCCAACCTTCGCAGTTTCATGGGGTTTTAATCAAAAACAGATCTCGTGAATTCCTAACCGTTCTCCGGACGTTAGAGAAATAGGGTATAGTGTTTGCGGCCAGCACCATTGCAACATCGAGTCGGCTGGCACTTTGTCAATAATTCTAGGTGGTTGCACAATTGCGTTTCTTTCGATAGTTCTGCAATTCTGAGGGGGGTTTGAAGAAGCCAGGGAACCTAACCTCTCAGCGCCCTTCAAGGCTCTAGCTCTAGGAGGTTATCTAGGTAAAGATAATAATCTTAGGTCTATATACATCCATTTCCCCACTTTACTGTTGATTTCGTCGAACATGATTCAGCCCGCATGGTTATTGTAAATCAAATCAATACACAAAAGTGATAATTGCATGATCAGATGGCTATCTAGATATTTGGGTACAAAACGCAATAGATCTATCGGTCGTCGAAAAAAAAAAAAAAAACTCCCCCAAAGGTCTGGAGGCGATACTTAGAAAAGAAACGGGATCCAGTCGGACGAACGCGTGAATATCAAATGGGTACATTCAAGAGCAACGAGTCCCAGAGACATGTGTGTGTCCATATATGCTGCCATATAGCGTATAGACATATCCTTCAAGCTGTCGTAATGTTCTCTATAATTTAGACAGGGACCGACGTGGTATCCGTGGTATTGTTAGGTGCCTCGGCGTCTCGCTTCAAGAGCCCACCACCGCTCAAGGAAGCCGCAAGGCTGCCTCCGGACACCGAATTCAAGTTCGCCAGCCAGTTCCACTTGGTTTGATCACCAGGGCCTTCCAGATAATATGGCTCCTTGAGATCGGGGTCGTTAACCCGAGTTCTGGAATTTGACCACCTCATAGTCTGTCCTGGCTCGTGGTCAAGTCCATCCATCTTCCATTTCCATCTTCTGTGGCCCTCCTTGATCGTTCCTGGGATAGCATCAAGGGCTTTTTGATAGTCGTCCGCCGTGAGGCTGGGGTCAGTCGCCTTTGGCTGGCCGAGTCGAGCCCAACAGATGCACGCTGTTCAACATCAAGTTTAATGGAATTCCACGGTCAGCGAGAGTACTAGTCCAGACTGGAAGTCATGATGATCGCGATCGATATACCAGCTTCAAGGGGAAAGCTTGCATATCTAATTGACTTACCAAATACTGCAGCGCATTCGTCAGCTACCCATTGGTTAACACAAGCGTTAGGATGTGATCTTAGAGCTTTAGCTGAATTCGGTTGGGAGACCAAGCGGCCATTCGCGTCACATTTACAATTCCCGCATGATAGTTGCCTTCGCTTAATCTTGCTGTACGCCAGTCTTAGGGAACTGGATTTAGACCAGAAGATACTCGGGCGACTAGGACTATCGATCCGACCAGCGCCCGGGATGTCTGGGAAATCTTTCTGATGCTCTCTATGGTGAGTCTCGCCTTTATATGCAGAAGGGTCTATATTGTTGTACACATATCGAGGGGGTAGACAATGTACTATCATTCTCTCCTTCCCGTTCGCATAGAACCACGTTGGCGAAAGGTTACCTCCATCTCTCTTGGCAGGAGGCAGTTCAGATATGTCTCTAGTTCTCGTGGGAAACCGCGATATGGTGGTATTGGTGGCGTTGTTGGGAGGATAGGCAGCTGGCTGTTCAGCTGCATCTAGACGTCGCCATGACTTCTCGTGCAAAGCGTTCTCGTCCGGAACTCTCGGCCCATGTTCAAGGGCCACCGACTTGGTTTCTTGACCGTATTTATGTGCGCTTGGCTGGTGTCTGGATCCGAGATGGTCGGGCTCCAAAGGTAGAAGTAGAGCAAGATCGAACAAAGCCAGTAAGACCAAGATTAAAGGCAATCGCCCTGCCAACAGTTTCCGGACTTCCATCTCAGCAGCACGAAACTCGTATATTGTCGCGACAATTTGACAACTAGGGGTACTGGAACGAACGGAACAAGCAGGGGGATCGGGGCGACGTCAACAATTTATATATTGGTAGGGTCGGACGGTCCGTTGGATTAACCGCTGTGGCTAGTCTAGCCAGCAAGCAAGGATCAAGTACGAACACAGTGAATCTATCAACTTAACCCTCTACGCTCCAATACACAGAGACAGATATCAGCTTCCAAATTTATCCGCTGATTAGCAATGTTTTGTGGCACGATTTTGAAGTTGGAATGATCGATAGAGCGAAAAATTGACACAGCCCATTAGTTATCCTAGTTTTGGCTATATTGAGGATTGATGTATGGGATTGCTCAGCAAGCTTGTATATATTGCAACATCTTTGTACAATTCAATCGACTTTATGGGTACTTCATTCAAAGTAGTATAGTGATATGACAACGTCTCGATTTAGATGCTCGATATATATAATTAACACAGCTATATAGAGTTATACCGGTTTGAGGCGCGGTGAAGCAACGGATGCATTGTATCTTGGCTATGCTAGCTTTTTAACATTAGAACGCTGGAGACGTTGGAAGCATTGACTAAGATCCTTTAGGACCTGGAGTTCGTTGTGACCGCCCGCACGCTGTACCACGACAAGGCTGGGAAAATTCGCCACCAACCCAATGCCGCCGCCGACACTACATCTCAGCAGCGCAACCATCACTCACTGTCACGAGCAGACTTGAAACTGTAGGTTTGTAAAGAGCGACGATGAATGTGGCCGGTCCGTTAATAGAGTTCTAATAATAAGTTTTCCGAAGTGAGCATAGCATGTACTATGCTAACTTAACAGCTGCTGGTGGCCCGTGGCTCTGAAAGCACTCGTATGCAGTGTCCCACTAGCAGCCGCAGATCCAACGATCCTTACAAGCTCCTCGCCATCAATATGCCGAGGATATGTGGCGATAATGACACATCACTTTCGGGGGACCTTTGCGCTCCGAGCACCTCTCTGACGGAAAAGGGGGAGTAAGGTGGAAACGGGGTCGGGAAGACGGGATAAAGTGGAGCGTAGCCCTTCTAGGTAGCCATCGGGTTGACAGTATCGCAGTCTCGGGACAGTATCTACATACCGGGTGCGGAACACTGTAGGTGCGACGTTGCGGCCTAGAAGGAGCCTGTGTCTGTTCATCCAATAAAGATGGCCATTCGTCTTGTCAGGTGAATGATAGAGATTCTTCATGGCACTGCGCGGCTTGGAGCAGTCCCAGAGCAGATAGTAGGCTGTTATAGCAATCAATCTAGAAGGTAACTGCGGGCCGTTTCGAGGCATCGAGTCATGCGGCTTTGCTTTCAGTATCCTATCCTTCAACTCAAGGGTTGGTCTAAACCCGCCCTGGATCGTTTGAATGATCCGACGGGTGTGACTCGCAAAGCCACACCGACTCAGCCGCAGCAGCAGAACTTGGCTACGGTCCGGCGGTTTGTGGCTAGCACGCGGGTTGGACGAGACAGGCAACGGGGTCTTGGTTCCGTGCGTGCCATAGCCAGTATTCCTAGACAGGTATCTCCGAACCAGATCACTCCGGCGGCAACGAGACCGCGGGAAGGCTTTCAGTCGCTGAATCAAAATGATTACCAGGCCTTTGTGATGCTGGCACCATCCCGTCGAATTCTGGATAGGTATCTGGATTCATCTGCTCCGCCTGTTCGGGTTGAGAATGTGGGAGAAACTGTAAATCCTTCCGCAGTTGGTGTTCCACGAAGCGTGTCTGCCTCCATGAGTAGGAGTGTTCGCAAGATGGCGACTAACCGTGATGGGACTGAATACATTCGGGAAGATGTCAAGTTGCATGATAGTCTCGAGGGTTGCATGATATCCGCCCGTCCGTCCCGTCCGGCTTCAGCCTAACGCTGGCAGGAAGCCACGGAATTATCCTCCGGAAGACCAATTCTCACGGAATTCGAACATGGGCCGGTTTGTCTTGGGATATCTGCCATTTGCTCCAGCGAGATTGTGCCCGTCTTAGTTGAAACGGATAATGATAGTATCAAAGACAATCGGGCCGCTTGCTTCAAAGGAACTCCCCTCCGACGGTGGCCGCAGCCGTTTGTGCACCTCGTGCTATGGGTGGCGACGTTAGTAAATTTTGCCTATGAGACACTCACACAGGTAGAGGCCTAGAGGCCCAACTCGATGAAGTTTGATGGAAATGCCGACGGGATGCTCGCAAAGCCGTTTGGGTCGGAAAGGCCTGTTAACGCTTCGAAGGAGACCATATGCTGGAGAACTAGCTGCACAGGCCAGAGATGATCGATGAGCAAGCCGGAGGGGCTGTGGAAGTGTTCGTTGCGAGTTGATGGCAGTTGAATTCGGTGCGCACGCGTAGTGCAAGGCGTCCGACGCCAGTCTAGGCATGACTCGGCCCTCGGACCTCGAAGAAGAAGCATTCGGTTCCGCTAGTTTGCTTGCTGTTCTTCATATTTGTCTTCGTCTTCGTCTTTTTAGACGTGTGGCAATAGATGATGCTACGAGGTTGCTGGCGTGTAGTATGTTGTTGAGCCTGGTGCAGTTTTGTGTGCGCGCTGGTGCTGTAGCTCGTTGTCCGGAGCATCCGTTTCTGTCCGCTAACTACCTCACCATCAACACCATCGCTATTTCCAAACCTCCGCCACCTACTGCTCTTAGACGCTTGAACCAAACCTGTCTACATCCAGGAAGTTTACCAGGAAGCTTCGTGCGACCAGGCTTTGCTATCGTACGCCATACATAAAGATGGCTACCCTAACTGCCGTGAATACTCCACCATCGACTCCGCCGCAGCGACGGTCGCAACAGCAGTCGCAACAGCAGCAAGAAACAGTCGCCCAAAGCCCTGGAAGACAACTAGATCTGGTGAGGCCCACTCTGACATCGTCGCGTGACGCCTACGGGTACGCGGGTATACTCAGAAGTGCCTGCATCTTGCTGACGTGAATCATGCGGTCCACAAGCTCCAAAAGCTTGCGGTGGCCCGCCTCAAGCACACCGTATCCGAGCTTGAGGACCAGGTTGAATTCGACCGCCGCAACAACCCAGTCCCACCTCCGAAGCCTACAACTCTCCATCTCGTGCCGGATGCATCGGCTCTTACAACTTCGATTACCGAAATTAAAGCATACGTCGCAGAGGATTCTGCGAAGGTCACAGTGCCTCTGTGCGTTCTCGACTCTCTCGATGCCCTCAAGCGTGGCAGTGAGAACGAGAATATCAACGCCCGCGAAACGGTTCGCTGGTTCGACCGAACTATCGCAAAGGGAACGCCCGAAAAGGGCGTCAAAGTCCAGGCACCCGGAGAAGTATATGGAAGATGGGAAGAATGCTTGGAATGGTATAATCCGCTCACTATGGCCGCTGATGATGGTGATGAGATCTCCTTTACGTCGCCGCTCGCCATGACGGAGTCTCAAATGCTCGCGCAAGCAACTGATGGCATGAACCAGCTTTCCATCTCCCCATCACCACCTAGCAGCCCTGCCGTCGGTGCACCTGCTACGCCGTCCACGCCGCCTCGTATCTTGAAGCATGGCAATACCTTCCACCATCCCGCAGCCGGAGTTCCGAAGCAGCTCTCCCTCCCACGATCGGCTTCAACTCCGCTACAAGAGCCTACGAGCCCTACATCTTCCCTCCATGCTCCAGACGTCCCCCGCAAGATCCAACCGATCATCAACTGCGCCCTAGAAATCCTCCACTCCGAAAAAACCGAGTTCTCGAAGAAGTCCGAAGGCGTCTTCTTCCTCATCACAAACAATCCGGAAACATCCCACTGGGCTAAATCATTCGGAATACCTGCACTCAACACCAAGGAACTTGCTGGCAAAATTGCAGAAGAGAAGCGTCTATACAAGGCTAAGAAGCGCGATTGGGACCACATGCATTCCTCCAAGACGAATCAGCCAGTTCTCGACGCGAACGATTTCAGAAACAGAGATCTGCGAATGGGCTCGAGAGCCGCGCCTTCCCAGCCCTACTCTCAGACTGGCCGCGGTGGTGGGAGTGGCGGTGGTGGCAGGTTAAACACTTCCAACGAAGACCATCAGCCTCGGCGCCGGAATCGTCACAACCAGAACGCGCGTCCTAGTACTGCAAATGAGATTTCCAACGGAAAATCACTTCGTGGCGGTCGCGGAGGCTATCACGGTAATCATTCCAGAGTTCAGAGCAACGCCCTTCAAGAAAGACCCCAGAACGACAACATTCGCAGCACCTCTCCTACGCTGCATCATAGCCATGTCGCTTCCCCAAAGCAGAGAGTAGAAAGGACTCAGCTAGATGGAGAACCTGAGTATGTGCTTGGACGAGGTGCCAACCGTGGTGTTGCTCGGGGTAAAGGCAAACTCTGGGTTCCTTGACCGCGGCCCTTGCGACACCAGCCTTATACTACAGACAACAGCAATATTCAATGCTGTTCTAAGCCTACGGACGGACTCACTTTGCATGCACGGTGGTTCAATTCACCTCGTGGCGTGCGCAGAATATCTCTCGCTAACCGTAGACAACCAGTGGTTTATGTAAGAGAAGTCTTCCACTAGGGAACTGTTGACAATCCTCCATGGCGGTAGACGTCTTGATGCCAGCAAGCTTTTCATTTTCGCATGCTCCTTGAATTGCGATCGATTGGATCATTTCTTAGCTGCATGAGAGCCTCCTCACCACGGTCGCTCCACCAGTGAGGTGAGATTGTTTCACTTTCAGCAGGCTATCCTCAGCCAGAAGAAGAGCGGCGAGGCGGACTGCTCCGTATCACCTCTCATGTGAAAGGTGGATGAATAGGCGGATGTGTGATTCTTTCATTGGTCCCTTTCTTTTCTTTTCCTTTCTTCTCTCCCCTTCTTCTCTCCCCTTTCTGTCAATCCTAGCGGCCAGACAAAAATACTTTGGAGGGGACGGAAGGAAACAAAGAACGCAGGCGGCTTTGGGACGGATGAAGACGTAGCGGACGGAGTTGAGGTGTGAGCCCTTGCCCTTCTGCCACACTCCCATCCGACCTGCCTTGCCATCTTGTTCTCCTGTTTGGCTGTTTTGGCATGAATTTCTGTACAAGGGATGAAACCTGCCCCCGACGGGGCCGGCCCTGGACATCGGGAGCGATATGGCGGCGCAGTTTTTGTTTGCTTCATCGGATGCTACAACAACGCTGTCAATTTTTCTGTTGCAGGCTGCTAACACATGTACACGAAAATCATCCAAACAAGCAAACTTGCTCGCAACGGCTCATCGCCTGTCCAGAATAATCTTCACGAGGGCTAAATCTCCGCATAGAGCATCATTAAGGAACCGCCTGCTAGTGTTTGTTTTGATCGAGACAGCTCTACCATAGTCCCGTAGCTTGAGGCCTGTGCATACATATAGCGTGACCTACGGTTCAATGTACAGTACTAGTACACCTCAGCTTGCTGCTAGCGTGCTGCAGCTGTGCCGCCGCCGCTGTGAGGGACGGCGAACACTCGAGGGTACATTTAGAGCTAATGGAAGACTCTGAGACAGTCTGCTTGGAAATCTCGATAAAGATGTTCTGTGTAACCGGATCCGCGGATATGCCGTTAGGATTACTTTCCATCCCAGGGATTAAGCAGAAGCACCTCACACGGACGGGCCTGCCTTGGCCTGGACACCATCAGTTGCTGGAAGGCGTCTGCCAGAAATGTGAAATGATACTTGCGCCTGCAGTATGCAAGTTAATTTCAGCACCCGACGGATGGACGCCCGGGTGCATGGGTTCATCTTCGATATGTTCACCGTCTCTACCTAGATCTAGATATGTACACACCCGCATGCGCATTACCGACGGATATATCAATGTCTTGCAGAACTACCGCCGAATTCGAATCCTACTGGCCGGCCAGTCTGTTGCATGATTCGACTGCCATGAACCGCGATTATGCCGGCCTTGTACTACGACATCACGACCTATTCATCGACTGAGATGTGGCGGAATGTCCAAACGTTGGGCTGACGCGTACGAGTAGAGAAATGTATGCCGTCGATTAAGATGCCTCTAGGGGGGCCTGTATTATGTTCCTGTCTGATAAAAACGACCTGAGTAGCTCGAGCTCGCCAATGTTGAGATCCATATCTTGCTTGCTTTCGATTTCAATCTCTTCAACTTCATCCCACGGATACCTTGATCATAGTTATATCCACTCATCGAAAGGCTCCTAGGATCCTACGAGTGTACCTACCTTCTACCTCATTCTCTCAGCTATATACACTGGATATATAGACACCACACTCTCCATTCGTCGAGTTAAAGCACTCCAAAATCCGTAAAAATGTCACTGGAAGCGACTGTTACGCTTATTCTCAATCTCGTCGGTGTTGTCCTGAACGCTGCCGCCCTCTGGCAGCAGATCATAGCCAACTACCGCAACTACAATGCCAATCACATGCACAATGCCAATGAAGACGTGGATATCGAAAGCGGCGATGGTAAGATATGCACACCATACGATCCATTGAGACTCCGTTTGTTTTTTATCTCGTCGCTAATAAGTGTATTATGGTTGCTAGCAAACCTTGCGGACCGCCCCCAGCCAGTCGACAATAGCGCCGCCGGCATGGACATCCCATTGACTCCCATGCCGCCGCCGCCAAAATCAGAACCATGAATCGTCTCCACAAGTGGCTCTTATTTAGGATTGTGGAACAGAGGCGCGAGGGGAGTCTGAGGCTTTAATTTGGCGGAATTCTATCCTCAGTATCGGGCGTTGATTTGGTTTTGTGGAAGGCGAATTGATAGATTTTGGAGGAGTAATGCCGGTGGTATGGCCTGTGGTATCTTTATTTGGCGTTGGCACGCGTTGCTCACAGGAAAAACCCGCGCGCGAGAGTAGGAAAATCAGGCATCGATCATGTTGCTTCGGGATCATATTTTGCATTTTGCGTTTCGGGACAGGCCTAACGTTGGATTTTGGTGGGTCTGCGTTGTCGGCCGCGATTGGGCGAGATGGCCAATTTTGGGGATAATGTATTAGTAATCTATTTGGGTCTTGGACAGGGTGGATAATATATCATTTCTATAGAACTTATGATCATCTACAACAATGCTACTGGTCTGCTCTTTGGCGCAACGAGTGCATGTCGGTACTATTCGTATGACATCTTGAGAAAACTGGAACGTCGACCAGCAAGTGCCGAAAGTATCGAGTGTGAGAGTCGGTTACGCATGCGGCTAGCTACCTCGGGCTAGACTATTATATAGACTCCGATATACAGATTAATTCAAATCGTGTATGGATATACATGGGAGTATGCAAAATAGAAGGTTCACTTTACCGACTATCTCTAGATATGCGCGACGGATACTCAGAGGGAAGGAAATACAAGTGCGAATACAGACATTCGTAAACAAGCACTCTCCAAAGTATAAAATCTACAAACAGCACAATAACCTTCGACCCGCCTGGCAGAACCCTCTCAAAGGATGTATGCTATGTGTGCGGCCACTCGATCGGGGACTACATAAATCGATACGTATATACAAGAATTTTACAATATCCTTCACCAATATATAGATATATCTCCATCCACCGGGGACTAGCCACCCCGCCAACAGCCGTAGTCCAACTACCTCCAGTTTAGCAGGAGGTCCGCACGTTGGAAGTCGTGCAGTACGTGCCGTCCGGCCCGCTGCCAATCTTGGAAGGCTCACTGCCGTTCGAGTTGCCGGTATACCGATCGCAGTACTTGCCGCTGCTCTGGCACGAGTTGGAGATCTTGCAGGTATCGCCATAGTTCGTGTTGATACCGCACAGGACGCCGCCGTCCTTCGCGACGACGTTATCGATGATGAAGTTGCGGGGTCCGCCGTTGCCGGAGCAGTTTCCGCAGGAGCGGCCGACCTTGCCGTAGTCGTTTGCGTAAAAGTTCTTGATGGAGACGGTGCCGCGGCCGTTGAATTGGATGATCTTGTCGGCGGCGTGGAGGGCGCCGCCGCCGGTGATGTAGGAGGTGCCGCTAGCCTGTTTGAGCGTCAATGCATCCTCGCAGACGTCCAGCCACCAGACGTTCTCGATGGTGCAGGTGCCGCGGCAGTGGATGCCTTCGGCCTGGTTGGGGCCGATGAGGACGTTGCGGATCGTTGCGCCGGACTCGAGGATGAACATGGCGTCGTCCTCACCGGTTTCGGACTGCTCTTCGCAGACTTTGGGGTTGCGGTCGTATTTCACCATGCCGCCGTCAAAGACACCGGAGATGACCTTGGCGGAGGGGAGGGTTGTGGAGCCTGCTGAGGCGGGGACGACGGTGGTGAGGCCTGTGCCTCCGGAGCCGCTGCCGCCTCCTGCGGTGGTGGTGGTGGCCTTGGTGGTAGTTTTAGTGGTGGTGGTTTTGGTCGACGTTGTTTTTGTGGATGTGGTTTTGGTTGTTGTCTTGGCGGTTGTGACGCCGGTTGCCTGGAGGCATTGGGAGTAGTCTGCGCGCGCTGCGTTAGTGAAGTTCTGGATGCTATAGTGGGGTGGAAGGCTTACAGTCGTTAGAGTAGACACAGGTCCAGCCGGACACGCAGGTCGTTGGGCCCGTCCAGTTGACGCCACCGCACTGGCCATACGCGCTCTGCTGCGCGCTGACCATGGCGGCGTAAGCCAAAATTGCGAGTGCTGAAGCCTGCTTCATCGTGAAATGGATGATATAGAAAGTTAAATGAGATTAAGACGACAAATACAATTGCATCAGAAGATTGCTTGCGTGCCTGATGAGGAAATCGAACAGTAGCCTGGGGCCGTCACCCTCCTTTTATATCGTCATTCCGCCAGAGTGAGTAGGGGAAGCTCAATTAATTAGCCGGACGTGTTTGAACGTCAGTAGCTAATTTGCACACTCTCCAGACGAGAAACGTCCGCGTCTTTCCCTTCGAGAACGATATGAAACAGGCGATACCATGTCCTGCAATTCGATCGATTGCCGTTAAGAAGATTGATAGGTGGGAAATTTATCGCCACCTCCAGCGTCCGCGTTCGAGACCAGCTTAGCTTCGCTGCCCGCCAGGGTAGTTAATCCATATCTGCTGGAAACTGGCGCAGATGCAGCAAGCATCAACGGAGAAATTGTTTAATAAGATCCATCAGCCTGACGGCGACGTGCATTGATAGTGGCGACCGTTCGCTGGAAAACGGGCTAGAATAGCCTACAGTCGATGTTCTTGGTACGTGAGCTGCGCGCCATGGCGGGTGGCATACCATGGAACCGATAGGGGCGACAGGGATGCTAGCATAGCCTCCCGGGACGTCTGGGGTTCGTGATCCGTACCAGAGGTTTCAAGCGGTCTTGGACTGTCGGTTGTGCTTGGTATCTGATCTTGTCAAATTTTGGGTTGGTGGGTCGCTGTTGCGGGGCGGGTTTCATCAAGATTACAACAAGACGCCGTGTTGGAGATGTAGTTCCAATGCATTGTACGTCTGTTGAGGTGACACGTTCAGCCCGAATTGTACGTGTACACAAGCATAGTTATGATCACCACTGGACGCGGACGAGCTGTCATAAAGTCTCGGGAAGCCTGACTGCCATGTCAATCGAGATCCGCCACTTTTGACACAGCACACGATTGACTCGAACTGGCGAAATTTGCCAGGAGGACCATCGACTGCCGGTGTCCTTTATCGCCCTGCGCGCGGGTGTCTGAGTCGTCGTGGAATGCGACGCTGGTCGGAAACCCCTTCCTCGTCTCCGGCCGCCAAGGTGCCGTGTCGTAGGGATCCTGCGCACGGATATTCGCAAACCCGAGATACGGTGCGCAAGGCCTGTCCATTTGTCAAAGCCGTTAACGGTGTTACGCAAAGTGACGAAGAAAAGTCAAGTCGACGCGTCCGGGAATCGTGTAACAGACAAGCAATATGTCAACCAAGATGGAGGTACTTACCTCTTTTCTCTTCGTGCACGATATCTTCCAAATCCATTGAGGACGTCGACCGACCGATAGATGCGGTAGTTTCTTCGGTTCGAGCAACCTCGCTTCCGGCTGACCCTGCAAATTAATACAACTTTCCTCCTCCCGGCACCCACGTATGGACTTTGGCATATGCGTCCTTGAGGATAAAGATGAGTAATGGCCGCGCCGACGGGCCAAGGTATATATAAACGGACATTATCATATCGACGAGATTTCCTCCCGCGGTTTCCAATCGCGTCGCGAAATCATTTCTCCGGTGAGCCTTGTAGATTGCTGTCCACAGGTTTATATGTAATTGGGACGAAGAACAAGGGATTCTGGACGAATAGATATATCTCTGCAACAGACCGCCCGTCATTCAGACGGTTATATATAACCGTGAGATACCGCCCCGCATGGCCATATCCACAGAGTGGCAGTCGGATTGAGCGCCCGTTGTCCATCTTGTGTTGTTGCCGCAATGTCGTAGACGCCCGCGATGTTCCACAAACACATTTCAACCAGCCAATCCTTTGCAGTAACTTCATATCATCGGTCGATGTAGTTTAGATATAGTAACGTCGTGCGCCTCAGACGTAGAACTCGACATCATACATAGACTTTATTACACCGGCGCCCTCGTCTCCTCTCCAGCCTGCAGCCTCCCCTCCACACACCCCCAAAACTCCTCCACGACGCCCCGCCAGCCCTCCCCCGCCCTTACAGCCAGACACCTCCGCTCCTCAAGCCCCACCTCCCACCGCCCCGGATTCGCATCAACAATCCTCCCACCCGCCTCCGCAAGCACCACCCACCCCGCGCACAAATCCCACGCCCAACACCCGCTCTCCCAGCTCAAATCCGCCCATCCCGCCGCCACAGCGCACAGATTCAGCGCAGCGGAACCGAACGACCGCAGCCCATGCACCATCGCCCCGCCGTCCGGTTTCGCAGCTGTCAGATTGCGGAATGTGCGTATCTTGACATCGTAGTCGTTTCCCGTGCGTTCGGAGCCCCATTCTATTATCACCAGACATTTATCCAGTCCCGTCAGCGGCTCTAATTCGAGCGTTACTGTGTCTCCACTATTATCGTTAGTATTGCTATCGCCAGGATATGCGACTGGTGGACGCAGTGGTAGCGAAACGTGGTCGTGGACAGGTGAAGTCAGGTGTGCGCCGCGGTTTTTCGCCGCGGAGAACAGCTGCTTCGTGAACGGGTTGTAGACGACACCGGCGACCGGGTGGCGGTTTATGGCTAGCCCGATGGAGATGCTGACGTAGGGGTATGTGTGCACAAAGTTTGTGGTGCCATCGATCGGGTCCACGATGAAGGTTGGTGAGGACGATAGCCGGGTGCCGGGGGTGTATGTCTCCTCGCCCATGAATCTATAGACAGTTAGATATAATATAAATTATCGTAGATACTGTCGGTATCTATATGGCTGGGTGGCCGGTGGGTACGGACTCGAATGTTGGATAACCCTCGTGCAGCCTCTCCCGCACCATCCGCTCGACCGCCCGATCCGTCTCTGTTACTAGGTCTGTCGAATTCTTCTTCGTCCCGGCTGCATCTGCCATTGGACGCGCGGCGAGTATCATTTCTCCGGCTGCACGGGCGACATCGACGATGTACGCGAGCACGGCGTCCAAGTCGACGTCGGTGTTTCCGTCTGCCATATTGAGGAAGATAGCTGCGGCTCCAGCAGTACTGACGAAGACGGTTAGTCGAGATTAATTATCTTCGCGTAGGAACAGACGTCCAACGGAATCCAATGCTAGTACTATGCAATAATGTTGATAAAGCAGTTAGCAAGACCCTAGGGTATGAATTGGTACAAATAGCACATGCAGGCGTATCAAGTTAATTAACACTCACTAGATCGAAGCGAAGACTAGGGACCGGGAATTCGAATCTGCCAACGCCTACTGAACTCAATCAAATGAACCTGAGCTGATACACCTGCAGCTCTATCCCGCAGTTTCTCTGACTTGCGGTCTAGTTTGCGAGGTCAATCAACCCATCTAGAGCTTTAACTCGCCGACGGCAGCCGTAGTTGCATGTCGTCAACGTCAAACACTGCAGACGTGCATGTGCAACGCGGTTGGCTCGCGTTGGAAATCACGACAAGGATGTTTATCGCTACGTCAGTCGACGTCACATTCGATCATCAAAAGCAAACTCTTCAGCATTTTCACATGCTCGCAATGTCGCGATTGCCAGACTGCCAAAGCGAATACCTCCAGCGTTGCAGTGCGTTTTGTATATTTAATTTTATCAAGTCTGTCAAGATTTCAGGAATAGCTTCAATAGATAAATGTGTTGTGAAGTTAATGCTTTGAAGTCATAAGAATCACATTCTACAATAGAAGTTATTTGTTTCCGACGTTGAGAATCTGTCTATTCAGTATAAACAGTATCTAGCCACCCGACTAACTACCAGTACAGGCGAGGATCCTCTTCTGCTCCTCAACGAACGTGAACATCGATCAAGAGAAGTACAGAACCGTCGCGTCCCATCATATCCACCATACCATTGGAACGAAGGAAAGAGGCGTATCAAATCGCATCGCATAACGAAAACCCAAAAGAAACAAGCACATTCCTCACAAACTAGCCATCAACAATCTCCATCGACCGTCTGCGTCCGAAGAATGACGAAGCAAGGAAAACAGGAAACAAATCACCCCTCTGATTGAAAAGAGTGACGTTGTGAAAACGGGTATCGTTTCAAATCAAGTCGAGGAGGGAAGTAGACGATAGTTTAGCGAGTGAGTGTGCGTGATGAGCCGGAGAGCTTAGATGCTCTCCTTGTTGGCTCGGGCCGACGTCTCGTGGCCGTGCTGGTCAATCTTGTCGCTGGCAGCACCGAGGGCTCCCGAGGCGCGGTCGGTCAGGGAGTCCTGGCCGGAGACGTTGCCCTTGGCCTGCTGCTTGTTGGCCTCCTTGGAAGCCTCCGCAGACTGTATCAAACAGAAGCGTTAGCAATATATCTAGAAAATAGATGAGAAATAAGTAGGCTTGGTGTGAGTATATACCTTGCCCTGGAAGCTCTCGGAGACCCAGTTGCCGGCATTCTCGAGGGAGTTCTTCATCTGGCCGACGACACCCTCATTTGGCTTGTTGACATTGGGAGCAGACATGTTGATTGATTGGTTGATTTATTGAAAATCTGAAAAAGTTGTAGAGTTTTAAGGTTTGGTTGGTTGATTGATTGATTGGTTGGTTGATTGTATTGCTGATGATGTAGGAGGAAGGGAAAAAGTCAGATGAAGAGGAGGGACAGGACGCCCTTTTATAGAGGATTCGGGCTAGTGTTCAACGTTGCCAATCACGTCTTTCTGTCTTTCCGCGGCCGTCGAGATTATTACGTCAATATTCGAACGCTCCAGATCGAATCTGGCTGTCAGCGAGCCGGGAACAAGCTAAAGCTGGGAACATGCGTTGTGGCGGCAACCTTACAACGTGTGACGTCAGAAAGAGCTACCCGCGCGGCCGTTCCCGCCCAATTCGGCCGCCAAGCATGACCGCATGCACTTTCACTCTTATAACATCTGGATGGCAGTCGCGCTTCCAAGGAAAGCTCCAGCTGGCCGGCGGGTGCGCGCATTACGTAGCTAGCTAGGTCGACAGCCTGTTTGCGGAGTAACCCACTCGCTTGCTCCAGCTAGAGCCAGCAGTGCGTAATATCAGGCTTCGACCGAGGGACACGTATGCATTCTTTCCTGAGGATGGCGATCAAGGGTTCGAGGGTCATGCCAGCCTGTGGGATGTGCCTGTGGTGATTCATGTCATGTAGGACTGCAGCTGCCCGTGCCCCTGAATATCGCCACGCTTCAACATCGACGTTGTCCATGAATTGAATCTTCGTATACGTCGGCCAGCAGACGGTCTAGCGATTCGGCGTGCAGCCAGAGCACAGCTTGCTATCAGATGCCCCTCACCGATTGCCCTTCAGGACCCCGATGGGCGGCAGATCGACGGCCCGCCTTGTCCTCCTGCACCCCTATAGCTAGGTCCCTTGTCTAGCGAATGCTGCATTCATGATCATGCACAAAGAACCAGCCAGTGTCAACGCTGTTAAACCCGATTGTACGATGTTCCTCGATCGTGGACACATCCGAGGGAGCTCGGGAACATCCAGCATTGCATTGGTATTCTTACTAAGTGGTATTTGCTATTCTACCCCTCGTGCTCGCGCCGGTTCTGGCCATATACTGACATCATCTGTATACTTCTGCCTTGACACGTCTCGCATTCCATCCATAGGCATGAGAAATTTTTAATAATTCAAGCTTAGTGCTATAATGGCTTCCCGTGATACGCTAGCTGCATGTTTGCAAATCTGCGATCCGTATCCCGGATCACGATCCCCGCTGTCCGGGTAGCCCCAAATCAATCCCAATGCAGAACTACAATTACCACTCCATGACGACACTTCGCCAGCTTTGTTCGTTCGTCGGAGTGTCGTGTGGCCTTGCACGGATACTTGCATGTGTCCGCGCCAGGCAGGCTATTTGAAATGCAAGGCGGCAGCCCTTTTAGCTTGTGAAAGACTCGCAGGATTCGATTCCGTCCAAGTTTGTTTGCATACCGCGATACTTCCCCCCGCTTCTTTATTCGTTTCTTCCTTTCTGGCCGAGGCGGAACTCCCGCGGCTTATCTTGATGATAAGTACCTCAAAGCATCACTGGATGGCGAAACAGCCGGTTTTTGTTCCGATTGGAACCGTTTCCGTTCGTTCATGAATAGAGTCTGCTAACCACAATCTTCGCTAGCTAGCTGCCCTCAACACTTTCTGCGTTGACCGGAGCAGCTACTGCTACTGCTGTTAGCTGAATTCCTCGCCTGCAGCTACCACCACCTGGCAAGGAATGCAATGCAGTATTACCAGTCCAGGATGCAATACTTCCATCTACCGCATATATCCCGCACGCCATGCAAACCACCGAATTCGTGCAGAATAAACTTTTTGCGTATCGTTACCACCTCGGGCCTTTCCGCAACCAAGCTTGTCGACGCGGTCTGCGTGACGTCACGGTAAATAAATGCCAAGAGTTGGCGGAACCACACGCGCGATGCACGAACAAAGAAGCGATCCAACAGACTGGGACACAACAGCGATCGAAATCGGTAGTATTAGGTACCGTATTTACAATTCGAATAGTACGTACCTAAGTAGGTAGTACTCGCAGTGGGAGTTTCACGTGGCGTTTGAGGGATATAAGTCCGCAGACTTTACACAACTGCGCCACCGCTGTAGTATGCATATGTATGAAGTATACAAGCTCTACTCGCATGCCGCCACACGGCAGGATACGACGTACGATACTACGGCTAGCAAATATGATCCGTTGCCACGATGGTACAGCTGGACAAGGAATCGAAACTGCTCGCACGAGGTTTACTTGGGTTGTCAAATCGCCCGTTAGGACGCGGAAGATGAGATCTAATACCTAAGTAGGTACACAACCCTGATTGATCTCGCAAGCCAGACCGCACGTACGTCAGGCCTAGATCGAGATCTCTTTACGTACTCGCCCCACAACTCGACGGCCGGGCCGCTTATAACCTTACGCGATCGCAACGTCTCGATGCGGAGGGGCTTCGGTTGAGACATCTAGCACGAGATATCGATGGTGAGAGGCAGGCCGGCGGGCAGTGCAATTGTACATGTACTTGCTCTGACTGGAACCATACTAACTGTTTAGTTAAGCCTTGTATGCATTCGGGCGCCAGGCGAACGAAGCTTACGCATACGCGCACGCTGTGCTCCGGTCTAGTTTCGAGGCTGCTCCGATGATCGGCCGGTTACTGGCCGCCGCAGTCATGTTCATGACGGCTTGTTCGCGAATAACTCGTTATCTCCAGGATTGATGGGCCCATATGGGGGTGCCAATCTCTTGTCGGGATTGGGATGGTAGCGAGCGGAAGCGATGGACAGTGTGGACGAGTTGACGGCGAGATGCTAGATCATATCGCAGAATCTCAGTAGATTGAAAAATAAGTCGTGATATACACGTGCGCGTATGATATATATATCTGAAGCCTTGATCAAACTCAAGCCTCCAATGTAACAGCCAGCATTAATATATGATCATTCTTTATACCAGGATGAACGCTATAAAGGGCATCGTATCGTTTCGCCAACCAGATATAATCGAGCATGAATAGCGATATATACCAAATCGCAACTTCATTCGACTATTCATAAGTGTGGTTTCGGGTGCCAAACTCTCCGGAGCGCGGAGACACTACCTACAGGTATCGAAGCCAGGCCGCCAGGCAGCGCAACTTGCAGACCGTCATGTTGAGCGTGAGTTTGCTGTGCCATACCACATCAAATGACACGTCTATAGTAGTTCGAAAGCGGGTGTAAGAGCAACTCACCTCTAGCTCTCATGGCAGGAACCTTCATCCCACTCCTATCCTCACCCTCACTCTTCAGTCTTGAATAAAACATGCCAGCAGTTATCGGCAGACCAACTGGACCCTCTGTTTTGAATGCATGGAGAGCAAGCACTTCTTGTGTAATTCAAAGCTCACACCCATCTGCTAGGCTATGTTGATCAATTGATCAACCTATCCTAACTACAAACTGACAGATCCAATATTAATTATCATTTTCTGTCACAGGCAACCACGCAGACTAGACCATATCTGTTTCGGGGTCTCGCTGCTCTATTCATACTTCCAGATTCGCACGCCACAGTAAATGTTCGGTACCCACGTACGCAGATGCGAATTCCAGCTATGTCGCAATATATACCTTATAGCGCTCTACACACGTTTAGGTATATCAACATCAATGTCGACAGAATATTGATGTATTGCTGCTAAATTATAGCTGGCCGTGTATTTGCAGGTCTGTCGGCACAATCTTAATATGTTATACACGCGTAGACTTACACATCGGAATATTTGGATCCATGTTGCAGTATCCGTATATTGACATATATAATTATGGACTAGTAAGTTGCGCGGGCAAGCCAGCTTGTCGCTGGCCATATTTTATCACTGTATTGTTATAATATTGGCTCCTCACTACATTTTCGTCGTCCGAGATAGGACGCGCGGCCAGCTTGGCCTCTTGACACATAAATTTCTCACTGTATCACAGCCTGACATGACGCGCTCTGGCAAATCCGATATAATTGTGCCCTGGGTATCTAGTATCAACCCAATCGTTCGATCGTTCGATCCAGGGCCAGTGACCCGTCAAACCATGGAGCGTCTGCGACCGAGGTCCGTACCGATAGCTATAGTGGGGGCGTAGCTACGTAGAGGTATAATACGTTACTGAATTATAGTATGTCGCATCCCAGCCTTGTCGGCATGTGGGCCATTGACCCACCATCGGCTGCCGCGACGAAGGCCCGAAATCTAGCTCACGATCCACAGATTTGCGTGCGCAACTAACCCGGCCGAGTATTGTGTCCGAACTGGTCGAATGTGAGTCCGACGGTCCAGTGGGGCGTTGAACCAATGCGCATGCGTGCATTGTGGCTTTTAGGAATTGCTCGAGGTTGTGTGAGGCTTGACTAGTGTATGAATTATATCGTAGGATGGTTGCTCTGGCCGGAG
This sequence comes from Orbilia brochopaga, assembly GCA_036872635.1. NCBI lineage: Eukaryota > Fungi > Ascomycota > Orbiliomycetes > Orbiliales > Orbiliaceae > Orbilia > Orbilia brochopaga. Next base: position 2,778,107 of record JAVHNQ010000005.1, on the reverse strand, counting down.
CTGGCTTAGTCGCATTTACATACGAATTACTGCTTAAGCTTTTATCCGATAAATACGGCGAATGTACATGTGAGGCTTGAAGACGTTACAATTGATATCTGTGAGCAGATCGATAGCCAATGCGATATGTAATTTTATTATACCAGGTTAACCTGTAATTTGACTGCTACATTCACCCATATGTACGTGTAATGTGGGTGGAACATGCAATGCATGCGCGCATATGAAAATGCTGCTGTGTATCGCGGCTGTGGCTGGTAGTACCGATAACATCGGATGGGTGCCTCGATCGGGCTGCTTAATGTGGCTAAAATAATGCCAATTTCGATAATCTGCCTTCATTCGACGTGATGCCACCGTGAGAGGGGGATGGGACATGGCAATTTAGCGACCCCCTCTGTGGTGTTTTGCAGATGTGCATGTCGAGGGTTTCCTGTATGGCGGCGCAGCAAGCCTTTGCCGTCTTGAGCTTTTCCGGCAGCTGGGCTGATCTGTATACGCATTCGAGCGGGAAATTTTAAGCGATTGATCGATCGATCAGGAGTTTGAATATGTTCGTGACTTCTCTGATGTTTAAACGGTCACTTTTCACGTGAGGGGGATTTCACTCGAGTGTTCAATAATCAGGTACGATGTTACGCTTACAATTTTTCTCGTAACAGGAGGTGATACCTTCCCTATGCTATGGCTGGACCAATGCTAGGATTTTGCCGTTGGTTTCAGCTGTCGTATCATCGGTGTGTACGTAAGAAAGTTTCGAGGGAAAGGAGTCGATTCGACGACTGCTCAGTCGCAAACGTGTGCTTCCCACGTTCGTTACCACCCGTAAACCTTCCATGCCATTGGCGTTCACTTGTACAAGTAATTATTGGCTAACGCTAGAATATCGAACAGACATACTTAAGCAAACCAACGAGCGAGTGGCAGGTACATACATACAGATGTCCGCGGCGCAGCATGCTGCAGAGGCGATGTATGACTTCGCACATCTGAACCTTCCTTATGCCATGGTTACATTCGCGAACGAGACGATTAGATCCCTGACAGTCAGCGGGCTGCGACAAAATTAATTTACATTGCGAATGTATAGTACTATAAGCAATGGCACTCCACGGTTAGAATTTAATTGCCTGGTGAGAATAGCATGCATGGAGGAATGCAATGTTTATGCAAAATGGCCCGGACAGGTCTGGTGGACCTGAAACGCAGCGTTGGACGGAGGCGGCGGGCTGGGCATGCAGTTCAGCCCAGCCTACCCTGGATCGGACACCGTTTTATCGTGGCTGCGAATCTTGCACGAAATTGGATTTACGCACGCCTGGACTTGGCTTGCAGGCTGTCGAGACAAACGAGATAGCTGGAGGTATACTATTAAGTACAATCATGTACTGGCGGCGTGACATTTTATGAAAGAAAGCTTGTCAGGGAGGATTCAGGAAATACATATGGGTATATCAATTGAGTGTCTACAACAGACTGGCGATAGTCTGATACAAGTGTTCACAACATAACACTACGAGTATAACTCAGGTACACACACCGTACACGCCAACGTTGCGCAACCAAGGGCTACTTGATTGCTAGCAGTTGGTAGCTAGCTGAGCAAGTCGTTTAGAGTTGCAGGCGCAAGCTGCCTGGACGACTTAAATATCCGTTCGGGCGTCGTGCTTACGGCCAGGTGCCCGGATGTAGACTCCCCAGCCGCTGCGTCGTCAGCCCAACCGCACCGTCGATTCAGAATTCATGCCCTACTGCCAGTTGGGAAGACGATAGTGATCGAGTCGACTCGAACGAGACCCTTAAATTCGCAGTGGATACCGGACGCGGTCCAGGCACAGGCACGGTTGCGAAAAGGCGGGCACGCAAGCGGGAAACATCGATAATTGGCGGGTGAGCTTGACAAGCTGTCCAATTCAAATCATCAAGTCGACACGATTACGTGAATAATCCTACCGCGCCCCTATTATATTATATTATACCGTACTGCCGGCTGACCGTTGCGCCATCGATACTACTGGTATAGTGAACTGCTAGCATCGATATCGTCGAGGGAAACTAGTGTCGTCGACAGCTATTCGCTCCATTCCGCTGCGATCCTCACTGCCCCCCTCGGCGCTGACGCCAGCCCCTCGATTGCTGGCTTCCATTCCTCCCTTCTTCTTCGCCCTTCTCCTGCAGGTGTCCCGTTCATTCTCGCTCGCAGCTTTCATCTGGACAGCAGCAGTCAAGTGATACCTGTGTCGCCGGCGCACTTGCCATCTCCGCTGTGCTGCGGGTCGGATTAATTAACCCCCTAGTTAGTCTCGACGCTGGTATTTACCCTGCGCTCCGAAATCCTGCTCTCACCGAACGAACCAATTCTCACCTCTCGACTTTCATTCAGCCTCTCCTTCGCACCTCACTGCCATCACACTTACATCAATCAATACATCCCACCGACCCCCAAAAGGCCCGCTCGTCAACCAACCAGTCACTTCCGACGAAAGCATCTCCAAACCCCCGAGCCCCACTTACATCCATCGCCACTGTCAACCATCACCACACAATCGTCCACCATGCCGCCCGCCGAAGACGAACGCGAGCACGACCTCGAGGCCCAAAAGAACGCTCTACTGAAGGACACCGACGCCGACGACGATGTCATCGAGAAGAGCACCGCCGAACCGCCGGCCGCGGTATCCGTCGCGCCCGCTCAGGACGGTGCGGTCAAGTCGTCTAGCGGCAGCTCGTCGTCCTTTCTAATATGGACGTTGGTAAACACGCTTGCCACGATCGGGATTGTATGGACCCCCCTGACTCCCACCCGGTCGACACGTTCCTCCACCCGGCCCTCGAGGCTGCCAAAAACGTTCGAGCATGGCGCTCGTTCGTTCGCGTCCACTGGGAACAAAGGCCAGCTGCTAACCGCAATGTCTACGCACGCAATAGGTCTTCACGAACAAAGCTATCTTTGACGACCCCTCGTTCAAGAAGATGCAGACGTCCTTCGCCGCCTTCCACTTCGTATGCACGACGCTCACGCTCTTCGTCATCTCCCGCCCCATGTTCGGCTTCTTCGTGCCCCGGCGAGCGGGGTTCCTGGAAATCGCCCCGCTGTCCTTCGCGATGTGCCTGAATGTCATCTTGCCGAATCTTTCTCTCGCATACTCGAGCATCACGTTCTACCAGATCGCGCGCATCCTGCTCACCCCGCTCGTTGCTGCCATCAACTTTATCTTTTACCACGTGTCAATCCCGCGCAATGCGGCGCTCGCGCTGATCCCCGTGTGCTTTGGCGTCGGAATCGTCTCCTACTACGATACCCTGCCGGACCCGAGCAAGCCGACGCAGGTGACGACGGCCGCGGGCGTCATTTTCGCCTTCTCCGGCGTGATCGCCAGCAGCTTGTACACGGTGTGGATTGGCACGTACCACCGCAAGTTGAACATGAGCTCCATGCAGCTGCTGTTCAACCAGGCGCCCGTGTCGAGCTTTTTGCTGCTGTACTTTATCCCCTTCTGCGATACCTTCCCAACGTGGTCTGGCGTCGCGATGAACAAGTACTTGCTCATCCTGCTCAGCGGCGGCTTTGCCAGCTTGATCAATGTAAGATTTACCGTTATTCCATGTGCCGCGGATTCGATGCTAATAACGATGTGATAGTTGTCTCAATTCTTCATCATTGCGGGTGCCGGAGCGGTTAGCAGCACGGTCGTCGGACACGCGAAGACGTGCTCGATCGTGATGCTCGGGTGGATGGTGTCCGGACGAGCGGTCACGGACAAGAGCTTGCTGGGTATCTTTATGGCCATCGGCGGCATCATCACGTACGTTTATCCCACACTATTCTATTCTACGTGACAGCAATATCAAATTAAGACATGACTGACATGCGGAACAGGTACTCGGTTGCAACGCTCAAGGCGCGCAAGTAGACGGTTAACAATCGGAAAAGTCAATACTGGCATTTTATTACCAGCTGCAAGTTATTTGAATTTGACCCGTTGGTTCGACGGGTTGGCGAACGCTTTTTGTCGGTTACTGCGGCGAGGATACACACTACCACTTGTAATCTGGCGGGTTTATAGACTGTTTCCTCTCTCTCTCTCTCTTCCACTTTCTTTCTTTCTACTTGGGTGGTGTGAACGGAGTGTGGTTGGTACCGTGGGTATGCGGATTCGGTGGTTGAGTGTGAGGTGGTATCAGGCGGAGCGAGACTAGAGGGGCAAGTTGCGGGGCGTTCGAATGTCGGGTATATTCTTCTTTCTTTGTTGTTTTAATAAGTTTTAGCTATGCTTTGGATGTTCTTTTTCTTTTCTTTCAGCTGTTTTATCTTTTTTGATATCATGTTGATGTTTTCTTTCTTATGCTTCTTTTCATTCGTGTATATGTTGTTTTAGGGGCGATTGAATTGATGGTAGACGTTGGGGCTTGAGGAGGTAGTCAGTGGCTTGTAGCTTGTATGACTGCGTGACTTGATACGTTGATGTGATAGCAATTTGCCATCTGCCCTTGCAATTGGACTGAGCCAAGTGGTCAGGGCGATTTGGATCCCTCAGTGCATGTAGGCAGATGTATACGTATCGGTGTACGATGCACGTCAGACCACGACGGATATCGCGGATGCGGCGTCGCCACTGGACAGCAGTAATTAAGGGGTTTCGAATACGGTCGGAGTTCCCCATCGCGTTGATTCTACAAAGAGGTCTAGAAGTGAGGCTGCGCAGAAATATTCGAAATTGAGTGGCGTGATGTTGGCGTGGAGGTTGCAGGTGGCGGTAGACGTGCATGGATATGTGAAAATTCAAGCTTTGCTAAGCTTTATCGATGTGCTACTGTGGATGAAGCTTTTGCATTTGCCCCCAACCTGAGACGTTCATGCATTGCGGTAAACTGTATACTAAAAGAGATGTTTATGTATCTTGGAAGTTAACTTGGTGTTGAAGTTAAGGAAACTCATCATATGGTGTCAATTGGCGGTGTACCCGGTCTGTAAGCTGGTAACTCCCAATGCCGAGTCGACAATCGCAACATCGGTATTTGCAGTTGCCGGTACCGGTGACGAGTAAGTAATTGCCCCTCGCGTCGTGGCCGTCAAATTCACGCCACAGCTGCAGCCTCGCTTCGTTGACGTCGCGTTCGGCCCATCTCGGGTCGCGCGGTCGGCAGACTTATTTTTTACTTCACACCACCGAACGGTAGACAGACACCCCACGCAGTTTGAGTGGCGGGATGGTCAATTAGGATTCTGCCTTCTCTACTCAAATTTACAGCTTTGTATGCTGGTGTGTATATTGCGTATACGTAGGTATACTCGACCTCGAGTCTCGGGATTCGACCTCCGAAACTCAATTTAGTTAGCAAGGCTGATTGGATAACCGCCCATCCCGCGGCCGAATAATTGATCGATCGGCCGATATCGCGGTCAATCGACGAAAGTTGCCTAGAAGATATTAAGTAGAGGGTATACTCTGATAATCCGCACGTACGGCCGGAATAGCGGCCGTCGTATCTGATAGAGACGCGGCGGGGTGTAACGTGCGTTAGCTTCCGTTTGGCCACCGTTAGCTTCCCTTCGTCCTCTGTCCTAACATCTGTATCTGTACTCCACTTCTGAAATAGGTAATATGGGTAGATGCACTCTACGTTGACATACGTACGCGTCTGGGCCGCGGCTTCAATGCGATCTTGGGGGTGAGTTGTGGCGTGTGGCGTTGAGTGTAGTGTATGGTGCTTCCCCGCATTTCGGACCGATGCATCACTGAATATTCGAATCGAGATGAAACGAGAGGACGAAAGAAAGCTTGTTTGTGTATATCCACACGTACGGACGAGTGCCGCGATGTCCGGGGTAATGGATATCTTGCGGTGTTGCGCGTAGCTGTAGGCCAGCTAGCCAGATACAAGCCAGTAGTACTATCTACACCACTACACTAGAGCGCTAGAGCTGTATACATATACGCACCCGGCATACAAAGTACTGAGCGTACGCGGGAGTGTCTCTATCGATATGTTGTATATTTCTTTTACTCTCTCCCCTGTAAGTTCCCTGCAAGTTTATTTTTCCGTAGCGACGTCGATTGCATGCAACCCACGCCGGAAGCGGCCGGCCGGACGAGAACATAAGATCCTGCCAGAGTTAGAATAGAATGTCGATTGATTGCAACGTAACGCGCGCTGATATACGTATTCGGACATCATGCGAATGTCATGCCATCCGTACGTCCTTGCCTCCGTTGTGTCGTATGGCTTCGTGCCGTGCGCGTACCGTGCTGTGGCTGGTGAATTGCAAGGCTGGCTGTGGGTATATAATCTGCCTGTGTCGCTGCTGATTATTGTACTATTATTCGACAATCGGTTGATTTTATATATATTTACTTTACTTTGTCGGTTTCTTTGACAGTGTGTACGCGTCGACGTTTCTTCATTCGAGTTCTATTACGGTATAATTGGTAGACGCAATGGCAGCAAACGGCGTTGAAATCCCCAAGGAGCAGTGGGCTCAGGTCGTCGAACAGACCGGTGGACGTGCGTACCCAATTATATCAACCCAATCACTCTAATATTCCTCCAGCTAACATTCTTACTGTTATGTGCAGCCTGCGTGTATAAGAAGATTCCGGTACCGGTACCCGGACCGGACGAGGTGCTCATCAACATCAAATACTCGGGCGTCTGTCACACGGATCTCCACGCCATGATGGGCGACTGGCCGTTGCCCGTCAAGATGCCGCTGGTGGGCGGGCATGAGGGCGCTGGCGTCGTCGTGGCCGTCGGCGAGCTCGTGAAGGATGTCAAGGTGGGGGATCTGGCGGGGATAAAGTGGTTGAATGGCAGTTGTATGGCGTGCAGCTATTGTCGGCAGGCGGATGAGCCGCTTTGTGGGGAGCCGCGGTTGTCTGGGTATGTATACCATCTTTCCACCTACCTTTCTTTCAATATCTATACATACGTGCATATATCGTGTGAATGTGAGTGTTAGACTAACGGATGACAGATACACCGTCGACGGAACGTTTCAGCAGTACGCTATCGGCAAGGCCGCGCATGTCGCCCGCATCCCACCCGGCACGGACCTGCAGGCCGTCGCACCGGTCCTCTGCGCAGGCATCACCGTCTACAAGGGCCTCAAGGAATCCGGCGTCCGCGCCGGCCAGTACATCGCCATCGTCGGGGCCGGCGGCGGCTTAGGCTCACTAGCCCTGCAGTACGCCAAAGCGATGGGTCTCCAGGCGATCGCAATCGATGGCGGCGACGAGAAGGGTCAATCGTGCAAGTCGCTCGGCGCAGCGGCATACGTCGACTTCACGAAGACGAAGGACTTAGTAGCCGACGTCAAGCGCGTGACGCCGGACGGGCTGGGCCCGCACGCCGTGCTGCTGCTCGCCGTCAGCGAGAAGCCGTTCCAGCAGGCGACGGAGTACGTTCGCGCAAAGGGCACGGTTGTGTGCATTGGCTTGCCGGCGAACGCGTACCTTAAGGCTGGGGTGTTCGACGTCGTGACGCGAATGATCTCGATCAAGGGCAGCTATGTTGGGAATCGGCAGGATACGGCTGAGGCGCTGGAGTTCTATTCGAAGGGGCTGATCCAGGCGCCGTTCCAGGTCGTCGGGCTGAGTAAGTTGAACGAGGTGTATCAGAAGATGCACGAGGGGACGATTGTCGGACGGTACGTCGTCGACACGAGTGCTTAGAGTGATATATGTATTTGTGGATGGAGTTTAACTGGATCAATTGAGAGTCGGAGCGTTGCGGCTGACGTTGGAGATTTTTATATACGCGATTTGTATACATGTTGGATGTACTGTAGCTGAGCTGGGCATGGAATCAAAAGTCTGACAGTTGTTTCTATGATATTGAATCTTGGTGTTATATATAAGTACCGAGGCATACGCTGATGCAATGATTGATAAAGATGATGCATTGATGCTGTAAGTGTCAATGTACCTGCTGTCAGCGGGATGCGGGCTGGAGCTGCCTCGCGTGGAAACACGCGTGAATGCAAGTAGACGTGCATCTGCAATAATACCTATATTGCATGCAATGAAACGAAGGGCACAGCATCATCAGATGAGCCGTGCATCGGGAATGGCCATGAATAGCATTGAGCTGCGCTTGACGTTGGAATGCCGAATTCCGTGCCACAGAGCTAGATGTTGACCGTTAGTTAGAGTCCTCCTATTCTCCAAGTAGTATTACTAGTATGCATGCCAGGTACTTGCCGCCCTGCTAAAAACCGGTGGAGGTGAAGTATCTCCTCCTCAAGCCGTGATTGGTGGATGCGGTGGGCCAGTCAGGAGATTGCAATCCAGCAGAATGTGCACTAAGCAGCGGAATGCAAACGGGGGCCAGCTCAAGTGAACGTTGTCGGCCGTCGACGTCGGCTCCTGTCCAGCACTTCAGAAGTATCTCTCAGGGGCCTCAGCTTGCTGCCCAGCTCCTTTTCAAATTTCAGCCCGCAGCCTCCCTCTCACTCTCACTCTCACGACTACTTACCTTCCCTACCTATTCACGACACTCACGATACCGACAGCCGGCAGTTGAAAACACCCTACCCATCCTGTCGTGACTGCCCGGCTCGTGTCTCGCGTGCGAGACCTTCCTTCGTCTCCATCGACCCTCGCTACCGTCCCTATCAGCATCCATCCAGCCATCTAGACATCCTCGTCCTTGCCATCCCGTCGCGTCGGGCCCATCCGCCATGCCAGCACACATCGCGTGAGTCCAATACTATACACTCCCCTCTCTCACACTCTCAATCAACCACCGCTGACCGTTCGCCCCCGTCGCGCCAATCCAGCCGTCTGGCCATCCTCGCCTCACTCTGCGTCATATGCTTCAGCGTCTGGCGGCTCTCCGCCGGCGGCCTCGTCGGCGAATCCTCCATAGGTAATCTCTCCGGCTCCGGTCACATCATCGATGCTCACGGAGATTATATTCAAGGCCACGTCCCGCCCATCCTCGACGGCAGCCACAAACACGACAACCCGCCGCCGGAGAAGCCCCCCTACGACGAACCCGACCCGGACGACCTCGGCCTCAACCTCGGTCTCGGTGACGGGCCCAAGATCAGCACCAAGTCGTCCGGCGAACGAGTCGTCTACCAAACCGTCACGGTATACCGCGATGGCCCGGCCCCCGCCGTGACAGGCGGCCCCTCTCCCAACGACGACAACAATGACGAACCCAAACCCGCCACGACCAGCTCGGTCATCAACCGAGACTTCGAGAGATACGCCGGCCTCGTCGAGGACTACCAGAAGAGCCTGACCGATGGCGACCAGAATATCCTTAAGGACGTCGTGGCCAACAGCACGCGTCAGGCACGCATCAAGCGCATGTACGACCTGGAAACGGCCGAAGACTGGCTCAAGTTTGTCCAGGACCAAGACGACTCGGTACATTCCCTCCCATCACCACGCGCGCATCAAATGCGATGTCCACGCTAACGCCCCGATCACTCGCAGGCCATGCCGCCGTTCACAAAGTTCGCACAGGATTTCATCTACCGCTGGCAGCACCCGGACCCGGCGACCTGCAAGGACCGCAAGTTCCTCGTCCTCCACCACAACTGGGACGGCAATGGCCTGGGCACCGTCGTCCACGGCACGGGCTGGGTCCTCGGCCTCGCCATCCGCCTGAACCGCATCCTGATCTACGACGACTCGGCGTCGCCCGGTAAGAACTTCCTCGAGGAGAACTGCATGCCTGACGGCCGGCGCTCGCTCGACTGCATTTTCCAGCCGTTCAGCTCCTGCTCCAGCAAGCGCGATGTGCACGACGGCAACGGCATCCCCCTGCGCAGCTACTGGAAGGTGCCCGAGAACATCAACATGTCCACTTCGGCCGTGCCCCCGCTGTTCGGCCAGTTGCTCAAGAACCACTTTCCGGAAATGCACTACGACGCGATCAAGTACTGGTGGCGCACGCAGGCCGCCGCCTTCATGATGCGCATGAACGGACCCGCCCTCCGCCGTCTCAAAGAGTTCCGTCTGGACAGCAGCCTGAACAAAGCCTACAAAATGAACGAGCAGGGCGTCTCCGTGTCCGTGCCCGTTCCGTTCCCCATGCCCGATGGGACGTTCAGCATGCACGTGCGCCACGGCGACAAGGGGATCGAGATGGAGCTCATCCCGTTCCGTAAGTACGTTGACCGGGCGGAGGAGTTTGCGGCGATGAACATGATTATGGCGAACAAGATGTGCTTTATCAGCACGGAGGACCAGGGCGTGCTGGACGAGGCCAAGACGATTGGCAACGCGTGGATCAGCCCCAACACGACCAGCAACCAGAATTGGACGTGGATGTGGAGCGAGATCCCACGAATCAACGGGGGGCCCGTCGAGCAGCTCAACAAGTTTGGCAACCGGACCGACATGACGATAAGTATGTGCATACTTTATTTCCTTCAGTGTAGGTTGTGCTGACGGTGTGTGTAGAATGGATGCAGCAGCTGTTCTTCGCGATCGAGGCGCCGTACATTCTCGGCACGCGTGGAAGCGGCTGGAACCGCATGATTGACGAGCTGCGATGCGTGTGGGTCGACTGTCGGACGCCGTACATGGAGGTCGGCCCCTTCGAAGACTGGGTACATCCCCTACTCCTTCCATTTTTACCACAATTTATCTATATGAGTGGGTTGCTAACGGGGTGTAGGTTCACTATAACTTCTAATATACGATACCATCGACGATTACCATTTTTAATAAGACGTGTACATTTACATATACATATATATATTCATGGCGGATTGCGACGGCATTGCGGAGGCAAGCAGGGGGGGTGCTGAGGGTTTAAAAGCGGAACTAGATTGTTTTGTATATTGCGTACGGTTTGCAGCCGTACGTTTCTGGATGGGTTATGTGCAGTCTCATATCATATCATATCATATCATGTATGTTGAGCATGTTTGGATTTTTTTTTTCATGTTTGCGAGATCTTTGGCCATGGCATTTACATTATGGTTTGTTTTTTGGATGTAATGTGGTGCGGTGGATGGTTCATGTACGATATTTATTGTGTAATATGGCATAAGGTATAATACATCGCGTTGACTTTGTACTATTTTTGAGGTTGGCCTCATGATATATCTTCTGGTATACAAAGTTATAAGGTACCGGTTTGGCTAGAGTACCGGTGATCGATATATCATCATACGCGATTTATATGTCTATGCATAGCTAAGGACTGCCACTGGACATTAGACGGTATATATCCATATGTACGCTTGACTAGCTGGGTCTCTCATAATGTATAGATGTCTATTCATATCGATAGAACGCCATAAATGCTGTATTTCACTACTTCGACTCCTTGGCCGGCGCCGGTCTTAGCGCGTACATTCGCACCGGATACAGCTTCAACCGCTCGGGAAACCCTCTCTGCAATTCACTCTTGACGACTAGCAATCCTGCTTTCGCGAAGATTCTGCGAAACTTCCCGTCAGTACGCGTGACACTGCAGTCTTCCGGATCGAATATGTCGTGGGTGTTGTCTGTAATATCTGTGTCTGTGTCGGTGTCTTCGGTGTCGGAAGCGGGTGGGGAGGGAGTCGACGTGTTGTTTTCCTTGACGACTATCAGGCCTGTTGGTGTTAGGGCGCGGGCGCAGCGGGCGAGGTAGGATATTAGGTCTTTGTCCGTCAGGTGGTTTAGACACCATTGACTTCTCTCGTCAGGGCTCTAGTACTATCTATATGTGGTGATGGAGAGATATGGTGGGAGGTGGAGGGCGTACTTCCATATCAGCCAGTATTTGCCCTCGGTTGGATGCCAGGATTCCAGACCGACGTTGTAGATGTCGCCGATGCGGCCGGCGGAGTGCAGTTCGGGATTGGCGAGGAGCAGTTCGTCTGTGAATTTCTTGACGGGTTCGACGATGTCTATGACGTCTAGATGCTTTGCCAGCAGTCCTTTTGTAATACGACCGATCCTGCGCCGGGTAGTAAATACTTTGTCAGTATTGTGGCTATATTGGGTATATGGATGGTGGAGGTGGTAGTGTATGGAGGGTAGAGACGTACTCACCCGGCCCCGCAGTCGACACCGCGCCGTATGCCGTCCGCCGGCGCGGCCATCTGCGGCTTCAATTTGGCGAGAAAGTTGGAGGATTGCTGCAGGTCCGCGCGGGATAGCTGCGGGTAGCCGCCGAGCATGCCGTCGACGGTGGAGGGGATGCCGGACCAGTATTCGATTTGGGCGCCATAGTCTTGTGTGCGTTTGGCGAGCGGGGGCAGCGGGTTGTAGGGCTCTGGTTCCGCGGGGGAGGGTGATGTTTGAACTGGTGAAGTTGTATCGGTGGCCATTGCTGGTGAAAACGAAAATGTGTAGTCGCGACGAGCGGCGCTGAGGATCCTGGGAGATTGGCGTGTTGATGGCGGGTAAATCTGAGTTGTGAAGTTGTACAACGCGGCGGACGTTGCGGCGGCGGCAGGAATGCGGCAGCGGCAATGCTGTTCAACACTGTATGCAAGATATACTAGCCACTGGTATACAGCTCTCTGACCATGCTTGTAGTTGTAACAAGCACGGACTGTAATACAGCTGTGCCTGACCGTCTGGTCTCGGATCGCGTTCGGGTGGTTGGTTACAAGACGCACAGTGCCGCGCCCGGAACCGAGCCGGTCCGGCCGGTGCAGATTGCTTGAATCAGGAACGAGGGCATGAAGACAGGGTACTTTTAAATCTAACGTCTGTAGCACGGCGGCACGGTATGATAAAAAGCTTCTTGTAACGTCACTACAGAATATCAACTGGACGATCTATTATGGGTACTCGACGGCGAGGCTCGAGACTGTATATTTCCGTGCGTGTTGCGTGTTGGATTCTGCGCCGCCGACGAAAATTAATTCTCACCAATCGGTAGAACATAAATTCGGATAACTCGAGGCCAGGAATTTCTACACCTCGCTATTGGTCGTCCAGGATGTCTCGCCGCTCGAGAGGTTGATGCGAGATACATCGACCGATATCTCGTGGTGGGCCAACGTTCGAAAGATCTAGCAATACATTTATACCAGCGTTGTATCCATAAACCACCTGTGACGACGACACCTATGCATGCAACTCGAACATCCTCAAACAATTGAAACTCAGTACATCTGATTCCCACCACAATCACGATGCCGGCTCCTAGGCCTCCACCCCGGCGCCCTCCCACAGCGCCCATCAACAAGCCCAAACCCGCCGACATTCCCATCCCGCAAACCGCCGCCGAGCTGCCGGCAAAGTACCGTCCCGCCGCAACCAAGTGCGTCCATCCATCCACCCGCATTACAACCTTGCATATATATCATGATCCATATCCTCAGCCACAGCAGCACCACAATATGATATAACTAATAGATAACGTGCAGGGTAACGCTACTCATCGTCGCCCTCCCCGTCGCCATCGTCAGCAGCTATCTAGTCTACAAACGGCGTAAGTCTTACCCCCCATACCAACCAATCCACATATCATCACCACTATCCTCTCTCTCGAATGCAGACTAAGTAGATATATATCATGCACCCCCCCCCCCGGAGTAATGTGACGAAAGCTTACTGAATGTGTATATCTAGTATACCTAGGTGAAGACCGCCGACGGTTCCCTGCAGTCCCGAATAAACAGGACACAACCGCCGTCTCCGAGCTGCGGAAGAGCGAGAGCGAGTGATGCGAATATATATATATATATGTCTGTACGAGAGGCGTCATGATATAGCTGTACATACCCACTTATACGGTTTGGACTTCTTGCAATTCGCGAAGACCCGCTGGAGTACTGTTCCGTACTATAATTATAATGACTTCAGTCCATTGGTCTAGCTGTTGATATCAATAATGCAGTATTCGTAATTCGCTCTGATCTCCAGATTGTATGTATGTATGTATATCTCCTCTTTCTTGTTCCGAAATCAGCCAGCAACAAATGGAAAAGGGAAAATGCGTACGTCTGGTCAGGTACTAGAAGTTCAATCAAAAATGCAATCAAAAATTGACATTCAGCCACCGGCCACCAGCTGCCCGCGAGATCGATTTGATATTTTTCCAGTAGACAAAACTCAAACGATATGAAACGGATTTATCTCCAGTAAAGCGACAAAGGAAAATCGAAAATGAAAGTGGCTACAACAAGATAGAATACTATCACTGCAGCGCACATGCATAGGTAAGTTTGAAATTTAGCCAGAACTGATATGATATAATATGATGATGATATCCGTAGGAAATACTCAATTAGAATAAACGAGAGAATAGCAGCAAATAAGTAAATCTCCAACAAAATAATAAATAAATAAAGACTATACAGATTCAAAAAAACTTCCATGCATTATCAAAAAAATAGCAAATATATATAAAACGAAGTGCTGCCGCATGCATCGCTATACCCTTGGATTAAATTACTACTACTACCAACTACTCCATACACACCCCGCATCACACCAGCTACGACCGCAGCGATATATCGTGGTTCTCGCTCAGGTCCGGCGCAACCTCATGGTGCTCGTCGTTCGGCCCGTTGTCCTCAAACACCGGTGGACGCTCCTGGTCGATGCTCGCTCGTGTCGAGTTGCTAGCCTGGTCGTCGTCGGTTTTACGCGATCGCTGCGAGGAGCTCAGCTTTTTTGTGACGGACGGTGCCGGCGGGGAAGTTACACGCTTTTCGACGACCTTTGATGCGCTGCTAGCTGTGGGCCGCGAGAGCCGCGCAAGGAAGTTGGGGTCGATGTGCGTTTGTTTCGGGCGGATGGTGGACTCGGAGGCCATGGAGGCGCGGGAGTGGGAGCGCAGGCGGTGCTCGGCGCGTGTGGGCGAGACGGAGGGGGATTTAGCGCCCGCGACGCGCGAGCCGGGGCGGTGGTGGAGGGGTTGGGCGGTGAGTCGGCTGGGGGTCTTTGCGCGGGCTACCTGCTTGGGGGGTGCGGAGAGGGTGGTGGTGGTGCCGGTCTTGCTCGCGGAGGATGCGGTGGGGCCGTAGGCTGTGGAGCGGGCTTGGATGGGGACGGTGGTCTGCTTGGTGGTCGGCCGAGAGGAGTTGCCTGGAGGGCGGGTCGCGGGGAGTCGCGATTTGCCGTTCGGAGAGGTCTCGGCGGGGTGGGTGGAAGTCTCGCCTTCTGGGTGGGGTTCTGTGTCGTCCGCTGGCGGTGCGGGGGTAGTCCGAGAGTGGGCTGTCGACTTTGCGGATGTGGAGGAGGTGCTGGGTTTGCTGTTGTGCGACTTGGTGGCTGATGCGCCGGCCCGTGTCGTCGATGGGGCGCCGGGTATCCGCGATTTCGTGGCGGTTGGCTTTGGGATGGCCTTGGTTTCTGTCGGCTTGGAGGCGGGTTTGGTTTCTGCGGCTCTGCTGGTGGTCTGCTTGGGTTCAGCCGGTTTGGTGGTTGGTTTCTTTTCGGCGGCCGTCTTTGAGCTCGAGGCTGCGGGCCGGGTCGTTTTGGGTGTGGCGTTCCGGCCGGGTGTAGTGGGTGTTTTCGGAGTCTTCGCATTGACTGGCGTTGGCGGGAGGACGTTGACGGCGATTGGCGTCTCGAGCTGCTGTTCTGATATCTCAGCGGTGTCGGCCTCGACGGGTTCTTCGACCGGTTCCGCCACGACGGGTTCTTCTACCGCCGCTTCTGGCTCTTCAGCTGGAAGCTCCTCCTTGGGTGGTTCCTCTGGCTGGTCATCTTTGACCTCTCCGACGACAGCCTCTGGTTCGACGGCGGTATCTTCGGACCTGGTGTCGAGCAGCAGCTCTCCGTTTACTTTGGCTTCAGCATCTTTCGGGGGTGTTTCCGGCTCGGTTTCCGGCTCGGGAGCGGGTTCTTCAGCTGGTGTAGCTAGTGATGTCGGATCTGGTGGCACGTGTGTTAATATAAACTTCTCAGGCTGGTACTTTTGAGTTTTGGACAACCCACCTTCAACTGGAGCCGGTTCAACCGGTGCCTCTTTAATCTCCTTCTCTTCCTCTGCGGGAGCAGCCTCCTCTACAGCCGGAACATCCTTCTTTTCCTCCACCACCGTCGTCTCCGCGGCAGCTGGCTCGGGTTCAGCTGGTGCTTCCTTCTCCGGTGTAGGAGCGGCCGGCTCCCCCTTTTCTTCGACAGCAGGCTTGATCTCCTCCTTCGCTGGTGTCGCAGCCGGTGGTTCCTCCGTCTTCTTCCCGTTGATGCCCTCTGGCGCGCCACTCTCCAGCTTGGGGGTTCTAGGTCCGTCTCCCAACGGACCGCCGAAGCCTACTCCCATCTTGGTGGGTGTGCCGGGCGCCTTCAGCGGCGAGAGGTCGCCATTCTCAGCCTTCCGCAGGCCGACGACGCCGCTGGCATCAGTGACGGCGACAAAGTTCGTCTTGACACGGCCAATGGGCTTCGGCCGGAAAGCTGGCTCGGGCGTCGAGGAGCCGGAGCCAGACCCCCCGGGCGAGCCGCCACCCTGCTCGAACTTGGCGAGCAGGGCGCTGACGCCGCCGCGTTTGGGGGCGCCGGTGGAGGGGGTCTTTGGCGGGTCTGCGGAGGGGGCGGACATTGTTTTCTGGGCGGCGGAGAGGTAGTTGAGCAGGTAGGTGGAGGAGGCGGCGGGCGATGCGAGGGACGATGAGAAGGTCGATGCTCTCCTGGCGGCGGTCACCGGGGGCGAAGGCGAGTTCGAGTGTTGCGTGTTGTTGAGGGGTTGCAGTTGCGGGAGTACCTGTGCAGCACTGGTCGTCTGGCGGCGCGGAGGAGGAGGAGCACTCGCACTGGTAGCACTCGGGCCGGAGGTCGGAGCGGCCTCCTGGTGGTCTGGCGCCGGGAGTCTGCAGTAGATATTAATACCTAGGTATGTATGCAGAAGAGGAGAAAGAGCGGAGAAAGTGAAAGATTGACTCTGTGAATAAGGGCGACGATGTGGAACTTGTATTGCGAGATTACTTAATCTGAGTGGTTGTTGGGGGCTGGCTGCCAGAGAGCAATAATGAACGAACGGGACGAATTGAACGATGAATGAATGAAAGGGGACGGGCCAGCGTGGGGCAATATAATATAATACAATACAGAAAATAATACGCACCCTATTGTGGGCAGCTGGTCCGCCGGCCTGTGCCCTGCGATCGTGCCTGGGAATTTATATCTGCGCCTTCCTCCTCTGCATATATTCACATATGCTTATGCCTGCTGCTTGCTGCTGCTGCTGCTCCGGCCGGTCGGCTCGTGGAGGGCTCCAGCGCCGAGTGTCGTCAATGCAGCGTCTAATTATAAGCCAGTCCGTATATTTATTTGTCCCTCCTCACTCGTAGCGTTTCGGCTGCCAGGCCAGAGTATGTATGTACTTATGTATACTATTGCTATGCTTATGGTATACTATGCAATGTATATATCTGGTATATATATCTGGTACCGGTATCCACGAGGTGAGTTATGTTGTAGCGCAGTATATAACCCAGTAGCTGGCGGCTTCGAGTGTTCGTGCTGGTCCCTTGCCCCTTTCGAGCTCTAGCGTGTCTGCCGCGTGACTCGATGGGCCTCGGCTGGTAGCTGGTCGCTTCGATGCTGACTGCAGTATGTATATGTACAATGCAGTGTCGGATGTATTCGAATCGATCGATTGGCGGTGTCGATAGAACTGGTATACGGCTGAGCTGAGCTGACTGACGTCCAGGTGGTTTTGTGCGTGACAGTGTGTACGTAGAGAATTAATTCGAGAATTGCTTCGAGAAAGGGATGGAGAATCGAAGGACAATTAAATGTTCTATGCATGCAGCCAACGGTACCTACGCAAGTGCTCCAGTGAGTAAGGTACTTGCTTCCTTACCAAGTACCTGCGAGCTGGGACGGCTCCTTACACATGCGTCCTTACATACTACTAGAACTACATCCATACATATAACTGGCACAAGCGCGAGCAATCCAATCCGATGCAGCAACCGGCCGTCTCACAAGTACACATTTACAAAACCCGACCAGTCAAAACCGTCTGGGACACTGTGGCCTGCCTGCCTGCCTTCCTGTCGGTCTGTTGCCCCGGCCGACGGTCGATACGCATACATTCATACTCCGTACGTTACTTGGTTATATTATCTTGGTTTTATTACAAACACATCCTCCCGTTCCGACTTAGCTCTTAGCACTGGGTCTCGTCCAGTCTCAATTTCTGTCGGTCCCTCCGTACACTGCTGGGGAGTAACTAATACAAAATTGGTTTTCTAGTTCGAGCTTGCAATTTACTGCTTCTGCTCATGGCCAGTATCTAGGTGACTGACTGATACCTACTTACGGCCGCCGGAGTTCCAGCTAATTTCGCTTGACAACCTCATCCTCATCCCACCGTCGACTGATCGGACGGTCTGGTACTTAACATACCAGTCACGCAAATTACCTAGAAACCCATTCACTTATCTTACAAAGTATCATACAAACCCACTTCTGTATCATTCTATGTACCGACCTGGCGTGCGTGTACTCCTTACGGATCAAACGACTCCTTTTCGGTCCTCGACTCGCCCAATCAGGCAAAACACCGCCATCCAACTGCTATTTATTCGCCGTCGCTCATTGCAAGCAACGTATGGAGTGCTCCGTGCTGTACCTCTAGCTGTTTCCACCTACCCCTGTAACTTACTTACCTCCAGTTACTCTCGACCTCGAAATTCCCCGTCCCGTCAAGGCAAACGCGCGTAACCTGCACATCATAGCTTAGCTACAGACCTCAAGCTCCCGTGCATACACCCATTATACCATACTGTACCTCATCTCACAGTATATACAAATACATCCAACCATATGTCCAGTGCACACTGACCCAGAGCGTCAGCAGTCGAGAGTTGAGAGTACAAAGTCGCATAAACAGAAGGTATCAAATACATTCCAGAACTCTGTCTATCTGAGCAGCCCCATCGCCTCAGGTAAACACGCTGTCTCAAGTCCACCAAGCGGAACCTTACCACTCCACCATCTATTTCTCACAGTATACTACGCCCAAGCACTTCCCTCTTTCGTACCTACCCTGCCCGTCTTCGAGCCCTCCCCGAACAGCCGCACCGGGAGCTACTCTAGTGTACTATTATAACCCTGCAATATCTCGGGCACATATATACTGTATATGTACTCGTATTAAGTCCGTGTAGAGGTAAGCTGCCACCTTCTTCCCCTCCTAGAAGAGCAGGCGGAAGCCGGCTAGAAGACTTTTTGAGACCAACCTGCATGAACGAAGTCTACGGAACATTCTATGGTACTTGTACAATATTACAATAGCGCCTGTAATGTTAATGCACACAAGCAGTCACTCACCTAGTTACACACCAATATTACTGCAGAGCTCTCATAGATAACGGTAGCCCACATTGCGTGATGTTTATCAGCAAATGTCTAATGTAATGCTTCTACGCATAATATGAAATGCACAAGGATCATATCACTAAAATCGACGTGTTGCTGTGCCGTTGGCCACAAAGCTTGTGCAACCATCCTTCAACAACCCACTCCTACTACTCCTGCGCGGGGAAAACGTTCGCTTATATTGGATATCTCGACATCGACGGAAATCGAAAACTAAAAACAATTGCTAGAAAAGAACACGCAAAAGACTGCAACAGTAAACATGAACGTCAGCGGTAAATGCCAACTGACTTTAGCATCAAAGCCCGAGCTAGATATCCAAAATCGTAAATTTAAATTCCTCCCTGGCGAACAGTTCGTATCAGACCATCGGCCTTCCACCCGCCTGCGACTGACAGTACTAGTGGCGGCAATTATCGGTAGAACCTTCCAACCGCTGTCAACAAAAGGCGATCGACGGTGCGAAAGATACTCGTAAATAATTGCTGTATATGCGTCGATGTATTCCAAAAGAACCCAAGTATAATACAAACATCCCCGCCAAATTCGACCCGTCCGCAAAACCGCATTGTCAGCATCGTCGCCACATCTCGCCTCAGTCGCGATTAGAACCCCCACTGCCCTTGCCCTTGCTGCTGTTGCTGCTGCTGCTGCGGGTTCTGCTGGTCCGACCGCGGAAACACAGGGATCGTGTCCAGATGCTCCAACCCGCCCATCGAAATCTGCGGCGCCATATCTGCCGGCAATTTACTCTGTCTGAACGGATTCGTCCCCGTCGGTTGCGCGATGTTCAGCCCGCCAGCCATGGTTGGTGCGAAGCCAGCATTGTTCGATGGGCCAGCAACGCCGCTGTTGAAGCCGTTGGGTATCTGTCCCTCGGCGACTGACGGAAGTCCCATATCGACCTTCGCCCGTGAGAACGGGTTCGTGCTGCCTGTCGACGTAGAGCGGATCGGTGCTTGTTGTGGTAGTTGCTGCTGCTGCTGCTGCTGCTGCGGCATCTGTTGAACTTGTTGCGAAGCATATTGAAGGTTTGCCTGTGGCTGGGGCTGTGGGTATTCGGTGACGGTGGGGCTGAACGAAGGTGGGGTCGTCGTGACGGGCATGGTGGAAGTTCGAGCGAATGGATTGGTGCCACGCGAGGCGGCTGTGGAGCCGGTGCCCATCGATGTGATGGGCGAATTGATAGTCGACCCTGTAGGCATCATGGACTGTCGGAAGGGGTTCGTGCTGCCCGTCGCGGCAGGCATCAAGCTGCTTGTACTCTGCGGGGTCTGGACGGGCGGTGTGAATGATGGCGTGAGGACCGGCGCGGTTTGAACGGCGGACTGAGGTATCGGCGCGAGGACTGGTTGCGCTGCGGGTGTGTATCCACCAAACCCAGCTCCAGTGAAGTCTGACTGCAGCGGTTGTTGCATCGCAAAGGGGCTCGTGTTTTGGACCAGGAACTGCTGAGGCAGCTGCTGCGTCAACTGCGGCTGAGGCTGCGGCGGAGGTATCACGAATCCAGGTTGCTGCTGGACAACGGGGTACTGGCCCGTCGGTATCAACGGTAGCTGCTGTTGCTGCGTCGCGATCAGAGGCTGCTGTAGGAATTGTGGTGGCGCCGCAGCAAGGCCTCCGCCAAACATAGGCGTCTGCTCGTTCTCGATAGACGCAAAGTAATCGATGAGGTTCTCCTGCTTGGGAGCCGGAGCCGGGGCTGCTTGTTGAGCAGCAACGGGGGCTTGCGGTGCCGTGGTAGTTGCAGCCGAGGACGGGGCGGCGGCAGCGGACGACTTGCTGGTAGCTGAAACATCCGCAGGCGGCTTCTTCCCTGTTCTCTTAGCTTCTTGAGCGGCGAGGTACTGCCTCCGGTTGATGTCGAAGTCGGGATCTAGAAGGTATTCCTCGAGCGCTTTGGTAAGTGAGGTTGGAGCATGCTTGACGTTCGGGATCTGTAATCGAGTCGCCGTCTCGAGTCTCCGTGCATTCTGCAAGAACTCGACGGTGTCCTCCGTCTGCCTAGTGAAGACCTTGTAAATCTCGAGTGCCCGCTCGGCATCGTATCGCGACATTTCAAAGTAGTGTTCTGTGGCCCAGGGGGTCAGCCATACATTGTGACATGTACATCATGCTATCCGAAAGAGACGGTGATGCTTACCTAGAACGTTGATGACACCTTCGTTGACAACATGGAAGAAGGCGAGAAGGTCGGAGACCAGCATCCTGAACGCCGTCAGGGTGATCTCGTTATCGACATCGCCAGTAGCGAACTAGACACAAAATGCCAGTCAGCGTAAACCGTCAGAGACTAGGGGACACCGCACCACCCATATACACGCACATTGCACTGCAGCAGAGCTCTCATCTGTGTCTGCACGCATTCCACTTCTCTCAAGAGACCCTTCTCCACGCTCAATCGCCGTAAATGTCCCTGTCCGTTTCTCACAAAGTCAATCTTGACGTCGCCAAAGCTTCTAGCTCTTTCGCCGAGGTATTGCGAGTATCTGCGGATGTTGCGCCCTTGCTCCTGTACTTTTTTGGCGGTCAGCTCGTGGAATTCTATCAACTCCCAGGCTTGAAGTGTAGTTTTGCGCGCAGATCCGGTCTTACCATCCGAATAGTTGCTAATAGCAACTAAACGAGGGTGTTTTCGGAGGTACCGCAACGTCACATCTTGCTCGCCTTCTCGGATCATGAGATGGACAACGATCAGGGACTTGAACACGATCTGTGCGGAATCAGTCTTAGCATCCGTAGGTTGGAGACTACCAATCGACCAGCCGGGAATGAGAGTAGAGCGTACCGTCCATGTCTGGTCCTTCATACGGTTGTTGAGGGCTCGGAAGACCTCAGCGATTCCGGCCTCGCCAGCATGCGTGGCGATAAGGATGTGCTCGACATACTTCGATTTCGGTGCAGCAACCTGCTCCGGCCGAGGGCAATCAGTCAGCTTGCTGTCCCACATTCATGCTTCACAGAGCGGCTGCAGGGGTGGCCGTTTATGTTATGCGCACACGCATATATGCGCCGTGCGGATGAAGTGGGGCTATTATATAAGATGATATCGTACCTTGACCTTCGTCGCGCCCTAGAAAGTGACCGGTAAGAGAGGTTAGCATCGTTCGCGATGGGCGGTGAGTGAGTAGGCGGTGAGCAGGAGCCGGACAGCTCCAAACACTCGAGCCGAGACGCATGACGTTTGCTTTTGGAGCGAGCGTACCTTGACGGACTTCTCGAAGGAACTCATCCGGCCGGCGGGCGTCTGTCCTCGGGGATGCCGGGACGTCACGATGTCCGAGAGAGCAGCAGTCGGCGGGCGGCTTGAGCGAGCGGACTGCGTCGATGAAGCTATACGGGACGCTGCTGGTCAGTGGATACAAGTAAGTCCCGCATGGCCTTGCTGTCGGGAGCGAATGTTGGTGGTGGGCCGGCTGCAGTGGAAGGAAGCGACGCACCGGCTTTTGATTGGGCCGCAGCTCGAGCTGCTTTTGTTTGCGAGCTGCCCGCCAAAACCATCTTTGCTGCCGCCAATTCAGGAATGATCCTCCCTCTCAAAGCAGTGCGACGCCGGCACCACCTGCGCTTTTCGTGACGCCTGGTCGCGCGGACGCGGACGGTCGAGATGGTGCTAATAAAGGTATCTAGGGTCCGATGCCGAATATCGGGCCGATGCTGACTGTGATATCAGGGCGGACACAGAGTCGACAGCGGATAAAATGATCGAAGACGCGGGACAGCAGACGGTCCCATATTCGAGCGATCAAAGAACAATGGCAGAGCTTCTACCGACCATAGCCAAGGACGACGATGAAGCTTGAGCCCTGCTGCATGCCAGATATGCAGACAGCTGCTTGCCAGCCAGTTGACGTGAACGGCTCCGGAGCAGCTTCCGAAGCTCGCTTAACCGCTCTGGATCTAATAACGATCTTCCCTCTATATGCGCTATCTTCCTTACAGAAGTGACCGCCCACTTTGTTGGAGAAGGGTGGCAGATAGCTTGTGGACGAAAGGTGATGATCTCGGGTCCGCCGGAATGTCGAAACCTAGGGAAGCACGAGCTCAATTTGATTCTGAGGGTAATGCAGGGGGGAGAACGACGAATTGTCGCGATTGAACCAAATCGGCAGGCCAATGGGCTGGACAATGCGCCTTCCGGAGGCAATTGAAGTTTTACAGGTCGATTGGACGACTTGGATGATATTCTGGGGTCTGGTTATTCGAAATCGCGGTTTGCAATACCTCTGCGAATTTCCCACGGAATCCACTTGTTATTTATACAGACCGGATATCTAGATCGATCCGGCAAAACCACTTGTGTAATAGATTACATCTCGCAAAAAACACGCGTCAGTCAGTCGCTTGCAGACTAGCTAACTAGCTCCAAGGCGTGCACGGAGTCGCGGGTTAGCATGCGCACGTTATCATTCGTTCATCCGTCGTGATATTACATATACATCTGACAGCTGGGCTAGATATGCATCGCAGCTTAGGGCGCCCGGAAAGGGGTTTCCGCTGGTCTGCCTGCATGACGCTGATACTTCTCCCGAGCGGACATCTGACAGGTGGTGAGGCTCTCGCCTGGCTTCGAATTGGCAGCTGTTGGGCTTGTTTATGGTGGAGCAGTGTGGAAATTAAATTAAATTGAGCCAAAGCGAAAGAAAAGCGAAATCGGCCTCATTTCGTAGCTCAATCTCCGGCAGACGGGGTCACAAAGCAGTCTCACCCACATGGATGCAGCCTGTTAGCGAGTCGTATAAAATCTTTTCCGGTGTCCTAAATACAGAACCGAAGCAGACAGAAGTTTACAATAGAAGTTTCCAAATGGAAGAATTATGTACAGTGTCTCCGTGCTCACGACAGATACATGCCATCTCGCATATAGATAGCTCGCTATAACAGGCAGATACGCCGCCGATGAAGCAAAGGATGAATCGTGAAAAGAAGTGCCGGTGCACGGTGTATCAGGTTAAGATCCGTCATCTATCCACCACCCCACCCGCTCCGAATTGCCATTCCGTCTAGCCGAGAAACAAATAGGCTCGCCTTCACGGTCAGCTAGGCTAGGCTAGTTAGGCTGCACCGACACGACCATTCACCCATTCATCCCCGCCAAAACACCAGCACCCCTCGATCATCACCCTCATCATCTGCCATCGACTCACTCACGTGAGTGTGAGCCTCAGACACAACGTCCCCGTACAAAAATAAACACCCTCCAGTTTCATGCCTGTCTCAACAGTCCCAAGTCAATCGGGGTGAACTGCCTTGGTCGTGTCTCGACAATTGGCTCAGAGATGCCTTCATCGCGTCCGTGAAGTAACAAGGAATGTGCCGAACGCCTATATCATTCCGATCCCGTCGGGACCCACACGATCCACAAAGCCATCGTCCGTCTTGTCCTTGCGGCCTCGAGCGTCCGAGGAGGGTTCGTGTGGTCGACGAGACCAGTGCATATGATACACTCTAGGCTTTCATCATGACTATACCGTAGAAGCATTCGTGTTAGCAAGAAAAGAATACTTCATATGTTTGTCGATTGAAAGTCGGCGTTGGGGTGGTGATCGAGCGATGACACTCACAGTTTAAAACTTGGAAGGATGAAGAAGAAAGAAAAAGAGAAAATGTGCGCGGCCGAACGACGCGGGTTAAATAGGCAACTTTCAACGACTGAAATTTTCTGTGCGCAACACACGCCGACGACATCCCACCACAAACTGCAAACCACCTGCGCCATGCGTCGCGACACCAAATTCTCCAAACACAAATGACGGCGCCCTTTCGTATTTGCGTCCGCTGCCAGCTGGACGCCATTGCGGCTGCTCCAGCCGCAGTGTCTCGTTCGTCAGTCGCTAATCTCCGCCGACAATCCGCTGTTGTATCCAGCCAATGGCGGTCAAGACGGGCGTACAGCGACGCTGTCGCCAGCCAAGAATCCAATTCGACTCCGGCTCCTGCTCCTGCCGCAGAGCCTATCGAGCACCAAAAAGGAGAACCTGATAATCATTCAGATCCTGTTAACTCCAGCGATAGCCCTAAATCCAATGGCCCTCCTAGATCGAAATTAATGGAGCAGAGACGCGGGGCACGAACATTGAAAGTTTTCAGGAACGGCCAACCGGCGCCTGATCTATCTCTATCGAATACTACAAGGCCAGGACCAACAGTTGATCTATCCTTCACTCCGACGCTCAGCCCAGGGGAGAAGCCACCATGGAGTTCTCCCGGCGAGCCACACAATTGCAAGCCTTTCCGTGATATAAATGCTGACGACCTCAATCAGCCATTTTACATACGAGGCTGGCTTATACAGCTCAATGCATTGTCAGACCACCTCATCTTCGGCAAAGTCCTCCAGGACGGCAAGGTCATACAGATCATCCACACTGGCGACCCCGACTTCAAGGACCCGGATTTTCTCCGGAAAACAAGGCTGCATACCCCAGTCCAAATCTACGGTTGGCTTCGGTGGAAGTCTCGCCTGCGGCCCGGCCAAACCTTTGAGAATGTACCCTTCCTCGACAAGATCGAACTTGTTATCAAAGACGTCGTACACATCGGCAATCCACCAATCGCCCCGGTGATTAAAGATGCCGTGTTTAGCCCTGAGAAGCGTTATCTACAGCTGCGCACCGATAGATCGCTAGGCCAGGCGCTCAGGCTGCGACACAAGGTGTCCCGAGTCTGCAGGCAGCACCTTGAAGACGAAGGGTTTCTAGAGGTCGAGACGCCTCTTCTGTTCAAGTCCACGCCTGAGGGCGCTCGCGAATTCCTCGTTCCGACCCGGAAACCAGGCCATGTCTACGCCCTCCCACAGAGCCCTCAGCAATACAAGCAAATTCTGATGGCTGGCGGAGTGCACAAGTACTTCCAGTTCGCGAGGTGCTTCCGCGACGAGGACCTACGGGCGGACCGACAGCCAGAGTTCACACAACTCGATCTGGAAATGGCGTTCGCCTCTGGTACGGATGTGCAGAGAACCATCGAACGGCTGCTGAAACGGTTATGGTGGGAGGTATTCGGCATCAAGCTCGATACCTTCCCGTCGCTGCCCTATCACAGTGCTATCTCACAATACGGCAGCGACAAGCCTGATCTGCGATTCGAACCTCAGGTATGACTTCACGTCCTACATCTCCGTTCTACTGTGACACCAACGCTAATATACCCTGGCACCGATATAGATCCTCAAGCTCGGCGAGATCATTGACCCGTGTCTGAATTTCAAGCCTGCGGAACACAGCCTATGGAGCTACCAGATAATGGTCATACGCGACGTGGAAATCAGCTACAGTAAATTCTCGAGGATGCGTGCCGAAATGACATATCCGCTCGACGACACCATCAGCCCAATGGGCGGATCAAACCCAGACGTAACAATATGTTATCTCAAAGATCTGGCAAGATTGACCAACATCGAAGCGAGCTTCCTCAAACTGGCGCCGTATCTCGAGAAAGACATGAAGGGACTTCACGCTGCGATCGAAGCGATGAAGCGGAGACACCTTTTGGACAAGAACAACATCGTGGTGATCGGCAGGAGGAAGAGAGAATTCAACCCTGTAAGATATTCACTTGTGGCACTAACTATCCTTCTACATACATATCCGGCTGACTAGCACGCAAACCACAGGGCGGCTCTACACCGATTGGCATCGTCCGCAAAATGCTCGCCTCGAAACTCGTGCAATATGGCGTTATCCCACCACTCTCGGGCTACAAACTTGTCTGGGTAAATCGCTTCCCTCTATTTACGCGCATCGACAAAGACGACAAAGAGCCCGGCCAGTCCGGTGGCGCTGGGTACAAATCTACACATCACCCGTTCACCGCACCATTACTCAGCGACCGGGACAAGCTCTTCATCAGACCATGGGAGACGATCGGACAACATTACGACATAGTACTTAACGGCGTTGAAATCGGTGGCGGCAGTACCCGTATCCACGAGGCGGGGCTACAGCGTGATATTCTCGAAGACATCCTCAAGGTATATACATATATACAATCCATCCCATTATGACTAGAAACTTCAACTTGTAAACACACAGTTACTCACTCTTCGATTCTATATATAGGTCCCGCCGGAGAAACTCGAAAACTTCAAACATCTCTTCGAAATGCTGGACAGCGGATGTCCACCGCATGCAGGGCTCGCACTAGGCTTCGACCGCCTCGTCGCGCTGATGCACGGCACTGACAGCATCCGCAATGTTATCGCCTTCCCCAAGAACAGCAAGGGCGTTGATCCCGTCGTCGATAGCCCCGCCCTGGCAAACAGCGACATTCTGAAAGAGTACGGACTTGCGCGTCTGGAAGAAAGTCCTGTTGAAAAGGAGTCCGTAATTGAAGGTGGAGCGAAGGTCGAGCCGCTGGTAGTCGAGGAGGCAACTGAATCGGAGTATATCAAGCAGACGGCGCAGGAGATTAGTGCGAAGTCGAAGCTGTCCGGCGAGCTAGCAGACCTTCGTACGCGGATGGAAGAGCTGCGGGATATCGCCAGCAGTAAGTTCGCAGAGCAGAAGAAAGTTCTTGAGACCCGGTCTGAAGACCAAGGTGTACCGGAGCCAGCGAAGCCTGAGCAAATTCAGCCGGAGAAGGAAGTGGAAGCGGAGGTGCCGCAGGTGAAGACCGAGGAAAGGCTAGAAGTAGAGAGCCGCGATGAGGCTGAGGTACCAGAGAATAGTGCTCTGGTTGCCGAGGCTGAGGAACAAGAGACTGCTGCTCTGGTTGTTGAGGCGGTATCGAACCCGGAGCAGTCCAGCGATGCAGAGCAATCCAATGATCGTGAGCAGTCCGATGATACAAAGCGGTCTAATGACCCAGAACAGTCCAATGATGCAAAGCAGTCTAACGACCCAGAGCCGGCTGACAGCGGCGAGCTTGTAGACCACGCTCAAGAAACGACCGTCCCAGAACCAAAATCAGTGAGCGCGGGCGTCAGCGGACACGATAAAATTGAGAAACAGGAAGAGAAGCGAACCGACGGGGCCGAACGGGACCTGAGAGAAGAACCTGCAAACGTGGACACAGACGAAGCTGAAAGTCAAGATAACAAGGGAGAGCAACATCAAAGCAAGACTGCCACGGGTCAGGAAGAACTGGCGCGTCTCGGGCGGCGGACCATCGTATAGACCCACCACACGATAAGTCGACCGACTAGAGGCTGCGGTGCAACCAGAGTAGGAATGTCGTCGTCCAGTAACAGTCCGACGATAAATCGCTCCAAAAGTATCCGAAATGAAAGGGAGGGATTTCGAAAGATTTGAGGCCACAGTAGACGCGAAGCCGCTGGAAGCAGGGCAACACCAATGATCTGTGACCACAGTAGGCGATAGTATAGGCAGAAAATTTCACGAGGAGTGTGAAGGGAACCTCGTTGACGGGATGGAAAGAAAGGCAAAATCTATTGAAGAAGTCATCCTTGAGGATTCTAAGAAGAAGAAGCATGATATAATGAAGGTGCTCGGAGAAAGAGACCAAAAACTCTTTGAAATAGTAGAACAGACTAGAGAAATTGGAGAGCGCTGAGGTGAAGAAGATCAAGGGGCCGAGAAGACATGCGAATTAATAAGACGAGATGTGGGAAAATAATCAGCAGCAGGATAGGGTGGATGCCGAATCCCCTGAAAAATCCAACAATTGGAGTGCCGTGAGTAAGTTCAGAAAAGTCAATTCTGAGAAGGAAGGAAAATGAGAGATGGAAGTTGCCGTGAAGCTAAGCAGTGCTAGAAAGGCTATGTAGACGGGCCTCGGGATATCTCAACACGCTATTGTATCATATTCATTATATACTTGTATATATCAACCGTTAGGGAAATAGAGAAGCAAGTGGGTTATCGTGATTGTGACAAGAAGTCTCATGACGAGGCCCACAGCCAAAGTCAAAGAGCGTGCCGAGTTCAAAACATCTCACAGATCTGCAGACACAAAAGGCGTTGAGTTAGTTAACAACAGGAAAGTCGGAATACTTGAACGGGTTCTTAGGGAAGTGGCAGAGGAAGCCATAGATGAACCCGTGGAGTGGGCTGGGTTGAACGCGAGATGGGGTCTTTCAGAGAAGCCGAGGAGAATGTTGGAAACTTCGAGTGTGAAATTGATACGATCAAGCTTGCAAGAAGGACGGAAAATCAGAGAACACGGTGAAGTTAAGAAAGAGATGGAGTGGGTGCTAAAGGACAGTCTGAAAGTTGATTCTGGGAAGTATTAAGAAAACCCCAAGGCAAGATTGAAGCAGTGGTCAAGGCCTTAAGGGCACTGCTAGGAAGACGACTCAGCCTCCAGCACTCCCTGCTGCACTACTATATTATATTCTTACTCATCCTATATTTATCATCAGCTTCATACAGAGCCAACCTCCCACACATTCATATGCATATATATACCACAAGATACAGGTAGATATCAAAGACGCTTTGAATAGATCATTTCATCTTTACAAACAAGCCTGACAACAGCTTGTACCCAAAGCAACACATGAGTGTTAGAAGTCCAACAGGGCGTGCTGGTAGTCTGTAGAAGGAAGATCAGTAACGCCTGGTCACGCTTATCTCAGAAGCACCGACCGTGATGTAGAATGTACCTGGGTAAATAGAAGCAAATCTTCTCCCTCATCTTCTGAACATCCTTTCTCACTCGTTTCCCTCAGGTTTTGTATGATTGTCGCCGTACATCCTCCAGCTGTCTCGTAAACCAGACGAATCCTCCAGCAATATAAAACAAAGTAATATCGACAGGGCGACCGGCTATCCTACAAAGCAATAGGTATATATTTTCAAAGCTCCCAGACTCATGACCAGACCTCTCACAAAGGCCCGCTCTTGTCTCGCAAAACCAGTCGCCGACCATTTCCTGCTCTCTTTCCTCATCCCAAGACCCGCTCACAAACTTCGACTTCAGTACGCCACAGTGACGGTTTGACGAATAGATGGAGAAAAGAGACGCTTGGACCACGAAAGAGACGGCTGCCAGACTGACCGTCCCAAAGAATGTCAAGAATATCGCAGAATTCCAAAGGTACCTTCAATATCAATCCGAAAAATAAGCCGATGGTCTTTAACTAGTATAAGTAGAAAATTCTAGCACGTATCCTTCTGCAAAGCTGCCTTCCACCGGACCACTACCCGCGATGAGAAGGACGCGGCTGCATATATATGTACTGTCAGAAAAGTACCTAAACGCCACTAGTTGCACCACAGCATCCTCACGACCTCGATCATTTGCGGTCTTCGTAAAGATCGACCCATTGGGACGACCTGGCCTACGAGACCGTCGTGATCTTCGTATCGGCAATATATACCAGAAATTGAAGGCGCCTAGGCATCTGGCTCAGAACTTATCTCTTTAATATATAACAAAAGCCCAATACCTGCTCCGACAGAAAGGTTCCGGACGGTAATTCGACGTTTGCCAATGCAATAAACGCACCGCGACTGGTGCAGGATTTCTACCGCCAGATCGAGGGGAATAAGCTATCCGCCTGGGAATTATGGTAAGTACCTATGACATGTGTATATGGGTTGATTGCAACGTACCATGATACATTCGTAATCCGGGGGCCAGAGGTTATCTACAGGCAGCACGTGTCCACGTGCTTGTGGTAGACCCGGGGCACGAGCAGCCACGTTACGCTCTTGGATTGTTCTTTTCACTTCATTCATGATTTTGTTTCACCTGTTCATGTTTTAAATTCTGCATGTCGCATCGACGCTGACGACAGTGTTACACAGAATCAACACGTGCGACGACTCCACGATCGCGATCGAAGCCTCGAAGCTGATTATGATCCGCTTCTTGTCATCTGCTTTGACACATCAAAGCCAACTTAAACTATCGGCCGGCCGACGCATCATGGATTGTTCTGGAACCATCAATTACTGTGGTCAGCAGATTGCAGCATTGAACTTCATATGATTATACATAATGTAAGCACTCCCATATTAATTCGTGGCATTGACTGATCAATGCAACAAAGCTTTGAAATACATGTTATTAATACAATGATTTTTGATTTTAGTATGACCAGCTACAGGGAATCTTTGTTATCCTCCGACTGCTTGATTGAGTGAAAAAGACCATCCAGGCAAAAAGATGTTGCGGCTTGTGTACTTGCATAGATCGCTTAACGAATGCCGTGAACCGCGTAGACGATGTTCTTAATTAATTATTCAAGCCCGACGCACTCGTTGAAAACTTACCTGCCATTCACTTGCTAGTTTCGTAGCCCTAAGGGCCCAAGATCTTGCACAATCAACTGTGGTAAGGTCAAGGCTGTACCAAGAATTGCGTGATATCGCAGCCTAATACCTTCCAAGCTGCCGGTTCAGTTGTACCGCCTTTGGTAGCTGATTTCCAGGTTCGAGTGTTATGGTTAGCTAACTCACCGAATAATACCGCCTCACGGCCAATCTCCGTCGACCAGTGACAGCGGACCTAGAACCTTTACAGATCCCAGATCCATACATCCACCATTTTCTGCATGCACCGAAGGGCAAATAGTTTATCCGCTCTTTGTTCCAAAGATTAGATATTAGGCAGAGCATGGTAGTCGTGATACGCAGTCTTGGCACCTTCCATTCCCACGGCCGCCAAGCGCGCGGGTCCTGGGTTATCGCGACGACGCACTTGCCACCACGACAACGGATACTTCCTACGCTCGTACTTCCGACTGCGAAAAGCCAGCGTGATGCCAGCATCGGCTCTGGCGCATTGGCACTAGGCATCTGGAAACTGCCTTCTCGCGGGATAACCCTTGCGCAAAGCGCAGTTGCCCGTTCAAGTTGTAGCTAAGCATTGACGAATCCTTGGCTTTGCGTAACCGATGACATTTCACGAGGGCCCGAGTACAGAGTTAAAGTGCAACGTGCGTGCAC
Organism: Orbilia brochopaga; assembly: GCA_036872635.1. NCBI lineage: Eukaryota > Fungi > Ascomycota > Orbiliomycetes > Orbiliales > Orbiliaceae > Orbilia > Orbilia brochopaga. The sequence goes on along the minus strand of JAVHNQ010000005.1, from coordinate 2,746,006 downwards.
GGCTGTGCGAGGTTCTGGTTCTGCGGAGTTGAGTACCTACCTCCGATGCTATGCATGCAATGTCACAATCACCATGGGCGACGGGTAGGCATGATCCATGATGGTGCCTGTCGACGGCTTATCTGCTGCGCTGCCGTGGCCGCGCCGAGGCTGGGTATCGACGACTCGGGAAACTGAGAAAGACGCAGACGCCGTGCGACGATGGTCTGGACGACGGTTTGCGAATAGTCACACGGTATTGCATGGATGAATGTGATGGATTGGGAGTGATAAAGATAGGAGTCAGTAGACTACGTACTTGCATTCTTCGGCTGCAGGAGGAGCAGGCAAGGGATAGCCAGGAGTATAAAGACAGGTTCGTTCCTGCCACCCTCCGCCCATTCGGACTCCACCATTCCTCGGGTTTTATCTCCGCTGCAAGAACTGGAATTCGGAATCCGCGGCTGTGTCATTCCAAGATGAAGACGTCTGTCCTTTCTTTGACCGCCCTCTTCGCGGTTGGTTGTGTTGCGTATGAGCAGCTGACGCCGGAGAAGGTCGAGGCAGATATCACCACAGAAGGGTATGTAATTGAGCTCCGCGCTAGTATCATGTGGAATGTGCAGTACAGTGTGCTAATCCATCCTGGTGTTCGTTAATAGACTTCGAAATAACCTGTGGCATTTCCAGAAGATCGCTCGGGATAATGGCGGAAACCGCGCCTTTGGCCTTCCGGGCTTCAAGGCCTCGTTGGACTATGTCTACGAGCGCGCTGTTACCCGCTTTGGAGCCCACATGGACACCTGGATCCAGCCCTTCAATCATACATTCGAGCAGACCCGGAAGATTGAGGTCAAGGGACCAGATGGCAAGCCCGTCCATGCCATCACATTGCTGTACAACCACGCCACCCCAGCTGGCGGAGTGACTGCCCAGCTGGCGAACACACCCGTTGACGACAAAAAAGGTATTACCGACCTGTCAATGGATGAATTGGAGTTGAGGTTTTGACGAGTGCTAACGTCTTCCTTCATATCCTTAGGCTCGATGTGTCTCCCTGAACAATGGACAGGCGTCGACGTTAAGGGCAAGCTTGCGCTCATTAAGCGGGGTGTCTGCGGCATTGGTGAGAAGCTCAAGCTCGCAAAGCAGGCTGGCGCGCTCGGTGTCATCCTGTACAACCAGGAGCCGGGTACCAGCTACGGTAGCGCGACTCTCGGTGCTGCCAACATCGGCCAATTGGTTCCATGCGCCCTGATCCCGCTCGAGATCGGCACCGCATGGGGCGCACGACTGGCTGCCGGCGAAGAACTTTCTGCACATCTCCTCGTCGACAGCATCTTCGAGACCCGCGAGACCTGGAACCTGATCTCTGAAACGAAAGAAGGTGACCCGAACAACGTTGTCATGCTCGGTGCGCATCTCGACTCAGTTCAGGCCGGTCCAGGTGTGAACGACGACGGCTCCGGCTCCACAGCATTGCTGGAGATCATGGGCTCGTTCAAGAAGTTCAAGGGCTTCAAGAACAAGGTCCGCTTCGCCTGGTGGGGCGCCGAGGAGTCCGGTCTCGTCGGAAGCTTATACTACACCAAGACCCTCAGCGAGAAGCAGGCCGACAAGATCCGCTTCTACTTCAACTACGATATGATCGGGTCGATTAACGCATTCTTCCGCGTCTACCAGAGCCAAAACCCCGGCGACGCCCATGGCTCTCATCCGCTTTTGACTTACCTCATCAGCAAGGGGTTCCCCGCTGAGATCGCGCCCTTCGGCACTTCATCCGATTACGTCGGCTTCCTGAACCTCGGTATCCCCAGCTCCGGACTGTTCACCGGCGCTGGCGCACCGATGGACCCATGCTACCATCAACTTTGCGACACTCTGGATAATATCGACTGGGATGCCCTTACATTCAACGCAAAGGCTGCTGCGCGTGCTGCTGCACAATTGGCGCTGAGTCTGGACGGCGTACCGCCGCGGAATAAGACTACTGTGAACATCAGAGGGCGGGCCAACTTGCTCAGCCAGTTTGAGAAATGGTCGAGAGCGGAGATTGAGGCGGAGAACAGCAAGAGCTGCTCTCACAAGCACCAGAGTTGGGTTTAGAGGGGTGTGAGGGAAGATGGTGGAGTAGTCTGGATGATACTGGACCTTTTTGTACAATACCCAACTTGCGACGATTAGACTTGATAGTCTCTGTATGTATGATTTTGCGATTGAGATACCAGGCATGAACGGCGACGAGCAAATTATAGTCGCACCGACACGTAGAAGTGAATTCGTGTTACGGTACTGGATGTCTAGATTTGTCTGCGTTGTGTGACATGTTGGAAGGTTGCTGGCAGGACTCCGGATCGGGCCCGCGCAGATTCGCGAAGTTTCCAGCTGGAGATTTATTTCAAGACATATTGCTGCCACGTGGTTCTAATATGATGCTGAAGAACTGGTCGTTAGAATGGCCAACGAGCTCTGCTACAAGTAGTCTTTCGAGGCACTGTGCTCTGCCGTGCAGTATGCGAGATGGGATACTAAGCTCTTGCTTTAGTCTTGCTGCAATTTGCGACTTTAATTAATTTGCGACTTCAATTGCAGCTAGCTAGCTGATATATCACGAGTCGTGCGGCCGCAGCATGGCGGCCTTGGCAACGCTATCACTATGCAGTCTGCGAATATGCAGCTTCGCTTGGAATTCGAAGCAGTTTTTGAAGGTTCGTGGTGCTGGAATACCCCGGACGTATTGAAGGCGAAGCGGGATCCGGAAGGGGCAAAGTATCTGGCGATCAGGCCCAATTGACAATAGAAACCATGCAAGTGCGGTCCAGCATCTGGGCATGTGCATGTCGACAGACGGCCGAAGGTGGCTAACAGCAGGCTCGTCGTCGTTCTCTGCCGCGGACGGCAAACGATGCCAGTCATTTCCTGAGCCAGCGTGTCGCTTGATATGCTGCGAGAGGATCACGTATATTCGTCTGTCCAATGACACTGCTGTGCCATGACATGGCAGACGTCAGGTGCTCGAGTACCCACCCGGTTATGCAGACGGGATGTATATGGAGATGCATGTATGTCTATCTCACTGCATGAGAGACGGCAGCCAGTCGGTGCTATTGTAATTGCTTGCTGCTGCCAGGGAGAAGAATAAGCTTAAATTGCTCGCTTGAGCATGTGTGACTTGAGCAGCAGCAGCAACATAAGGTGGAATCGACTACGTGGCGACGATTCAGTAGATGGAGAGCAAGGTGACGGTTGAGCCATGGTTTCCATCGACGTCTCGGAACTTCCACTTGATATGCACGAGCGTGCTCAAACACAAGGTTTCTTGCCGTTTTGGGTCATGTATGTGGGTCAACGTCGAACCTCAATTCCAATTAATTAATCGGTTGCCACGGCCGCAGTACATAGTAAGACGGTGGTCTCATGTGCCTTATATCCGGATGTCTATGACTGCGCGAGTCGTATCTTGATGGAATTTTGTTGAATCGAATCGAGCTGGGTTTTGTCGGTTAGTCTTGTGTCCATTTGTTTGCGGGCGAGTCGCTATTTTCGGATGCACGTAACGGCCCTTGACCCTGTCCGCGAGCAAAAGTTATCATATCAGCTAGCTATCCCTGGCGGCGACGATGCAGAGTCCGGTAGCTGTTGCTCAGGTCGGGCTTGAATCCGTCTACAGACACAGGCACGATATCGTTCCCGAGTTTTTCATGTAACGTATGCGACGTACGTATGGCCCGGCCCATCGTTAGCCTGACTTATCCCGCGGTCGTATTGCATGGGTAGAATTTTTTTTCCCTTTTCTGTCGGCACTCGATAGCAAATAGTGTGATACCTGTAATTAGTGATACCTGGTGGTTAGTATAGTATACCAAGTAATTGGACGTATCTTGTCACAATCGAGGTGAACAGATTTCGCCCGCCTCCTTGTCCTCAATTCCTTCGTATTATCTCAGAATCTGCTAGCGGCCCGGCTTTTAGCAGGGTAGCCGGCCTTCCAAGGAATCCGCCAAACACTGGGGAAAGGAAAGAAGGAGAATGGTCAAGACTGCTGGTATCGCTCATGCGCATACTTCCTGTCTTTGGGTCGACTGAGCTTTCGGGTTCATATGATCATGCATGATGGAGAAACTCATTTCAGGCGTGCGCTTTGAGGCAGCAGCCGTCTCCGTACTTCGTCGGTGGTCTAGCTCTAGCACCAGCAGTTAGCTCCAAATCGTGATATCAAATTCACCCGGACTGTTTTCTTACGCCTCTCGATCGATAGCTCTGGGCAAACCACCAGCGGGCTTGGAGAAGTCTCAGGCGGCTGGCAGGCAGATAGGCGTCGGCCAGTTAGAACGCTTGATTCCGGGCCCAGAGAGACAGCCCCTGCGCTCTTGCTAGGTCGACCGCAAGGGCAAGCAGCACGAAGCTGCATGAACAAGCTCTTCGCAGCTGCGGCTTCCGAGAGATAAAATTTTCATTGCTGCAGTATATTGGGACTGCTTGCTTCCTCTTCATCCATCGTCGTCTCTGCATTCGCATTCTCCCACCTCTTCATCACCATCATCGAAATCACCATCTTCTTCGTCTCCTTTCTTCCTCGTTATCTCCGCATCGGCTTCTCCTGCTTCGACAGCGCTGGTGGAACATTAGCGTTCGGTTGCTCGGTGTCAGTGCGAGATCGAGTCTAACTTAGCTGGTTGGTTGGTTGGCGGAGAGTCAGTCAAGTCGGTCTGTCTTGCCCGTCCTCCCTGGCTCGCTGCCTTCCCAGCCAGCCAATCTCCGTCTGCCCGTCCAGCCAGCCCAGCCAACCCAGCCAACCGGGGCCCGCCATCATATCAACCCAACTCAACTCAACCCAACTCAACACCATCAACAACCATCGCCGTCGTCAACCGTCGTCGTCGACCTTCCGCCCTTCCTTCCCTCGCCTTCCATCGCTCGGCCGCCGCTCGACCGCCGCTCGTATCGCCGCCGAATCTATCGCCGCCATCCCCGCTACACCCCCGATCGTAAACCTCCGTTCAGACCGACCCTGGACACTCCCCCGAGCAAGAGTCGCAACAACACCGGCGCAGGCAAACGCTCTGGCCTGACGCAGGATCGTGGTCTCGACGCCCGAGCTGCCGTGTAATCCAAGCCGTCTACTTCCAAGTTGGAGTCAATAACCTCTCCCAGTCGTGCTCGGCCTCACTCGATAGCTACCAAGACGGGCTCCGTTTCTCAGTCACGGTTCCTGCTTTTCCTCAGTTCCCTTTTCGAGCCACCCTAATTCGACCTCCGGTGGTTAATCTGTAGATACTCACGTTCTCTGCAAACCAAGCTGCCTGAACCACTGGAGGATCCAACTCTCGCTTTTGCACACGCCCAAAATCCATTCTGTGCCCTCGTCCAGGTGCTAGAAGATAGCAACATTCCAGCTGGACACCTGCCCCGTTACCTCCGAAATCCAGCGGCAAATCAAAATCTTGGTCCCACGCCTCTTTAGGCAATTTCCCAGCGATCCGAGTCCCGACTGCTCATCGCTCATCGGCATCCCTGCCCTCGTGCTTGCTCCGGGCTCACGTTCCCATCGGTACCGATTTTATCCGCGCCTGCGCCACACACCAAGAGACTTGCTCACGAGAGCACAACTTCTCCCTTACTTAACCTCTGGTCCGTTGACGCGGCTGTAACACATCACTTGCGAAAGAAACGATCGTCCGATACACCGTATCCATAACTGTATATTGTCTGAAGCATGGGAAACGCGCCGTCTAAGAAGGCTGGCTCGAATGGACTGTTGCCCAACTCGTCCTCAGCCTCGCTTGGAAAAGATGCAGGCGATGGGGACAACGGGGAGGGCACATCCACTTCCAAAGGCTTGCGGGGCTCCATAAGGTCGAAGATTGCGGGAAAAGATAAGGAGAGGGATAAGGACGCATTAACCAGCCCAAGCACGAGTTCCGCTCAACCACTCGATAAATCCGATGTTGCTTCCATCAGGTCCTCCCGGTCCCAGCGTTCGACCTCCAATGCCAACAGCCATACCACTCCGGTCTCGCCACTGGCCGCAAACCCCACAGACGAGAAATCCGCCACTCCTCCCACATCGCCGACGGACGATTCAACATTAGGTCCGACGTCGCCGATGGGCGAGGGTGACAGAGTACCATCTCCTCCTCCATCGCCGTCACAAAGCCGGTCCTTGGGTAAAGGGCATCATGCACTTGATGAACCTACCGGGGAGGTGGACCAGGTCTCGGATAGACCCGCAGGCCAAGCTGGTCCCCATACTGCCACGGATACTTCTACCCAAATTCCAAAGGAGCCTATTCTGATCAGGCCTGCCGGAGCCGCTCTTCCTGTAACCACTGGTAAAGATACTCTGGACGAGAGCCCAGGTGGCCACTCTCAGTTTGGAATGTCTGCCCTGAACGCCCTGGATCTGGATGAGATGATCACCCGGCTCCTGGATGCTGGATATGCCGGAAAAGTCACAAAAACTGTTTGCCTCAAGAACGCAGAAATCACTGCCATCTGCTCCGCCGCTCGAGAAATTTTCCTAAGCCAACCTTCACTTATTGAACTCAAAGCTCCCGTAAAGATTGTGGGTGACGTGCATGGTCAATACACTGACTTATTACGGATGTTTGAAATGTGCGGGTTCCCTCCTAGTGCGAACTTCTTGTTCTTAGGCGACTATGTAGATCGGGGCAAGCAGAGTTTGGAGACCATCCTATTGTTGATGTGCTATAAGCTGAAATATCCGGAGAACTTTTTCCTTCTGAGAGGAAACCATGAGTGTGCTAATGTCACCAGAGGTATGGATCGCCCCCTCACTTCATTTCAATACAACGGGCTTCCCGAGCTAACACCATAATTTCTTTTTCTTCTAGTATATGGGTTCTACGACGAGTGCAAGCGTCGCTGCAATGTGAAGATCTGGAAGACGTTTGTTGATACCTTCAACACCCTTCCAATTGCCGCCATTGTTGCTGGCAAGATCTTTTGCGTTCACGGTGGCCTCTCTCCGTCGCTTTCCCATATGGACGACATCCGTAGCATACAGCGCCCTACCGATGTGCCAGATTATGGACTGCTGAACGATCTATTATGGTCTGATCCCGCTGACATGCAAAACGACTGGGAGGAGAACGAACGTGGCGTTAGCTACTGCTTCGGGAAGAAGGTCATCCTAGAGTTCTTGCAGCGGCATGACTTCGATCTAGTCTGTAGGGCCCACATGGTTGTCGAAGATGGATACGAGTTTTTCAACGACAGGACCTTAGTGACTGTATTCTCCGCGCCCAACGTGAGTCTTCTCCTTGCTATTCAAGAACCGCGAGACATATATACTGACATGTTCTAGTACTGCGGCGAATTCGACAACTGGGGAGCCGTCATGTCGGTGTCTTCAGAGCTACTCTGCAGCTTTGAATTGATCAAACCCCTTGATTCCGCAGCCCTGAAAAGCCACATCAAGAAAGGCCGGAATAAGAGAAACTCGCTTTACCCTCAGTCTCCAGTAGGTTCCCTCCATATCAACCACGCCGAATAAGAGGAACAGCCGATAACTAATTAAATATATAGCCTGTTGCGAGAGGGCCCCAATCATACTAGGCCGTATACGTTCCTGCTATCCGTCATCCGCCTCCATTTTTTCTGACTTTTCTGTATTTTCTGTACCGGCTCCTCAACTCACTCCTATCCAACACTTCATGGCGTAACGAATCATGTACCGAATGAAGTATCATCCTCCTCCGAACCTCCACCAGATTCCCAGCTCGATTTCCACCGCTCCTCCGTATTTTTCTTTCAATGTTTTCTACTAACCTTCCTTTTTTGCGCTTATGCCCATATGAGGTATACATGATTATTGCTTTTTTTCTATCTCCCTCCTCTCTGATAAACCGCCTCTCATATTCCCAATTGTCGGCGCTACTTCCAACGCCGACGTTGTACATCGCAGATTCTCAGCTTGTTCCTCTTGCCTTCTGCCGTTATCCTCTCTCAGTATCTGTATTCGAAAGTTGTGATCTTGTTTCCATAACATCCTTCATCTGAATGTCGTGGCTTGTTTTGTTTCCCTTCCTTTCTTTTCTTCCTTTCCGGTTACTGTGTCGTTGGGTGGTAAAACGCGTGTACGGATGGTGGTGGATGTTGACTTGTTGCTTGCTCTCTTCCTGTGTTTCTGTCTCGGTAGCCGGCGATACGGGCTTGCGTACAATATATTTCACTTCTCTTCTGTCCTTTTTTCTTTGTGCTCTATTTTACCGGCTTTTGTGGTTCTGAAGGATCCTTCATTGTGCGGTTCAATGGCTAGCTGCAATACAGGAATGTGACGTTGTTGAGTTAGGTCTTCTTCTTGATATATATTAGAATTGAATGGAAACGGTGTACATGCTGTCCCGTAGCCAGCTTGTGCAATATGGATGCTATGCATTTTTATGTTTCAACGAAATGGAGGTACTGTAGGGAAGGTGATTAGGTGAGTGAGTAGATAATACGCGTGTGTAATTCTGTTATCCCCGCGGAGCCCCCGTTATGGGATTTATACACGTAATATGAAACAAACGTCCACATGCATGACCAATTATCAAATGTTTATATTGGTGTACAGTCCGTCCGCCTTATAAGCTTCCTCAATAATCACAGGACTGTTGGTGACGCAAAGTATCTTGGGACCCTCTTCAAAGTACTACTTAGGTACTTTTGTACGACGAGGTAAACGAAAAAACAGAGTTGAGTTCGAGTGAACCTCGAATCATGTACCAACGATCCAATTTTTTTTTTCTAATCATACATTTTACTCTTTTGGGGGTTTCTCTGATATTTGATAGCGACTAGTAAACCAGCAGTCCATCAGCGCCCAGCGCTGAAATCCCAAACGTACAGTACATATTGCGATTACCCGGTCTCGCAACATAATAACTCGGTCCCGAATCCATCCAGTCAAACACGGCCTGGCTACTCAGATACCTCACGCACCACTTAACCCAATTACATAAGTTGGTCGACTCCCTCATCTGCCGGGGCATCGGAAGGCTCATCTTCACTATCGGATTCGACTCGTGGAGTCTGGCAGCCGCAGACGACATGGTAGCCGTCCGCGGTGAAGCCATCACCGATCGCCTTGCTAGTCAAGACAACGTCGGTTTCTATATCACCAAATAGTCACGTCAGTTCCACATCACAATGCCTGATAGGTAGCGGTATAGCTACTCGCTCGGGAAGTAGGCATATGCTACAAAAGTTTTTAATTCACTTACCGTACGGCCAGTCGATCCAATGCACGGTCGTGTGCGTTTTGTGCTCCAGCGGGTCCGGCACCGGCCCGTCCCTGACGATGATATAAAGGACCCGATTAAATTCCAACCGTCTCAACACACCCTTTGTCGTGAACCTTTCGAGAATGTCCTCTTTGACCTTCGACCACATGGTGAGTGCGTTTGCCCGATCAGCTGCAAAGTCCGGCCTGGTGCTGATGAATTGGACCTTGATCGCGATGTTTTCGAGGATGACCTTTTCCAAGGTAGCTCTGTGCCTGTGGATAAAGTGCACCAGGTCGCTGAGGCCCTCGGTACTGAGAAATGTGGAGCCAGATTTGCCGGTGATGCGTAACTCGCGCAGCTTGGGGAATACAGGCTCGTCCGACTTCACTCCCGTCTTCCGCACGGGCTTGGGTGGCGGCCAGTCTGTGCCCTCTATGTCATCTCTCTCCTTGTATCTGGGGAGAGTGAGGTTTAGCACACCGAAGTATGTGCCGAGGCCGTCACGCGGGCTGTCCATCCGCAGTTGACCGTGGCAGTTGATCGTCAGAACTTCGAGATTGGTGGCTTCGAGTGCGGTGCTGGCAATTTCAGTGTGCATCTCAGCAGCGGTCTTAGGATCCGCGGACCCAATAGTACATGCGGCCTCGATGGTCAGCGTGTGGATAACCTCGTACTGCCGCTTGGTCAGACGACAGAAAAAGTCGGAGCGGCGCAAGTCGAAGAGACCATTCGGGCCAAACACCACGAATTCATCCAGGGAAGAGTCGTCATCGTCCGGGAGGCGAATTCCGGAATCCGGGTTGCGTGCATCGAAGTCCCGTGGGAAAAAACCGCTGGTGACGGTAAGTTTGCGAAGGTGAGCCCACATGGCAACATCGTTGAATCTTCTGCTGACGAGACGAGCGTTGAAGACGTTCCTGCGGTTTTCTGGACTGTCAAGTCCACAGCCGGGTGCGGAGCCATCGTTGCTTAGCTCGCGGAACACCCTTTCGAGGATCTCATTAGGAATATGAGGCACGGCAGGCACTGCTGCCTCGCATCTGTCCTCAGGGACACAGGGAGCGAGATGGATGCCGGTCTTCATTTTGATTCAGTGAGGTAATGTGGTACCTTGAGTACTGTTTTCGAGCGTGTATGCTGATAGCAAAGTATGCTGATGCGAGCAAACGAAAGAGCGTCTGGTCGAGTTCAACTAGTCAAAAGGTATACTTGAAGCTCGAAGTAAAAACCGGTGATATGTAATATCACCACGTAGGTCCAGAGGGAAAGAATGAAAATGCTTAGGAATGCTGGCAAGTGAAACAAAAGAGCTTAAAGTCAAAGTGCTATGCTTGATAGGTAACGAGAAGATAGGTTGAAGAGAGGAAAGAGATCCTAGTGTGTGTAGGGGGAGGGGTATTTATACTCGCCCTGTAGGTCTATAAGGCTCATATTCTCTAAGGTCTAGTGTTTTGAAGGTGTAAGATGCCAGTTATATACCTCTGAGCATATATACGATATATCGTGTCACAAGATTACCGCAGTGATATTCACCTTCAATCCGCTCACGAGTATACGTACCTGACAGTTGTGTCGTAAATCGGACAGCCAGTCCTCTCGGATAGCGAAACTAGCGTCCAGATCTGCCATTAAATTACAGCTATCCCGCTCAAGAGATAATCCGATAGATCTGTGTAACATATCAGTCGCATATCTTCTCTATATATCATGACCAGATGTAAGGGGCTGAGAGGTTCAGATTGCAACACACGATTGTCGAAACTGCAACATGTGTCGTTGACTGGCTTCCGCAGCGCACGCTAATCTAGATATCGCGATATCGTGGAAAGCCATAGCCTCCTCAGCCCAGCCAGGCACGAAACCACCTTAAATTTGGCATACCCCACTCACAACTCCCGCTCATATACCCAAACGATGCTCCTTTGGCTATACTTTTGAATTTCAAATTTACAGTTGATGAATCGGTGCAGATCTGCAGAGCATCTGTTAATCATGAAACCGCACATGTACACTACCAAGAATTACAAGAACGGGACTATTATCGCGAGAACTTTAATATATTTCTACATGAACTAAGTGAGGAGAAAAGAAGTCTAGACCTCACCAACGAGGCAGAGTATTCGTTCCGAACAAGTATTTAGATGGCGATTACGCCTGATTTCTCTCTGACGACAAAGCCAGACGCCGGAATGTTAAATATGAGCATTGAGCGGGTGCTTAGCGCCGATCCGGATATATTATACTTTCATCAGACAATATTTCATCGGCGGCGGGTAAACAGTTGCGGAAGACCCACCTCGTACTGCCAGATCGATTTAACAGACGAGGTTTGGTCGTGCAGACAATTGAGTATCATATATTATAAAATACCATGTCGTGATGCCGTTCAATTATATATATATATAGTTCGTGCAGTTCTAATTTGTCTCGTAAAACAGGCGCATTTCTACACGTGACGCCGTACGACAATCTAGGGGGAAAGAAGTCCAGATGGCACGCTCAAGAGATATGTCTATATGTATACGGTCCGACTATTTATATATTGACTATTGGAGTTCTCTAAGCTTAGGCGTAACGCTATGCAATACCGTATATACACAAAGTTGTCGCGGCCGTGTATATATTCAGTCGGTGCTATCCCTACACCGCCTCTCCCATTCCTGTAGTTGTCTATAGAACCCCGCATTCGGTCTCGCCTTCTTCCGTTTCTCCTGTACAATTTCTAGAGCCTGGCTGACGGAGATATTCTTCTTCCAGACCACTTTTATGAGAAAAATCCATAGCATCAGTATAAGCATAGCTAATATGAAAGCCTCCCACATCGCCCGAAAATACCGCGACTCTCAGATGCAAGACTAGGAAATGTTATCAGAAGTCGAGACTTACGATATGCGACAACGAAGCTGCAGCTTCGACTCATCCCCTGCAGACAATGTACTAATATTTTGCCCGGTTCCGTTGTATCCCCACTTGGACTTAGAGCGCTATCGATGAATTGAACCCCTTCTTCTAGCCGCTCTAGCAGTTTCTCGTCTGGGAGGTCGTCAAGTTCGATTTGGAGATGCTTGAAGGCCTTGCCACCATCCGCGGTTGCATCAAGCGTGTTGCTCAGCAGGCCGAGAGAGCCTCGCGCGATTGTTAAGACATGCGTTATCTGGTGATCGTTTAATAGTGACGGATTTCGCGCTGCAAAAATACTAGAGACCAATTGAGAATTAAGTATCAATTATCCATTGAGTCTCAACTATTATAATGAGTAGATCCAGGTATCTTACTCGCCAAGGTATAACCCTGAGGTTATCTCATGCATAGTTTCGTTCATTGCGCGTGATTGAAAGGATGTTCGCGATACCGATCCTTGAAGTTGTGGATCTCTGTTAAGCTGGATATTTGAAAGCAGAACTGCACAGAACATTAAAAGGCGGCTCTGACGCCGATATATATACATTTTTTACGTAGTCCACCTCAGCCTCACCCGAGCAAGAACCATGTCATTCTGTGAGGCTTAGGCTTTGGCGCATTTATGATCGCGCGCATCATCATTGACTGCCTTGAACTTGTGCTATCGACGTCAGATTCCATTTAGGTTAGAGTAGCAGAATTCGGATTCAATCTGACAGCCTTGAGATTTTAGGATTCGATTTCCCGATACGGCTAGCACATCGCCAAATTGATAGTCAACGCAGAAAATGCAACATTATATGACTAGCTTTCAGATCACGAAGTTAACTCCTGACAGCACAAGATCTACCGCTTGGCACATATTTGTGTGAATCGATAACATTCTTCTTAAGGAGACAGAAGATGTGTATTTAGACTCGCAACGGCCTTCGGGTTTGTCTCATAAATCGGATACTATCCTTCGGCCTGTGACACAAGGCGCTAGACGCGTTATCAGCTAGATGTTCTTTCGAATCCCTTCTAAGTTTCATCTAGATCTTGAATTCAGTAGTTATACATGACCACAGGTGTTCTTATGTGGACTTCTAAGGGTTTAGACCACAGTGCCATTAAATGCATATGCATGATCTTCTGGACTGTAGGTATCGATATCGGTAGACCATTTGCCACACACATGCCTATGAAAATATCGAGAGTTATATAATTAAGTGGCTTCGAAGCGCTAGCAGAGCAGTTCCAGATTTCACTCAATTAGCTTTAAACAAAAGTGAATTTATGAATCATCAACAGCGCAAGATAAAACGACATAGATTACTTGAGCTTGCTGCTTTCGCCTACAACGGTCTATAGAAAAAGATACTATATGGCTCTGAAACATCGGTCTAATGTTGCTAGGATAGGATGTGCATGTGTCTTTTATGTAGATATATATATACTCTCGGGTGAGACGTCCGGGCCGTTGACATGTTGGTGACTTGACCGACATGTTTTATAGACGTCGACTATGATTCACAATGGATCACTATCATCTAATCTCAGCCAGCAATGGCACATTCAATGCTGCAATTTAAATATATACTTAGTTATTGTAACAAGAGCCTTCGGCGGCAGTTAGTTGTAGGCATAGCAGGGGTAGTAGAGACCCACTAGTTAATCGGTTGAAACATATTTCGTGATCAGATAAATGTTCCTAGATGATCCTAATCATATGGCCCAGGCTAATAATAGTGTTATAGCCGTATATATAGAGGCATAGTCTAGGTGCCAGACCCGCCCGGTTGCCAATGTGTAGAGGCACAGAAGCTTTGTCTCGTGAAACCAGGCCAACACAACCGACTGTTGTAGGCAGTCTTGTTTCACAGGCTGGAATACGGCAGTCTTGTTTCACGAAACAAACTGGAGCCTAGCGTCTCTAATTTTGTCGACTCATGTACACTTGAGCATTGAAGCTCGACTTCATACTTGGTCCACGATATTTATGAGTCAAATGCGTGTGTTGGATCGGAGGTTCGGTTCTGGATATCTACTCGTCTATGTTCATGCCTTCGATCCTATTCTTACGAAATGTTTCTACAAACTCTCTCTTAGCTAATCTCAAGCATGAAACAATGCATGATATAAGTGCTGCGCATTTCTTGTAGAGTGGTTTAGCCATCTAGCTCAGTTATAGACTAGAACATGAGACTAGATGCCCAAAGATAAGAACGAAGGTGCGACATGTCCGGTATCAAAGCTATCTATAGCTGAATAAGCAGGCTAACGTTATGCCTAAATTTCCTTGATAAGATGAGATACAGGCTGGTCACTGATTAGATTATCTCGATGTGGCTATGTGGCTACAGTGGCACTGAGCCATTCGCATTCCCGTTGACTCGATTCATGAAGTTACCGGTCTACCTACCGTCGTTACGGCGATGCATCGGAATCGAAGGTTGTTGCTCTTCAATCGAGGGTCAATATTCCCATTCATACAAGGTGCGGTGATTTTTTTCTTATCGTTGTGTGGTCCCATTCCAGGTGATGTCGGGCTCAGCGCTGTAGACGCAGATACGAGTACGATACTCAATCTACTTCGGCCAAATTACTGGAATGCCCAGACTACGGTGGGCGAGGAAGTTCACGTTCCAGCTCTACGGCAGGCTCCTGAGCTGGGTACAACTGCTCGATAATTCCTATGGCTCTCTTCGTATACGTAGATATAGCTCACCGCTGTGCGAAGTTTTATCGAGGGATACCGGATCAGCTAATACTCTACCCCTCGGCAGAAATCATGGCTGATACAACGGACACGCATCGCGAGACTCTCGATTTTCTTATGATCAGGCCCTTATTCTTCCCGTTCTTTCATCGTGTGGTAGCTGGTGTGGAATAGGCTGCTACCCCCCGCTAATTCAATTGAAAGGGTGCTGGTGACCACTTGACTCGTCGAGTACGGTCCAGTCTTCAGCTCACTTCCGCGCTCAGTTACGCCAATTTCCACAGCCCCGTACTGCATCTCCACCTAGCAGATGCCCATCATCTCATATTTTTACACATTGACCCACAGTTTGACCTTTGCGTCCAGCGTCTGCGTTACGAGACAAGTTAGAACTGCACCGCAATATATGTAATATTATACTTGAGACCGTGACCGTCATCTGCGCAAATGTTCCTGTAGGAATATCAGTGACTTCGCCATCTGCCTGGTACTTTTCCTGTAAATCAGGCAGCCGACCCTCTGGGCCAGCAAAACTCACGAGACAAGCTGGTGTCCGCCGAGGCTACAGGAAGTACAATAATGCAGGATCAGTATATCCACACCTTCTCGTCGCACTCGCCTTGAGGCTCGATGAGCGGGTCGGCATCACCTGCAACTTCCACCTATAGCCCCTGCGCAAGATCCTAGAATCCTTATACATTACGCCGAGTATACCCCCACCAGGCCAATCCCAGCGATTCTGATGGGACATGTATGGCATAGAAGCGCTTTGCCACCAAATTCTCGTACCTCCCGTGGTGGTATCGGTATACCCGAACCCCGATCAACAGACCCATCGTTCCTGGCAGTGCTGAACTCGAATGTGCGTGTGGTTGAGTGGAGACTGTGGTACATAATATCAAAGAACTCGTGTAAAGAGGCACGGCTGGAGTCTTGGTTGGTTCTCGAGTTCTCCCAACCTGCCTACGAGCTCGCTTGGAGCCATCGCAGCACTGAAATAACACAAAAGTGGTGAAAGAACAGCATAACGGAAGTATTAAGGTTTAAACCTGCATTGCATTGACGATCGTTTGGTTCGTTCGAAGTCTAGTATTAATACACACATGCACACGCATGCATGAGGCGTTCATCATGTGGTTATTTGTTGGCGGTGAGAGTTGCGCGCTGACTACTGCCGGTGAGCAACAGTCAGTGCGCAGTTGGTGAATGGCTGGTTTATAATCACTAGTTATAAGCTACGCTGGGTAAATTGGGGCCTGTCCTCTCTGGGCGGCTGGTTGGTTGATGCTGGTCAGGTGAAATTGCCATGCTGGTTAATGCTCCATGAGTGCGTAATCATTACGAAGTGAGTGCATACAAAGCGATATTATGCGTTCCTCACTTCAGAGATCCTAAATTACTTCTTACACAGATGAAAATAGACGGTCAATGCTGGTATTTTCAGAATAGGAGCGCCGTCTACGAGTATCAGGTTTGAAGGTATACGAGTTCCTCTCTCGTTTGAATCATGCGAATGCTCGCGGCGTCGCAACAATGCTACAGACTATAGTCGAAGTTCGCGGTAAACAGCGACTGTGCCTGACGGACAACTGAATTGTTCACAGAACTCTAATCGAAGCGCCCGCAGTGCCGGCTGTTGCAGGTGACGATAGAGGCGTAGTTCGCCGCAAACCCTCCCGGCCGAACCTGGCGAAGTCGAGTACGACGGTTCAAGGCGGCCGTCGCCGAGTCCGAATCCGAAATGAATCGAATCCGCAAAGACAAGATACGTACGAAAATTAATCAATGGAGTCGAGCTCGTGAGGGGCAATGTTGGAACCAACGGTGCAACACTCACGCCAACCAACTGCTAGTTTACAATTTGCAATATTACCGCTTGCGATATATTTCCCAAGCGGGCTAGCGAATTCTCCACGAAGTTGCTAATTGTTGGAACTTGGAACTAGCGGGCACGGCAGGCGGAGAAGAGGGGTGGGCGAGAACGGAATTGTTTCGAAACAGGGCCGGTGCATTCGAGAAAGCATAACGAAAGGGAAAGAGGACAAGTGGGCTGATCTGGGAGAAACAGGTGGGGGCAAGCTATGCCGACTCCAGTGCTAATTAGCTAATCTGCGCCGCGACGGTCATGGGATCTGTTGTATACTATCGTCTGCAAGTTGATTCTGCTTCTGGCAATATACCAGGCTCAAATCACGAGAAGATGACCCGATAGTTGGAATCTGTTTGTGGTTCCGGCACGAGAGTTGAAGGGTAATGAATGCTCGTGCTGCAGAAACCAACTACCGGGTCCCGGAGATGAGAATCCAGCTGAGAGGACACCGGCGACCGGGCACTGGGTCGACCGTTGTTGGAATATCGTCGACAGGCATTTGCGCGTGCATGCTTTGCATTCAGCGTATTTGCAAGACAACGTGGATGACACTCGTGCACTCATCATCTCAATATCCTTGAGTGGTTTCACCGCTAATTCCACTCAAGTCAGCCAACTGAAACGAACGAGATCTGCATCTGTTCACCGCGCGGACCCGGTCGCCCGTCCGTCGAGTTACGTATATTCTTCAATCGACCGTGAGCCAAGTATAACAGTTAACAATTGTACAAGACGTACATACAGGTGCGTCTACGCGCCTATCAGCGAGCAGGAGGACGTGTTGACCAATGAAGACTGTGTTGCACATAGCGTCGACACGTCTCTCAACGCACCGTCTCTAAAATACCACAGCAGTGCCTATTCTTGTGCTACGTACCACCATTGATCGGCGGACCCGACCCAACGTACCGTCACTACAATACCATCGAACAGTCATGGAATTTCCGCAAAGCCATGGCATTATTTCTATTCTATAGTAAGCGGTACCTACATACATTCTGTACTACAGAACCCCCGCAACGGATTGTCTCTAGCCTGGAAGCCGACGAAAGGGTTCCATAGAAAATTGACACTGCTGCTAGCCCGCGCTAGTCTCGTCACCGCTCTGCCGTCTCTCGGATCCGGCGATACGTCGACCAAGTGCGGCTAACACGCGACCACTGAGGAATGTATGGCCATGCACGTGGGCCGCGGGTCGTCGACTCTGCACACCCTCTCCGTGGAATATTCGCTGGGACCGTCCGTCTCCAGAAAGTGACTCGCCGGATCGAGACGCGTGGATGTTGCAATCCGGTACCCGGAGTCCATGGCTTCAAGAAGACAGAGGGTCGGGTGCACGGCGCTATATTCGCGGCTCGTTTGTATACGGATACGGCTGGTCGAGGCGCATCCGGCGATACTCGGACAGCCATTGCATCCAGGGGCCGTCTACTGCCCTGCCGTGGTCGACGGTGTTGGTATATAGCGTGGGGAGGGATCATAGCCTGGATGGGATGGATGGGCCGGCTGGAAGGGAGGAAGGGTGTCTTGAAGCCTCACCCATCCACCCATGGGAGCTGGCTAGCTACCCGTCTCCAACAGTTGGGTCTCCAGGTCTCCGGATGCGGTAGAGCGTCTGCTCGACGAGTCGACTCAGCTGGCTAGTGACGTCGTGTGTTAGCGGTGGGTAACTTGGGAGAGTACTTTGGATATTGGAATCTGGGATAGACTTGCCTTGACGGGCCTCATGAGAGACAGGATCCAACAGGTGGACGAGCAGCGCCTTCGACGGAATCTGTAGGCTCTTCGATCGATATGGAATCGATGAGCTGGTCTGCGAAGTCTGGACGAACTGACATACACGGTCTGCCGGATAGGACGAAAAGTTTCAGGAAACAAACTCGTCAGTTACCAGGCTTCCAGGCCAACATACGTACATTCCAACAATCACAACGTCCTCTGCAGAGCTGCCTGTGGCTAAGAAGCACTGCCCGATGTACGATGCTGACGTCCGGCGCATACACTATCAACTCACTACAAACTTTCAATATGCCGTGTGAACTTTAACCGTAGCCCGCGTAGCTATCAGTGAATATTGACTTTGCTTACAATGTTAGAGCTGCGATAACCAGCCGCCCATGGCAAGCAACATCATGATCCTAAGCTGGCAGTGCAGCACCTCGCCCCAACGTTACTCCGTACATACAATCCTACGGAGATACCGCAGCTGAGGGAATTACGAAGCCGTGAAACGTACTCGAAGGGTGATATCACGAGTATACCACCCGGCCCATTTCATTAATTATAACACGATATCTAGGATCCAACCTTGACTCATCGCCAGCACGGCGCTTGCTCGTCCCTTCGGTTCCAGTACCGCTACCGCGGAAGTATACTACTGTGCCCCCGTTGACACTGATACCTCCTAGTGTATTAACCCGGATGCCGTCTGGTACGCCTTACCAGCTGGCGCACCGGGGTTACAATTGCGGTTGAAGCAGTGCACTACGGCGACGTTGTCCGTTGTGCAACATGTGTATACAGTATGTATCGGATCCAATTCACTGGACTCGCCTCACGATCGCAATTACGGGTCACTGCAGGTTCCTACAGATGTTCAGCTGAAGCAAGTCGCTATAACGCATGAGGCAGGCACAGTTCTGCAGGCGCGACCTCCAGGCAGCTGAATCCATGGACCAACATCTGCACCCATCCAACATACCGACAGACTGCAGACATCCAGGAATGATGTTTCAAAACATTAACCGTACGTGAAGAAGTATGTGTAATCTCGCTAGGCGATGCTGGCACCATTGAGCTCCTCGGACGACTCGAGTGCTACATACATACCCTCTGCTACACAAAATCCATCAGCGCAGCTCCTCCTGGGGGTACTCCTAGAAGGGCAAAGCGCAGGAGGTCGCTAAGGCTGCACGCACGATCGAGATTTCGTGTTCCACATCGAGAAAAATAAAGCGAGACCCAACATGCACGGTAAGGTATTATACCATCATGACAACAGATATATCCACACACACCGGTGTACCGTCCTTGCCTTCATAATTTGCCTGTCAGCAGCCAGCCGTGCAGATAGTACAATGATGAAGATCCATTCCAGCTGGACGACAAGGGTCGCGGCAGCCAACCAGCCATACACATGGCATAACGCTAGCGCGTGTAGGGGGTACGGCGAGAGCGAGCGAGCTAACGGACTAACTACCCTTGCCGTTCCGTCTTCCAGACCCTCCCTCCCTCCCTCTTGTAATGGTATACCCTGGAACCTGGAACATCAGGTTTCTTTCCATTCTGTCTGTCTCTAGTACACTATCGTGGCAGGCAAGGGCAAAATACAGGCGTATATATGGTGAGGCAAATATGAAGCTGCGATCAAAGCGGCGCACACATATGAAGCAACTTGCACCGAAGATCCAGCTGTTGCTACTGGCTCAATTTACTAGTATACGTACGAAGTATTAGAACAACGAACTAAGGTGTTAAGGTGTATATAGCTAGCAGCTGCATGCGTGCGTGCGTAGAATATCATGGATGGAGGTGTGCAACATATATCCAATGGCAAATATACCGCTGATACGTGCGAGCGTGCGTGAACCTCTCTCTTTTTAACACTCTCCCTACGGCAATTTCCACCAGATATGGATTAATGGATGAATTGACGTGTGTACACATTTTTTCTCCGTTATGATATAGCTGCAGTGGCGTGATATAACCTCTGTAACCCGGTTGCGAAAAGGTACAGAATCGAGTATGTATGCAGGTGTGCACATACAAGTAGTATGCACGCACACATGTATGTATGTTCGGCAACGGCAAGAGCGGCAGGTATTTGGAAAGCCTACTACGGCGAAGAAAAGTATAAAATTTTTTTCTTGTAGCTATGTTTATCAAAAAGAACAACCGCATGTCTTTCATTGGGTACGTGTCTAGAATTATGGTGTGGGAGGCACTCTGTATGATGTAGTTATTTCCAGTTACGGTACAAATGAATGGATATAGGATGCACGGCGATTGATGGTTGAGCTCCAAGGCACAGATCCAGGTTGGTTGCATGCACTGTTGACGCACGAACAGTCACACAAGAGCATCATATGAAGAGCGCAGCAGCGCTGCGGGTTGCCTTGTTGGCGACTACTGAATATTCGATAGGAGGGTGTAGCGGCTCACCGGATGGAATGCAATGGGATGCAGAAGCATGCACATCACAACGATCATGATGAGCGGGCCCGTCTTGGCTGCTCGTATCGTAAAAGGTGCGGCGTGAACTAGCGTGGAGGACGGCGGCTAACTTGCCTTGCTTAGTTTCCGCTTTTGTTTAAGGTTCGATTCTGCTGTTCTCCTGGCGAGGCATGCATTGTGGGTAAGATTACTTACTACTTGGTATATCCATCCATGCTATAGAGGCGTGGTGTTAAGAGCGTGGCCATTCATCCATGTCTCGCTTCCTGCAATTCCTGATAGGTCTCGATGGAGGCAAGGAAGGGAATATGAATGGGAGGATGCGTGTCCGAAGCACGTATTGCGCCTCGATCACCGGACTGTGGAGCTCTTAGCGTCAGGGCCTGAGCAGAATATCTGGGTGGTCTTTGCCTTTGCCATGCGGTGTGGTGACTGTGGGCTATCTCGCCCTTAATATCGTTGAAACTACTTACATTTGAGGAAAAAGAAGTATCTTCTGAGAAAGTGCTTTTTGCACTCGTGGCTGAAGGGATTAATTGGCAGATTTGATATGCAAATCGACTAGCCTTGGAGGCCAGGGCGCCTCCCCGGCCGGTTTATTCCAGGCACTAAGAGAATGGGGACTTGCCGGATGCCGCGTGGTGCGGTATTGGATGGTGTATATTTTGTGTGGTTATTGCGGTTCTTCATATAATAATAATTGTGATCCGATTGAGCGAACTGGCAATTTGCTTTGCGTTGCGAGTTGGCGGGTTGTCATGTCGTGTCGCGTTATGTCACGAGTGTGGTTAAATTGGCGGGGAGTTGACATGTGCGGTACAGCTGCCACTTTTTACATTTTTTTTCTTCCATCACGACGTAATCCGCGGTGCTTCGCGGCCGAATAGAAAGAGCCGAATTTGATAGAGAGAGCCGAGCTCGCAGAATTCGATCGATGAAAGAGCCGCCGGCTGGGAGGCTGCTCAGGTCATGCGCAGGAGAAGCCGGAAATCTCGCAAATCAAACGTCGTGGGAGTTTGGAATTGAAACAGCGGACGGCTCATCGAGGCAGAGAGGACCCGCCTGAATCGCGGACACCAATAACGACACCCGTTACTCGCCCTCTCTGCTACTACTACTATTATACTAAAAAAGAACCTGCAGGATGCATGTGGCAGGGGGAGAGAAGCGACCACGGCTCTCCGTCACCGTGCTCGAATCGATGCTCATCGCGAGGGGGGGGGGGATAATTTTTAAATTGGGCGCTCCCTTGTCCAGTCAGAGCGGGTGTGACAGTCTCCAGCCAAAGTACCGAATCCGAGGAAGATTCTTGAGACAGGCCAGCCCGGTTGATGAACTCAAGGCGGTTGAGCGAGCTTGGCCCGATGCATGCAGATTCTGCACGTTTAAAATGCAAAAGTCTGCAGGAAGGACTCCACTGCGTGCTTTTCTCTCGCCCTCAAACCAGGGAACATGGGCCCCGGCCGCTGCAGCCTCGTTCGTTCGCTTATTCCGATAGCTGAGTGGAATCGCCTGGGAGTCCGAGCCGTGCGCCAGCCGCAGATGCTTTGGTAGAGACCAACATTCTGCAACATCTGTTGGATGCATTTCGAGTTAGTTCGATCATCGAAGAAATACCGGAGTTCGAAAGAGGACAGGTCAGGAGCATCCCGATCCGGTCCGATAGTACATTTTGCAGACCGGTACACGGGTTTGCAGACAGCCCGACAGAATACAGCACAAAATATACTTATATATGAAGCCACATTATTATTGATATTATTATTATTATTATTTGAATTATCCAACGCAATGAAAAGTTCCAATTTAATTTCACGCTGCTGTTGAAACGAGAAGCGAAACGTCGGCTGGGAACTCTTCGTTGCCAGAAACTGAGCCAGCCATCCACACTGCCCGCTGCCTTTCCGCGCGTACCTGACGGACGGCAGAGGCCACGACCGATGACTGAGCATTGGGAGTGACCGAGTAAAAAAGTGGTGTGCTGAGCAGCCATTGACATTTCTTGTATTGGCGACGTCCTCATATTACCACTTGTATAGTCCTACTATCACCACCGCACAAATTGAACCATTTCGATAATATTGGTGTGGCCCAACACAAATTGCGGGCTTATAATTCCTTCATTTCGTTTTCAGAGGCCTGGCAGATGCTCGCCTTCTCACACACTCGAGGAAGAAGAATCCACTGGCCGAGCACCGCCCATGCCACCGCCAGCAGCTCTCGCCCGGCCAATCGCGGCCGCCGGCGGGCGCTGGGCAGGTGGGGCGAAACGTCGCAGCGTCTTTTTTGCCAGGCGGCCTGTACCTTCCCTATAGCAGATCCCCGAGCTCTTTACTTCTCTCTCTATCACTCTGCTCGCTACGTCCAATTTGCCGATTGGGCTGGGCCTCTCTGCAGAATTCTGCACAACGGCCCTGAAACAGCGAGTCGACTCCCGTGACTTTCTGCGCAGCTGTGCGAAATTTTAAATCTTCACGGCGGCCGGGGGCTGCGATCCGGGGTTCTACTGGCTGGCCGGGACGACGTCGCACAAGGCCCGGCAGCACGGCCAATAAACACGCCGGGCTCTAGCGCTGGGCCCCTCCGCCCTCGACACCTGCTGACGAGCCTGCGAATTTAACATTCACGCTCTCGAGAATTGTCGGCCAGAGATCAGAGACAGCAGAGCGCATTGACTGCCGCAGGATCCTCTCGCAATTCATACGCCCGGTTGGTGAAATTTTTCTCAGAAAGTACGCGTGCGTAGTATACTATACGTATGGTAGCAAATTTCTACAACGACGTACGGTTTGTCGATGACAGCCGACCGAGCTGCCAAACGATTGGCGTGCATGCATCTTCTGCTTCACCGCAGCTGCAGAGACGTCGCAGATGATATTTTTTTTTTCTCTCGGATGTGCCTGTGCAGCGGATGCTTAGTTAGCTTCGGGACCGTCTTCCAGTATGAGATCATCTACACTCCACGGCAGAAGGTCCAACCCCTTCCAACCTAACGACGAATTCGGAACGCCGGCGCCTAATTCTATCACCTTGCGGACACCGCCAGCTGCAGCTTGGTTTCGCCCTTTTTCTTTTCTCTGCTAAGTATTTCTTCCACGCATGTTTATCGCACAACGTCAACTCTGCCAAGAGTCATAGCTCTCAACTGTTTTGGCCAGTCTTGCAACCTCTATCGAACAGTCTCAGCTGCGAGCTAACCCGAGCGCCGCGAAAAGCAATTCCACAAAATAAAAAAAGGAAAGAAATGATCGAAAAAGAAAAATGCAACGAAGAAACATTGTGTATCCACAGGCCTGGAACTCGAGCTCTCTCTCACCTCACTTCACCTCAAAAACTCGCACGGCGAAGCAGGCACGGCAGAGCATCGCGCTCAATCCATCCATCCATCCCAATCAGTCACTCATTCACTCTTACTTTATCCAACCAAGTTGTGGGAAAAAACAATTTCTCAATCTTTCTTTTTTCTTTCCATATTTTCTTCTTTTGTGCCTTTCTTTTGCTAAACCTTAACCTGGGAATTATCAAGTTGGAGGTCTCAATAGCAGCATAGTGCATCCCACAGCTGGGGATACGCACTCCAAGGGTATCATCTTTGGGAACCGCTTCTCTCTCTCTCTCGAGAATCTTCTGTCTATATAACTCACCCGACTCCCCTGATCATCGCTCCTCTTTCTCTCTACTTCCCTCACCAGGATACTCCAACATCTCAACAGACGATCTCCAGATCACTTCGCAGGACTTCCTCGCGACTTCACTCAATCAAGCTTTCACAGCTTCACTCAATCGATCAATCTTCCCTCCCCTCTTATATAACTTATATAAAGTATCCGGAAGCTCCTCCAGATCTGCCAAAGACAACCATTCAACCGCCAAAATGCAGCTCAAGAACATCGTCTCTTTCCTCATCCTCGCCGCCCCGCTCATCGAGGCTCTGCCTCTGGCGGACCCAGAAGCCGCTCCCTGCACCAAGATCATCTTCAACCAGTGCAAGCGGAAGCGCGTCGCCGCACCCGTTGCAGCACCCGCCGCTCTCCCCGTTGCAGCGCCAGTCGCCGCTCCGACGGCCGAGCCGGAGCCCATCGCAGCTCCCGTCGCCGATCCGAAATGCATCATGAACCAATGCAAGAAGAAGCGGGTTCCCGAGCCCGCTCCGAAGATGAAGAAGGTCCGCTGCATCTTCAACCAGTGCAAGCGCGAGCCTGAGCCCGTTGCGGCTCCCGCTCCCGTCGCTGCTCCCGTCGCCGACCCAGTTGCCGCTCTGGCTCCTCGATGCACCAAGACCATCTTCAACCAGTGCAAGAAGAAGCGCACTGCGGAGCCCGAGGCCGCGCCGGAGCCGTTCCTCAGGAAGGTCAGGTGCATCTTCAACCAATGCAAGCGCACTGCCGAGCCCGTCGCCGAACCCGCACCTGAGCCGTTCATGAAGAAGGTTCGATGCATCTTCAACCAGTGCAAGCGCACTCCTGAGCCTGTCGCCGCTCCGGTTGCCGAGCCGGTTGCCGAACCCGTCGCTGAGCCCGTCGCCGTCGCTGAGCCGGAGGCCGTCGAGAAGCGCGACCCAAAGTGCATCATGAACCAGTGCAAGAAGAAGCGCGTCGCCGAGCCCGTCGCTGAACCCGAGCCAGTTGCCGAGGCCGAGCCCGTCGCTGCTCCAGAGCCCGTCGCTGAGCCGGCTCCCGTCGAGAAGCGCCACCCCAAGTGCATCATGAACCAGTGCAAGCGCAACGCCGCCTAGATTGACTCTTCAATCCATCCTCAGCGCGACCCAGATCGCTGCTGCTAACACCGAGACTCACATTCCCAGTCTCACAATTTCAACGAGGGGCATGTTCAGGTAACAATTGTCCAAAAGTTTCCTTTGTAATGTCTTTTTGGAACACGCAACTTCTGTACCTGGTCGCGCACGCACGCACGCATTGCACATCCATCTGGAGTGAATGTCTCGTCTCCCCACTACCCCTCAGTGCCTTTTCCCTTACCGCCAAACTTCTCTTCGATTCTTCACACACTCATTGTACATACCCTCATCGGGGTTAAGCCCTGGCCAAGTTTTCCCCCATTGAGATTTTTTTTTATACCTTTCTTCAAAACCCTTTACACGGTCCGTGCAAACGGGATTTTTTTTTTACCATTTTACCACAATTTTTGTCTAATAACGCCTGCCTGTCGCCTCTGCTTTCATCTTACTGTTTTCTGCTATATTACCGCGGGTGGTTTCTTGTTTTTCGGATGGAAAAATCTACTTGTATATTCATTCTGCACTTCTGTTATTCTGGTTACGCTGCTACTTCTATTCGACTCCTCCTCTTATTTGCTTTCACTTTCATCGTTATGTTACATCTATCAGACCGGAGCGAAGTCGAGGATTCGGTTTCAGAAATTATGCTCCAAGGTGAGTTGTCTCGTAAACCAGACTGCCATCCTTTACTTCGGCGGTAGCGATTTAAAGGATGTCAGTCTGGCTTACGAGTCAACTTTAAAAAGTGGGTTTTCTGACCATTCTTCTTCTTACACTCTGTCTGTCTGTCTTCAATCATGTATGTACTTAACGAACGAACGGAGGAGAGGTAGTAGCTAGCTAGTGGATGCAGACGTGCAATGAGATACAGTTACCCCCCATATTTCTCTAACCTACTTAGTATCAAATAGTATATCAAATAGTATACCAATAGTATCGAATAGTTGTGAAGAAACTACTAGCTAGTAGGATGAGTACTACCGTGCCGTGTCGGTGCTTTCGCGCCATAGCCTTGCAATAGTAGGTACTTAAAGACAGACAGACGTGATTTTCACGTTCCGTGTCTTGGTCGTGTCGTGTCGTGCCGGCTGGCACCATACCATGTCCGGCGCGAACAACGCTATCCGTCGCCCAATGAACGGCAACGACACCGATGCGCTACATATACCAGCAGGATAGGGTATACGGGTAAATACGAGCCAGTTTAGATCCTATCCTATACTTATCCTCCTTACGCCAGCATACTTGGTACTTTGCAGGTAAAGAATAGAGTATACGTGTGCGTACTCGTGTATAAGAACGACAGGTATTGCTATAAGTGTAGAGCGAGGACGTACGGTGTGGTGATTTGAGTGTGGGTGATAAAAGGCGGGCGCTTACAGCTAAAAAATGGGACAGGGGTGTTGACGAGTGGTGTGGGTCCGGACGGGCATCCGGCAGCCAGCTGCAGAGATGCCTGCACGGACGCCAGACAGGACGGGCAGGCACCTTGAATTTAGCACGGCCTTACTTTTACATTACTTAGTAGCAGGCATGCCTGTCCGCCGTTGCTTCCAGTCGCCGGTCATGGGTACGGTGCTTAGCTGCATGAGTGGGCGTGATATTATTATCACTGGTGGAGTACTTGTGTGGTGGAGGTGGAGGTGGATTATTTCCGTGCAGAGGATTCTGCTGCTGCGCACGCGGTCCGTTAATTACACGTTTGATAAGCATCGTGAGAAGGCCGATGCGGCGGACTGTGCGCAGGAGGCTGTTTTCGCCAATGGATGCGGACACGTGAGGTTTGTAATTAATAATTTCGGTGAAGCACAGCGTGTACGAGCCCGTCCGGAACGGCATGCAGTGGTTTACTCCCACGTAGGATCGAAGGACTAAAATGAGGGCATTGCAATGCGTGCGCAAGGTAATGTCCTGTCCTGTGTGCAGGTGCATGGAGGTCACGATTCATCTCAGTCGAGAGAGTTGCTGCGCTGCTGCTGCAGTTATTCGTTCGTGTGATATTACCAAACTACTTACTTCGTATGTATATGATAATTCATGTGCAGCTGTTGTTCTGTTCAAGCTCTGGGCAAGCCAACGGTATGAATAATGGTAATAACAGTTATAGGTGAAGGCATTGCGTTGCATGTTGGTGGCTGTTGCGAGAGTGAGGACAGATAATCGGCTCGACGATACAACGCTCGGTACGATGGCTTCGGCTCTATGCGAGGGCACTGGCAAGCCGGTGAGAGGGCTACAGACACTCAGACTCGCATGAAATGTTGAATCTCTGCATGAGCTATGCGTCGACTCGTCGGTGTAGACGTCTCGTATGCATCTTTGTATAGCATCGCGACGTGTCTTCCGACCGTCGAAGCTTGAGGTGCGCGGTGGAGAGTTGCAATGTGTTGCGTTTTCCATCATGCGACCCCTGCTGCTTTCCGCTTTCGGCGAGCGCAGTTGGACCAACACACGAGCAGTGAACGAAGTGAAGTCTCGCCATTCCCTTCTGATCAGATAACATAGAAGACCGGCCGTTGGCTATTTTAGGATTCGAGATCCGAAGATATGCGGTTTGTGTGTCTCTTCACAGCTTCTAGACCACGGCATCTCCGTCGGCCGTTTCAGCTGCTGCTTCCATTCAACTCCTCGCTCACTTGCATATTGCGAGACAGCGCAAAGCTCACTTGACAGCTCTGCCTGACTGACAGCTGCAACACAACGCATCTGCATAACGCAATGCAGCCTGGCAGCTGGCAGCTGAATCCGCAGCACAGCAGCTGCAGCTTCTGCGACCGTGACGTCTGTCTCTCCTCCGCTTCAAACTGGAAGCTCCGTATGCACTCGCCATCCGATTCCATCTCTCCAGAATCTTTCCATCCGAGTTCCCGTCGTCCCGGCGGAGTGCGGAGTGCCACAGCCCTACGTACTAGTATTCCGTGGCGGTGTCTCCTCCTCCTCCTCCTCCTCCTCCTACAATCTTCCAGAAGGTTTGTCGGCGGGCAGCACCACATTTGATATCATCCCGAATATACGTGCACGGGCCCGGCAGCACATCTACGTCGCTATAGCACCAGGCGGGACCCATCGAAATCGCGATTCGGAAAAAGAGCAATCAGATCTAACGGCCCCGATTCCCGCAGCAGGGGCCCAACGGCATCGAAGCCTACCGTCCGTAAAGCAATCAATTCGATCCATGGTAGAGGTTGACACTTCTTTGTGCGGCCGTAATATAATAGCAAGTTAGAGCAAACATTATCGCAGCGGGTCAAAAGCAAACATGCATAAATTCGGCATCCCGAAACGTTAAAGCAAACAATGTTAAACCCAACGGGGATACACACCAAAAAAACACCCCGACCAGAGATCTCGTTATTAAATAGTGGAAAGAATGTGCAGAAAACGGTAGAGCAAACTGCGGGGAACGGGAAGGAGAAAAGAATGAATTATCGTCTAGATACACGCGTAAGCGCAAAAAGAAATAAGAGAGCCGCGAAAAAGAAATGTGGCGGTTGTGATGGTCGCTCACCAGGCGCCGGCGCGGATGGTGAGCTTGTCGACGAGTGTGTTGCCGACTGTCGCCCGAAGCGACTTCACCTCCCCCCGCACCTTTGCTGCCCAGGCGTGTCTGCGTCCCCACACGCCCTTTCGTTTGGCCGGAGGAGGTGGCAGCGGCGGACCGGTGCCGAGCTTGTCGCGATAGAGCCCTCGAGAGATGAGGAACTCCAGTGGCGTCATCGGCGGGGTGGGTGTGGCGGTCGTGGGAGGAGTGGTTGCTTCGAGAGAGGCACTCGAAGCACCGTTGGAGTCAGAGGACCCGGAGGCTTCAGGAGGAGGGGTCATCAAGATGGCCCCAGCCTCCACCTCATTGCTGGGTTGCTCCTCTGGTTTCTCCGCCGATTGTTCCTGCTTGACATCGACGGCTCCTGCCGCTACCTCTGTCGTGGAGGTAGTGGCGATACTCGGGATGTCAACGACACCCACGGAAGCCAGCTGGCTATCCTTTCCAGCAAGAGCAATCTTCGCCCGCATTCGCTCCCCAATAGCTTTGATGTTCGGTTTGAACATCTTGTTGCCTGCACGCTTGCAGCGCAACTCGCCCGGCGTGCCCACCGCCTCCGCGTCGTTCGCGAGCGTCATCCGCTCGTAGACGCTCATTGGAGGCGTGAACGGGTGGCGGTCCCAGTAGTACCCCTCCTTAACGTACTCCCCGTGCTCATCGACCAGGTATTCGCCGTCGCCAACGTAGCAACGACGGTTACCACACTCATCGATCCAGTAGCCTCTGAACCCTGGGTCCTGGATCTCGCTGGCGTACGGGTGTCGTTCTGCTTCAGGGTACGAGGAACCCAACGACAGCTGCGAGTCGTTCGAGTGCATGTATGGAGGGAAGCGGGATTGTTCATCCCCTTCCTCTACGCCCATACCGTCGTCCCCATCGTCTTCATCGTCGTATTCATCCTCGTCTTCTTCATCTCTATGTCCAAGTCGCGACAGACAACGGCTAACCCCCAAGGGAGCCGACTCTGGAGCCACCACAACGGCAGGCTCACAGCCGGCAAGATCCCCGTGAGCCATCGCAACGGCAAGCTCAGGAACCTTCTCAACGGCCAGTTCCAGGGGCCCGCACGAGGTGTTACGCCCCTCCATCCAACGACCGTCAGCAGGGAGGGCTGGATCTTGAGCCGTCGCAACGGCAGGCTCATCTCCAGCGCGACCTCCAGCCATCACAACGGCAGGCTGCTCTGCTGTCGATCGAAGGATTTCGGGTACGTACTCCTCTTCGTCGTCGTCATAGTCGGCCCAGCGTGTAGACGCTTGAGGTGCGGAACTGTGACTCGCCGTCGTCGCGACAAGCTCGTCGTCCGCTGCCTCGCGGGCTTCTTGGACAGGCGTGGAAATATCGGACGCCGGGATGATCGAGCGTACTATGTCAAGGACTTTGACGACAGGGTCTTCCAAACCCTCGACGTCGCCTGTATGTACAATATAACCAATGTTAGCGGTGCCTTTACAATACGATAGTGTATATTGTGTTCAGATATATGTATGTAGGAGGGAAAGCGTTATTTATATATCACGTACCCTTTGGCAAAAGACCGACAAGCTCATCGAGCAGCTCGTCTTGGTCACGAGTAAGCCACTCTAGAATCGTCGTGGCTGCAGTCTTCCCCGTCTCGAAGTCGCTAGCGAGCCCCGCTGCCGCCTTGAGGAATTGCGCAAGGGCAATCTTGCGCGCTTGTGTGATGTTCATTGCGGCCATTGCTGCTATACGATCAAGCGTTAGCGGTCATCTTAAAGATCTGTAGTGGTGACCGTATAATACGAGATTGAGTGATAGATGGTACGATAGAAGCTCGTGTAAATGAGGGTAGAGAGGAGCGTAATTGATCAGTTGATGGAGGGTTATGCAGCAGTAGACTTGAGCAGGTTGCAAGTGCGAATGACGATAGAGAGATGTGACGATGCTGGCATACGCTGCTGGAAGACAGATGGATACAGACAAGAAGCATCAACATGAAATAACAATACATGTTCACAATACCGAAAAGAGAAGACGTACCTGTTTATGCTCCTAAATCGCCGTTGAGAAACTAGTCTCGATATCGTAATGATGGTAGAGATCGAGGCTGGAGGTGCGCTGAGGAGGAGGAATGCGATGCTGAAGCAAGAAGAAACGCGTCGACAGGAAAGCAGAAACCAGCTTTTGTAGTACTAGTTGCCAGCGGCGAGGGAAAGTCGATCGTGAACGCAGCGGCGTTGCGAGGGAAAATACATTGACCAATGCGTGCGGTTGTTGATAATTGACCGCCGAGCGTTGTGTCGAGATTCCCTCGACGCGAGACGTGTCGACGTTCAATTCAGCAAACTTCGGATGCATATGGCGCATGTGGCTGATATCTTTACGCAATGTCACCGTATAAAGACGATGGATATAACAGCATTGCATCCCTGCTGCTATTGCTAGTCCATGAAGGGTGGCTAAGGCATGCGGTATGGTCTACGAGATCGTGGTATCTACGGTGTGGCTACGGTGATGCTTGCAATCGAATTCCTAGATCTTGACGATACCGATCTTGAATTGATATCCTGTCGATTAGATACGTGAGTAGGATTACATCGCACCTATTAGCGCCCGCTGTCGTAGATACTAGTATTACAATATTGTCTATTCGTTTTATATCTTGTTTCTTGCTGCTGAGATTGGCTGCTAGCTACAAACTTGCACATATTTGTGCTGTATTTGTTGTATTATGGCTGAGGCTAAGATATCGGAAAGGTTTCGCAAGTTTATCCATATTGAACTCGCCGCTAGTAATATGCTAAAATCACTCCATAATCTAAGAGCGTAATATGCACATATATGCATAGTTAATATATGAAAGAACGATATCAACACAATTATTTCTACATTATCTGCGTGTCTATTCGCTCGAGTGTATTGAGGCACGCATATATACCTATATATAGACCTCTCGTTATCACAAGAACTTGCGTTGAACTTCCGAGCTAATCGAGGCAGCTTGGTCATTTTTCTGAGACAATATATTATCGCTAGCAATTGAGTCGCTGGCGTCAAATGTGCACAAATACGACGGTAGACGCCATTTCCAGGGCGGCAGCAATCGCTATCAACGACAATACAAGTAACCGGCGGCTTAGCGGGAAGTTCTCACCAACTAATATCCGCCAAATTTAAGCCTCATATAGCTACTAATGTTTTCACTGACTCTAGCTTAATAATACCAGCCGACACATGATTCACAATACCATCGTGGTGCTGCACACCCTGGGCCCGGAGCCCGGAATGTGTTGCTGCCGGTTGCATTTTCCCCGTGCACGGACCTCACTCTCATTGGGTCAGTCTGTAAACCAATCAGCACCCGCCGTTCGAACGATTGGCCAGCAGCGCCCGGCTACTTTTTGGCGAGCTCCGATCGATAGAAATCGATCATGCAACTTGATCGATGCAATGCAATGGGTATGCATGCTGCCACAGGATCGAGTCGACTCATCTACGATGTACAATGTGCTGCGCAGGGAGCCCTGTCGTCGCTTCCTCCCTTGTAGAAGCATCTGCGTTCCGACGGGTCGTATTCCATGACGTCCCGACCTCGCTATTGTCACGGTAGACAGGGTCCAGCGACATCGAACCCGCGAATAGGGTGCGCGGGCCGGTGTCTTCCAAGCTGTAAAAATCTTCAAATGGAAGGTTGACTGTCCCTATAGGCCTAACTTAACTTTCGAACTACCGCATTCGATCGATTGATAAGCCCGCCACAATTGAATAAATTTTAAAGGTGACACCGGCGAATAAATTGCACGATTCACGAAGTTCATGCACCTTCAATCACACTGAGCTCTGTAGTCTGGTTTCTCGTCAGCCGAGAATGCCGTGCATTTTCCATATCAATGCTTTAAATTGCTAGACAGACGGTAGCCGTACCTGTAACAGCACTTATGGTCCGGTGATCTAGTGAGCTCCGAACAGCTAGCCCAGCGGTGCAACGTACGTACGGCCAGCTTCCAGAAGATAGCAGCGCAGCGAGTTGTCTCACACGCACGGCGGGAACGAGACGACTCGGATAGGTATGCAGAGCATGGTTAATATTGTTCACACCTGCCGAATCGGTCTACAATGTACGCCTTACGTTGGATCGATCGTACAGCTATTCTTAACGAATAGCTGCATAAAGCTGCCGAATGCGGTAATTGCTGGGATCGAGTAATGATTGGTTATCAAAGTATCACAACGTACGTGTAAATTCGGACTCTTGAATTATGCGAGTCGGAGAAGAAAAAATTTGTATCAGAATGCAATACATAGCGACAGGCAACCCAGCCGGCTGATTCGCTTCGAGTGCCCGGTTTTCGGGAGCCCGTGTGACAAGCCGGTGGGATACGTGTTCGAGTAAAGATTTGCGAAACCGTCTAAGATCGATGTGAGCTCAGGAACATTCAATCGAACAGATCGATACGTATGACTACACGCAAATTGGTCGCGTGATGACAATCGCATTATATTACCTTGCATGCTCTCCATTGACAATTAGAATTAGAGTCTCAAGATTATTGTTACACAGCGAGTAGCATGGTGCCTCGCGTTGAATGGAAGGACGAATTTTTTCTGCAAAGCGCGTATCTCCAAAACACCAATTGGAGCACACAAAATCGCAACTAAGCGAGCCACAACTGCGTAATATCCCAAATAAACACTTGCGAAAACCAATGAGATGAATTTCGGCCTGCCTATGAGATGCTCTACTTCCCCATCACGTGTACAATGACCTAACACCGCCCAGGGTCAGCATCTTGAAGAAGATTCTCATTGATCCTCATCGCCATCCAGGAACTCGTCGATATCGACCCTGCGAAACGGCTTGATGTATCCTTGCAACGTCGACCAATGGACTGCCGCCCGCCTCGGAACCCACGGCTCATCTAGATAGCGGATTCGCGGCTTCCTCCTGCGAGAGCTCCCCGCGTTAGCGCTGCCCCTCTCTTCACCACTACCAACACCCCGCCCGTCGCCGACATCCTCAGTTTCTCCTTCAGCCTCCGCGCCGGCGGCAATTCCTGTCTCCGGTTTCTTCCTCTTCTGCTCCATATCGTCCTGCCAGTCGCGTTGCGGATCCGGTAAAATGACCTGTATATCCACAAACTCGTCGTTCTGAAACTCATGTTCGGCAATGTGTCCACGTGCCATATAGACCTTCGCGCCCGGCCATTCATGCTCGTTCTCGTCGGCGGTGCGCAGTGGCGACGAGAGGTCGTCGATGATCCAGGTGTATTCGCCACGAGGGATGTTCGGATCGCCGGTCAGCTTGATCACCTCGAGGCGCTTCCGGCCGCCTGTAGTCTCAGGCTGGTGAAAGAGGAGGAACTCGGAGGCGTGCGGTTGGTAGTTTCCTGTAGATTCGACGATGCATCGCATCGAGATACCTCCCATTAGCCCATCCGATCCGTGTCTCTAAGGTCATGAGCGCACTGTGCAGCTTTGACCGGTGCCTAGGGGATATCAACATACCAACCCAGATCCCGCGATATGGATACTCCTTCGTCGGCGTCCACAGCGCTTCGTCGAGCTCTGCAAAAGTCTCTACGCTCTCCCCCATTCTTGGTCTCCCGTCCAAATCGCCGTCGAGGTCTCCTAGCACCGCCCACTTTCTGATCCTGAACGCGCTGGTGCTGGGAAACCCGCTCTTCGACCGAACATCATCAACCCTCCACTTCGCATTCGGGTCCTTCACTTCCTGCGGTGTCATCGGCGTAGCCATAAACGCACTCCTATCGACAGCTGCCCCCACGAGATCATTGAATCCCCCGCCGCCTTTACGTATAAACACCGTCCCGCTAATGCTGATATCACTCGGCAGCCTCACAAAAGACCCCGCAGCGCCCGCATCGCTTCTGAACCCCGTCGCGCTCTCATTGCGCACTCTCGTCTCAGCCGGTATCGTCCGCGGCGGCCACACCGCCATCTGCGGGTACACATCCTTCTTCAGAATCGCCGCCGCGCGAAGATACGACATGAAGATCCCGCCGCGACGGATGGGAATCTCCTTAGTCACAGACGCCTTGCAGTTCGGCGTGATCTTGAGCTCCGGCTCATCCCGTATCCCTATGGTGATATCGTAGGGGTATATGGGGACCATCGTGTCCCAGGACCACCACGTGAACTCGGGCAGTATCCCCGGCGTCGTGGTCAGGCTGAAGGCCTCGAGCGTGCCCGTTAGCGGCATGTATTTTGAGACCAGGATGGAGCCAAAGTACTGTCTGTCGCCGATGAAGACTTTGCGCTTGAGGTAGAGGTGTGGTGAGAGCGCGTGGTGGAGGGCGCGGTAGGTGAGGTATGGGTGGGGAGATGGGAGGTCCGGCCAGTCCAGGAGGTTTTGCCAGAGCGAGTCGGTGAAGGAGTGGGTTTGGAGTGTTTGGCATGTGAGAGAGGCGGCGTAGAGCGACATCTCGGGGAGGTATTGAATGATCTGGTGGATTATCTCGGACGGAAGAGATAGTAAATGTGCTCTGGGTGGCGCCTGGCCCGTTTCCGGTGATTCGACTGTCGACTCCATGATGGGTTGGTGATGGTTACGTTCTTCCTTGGGCGTAATATCGAAGTAGGTTGTATGTGATGATGACGGCGGACGGTCTATGGGCGACGGTGACGATTGCGCCGCCTCGAAAGTGGTATCTGCACAAGGCGTGCTTTCAATATCCACCGTATCTGTAGATCTGCGAGCTCCACGTATTTCAGTGGTATGCGATGCTTCGTCGGTACGGCGACGAGGCCCTCGGGATTCGTAACGGCCTGAACCTTCCCCGGAACCTGGCCAGCGGAATAGAGACTCCTCTGCCGTCACGCTCTGCGATATAAGCAACGTTAGCATCTGTTGGTGAGCCATCGGACCTCTTGACGAATCTCAATCACAAGTCTGTGTCGCGCGGATGTACCCGCCGCCCGCAGATGGCTGTTGTCCCGCAGCGGGGTATCGCTGGTCGTCCGAGATAGCAGTGTCGACTCGAACGCCTCGAAAGAGGGTAAGCTTGAAGAGAGGGGTAGGAAACCGAGAGGCTTACCGATTCTCTGAAAGCTCCGTTGATCGCCGCCTTGAATTTGCCACCGGTTGGCGAGATGGGATATCGATCCTGAATCGGAGGCTTCGAAGTGCTAGTGTGACGTGCTAATGCCAACTGCGTTGTTGCTCTTGCGAGTTCGCCGGGTCAGCGGTTGGTTTACGAGACGACTCGTCAACGCGTTGTAATTCAGAATTCGAATGTGCAAGCTGCTTGGTAGATTCACAAGTCGACTTAAGGGAACCAAATCCAAACAGAGTGGCCTATGCCGTTAGATAGACGTCTACATCTTACTATTTCTTAACTGTTAGCTAGGAGCTTCACACCAATCTAGCTCTGACGTCGTGCATCGAACGCCACCAAGTGTCGGGCAAAGAACAACACATTTATTCCAACATCTCGCACCACTTTTTTTCCATGTTCAATATATGATATTGTATTAAGTAAAGCATTTTATTTAAGTATTTATTAAGTAAAGTACTTGGGCGCTATGTCGGAAGAAGAGATGGGACTGTGCAGCTAACATTCCAAGATTAAGCTAACGTGTAATTGGGAATACTGTAGTCTCCGTCGCCATCAAGGCCCGCGTCGATAGTTTTACATACAGAGCAGTGTATATAATGATATATTGATCCATTCTGAATCGTTGCTAGCTAATTGTGACAAGACGTTTGTAGATGTACATGTACCTGGACATCGCAAAATTTGGGTATCAGAGATATAAAATGAGCACTTGAAGCAAGCCGATTCACGGCCGACACTTGATATTTGCACGTTCCCTTCGTTGTTCCAGAGATCAGACCGTTGACCCCCTCGGCCCAGACAAGCTCAAGATGAGGTACAGTAGTCAGCATTTGAGGAAACCTATTTCACACTTCTCCCATCGCCCTGGAATGCTGCGACCCCATGACAAGATATAAAGCTGCCTCGCACGAGCGGTAATGGATAAACGACGCCCTCAAGTCGTTAATCACTTCGTCTATATCGTATAACCTGGCTTTGCGAAAATCGTTCAGAAGATGCATTCTGGTCCAACAAAACGGGGGGTCCGTAAACCGTATTTGCATCCATGGTTCGAAAAGCATACGGAATTCATCGAAGTCTCGGAAATAAAATAATTGACTCCCTCGTGGTTCTACAGATTGGGGATTTTCCGGTTGTCTCGAGACCATTAAGAGATGCCTCTTTGTGTGTAACTCGATGTTTCCAGTAGTAGTGTAAGCCTCATCTGAGTCGGAAAGCTGCGCTTCCACATTCTGCCATTGTGGGATTGGTGGCGTGTATGTTGGAGGCAAAGGTGCATTGATCCCAGTTGATGATGTTGACCTAGAACCGCTAGGCTGTCCGTGGTACCAATTAGATAAATTTTGCACCCCTTGTATTGGTGTCTGTGGCCTGTGAGTATGTTGTGCTAAATCTCTAGAACGATACACAAGTGTTAAATTCGCGGTAACTTACCGACGTCGGCCTACCACTGTTCTGCGTATAATGCCAGTCTAGTGAGGTTGATCCGTCTGTAGGAAATTGTGGATCCAAGATTGGGTCGGTCCAGTCAGGTCGGTCCGGCGGCAGCCCGGGTTCATTCATTGCTGATATGAGATCTGAGTACGTGTCCGCTGTAGGTTTTCGTGTGTCCAACCCGTATATAGATTGCCATTTAAAATAGGCTAAACTTGATGTGGGAGGGAGACGCCACCCTAGATGGGGAGCGGCGATTTCTTGGAACACGGCGTTGAGACTCTCTGGTATTTCCTCCGTGCAATCTGGGAACTTTTCGGTGTCGCTGTCTGGGAAATTGCAACGATAGATGTTAGGCCTAGGGAGCTCTATAGCTGGAACTGTCTGGCTGTGCCAAACGCTAGGTGATGTAGACTCTGAGGTCGGATTATATGGCTGGTAATTGCTGTGCAGGGTGTCCGTATTTGTTGCATAGGTAGGACGTCTCGAGCTCGTCCCTGACTCCTCGCTTGGGCCGATGAGGTCACGCTCACGATTCTGCGGCTGGCCAGGATATTCTAACGGCTCGCTGATGTTCCCGTGGGATGATTGAAGCGTTATCCCTCTAGATGCCGGCAGATGTGACGATCTCAATTTCAGCACAATTTGGTAGGCCTCCAAGACGTCGAGATCTGTGTTTAAACAACTATGGTCAAAAATCTGTGGATACCTAGGGACTAAATGTGCACACATACATTGAGATGGGCGCGGACCTTTCCACCCAGGATTGCAGATATCAAAGACTTGGTGCCAAGTTTTAGCCTCGCGAATGTTGTTAGGATGTTGATTATCAAAATGGTTCCGCTTCAAGTGCTCCCTAGTATACATGGAATCCATTAGAATCAGGGATATGGAATAGGGGTAGTTTATACGAGGGTATCTGCTCTCAAGCTCTAGGGTCTGCTGCTTTGGAAAGTACTTACTTAACACCAGATAAATCCTTTCGACCAATTGAAAGACAATTCAGATACTGCTCAGGGTACGCTTTCGCAAAAGGACATGCAAGTTGGCCAGCCAAAGATCGTATATCTCCTGTAAGTTTCAACTTTTTGCTCTGCCTTTGGTCGCTTCCGCTGTCGTCATCGTAGTTGTCGTTGCTGTCGCTTTTCTTGCTTTTGTATACCTGGGACTTTCCTTTTAAATTACGTCGTTGGGTGCCCCGAAGTGCTTGGTTTTTTTCTTGTAGTTGATGCTGTTGGACGTTTCTGGATAGTAATGCTTGGGCCCTTCCTTTTAGGTTTTGTTGGATGCATCTGTTGTGACTCGCGCTTTCACTAGATCCGCCATTCAATTCAGATGATGTAGCACTGTCATTTAAATCTATCAAGTCACTGATGCGTAAGACGTCCCTTGAAGTTGATTTTTTGTGGCCGGAGGTAGTGCTGGTTCTCTGCTTGATCGTAAAAGCCCGCAATCGGAGCAGATCAAGTATTAGATACAGTGTGCGAAACTTTACCATGCATTCTTCCCACTGGTCGTCTGGTTGGTCATCGTATAGAATGGTTTGGCTTTGTGGCAATGTGTCCGATTTGTGCGGGTTGTAGAAAGGGAACAGTAGGCCATTGCTGGACTGCATATGACGAGATATGATAGCATTGGAAATCAGTGTAGGCTGATAGCTTTGATAATTCATGTTTACTGCAGCGCCAAGAGAGGAGGATAGTTTCAAAGATGGAAAATGACTATCATGTCCCTTCGGTTCGAGCTCGTCATCGAATGGGCTGAGTTCAGGGTTGTCGGAAGATTCTCGAATAAGTAGGTTATCAATCGGCTGCGATTTGAGGCCTAACTCGAAAGGCGACGATATTCGGGAAACCTCCTTCATAGCTCCGAAATTGTGCAAGGAGGGCCCGAGACTTGGGGGTCCCGTTCGTAACCATGGGGGATCTTGGTCACTGAAAATTTCCTCGTCCATTCGGGAAGATTGAGAGGTGTTCTTGCGGGGCGGACCATCCACGGCTTTGATCATTGTAGGAACGCCAAAGTGAAGCCCCATGCCATCGCCCATACCAACGTCGGGGCTTTCATCGGCACAAGGCTTGGGGGGGCGCCGGGACCCCAGTTTTTTCCTGTCCATTGTGGTCGATATCGATATCGGTGTGACAACTGTATGATGGTAATGATATGTCAGAACGGGCGCAGGTCTACGGGCAGTTTATGTGTATAGATCTAATCGCTCCCTAGCTATATAGATTAGAATGTAATATAATTAACAATCGGTCTCTATACCTTTATGGCGATGTCGATTCTAGACGGCTTTGTAAAAGACAAATTTTACATATACTGGAAATTGCAATTGAGGCGAGCGAGCAAAGTTGGATGCAGGCCCGTGGATATAAGTGCTGCTCGATAAGGAAGATATTTTATCCTTGCTGCGTATAAGTTTGCGAAGGAGGCAATCGGATCTATATATATCCCGTGTGCTGCCTTAATCTCCTGGTTTGTTTGCCTAAGCTATACATTGCTACCAGCCTCGTCCTCGCAACACCGACTGTTTCGAACGTGTTGTCACACGGACATCCATCGAGGCTGATTTCGATTCGACGAAGCGAGCCAATAAGACTGTATCGACCCCTGTAGCTCCTAGCAATTGCGAGCTGTGCCGGCTTGGCGCAGGGGAATTGCACGTAGCTGCGAGGAAATTCGTGAAGAGATGTGGACTTCTATGGTCTGCGGATCCTGCCAGCGACGATTTGAACTTTGCGTGCCACGTAAGAGGTCGTGTTGAACTATCCCGTTGTCTTGTTTGCAAAGCATATGCAGGGACGTAATGGCCGATGTACTTCGAGTGCAAGTTTCGATCTATGTAGTTACGCGAACTTCGCCAGCGTTTGGGTCTCTACCTATATGAAATTTAGGCCGGTGCCCTTATCAATCTGCAGATTTGGCGGGTATACTATAGCATGGTCTTGTGCGACCACTGTACCAAGTATATCTGAAGTATTCATGGGATTTTCTGACTGGACAGCTCCCTTCTCGCGGTTTAAAATATTTCCATATACGTATATGTGTAACATGACGACGGTGGCAGAATGGATGCAACCTAGCCAAGCTGCAAGTCAAATCACCTTTTCGCGCATCTCATTTAAATCCGTGAATGTGGTTTCGGTTTTCAGATTAACCTCAATCTGTAAAGTACCCTAAAAGACTGGCAGTCTAGTTCATGACACGAGCTGATACAAGCACTGACAGGCAGTGCACTCCGACTTGCTATTTATTCCAGAAGAAAAAATGAGATTGTCCCTCAGCCGCGAGAATATCGACTGTCTCTACGTGTTTGAGCCGTGATACGCCCGCGAGGTGATCGCATATTTGAATATTCTTTCAATAACGATATCCTGTCTTCTACGCAAGCTTTCTACCGCTTCCTCTGTGATAATAGTAGAAGGTCTGCGTAGGAGATCGATAATACGATGTTATGCGAATCGACGAATGCACAATTCCCATAGCACAAGGATTCCGAGAAAGAATGAAACTCTAACCGGTAGATATCTTCATGTTTCATGATGACGTGAAACTATACTGTCCGCTACTCAGGCTCGCTGATATCACAATCACATCTAAGAGAAATGGCTGTACGTGCATATAATATAATACATATATGCGGATATGTACTGTGTGTGCATATAGTTTTATCGATTACTGCAAGTTCTAGCAAGTCGAACGCATGAAAGACTCCGCTAGCGACGAACGCGTGTAGAGTTATTAGCTAAGTAGGTAAACATCGAAATATTAATACGGCGCCCAGGTCGCCTTTCACATCTACATTTGAGACAGCTTTTTTTCAATTTTTTTTTGGATTTTTAATTTTTTTGTTATCTATCCGTATCGTCTCTAAGCACATGCATGATCGATCCCATCACCTCCAGGATCCTAAT
Organism: Orbilia brochopaga; assembly: GCA_036872635.1. NCBI lineage: Eukaryota > Fungi > Ascomycota > Orbiliomycetes > Orbiliales > Orbiliaceae > Orbilia > Orbilia brochopaga. The sequence goes on along the minus strand of JAVHNQ010000005.1, from coordinate 2,704,488 downwards.
CCCCCGCCAGGAAACCATGATAGCCACACGAGACCATAATAATATAATAATAAAAAAGACCACAGTCCACAGAAACCACCGGCGGAAAAACCATATACTACCTAAGTAATATGCGGAAATCCATCAGGGAACTGCAGTGCCGTTAATCCTATAATAATAAAAGAAACTGCCGTCATCCATTGTAGAAAGACCGACGATATAAAAAAAAAGCGGGGCATAAACCGTTTAAACCCCCATAAAAAAAAGAACGTAACCCCCAGAAAAAGAACGCAACCCCATAGAAAAAAGAACGAAGACAGATCGGAATCTGTCCTTAAACACCGAGCACCCATCCCCTGTAACACCATAACCCCAGAACCCATAGAATTGAACAAAAGAGAGGACACCCCAGAAAGACGGATATACGCACTAGAGGGCAAGGCGAGCCATAGAGCACACGGATAGTCCCGGTGTTCTTACGTCGAGCCCGATATTGGTATAAAGAAAGAAAGAACAAAACAACCCTGAAACCTCCATGATATCATGATAGGAGAGCAGAAGAGACGGAGAGGGGAAGTATAGAGAGGGGGAGAAGGCGGATTTCTGATAGAGGAGGGCATATATATATATAAAGGAAAGACAGGCAGAACTTGCGTCGAGACCGTTCTGAGTCCGATCTCGATTCCATGTCCCTTCGTACCTTGACTGAACGTACATTCCATCATCCTTCTACCAAGTCCCATCCATCGTGAAAATCGGAGGTATCGGCGTCGGGAAATCAAGGATGTGCGACAGCTCAAGCTTCATAAGAGAACATGGTGCGCAAGTCCTGAAAAGAATTCAGTAAGAAATATATATATAAAACGATAGCGCGGCAGAATAAGAGACGATACGATTGCGAGCAATCCGTCAAAAAGCAGTTGTGAGGATCGTAACTTTAATTTCCGTTTCGAACAGTGAGAGTGAACTTGAGTGAAAGCCGAGAGGAGGTATATAATCCGAGTGGTGAACGACAGAGCTCTTAGTCAGACCCAGGCCTCCTTCCCCACAAGTGTGGGAGCCACTCCTTGAAGAGGTGTGTGCCGAGTTTCCATGGCTGCTTCGCCTCGGGGCTGTCAGGGTCGATTGTCTGATAACACCGCTTGATAGTTTCAATGTCGGTGATGCGACGCCGGCCAGGTGGAAGGTCGTAGTCCTGCAAATTCTGGAAAATCTTGGTCACTTTTGTGTTCCCCGCATGTCTGAGAGGGTCACGATTCCCGATGATGGGGCCGCCAGCCTTGCGACCACTAGCCCCACCCCTAGCGCGGCGCTTGGGAGTTGGAGGTCTAGCAGTCCCTGAGGTAATAGCCGTCGTCGCTGGACCAGCATTATTGGCATCTGAAGTATCTTGAACTGGATTGACCTGCGGAAGCTGGGCCGGCATCTCAGGAGTTGCGTGAGCGTGAGCAGTCTTGGACATATCGTAGACGTCCTCGAAGAGCTTTGGAGTCTTGTGGGAGCGTCCGGAGCGTCTTGGAGAGATTGCCGAGTCTTCAGCCCCGATTGCGGGACGGGTTTGACGAGAAGGACCCTCGGAAGTCTCGCTATTGGAACTGGCGGCGCGCTTTCGCTTGAGATGGGCTGCCTTGCGACGTGCGCCTGCTTCAGTGAGGGTGGAAGTGATACGAATCCGTTCTTGGTGTGGTCCATCTTGCTGACTGGCCTTGCCTGGAGAGGCGTGGACGTGGTTGTCACCAGTGCGGGAACGAGTAGCGCGGCGCTGAGAAGTCCCATCATCGGAGCTTTGGTCTTCAGCGGTATTTTGAGACGCCTTTGGGACAGCCTCGAAGTCGATTGGTGCAAAACGGCGCTTCTTGGAGGAAGACCTGCCACGGTTGTGGAGGCGTGTTTTCTCGGGAAGATTGACTGTGACAGGACGCTTCTGGATTGAAGATTCGGCAACCGTAGTGACGTTGGATGGAGGAATGACGAGTTCATCATCGTCACCAGGGTGATAGTCAGACCAATCGCGAGAATCGGAGGACCTGTCGGGAGACCCAGCCTTCCTAGGAGGGCGGAATGGAATACCAAACTGCTGTTTGAGAGCACGGATGTTTACCTGCCGTTCAGCCTTGAGTTGATCTTCGATCTCCTGGGCTTTGACTCTCTTTTTCTTTGCATTGAGGGAACGATATTCGGGGTCCCTGCTCAAATCCCAGAAGAGTTGTTTATAGCGCACGTGTTCGTCCATCAGGAGCTTATGCCTCATAGCTTTGAAGGACTTCCCAGGTGCTTTAGGAGTCACTGTGGAGGCTGCTGACCCTGCTCCATCAGTCAGCGTAAGAAGTTCGTTTTCAGGTGGCATTGGGATTGCAGTAGCCATAGGGGAGGCCATCGGCAAGTCAGAGGGGGCTTGAGATTGAGACATGTTGCATGCAAGAGTGATGAGAAGGTGAAGCTGTGGATGATGGTGTGATGGAGGAGTGGAGGAGAGATGGGAGGAGAAGGAATATTTTTTCGGGAAAGACCCTCTGGCCATTCATTGTGGGCGTGGGTGGACTGCGCTCTCTGCATACCTTCTACGCTCTCCTGAAGCCTGTCCGCGCCGCGGTAGACGCTGCCAGTTTCCCCTTCCTCTGCAAGCTTTGTTGCCCAAGCGATCTCTGCCTCTCTGTCTGAGGCGGCAACCTCGCGTTGGATGACAGCATCTATCTCATTCATCGCGTTCTGTTGCTGCTCTTCAGTCATCTGCTTGTACCGTTCAGACTTCCTAAGTGCATCTTTACGGTGGCGTCGGCGGGACCGCGCGGTCTCTCGAATCGTGAACTTTGCAGCCTCGAGACCGGTCTTTTTCCCTATGATGGAACGTCTTTTCACCGACTCTGGATGCGAGCTGTACCCCTTTGGCTCTAGCTTGGCAAAGTTATATACTTTTTTCGGGGTGAAGAGCCTGTGTTCCCGGCGATGTCCATAGTCATCGACCGCGGGCCCATTGGGAGCGGGCTCCGAGGCCGAGGCAGCTACGCTGATACGGCGCGAGGAGGGAGCGTCGGGACGACCCTGCGCCTGCTTCTTCTTCTGCGATGACCCCATTGGTAACGTTAGCACCTGATACTGCCTTGAACTTACACCGAGCTCAGCTGACATGTATATAGGGGGACTATCGCGATGGCATATAGCTCATCGCTATAGCTGCACACAGCGGTGTCGACGTATGCGGTGTTGGTGTTTTGAGCACAAATGCGTGCAATCTGGCTGACAGACAACAAACAGCACGCTCCTGCCCGCCGCCATGCTCTGGCTTTTGGGCCGGGCAAACGGACAACACGCACAACACGGCCACAACGCACTCAAATTGGGGAGAAAGCAGAAGACCACATCAATGGCAATGCTGCTGCAATGGCAGCAGAGGAGGCAAAAGGCAAAACATACCGGGGGCATCTCTTGCTGTCAAGCGGATCCGCACTACTGGAAGGCTGTTGGGAGAATTCGAATGAGCTAGCCAAAGTGTCAGCTGGATTCTCCAAGATTGCCCATGATCATTAACACGGCCTGGCCAGTTGGGGGTGTTCATACTTGTGATTGCACTTGCGATGGGATGAGCGTGGAACGTCTGCCAGCGCCGAGAGAGTTGAACGTTGGTGGAGGAAGAAGAAACGGAGAGCCGGCCAGCTGGGTTGAACGTCGGCGTTTTGATCCACCAGGCCAACAAAGGAAACCCAACTGTGCTGGCCACGTTTTCTGCGTGCGGGCGCATCTGCTGCACGCAGACCTCGCAACTTGGAAGCTGCCTTCTCTCACACCTCCACCAGACAGACATGCATGGCATCGACGCCTGGCTGAAGCAGAGCCTCATCACACCGACGACCGCATAGATGGATCCGTCAGACTGGGAAATGCCCGTTCTTGTGGCGGACGGCATTCGCATTGCTCAAGTGCAATTTTACTACACGCACTCTACCCGACAGCTGGAACTATGAATAATCGCCTCAATTGAAGGCATCCCGATCGCAATCGATGGCCTCCTCCCGCATCGCCTACGCTAGGCTGAATATGCAGAGCTAGCATACGAGCGACGCCATATGCTGCTACTAGTCCACCGTCACAAGACCAGTTGACCAAACTTGCTTGTCGGATCGTCTTCAGCATGAGAGAATCGGTGTATACGTATACTTGGAATCGAATCAAATCCTGCATCCTGCATGGTATATCCTCTTCGTATGCAGAGACGATGCACGTTCTACGCACACGGCTCGCCATCCAGAAGAGCATATCAAACAGGCATTAGGCGATTCCGCGAGCACCCACAGCTCCAAGTAGGCACTCAACTTCATCCGGTTAGTGGCATACACGACAAGAACTCTACGCGAGATTCGCGGTGGCGCTGACTTCTGCTAACTCATCCAACCAGCACATACAACTACACTCCAGAAGAGCACGAAAATGTTGTCCAGACCCCACTGGAGGGACGGCTCGACGATAACGTCAAATCAATTGAGATGCCGTTATTGCATTATCATCCCATCTCTATCAACCAACAGCAATTTTGCCCGCCTGCAGCACCGGCATAAACCGGCAGAATCATTCCAACTCGCGCCGGGACGACAGCTTTGGTGATCTTGGAGCCCGTGGCAACGCACGCCGGCAGGAGGACCTTACCGTGATTGGCTGGCAGTCCTCTCGTCTACCCACCGTCCAATCATGGTTCGGCAGCCACCGTAGCACGGCGGCTACACCAGTATATCCAGGGGCCCACCTGCAGCTCGAAATCCTGTCTTCGTCGTGTGGGAACAGCCGTACCCGGGTCCCGGGCCCCTGTCGGCCATCCACTCGATCGCTGGTCCGCAGGAACAGGCTAGTCCCCACCCACAAAAGCACGGCGGTTGGATCCGGCGCAGCGATTGGCCGCTCTTTCCTGCGCCTTATTGGCGAGACGCTCCCTGAACATGAACGTGAACCCGTTTGACCAGAAGACCGATCGATGCGGGGGAACTTGCAGCTCGAGTAAGCCCATTGTTAGGCAGGCAAGATCGAGTTTGTGCGGCGCAGGTGACAGGAATGGAAAGAATACTGGTCGGAGCGTTTGAGAGCGATTCGGCCGTATTACTTCTCTTCCTGTTGCATGCACAGACTCGACATAGCCAACCGCCCCGGACGCCTCTCGACGCTACATCTTCTATCTGGAATACTCTTACGGTCACGCGGTCGCTCGCGCTCAAGTGCTACTCAATACCCCTTCTCAGCGTCCAACGAGCGAATTGCGAATCGATTCTCTGTTCTAACTACCAGGCGAACTCCTGAACGACACCAAGTACGACCAACTCGACAAATCTCGACGGAACCAGGAACTGGACTGGACGTTGCCGTCACTGGCGTCACCTTTCGTCCTCTTACACCCGTCGCATGAGCATATGAGAACCAACCTACCAGAGCTATCTTCCTTCTGCCAACACGATCATGGCAGGCATGACGACGAAGCAAACATCAGGCATCCGGTTGCAAAGCAACATCACCCGTGCGAACAGCGGCAAAGACGGGCGCCAGCTGTAAGTACCCATAGACTCTACAACCTCCACCTTAAGACAGCTATATCTTTAGTCCTTCGCACTGCATGGACAGGGTGTATTTACCAGACTGCATAATTGACTCGTGGATTCATGAACAGGCTAGACGCAATCGCCGACGTACACTACTTCATCTCGATACCCGAAGAACACCCATCACACTCCACCTTTGAGAAGGGAACAAAGGTCGGGTTGTTTTTGAAGGAAGACACCGGCCGAATACGTATCCGGTTCATCGATGCCACAAACCCGAAGGAGAGTGCGCTTAGTGGAGGTACGCCAGCCAATCCCCTGAGCTTCCCCAGTCGACTCTACCCATGACACCATCCGCCTCTGCGTACTGTTACACCAGTTGTCTGAAAGTGTCAGTATATCTGGGCCACCATGATCTAACGCCTCGCACCTCTTCGGTATACTAGATATATCCGTCTTGCGCCTCGGATACGGAAACGAGCAGGAATGCTTCGTCCGCGCGGAAATCGACTATGGCGAGGACCAGGGCGTCAGCTTTGGCAGCGACTGGATGATCGCTGCGCCGGACGAGCGTAATGAGGGCGTGCACAACTGGCGACCCTTCTGCGTAGATCTCTACTTCTGGAAACACTCGAGTACGTTCATTCGATTCCTTCGTCCCGTATATCATGGCTGTTTGAAGTTGCAGGGCTGGGACGAGGTCGAGAGACGGATGCTGAGATACGGTTTGGGTTGAATAGTGGCGGATTACTTTGTCCGGATTGTCGACGAGTACCAGAAGCGGCTGCAGGTAGAATTCGAGGCGCGGCAGAAATCAAGCATACTCGACCGCGCCGTCACGCCGGTCACGAAGTCCGAAGTACCAGCGCGAACACCCGAGCCCGCTGAAACTCGAAACATAGAGGACGAAGATGAGGAAGAGATGTTCAAGAAGTAGGTGCATGTTCCTGACTCTGCCATACTTGATATTATTTCCGTAATGGTCCTTGGGCTAATGCTGTGATTTAATGTTAGAAATATAACCTCATTGGATTGTCTGAACTGTAATGGCGGCGAGATATTCCCGGCTGCAGGCAGCGTAATGGAGTGCCGCGTGATAAAGAACCAGACGAAGAGAACCACCCAAATCTTGGTATCAGCGCCGATTGACGGCGGCAACATCAAACTCTGCTATACCCGTACGTCCAGTCATCCCGTTCACTATATCCCGAACATAGCTAACTATACATAACTATCAAAGTGACCGATCGAAGCTTCCCATACCAGCTTCCCGAATCGACGGTCCAAGTCCGCTTTATGCTTGTAGAAAAATCTCTAACACTGCATCCTGGCGCCAGCAGCGCCTTATCCGATCTGGCGCACGTGGCGCCGCTCGATAGTCCTATATTCCAATTCGAACTTGAAGAGCACGCGCAGATATTCCTCGAGTGTCTTCGGGGCGAGCAGTTGCTGTTAAACAGTATCGTGGATTGGGTGCGGTGCACGCGGGATCCGAGTTTTCCAGAAGATGCGTCTGCGAGTACTAGCTCGAATGTGACGAATTTTACATGTGTGGATGATAGGCGGGTGCAGCTTTGGGAGAATGAGCTGGGGTTTATCAATGTTGTTTTCCACCGACAGTTTCACCTTGTGTCGGCGTTTAGTAAGTCTTGATACCCTGTGTGCAACTGCATATTTGCATGCGAGTAGTGCTAATATCTGCGGTATGTAGTTTGTCCGACTACGCAGGTGGAGACGGAGGCTGGGGCGAGCACGTTGAAGGTATCTGGGATCAGGATTCGCAAGCTGGAAAAGTCGCCCAACATGGACTCGAAGGAGCCATGGAAGAGCGATGGCATCCCTACGGTCTTGAAGCTCAGATTCGCCAGTCCGGAGAGTATGTATCCTCAAGTCTATTTTACAACCCCTCCACACCCTCCGACTTCCTATAAACCTGGATAATTGACCGCTAACATGCGTTATGATGATCAGATGTCGCAGCTTTCCGCGACTCCGTGCTCCGACACCGCGATGCGACTGCTATGCTGTTCCCCGACATCGCGCGCATAGCACCGCCTTCCGCCGCCGAGCCCGCAGACCCCAAAGTACCACCCCCGCCCCCACCCACCGGTCTTCGACACACCCGGTCAACATCTTCCTCTACCACTGCGGTCATACCACCACCGCCCACCTCGCCGCCACAGCAGTTCCCCGTCTCCCCACAATCGCCAGGCCCACACCAGCCTGGCTTTCAGCAATACCCACTAAACCACTCTCAATCCGTTCGTCTCAACCGGCCGCCGCCCCTGGGGATGTTCCCGAACCACGGGCAGCCAGTGACATATATCCCCAACAGCATCCACAGTCCATTATACTCTACACCGCCACCGAACCCACTGTCGCCGACGGCTATATCTACATTCCCACTCACCTCGTTTGCATCACCGCCCGCCGGCATAGCACCATACCAGTCTCCCGCTGAAGTCGCCAGCGCGACAGTCTCACCGATGGCGAATGGTACAGCGTACTTTTCCCCCGCTACGGCGGCGACGATAACGCCCATGACGCCGGGGTTGCCGCCGTCGTCGAAGTTTCCACCGCCAATACAGACGTCTATGGGCGGGACGTTGCCGAGTAGCTTGCAGATGCCGCAGACGCCGGTTCGGGAGTATGTTAGGCGTGGGTCCGTGCAGCATCAGGCGGTGGAGTTGCCTGCGTCGGTTCCGGAGGATGAGGCGCGGGCGGCGGAGGAGCGGGAAAGGGAGAGAGAGAGGAATAGGGAGCGGAGGATGGGGAGGGAGGATGGGATACCTGAGGAAGGTGGTGGCGGCGGTGGGTATAATCCGCTTGGCGGGAATGTGGTGATTCCAATGATGGGGAGGGCGCCTGGTGGTGAGGGTGGGAAGATGTCGAGGGTGTGGAAGAAGTTGAAGTAGATATTGCGTATGTGATCTTTACTTTTATGGTCCTGGGGACTATTGCTTTACAGCGAAGTTTCGTGTATCTACTTTTTTTTCTTTTGTCCATTTGGCGCGATATCTGGTGGATTTAGCGACGGTGTCTGGATGATACGGTTCAAATTTTGTATATACATGCTTCGGATATCACAAATGTTGCGGTTTGGGTTCAGTAGGTTTCCCAGAAGTATGTGCGGGAATAGAGATAGGGATCAGTTAGCTAGTCTATAGGACTCTCAACCTCGTGGCGTTCTGCAGCGTCAGCGACGGCCGGATTTTGAAGCTCGAGTTGTCAACGTTGCATGAGCTCGTTATGCAAATATTCGGTCGGTTGACCACTACGCTAGTCGATTCGCTTCCATGAACCCAGCCGACGTCGCACCCGCCGCTTGACTTTTAAACATGACCTTGTGAAACGATGTGAACGGATACAACAAGCATACGCCGCGTCACCACCGTCTTCATATGAACGGTCTTCTCTTCCGACGATCGGTCTCTTCCGTCTGGACGGCAGTTAATCGTTCTAGCGCTCGCTTCGCCGTCGGTGCCGGTGTCTGCTGCCACCGCCCATTTGATAGACGGATATCTGGTTCTGTCCACGGCGTTTTCACAGTAGCGAGTACCAGGAGATTTACAGAAATGGCGTCTGGATCGTCGGGCGCTCCCGAAGAGCGGACGTATGCTGTAAGATCACTTACTCGCCCTTTAATCTTATATATGGAATTGGGGTTACTTCTGTGGGACAGATGCTGACGGTATGTGGTAGGATGCAATCACTGCGCTGAATGGCTTGCAGTCGAATTTTGCGGTGCTGGAAGGGGTCCGTAAGGATCCTGCGCGGTCTGCCGCGATGGCTATGCCGGAGATGCTGGAGTGGCTACGGCGGGCTGGGTATCAGGTATGTACAGACTGCGTATACATATACGCCGATGTTGTTCTTGATCTATCTGTGATACAACAAGGTCAACGCGGTAGCCTCATCATAACCTGAAGTATGAAGTATACACGATCACTAATATGTCATATACATGCACGTTGTCCGTAGGGGCGGCGTGCGAGTACTTGATCATACAGCCGTCGGATTTCGACTGCCTGAATATCATCCATATCGCGGGTACTAAGGGCAAAGGCTCCACCTGCGCCTTCATCACCTCCATCCTACGCCAATACTCCACCTCGCCCAGAATCAACTTCCCCCACAAGATAGGCACCTACACCTCCCCGCACCTCAAGGCCGTCCGCGAACGCATCCAAATCGACGGACAACCGCTCTCAGAACCCCTGTTTGCCAAATACTTCTTCGAGCTGTACGACCGGCTTGAGGCGTCGAAAGCCGAGGCATTGACAGACGGGATGAAGCCTATGTATTTCCGCTTTCTGACGATGCTGGCGTTCCATGTGTATCTTCGAGAGGGCGTGGATACTGTTGTGCTAGAGGTCGGCGTGGGGGGCGAGTACGATTCGACTAATGTGGTGCTGCATCCTACGGTCACGGGTATCACGAGTCTAGGCGTCGATCACGTCTTCGTGCTCGGCGATACGATCGAGAAGATTGCGTGGCATAAAGCGGGCATTTTGAAGAGCGGTGCCGCGGCTTTCACGGTGCCGCAGGAGGCGGCGGCGATGGCGGTGATTGAGGAGCGGGCCAGGGAGAAGGGGGTGCAGGTGGAGACGGTGCCGGTGTTGAAGGGTCTGGAGAACGTCAGGTTAGGACTTGCCGGGGACTTTCAGAAGGCGAATGCATCGCTAGCGGTTAAAGTTGTCGAGGCGCATATGCGGCGGTTTGGACATGCGGTTGACGTTGGGAACGACGGCGAGAGCCTGCCGGATGAGGTGAGGCGCGGGTTGGAGCAGGCGGTGTGGAAGGGCCGGTGTCAGGTTATTGAAGATGCGGAGGGCAAGGTGCAGTGGTGTATCGACGGGGCGCATACGCGGGAGAGTATCGCGGAGGCAGGAAAGTGGTTCGCATCAGTGGATAGAAGGTATGTCATTCACATACGTTTCGAACACTCCCAGCATCATCATAGTAGCGGCTCTAGGACGATGCTGCTGTTTCTTCTGACACACGGGCTGACGCGGATGGTATATATAGTCAGTGTCGGAATATCGCGCTTCTGTTCAACCAACAGACCAGAAACGCCGAGGAGCTCGCGAAGGACCTTAATGAGATCCTCAAGGAGCAGCTTGGCAGCGATGTCTTTACGCATGTCTACTTTACTACAAACAGGACATACAGCGACCACACCACAAAACTCGGTCAGTACACCAGTGCGACATCTTACAACCCTCCGCTCCCTCATCCGTCAAGCTTCATTAGTGTTTGCTGGCTAACGCAATGGATACGACAGATCTCATCAGCATCAACGTCAACTCTGCTGCCGTCGATGCCCTAGCGGTGCAAAAAGGCCTCGCGAAAGCTTGGGGCCAAACAGGGAGTAAAGCACAGGTCCACGTTATGGAAACCATCCAGGAAACTGTGGAGGCTATCCGGGCGTTGAAGGGCAAGACGCAAGTGCTGGTCACTGGGTCTTTGCATCTTGTTGGCGGGTTTCTGGAGCTCGTTGAGGGTAACGATGCTTGATTGTCCTCGATAGGGTAACAGATTATACTAGACGTATGGTTACCTCTTCGCTATTTTCATATATATCGGGGCAACGGCAGGGCATTGGGATTTATAGACTTAACTTAGCATGTGTATGTTAACCATTCAACTAGTATTGCACCCGGGGCATCTATATAGTTATGTAGGTAGATTTACTGGAGTTTTAATTTTGGTCATGCAATAATATTCATTTGTAATAACTGAACTTTTCACGCATAAAGTACAGCGGTCTCATTTGTGATCGAGGCAAAGCCTCAAACCATATACTACCGGTCTCGTAAACTACAAGCCCCGTCGGTTGTATATATTGCTTAAAAAAAAGCATGCCGGACTGCTCGCAAGTCTCGGAGAGAAAATGTCATATGGTAATGCCTCAATGGCCCAACGCTAATACATCACAGCCAGACTACCTAGATCTGACAAAGGGGTACCCCAGAAGCAAAACCAAAATCGCGCCATCCCCAACGTTTATTTTGAAAGTCAGACGCCTCAACGCCACTCAGTATAGATGGATATCTAGCCCAAAGCTACTCGGAAAATCGCCCCGGCTGATAGAAAGAAACAATAGCTCGACCATACCGTTTAACCAGCAACCGCATCTGTCATCGGTGTGTCGAATGAAACCGACAGGTTGTCCGATAGTGGCGGGTCTTCTATGAAGCAACCGACGCCTGAGAATGCCTCGAAGACAGCACGCTCGCAGTATTGCTGGACGAGGTAGCCACCAGCCAGCATCGCCCTGTCGTTGAGCGCATCTTGCAGCCAACTAAACGTGACACGATTGGTTAACATTCCATTCGTCGGAGCTGCAATAGAGGGTACATACGGATTCTCGTATTTCTCCCGATAAACAAAATACTTGTTCGTCTCGTCGAATCCGTCCAGCGGATCGTACGGCTTCGGTGGCTCCTCGCTTATCGGTTTGTTCAGGTTGGACATGAACTGGAAGGCCGGCGCGTTTCTTGCCGCCTCCAGCTCCTTCGCTCGCCGCTCCTGGTTTTCCTTGCGCATTGAGCTCTTCTTCCGCGCCAGTTTGTTCACCTTTGCGACTTCGAACTCGGCGTCATCGGCCTGTAGAGCTTTGAGAAGGTTCGCGCGGTGCTCCAGCTTGTCTCGCTTTTCTTCTGCCTCGGCTTCCTGTTCGAGCTCACGGGCGCGACGGTGCTGCTCTCGCTCGAATTCGCGTTGGGCTTGGATGAACTGTGCTTCTTGGGCGGCTTTGGCGGCGTTCTGTAGGATCGTGGCTTTGTTCGATTGCTCGAAGGCGGATATCTTAGCTTCTGTAGCGGCGAGGTCGAAGCCGTTTATGAGGTTGAATGTGACGGTTTCCACTTCTTCCAGATAGTCGTTGAATTCTTTGAGAGAGGGAAAGTCTTCCTGGCGCTTGTTGAAGCTATATTGCACATATCGTCAGAATGTCAGCCACTGGTCGCCCAGCCAAACATGCTGTAATCAGATTGGCCAAATATGCGGGATGGATGGAAAGATAGATTATGTACGTTTTCGCGATTCGTTTACGGACGTCTACTTCCCGCTCAACCTGAATATCTTCGAAGGTCTGCTTCCTGAACTTCTGTTTCCGGAGGATCTTATCACATCCGACAACAGGACACTGCGACGGACCTTGAGAGAATATTCGGTCCACGCAGGACTCGCACATTTTATGGTAGCATTCCGGGTTGACCAGAAATCGCATGTTCGGGTTTAGGTATCGCGAGGATTTGCAGACGGGGCATATCTCGTCGGCGTCGACGCTTCCGCGGTTGATCGCATTCTCGCGCGCGCGTGCTATCGCGGCCGAGGTGGCCGCCGAGGAAGTAAGCGACGGCATGGCTGATTGCCTAGCTGGTTGGTCGTGGGTTATAGGAGAAGGAAGGCTGTGGACATGTCGGAGTTGCTGTCGTGATGTGGTGGCGGAAGCTGGACGCGAGTTGGTTCTTGGAAGGTATCCGAATGCATTGATTTTTAAGCCGCATAGCTGAGTCAACGCGCTCCCAAAATTTTCTTTCCCTCCACCTTCTCCCCACCTTCTCTCCACCATCAGGATCCAACCACGACCATCAACAGAGACGAAATGGACACGATAGAGGTTACGGAAAGGCAGCGGCTCCAGCTCGAGGAGTCCGTCGCCAAGGTACGGAAGGCTCTCAGGCATTGGCAGATCCACTCCGCCGAATATGAGGGTCTGAAGGAGGAACTACTCGCACTACCCAACAAGGCCGGGCGCAATGAAATGGTATCTAGATCTCCTCCACGCATGTCCGACGGAAAGTTACTAACCTATCTGTTCATCTCAGCTGGCGATAGCGGACGACTTTGGCGGCGATGTTATCACCAGGACTGAGATCACCTCCTTCCTGGGCGACAAGGAGGGGATCAAGCGAACGGTTGTGCAGGTCGCAGAGGCAGTCCGACACCGGATAGATTGTTAGTTAATTTCATGCCCGCCCTACACTCTACATGTGCGGTCCGTTCCATGGCTTATGCTTCTAGATATTCAAGGAAACATCGACAAGCTCGAAAAACACCTCGAATTAGGCGAATCAACGCTTGACAATGTACGGGTCATCGAAAACTCCGGCCAGCTCACGAACGAAGAGGGTTTGCCCGTGATGGACATCAAGGAAGAATTGGACGATAGTGGCAATGTTATCAGTATGTCATCTACGATTCTTTATCAGGAAGAGCAGACGTATTAACAGTATTGTAGAGTCGGATGTCAGTTCTAGTTCCAGCTCGGCGAAGCCGTTCAACGTTCAGGCTGCGATTGAAAGTTTCCAACCCCTGGTGGATACACTGGCCAAGAAGCAACAGCAAAAGGAGAGTGCTGCGAAATCTACACCGGAACCTGCGCAAGGAGGATCTTCTGCTGCGAAGGCAACGAGCTCGGGCCCTCAGCCTGCGGGCACGAAACACCCGAACAAGACTCCGACGAAGGAACAGATCCAGCAAAAGGAGAAGCCGGCTCCGAAAACTCAGCCCCGGACCCCGAAACGCATCCAGGCGACAGAGAAGGAATACTCGTCGCAGTCAGGTATGATCCTGACTGAGAAGAGAGTGAAGGCAAAGCTTGTACCGGATGTTAAGGAGGAGCCACCCAAGCCTTCTTCTGCCCCGGAGACGCCCTCAGTCAAAGAAATTGTTGCGGCGCCTCCAGAACCAACGCAGTTCATCACCAACGGCGACGAAGCGAAAGAGGTAGCGAAGGAGGGTGTTGCGAGGATAAGGATTTTAGACGACGACCATAAGGAGGATGACGAAGATTCCGACGCGTCGGACGATCCATTCGAGAACCTGCCAGGAGTCGAGGAGTCAGAGGAGGACGCACGGCTTCGAGAGGAGATGGTACGATATAACATGAGAAATATGAACCATATCGTTGCCGAAATCGAGCTGGATGAACACCAGTCAGACGACGACGACGAAGACTACGATGATGACATTCTAGGGAGCGGAGACGAGGACGAGGATGAGGACGAGGAGGACGAGGATCAATGGGGTAGATCGAAAGGCCAGCTCGTCTCGAACAAGATTCGCCAGGAAATGATGAAGCTGCAAAAGAAGATGGAAGCAAGAGAGAAGGCTGAGCAAGTTGCAAACGAGGTCGCCGAATCCACCAAGCAAGCGGATTCGGCCACCGCAACAGATGCAAAGAAAGAGGTGCCGGACCAGACACTACCCAAAGGATCAGTGAAAAATGACAAGAAGAAGTCCACTGAAAAGAAAGGGGTTCGTTTCGCGGAAGAACTGGACATCAGCCCAGCACCCGAGCCGATTTCAAAGCCCCCATCCAACCCATCGCAACTGGTCAAGGACGAGTTTGATGACGAAGATATCGACCCGAGTATTCTGGACATGATCTTCGGTCCAGGCACCAAGGACCAAGAGGAGCGATACTTCCATAACACAACAGAGGAGCCTAAGAAAAAGCTGCCGTCGTTATTCAGGGCTGCCAGACAGGTGCAAAAGGCAAAGGAGCAGCTGGCCGCGGAGAAGGCTGGCTCAGTTGCAAAACCGCCGCCAACCCCAAGCCGCGACTCCGGAGTGTCCGAGAAGCGTACAGCAAAGCCTGCCGGCTCCTACGACATCATCGAGCGTGGACCATTAACATCTGTGCCCACACCACCTACTAAGCCTACCAATAAGATGCCGGTCCATACCCAAGCCCCGAATCGGCCTAAGGACGCAAAGCCCACGAATAAAGCAAGCAAGCCCGAAAACGCGCCAGCCCCGGCTCTCGACCCTCTTGGCGATGAGCTTTCGGACGAGGGCCGTCCGATCATGGCTTCTTCAATCATCGAGCGTGCGCCAACATGGCAAGGATCGTCTACATCTCCAGCTCCATCGGCTCAGCGAGCGCCCAAACCTCCCGACGAGCTCGACCCCGAATTTCACAAACGGGAAGTCACTGACGCCTATTTCGCTATGAGGAGCAAGCTGATTCAGCGACAAGGCGGATTCGTGGAGAGCGAAGAAGAAAAAACAATCGTGCCGATTGACGAGAATATGGATAAGAAGAAAGTCAGCAGATTCAAAGCTGGGAGGGTGAAGAGTCAACTCCCATAGCCTTCGGTTTTGCCCGGTTGGATTTCACAGAAGCGTTTGCGCATTATGATATATACCCGCAGAGGTTTGTACGATACTTATGACATACATCTAGACTTCGAATACAGTGGTATCGCCCGGTTCCCTATTCCCGTCCCCACCCTTGTAAGTCGATGACCTTGTGATAATCCAAAGTTGAGCGCTTAGACGCAAACAGGAGCTCGTGCCATCTATTATTTGGTCTTCACGTCGCTTGATTGATGGTACCTTGGAATTTTGGAAGATGGAGAGGGCGATTAAACCCGCCCTCTTTAGCCTTCCTGCTTTTTGCAAAGCTCCCAGAGTAATATTTTTGCAGTAGTATCATTGGCGCTCTCTGATGTATACCTCGAATAGTTGTGGGGCTTACAATTCGTTTCACGCCAAACATCTCGGTGTTTGAGTACCAGTAGACAATAGCGAAGTTGGATCATTCTGAATTTGCTGGTAGCTCTGTCCTTCTACGGGTCCACATCCCGCACGTTATTATATCCATTTGTCTAGTCATCTATATTCCCACCTTTTACCGTCAATCCCGGCTATAATTACAATTTTAAATGAATATTCTCTAATTTCGTGGGTTGAAGTTTTCGAATCCTGTTCAAATGTTGGATTTCGTGCTGGGAAGCTAAGTTGCGGCTGAGCGGTGATAATGTAGTCCCTTGCATGCATATATTCGCACATGACACTGATTGGCTTGGAATCTCCGCATTGACATGCAGTCTGATTGTATTAATATTTTTTGAGCAACGAGAAATTGCTTCGTGCTCGACGGTGAGTGTCATCATTCCGCTTTGGTTTGACCTGTAAACCGGCTCGTGCCGTCGCACTCGCGACTGGATGTTCTCGCTAGCAATTTCCTTCTCCGTTGCTTCTCAGCCCTATATACTGCATCAAGATCGTGGGCCGGTCCAGCCGCAGGCTGGCCCGCCCGGCGACCCCACTTTACTTGAGATTAAGGCTAGCCCGACCGCCATTCTCTTCACCGTTACTACACTAACTTGATTATCCGACGATGCTATGCATTTGACCAACCCCTTTTGTCGGATGACAAACATCGTAAGCTATTCGAGGAATGGTATTGTATGTTCAGCAGATGCCTGCGCCTAGCTTTGGCTAAAATCAATATCATGGTTCTATTATATTGTCATCTGATGATGATGCAATTTGCATTCCTCGGATGGTATTCTACCAGATTTGGCGATTGCCCCGCTCGTCTTGCATACTGCGGGCGACACTCCGACTGGTCAGAAGCCGAATATGAGATGCATGGCATACAGATATGCCTTGTCGCTGGAGGGTTAATTTGTCTAGCGGAAGAATCCGCCCTGAGCTAAGAGTTGCAACCGTTGTTCGAGTCTTCCTCCTAATATTTGACGGCGGTCAGTCTTTCATGGCTTTAGAACCTGAGGGATCATCACGAATTCATATCAAGTAAGTATTCACCACTTAGACCGTGAGAAATTTTTGTATATAGATCAAAGAGAGTGAGCGGTTAATCTTAGAAGAATTAATAGAACCGCTGCCGCATCTTCGTCATTTGCAACCTCATCGATTCAGTCGTGATTTTCTTGCGTCGATGAAGTTAATTGAGCAAGAAAAGCATCGTGAGCTACGAGAGGGGTTTTCGATGAAAACGTTCGTAAAATTATGTAATAAAATGTAAGTTACGGTATCTTTGGGCTGCATTTACAATGTGCCGTCCGATAGGCTTGCTGCGGGTTCTGTCAGAACTATTCCCGTTTCTCGAAGGGCTGAAGGCCCAGGAGTCCTTTGTTTCCCTGGTGGTGGTGGCAGTGTTGCCGTGATCGCATAGTGTTCCGTGTGACACAAACTGGCCAATCAGCTACCGCGGTTGGCGCGCATTTGTTTGGTTTTTGGTGTGACAACACCTTCCCGGCTGCTCCGACTGCGACTGCATATTCAGCTATGCTCGATTCGAATGAATTCCTTCTGGTCATGAGAGTCGATATACTAAATTTGACTTACGGAACTTGCTTGCGCCTTCCGCGAATTTAGATGCTTGGTGGCATTCGAAGGATTGGTGCTAGTGAATGTGCTAGTAAAGTTATCAATCAGCTGGTTCGACTCGCTCCCAAGCGCTTACTTACCAACAAGAATGTGATAATTATATAATTTTCTGCAGGGTGATATATAGAACGGTAATACAGATTTAGTAATTATATGCAATTACCTAGATCTCAATTATTCCATATGTCGCATCTGCCGCATTCTTGATTGAGCAAGGCTCAGCCCTACGAGGAGAATCGAAGCTAGCCCATGGACACGGACATCGCGGCCAGCCCGGATAACCCGATCGGTCCTGCATGTAGCCAGCCAACTTGAACCACCTGTACCTTGCGAATTTGCCGGACATAATATGCATATATACGTGAACAAACTTGAATCAAAGCTCGGGCACGCGGATGTAGCCGTGCGCATAGGCTAGGGATACATGAGCCGGTATCGTGAGTAGCCAGGGGTGAGAAATTAGTTCACTCACTCTGTTGGATCTGGATTTGGATGTGAATTTGATGCCTGAATGCACACATAGCTGGCCATATCTATAGGTTTGTCGATGTCGTTATCCTGGCGCCGGCAAACACACAAGTTGAGATATCTGGCCGAGCTGCATGATAGGACAAGAACACCTTGTCTATGAGCGAATTCTTTGACTTCGACGTATGACGGCTAGTGGGATAGTGGAGAAGGCTTAAGGGCTCGTTGACTATCAATTTTTACTGCACACCGACGTGATATATGCATGACCACACCACCTCCCAAGAGGGGTGCCTGGTGATATGAATCGAACTAGCGTAAGCGGTTATCTTCTGTTCGTTCTGGTTGCATCGAGGCCGCGCAGATCTAGATGCTCTCGGATGCATGACAGAACTCGGGCTGAACAGACTCCAGCTGAAGCCGAAGGTGAGCCGACAATATCCACACGTACGTGACGATAATTAAGTCTGTATATCTCCAAATTGGCGATATCACCGGACATCACAGTGCAATGCAAGGATACTATTGGCTCAGGGGAGGCATCGCCAGTTCTTGGTAAGCTAGTCGTCTGCCATGGCCTGGCTGGGCGACACGGGAACGGCGAACGCTACCAGATTGGGCGACGGCGATGCGCTGAGCTCAGTGGTCAATGGGAGTCCTCAGCCGTTCAGCCAGTGCATACGGCCAGTAGGAGTCTGAGGACGGACTTTCCGTCCGATAGCATATGCGCATGCCTGCAGGCCTCCCTATAGGGCTGATTTGTTGGGAAATTGAGGTTCTTTTGTTGACCTTGCAGTTAATAGCTATGAGCGGTCTATACACATTAGAATGACTGAGGATGAAAGATTCGGTATATCCATCTATTCCTCGAAATGCTATAAAAGGGCACCGTCTTCCCTCTTGCTCTCCATCATCCAGAACAGCAGATCACAGCCTTCGAACAATCTACAGTATCACATCAAAGCTCTCAGGCAATTGCCAATATATATCTATACTCTCTCATCAAAAAGTTACTATATAATAATACCTATTTTCCTTCAAAATGTCCAACTACGGTATCCAGCTCGTCAACAAGTCCGGACAGCAGCGCCGCTTCTTCTTCTTCACTGCTCCCCCAGTGGTCTCCAATGTCCCAAATGTCTACAGCAACACCTGGATCACTCGTGTCGCTGACGACACTGAGGCAATCAACATCAAGACCACTCTTGACTTCTATGCTTGTATGTTGGGAATATTACAACAAATAATTTTCATTGAGCGACGGCCCAGATTCTAACCAGATCAATGGTACAGGGTGCGGTCCTTCCATCCAGGACGATGGACAACCGACTCAAGTCAACCAGGGTGTCTATAAGGGACCAGTGACCCTTGGCCTTGCCGGCACCGCTGGAGCGCATCCCACTCCAGGCAGTAAGTAGCGTCGACAGAGCACTTTCGGACGCCGTGTAGCAGGCTAACTGATAGTCATTTGTTAGCTTCATACCAAACTTTGTTCGACGAGTCGAGCCAGCATTTCGGCTTTGGTCCCCCAGTCGCTGCGGCTGCGAACCCTGGCTGCTACTCCATCCGCACGGATACCAATTTTGTCCCCGATGACAATTTGATCCTTGGTTTGGCCATGCAGCAAGAGGGTGCTGACATGCCAGCACCCGTTGCAATTGTAAGCGAACAGTCTGTGTACATGCATGCATAGCCCCTGTCTCATTGTAGTTTTGAGGGGCTCCATGACTAATGAACGCGATAAATAGGTCAAAGCTGACCCTGGCTTGACTTACAACATCGCACCAGTCGTGCGCTTCTACGTCGGCGTCGGCGACGCAGAGACCGGCGATGTCATCGACTTCAATGCCATCAGCACCATTTCCGGCTGCTACGACTTTTCTGCCACCGGCGCCGGGTTCGGCCACATCTTTGGCACCATCAGCTATATGCCTAACGGCACATGGACTCAGACCGTGTATAAGGATGTGATCCCGTACACTATGGACAGCCTCATTCCATCGCCCTCAAACGGTGCCGTCGAGATCCCACCATGGGTCACCGCCGTTATTACCTTCGCCTTGCCGATTATGAAGCAGGTGCTTCGGGATGCGGTTCTTGCAGCGGTCAAGAAGCAGCTGCAGGGGCTTAACCTCACACTGGGGCCTTTCACGTTCAGTAGTGATGGAAATACCATCACAGGCACGTACAGATTGCCAGGTTTGGAGCAATACGGTAAGTACCAAAACGCCCTACAGCCTATCACCGCGTTGCCCAAGACAGAATTGAGAAGACCAGGCTCCATAAAATGTTGGGAATGACCAGCTGCTGATCAACCTTTTCGCGACGAAATAGAAAAGCCGAAACCGAACTCCGAGATTTGGATCTCTGTTGACGCGAAGAACGAAATCTTCCAAGTCAAATTCACGCCGCATTGGGCTCCAGAATCCGATGATGATTGCTCCAGCGCGGTCACTCGCAGCTCCTCTAAGCCGGCTGTTAGAGACGGGCCATCCACGGATGTCATCAAAGCTATCAACACAGGTATCGGTGGTGTCTCTGGCCTCCCCAAGGGCGAGTCCTGGATCGTCAGCTAAACTAGCCTCCCTACGAGATATCAGCTCGCCGGTTGACCTGGCTGGTGGATCGAATTCGAGGTAGTCTATATATCAGGAAAATGCGACTTGTCGAAAATGTTTGCATGTTGTACTCCCAGTCACTCATTTATAATGCGTTGCTTTTGTTGTATCTTGTTCCACCGTCTGTCGTCGAAAAGTCACCCCCTTGGCTTCTGGATCAATTTTGCCCCCCACATCCCCCCAGTTGCTTTACTTAGTACACGTCTTGCGGCTGTTTTTGCTTTAATTTCTAGTTGCATTTTAATCCTTATAAATTCCAAGTTTGTCGTCTAGTTCAATCCATTACCGTATCGCTTGAGTTGAATCAGCACTTGTACAAGTACTCCCTCGCGTAGAGCTTAAATCTCGGATGGAGTTACCATTCCTGGATACATGCACCAAGCTAGGGGCCCTGCCGCTGCCTAGATCTACAGACTGAAAAAGCTGGCTATTATGCATGTAGCATACGCTGGGCGTTGCATGCATACTTTTATCTACCACGCGCACGGTGAGTTCATGAAACTTTTGTAATTCCTATAACAGTAAGAAAAAAAAATCGATATGCATGCAGGAATGAGACTTTTTCACATGCAGGGATGTGTGGATTAATTATAACTAGCTAGAATATAGCTGATGGATATGATCGTTCGCATTCGGGTCCACGTTTTTTTCTGCATATAGATGCGGAGGAAGGTGGCAGATGGTAGGCGCGATCTGAGAATAAATAGACCGAAAGAAAGTCAACCAAGATGGCATCGCAAATATTATTAATGATATTAAGAAGCAAAGCAGTGATGACCAAGGTAAGCCCGTCCAAATGGTTACGCCAGGGTATTATGAGTTTTCCACCGAACAAAATAAACGAGTATAGCCTGGTGCGAAAAGGGAAAGGTACGTGATAAAAAAAAAATTAATCAGATATCAGAGGTAACAGTTGCAGTTAATGTATGATGCAACGACGACGTCGACATCGTAGACTCTCCTTCACTCTCCTCGAAGGAGCTTGCGTGATATAGAGACAATATATTATGGTAAATGCGAAAACACCCTGTCTCGTGAACCAGACCCCAGAGATGCGCCGAGGGCATGTACATGTACAATCACATGCCAGATGGAAGAAAACTCGTCAGACCATCAGATATTCCCAGCCTTTCTCCGCCATAACTTGACGCCAAGGCACGGCCTGCCGAGGATCTGGCGCCCAGTGACGCGACCAGATCTCCGTTAGAATCTTGTCGACGTTGCCCAAGTTTCCGTATTTTGCCATGTGCGGTGTCTTCTTCAGCCGTGTCGATAGAATCTGCTGATGGCCAGGATTTATCGCAAGCGACCCGACGATCAGCAAGGGTGAGATTATGGAGCGCTCGTAGCCCATGTAAAGATTCGGGATGAAATCGATCACGGCTAGTAGTTCCTGTAGGAGAGCTTGCGAATCCGCATCGTACGGGTTGAATCCGTAGGCTACGACGCGCAAGTACACCCTTGCCATGATTCTGAACGCTTCCGTCACCGCCTTCTTGAAGGTTCCGCGATCTTCGATCAGCTTGTTCGTGCTTTCTACATTGAAGACTGCGGCCCCGTCGGGTTCGGGTGGGGCGGGGGATGGCTTTGGACTCTGTTTGTAGAGCATCTCGGGTCTTGTCGAATTGGAATGCCGCTGGACGATTTCGCTGACTACTTCGTCGATTTCTTCCGGTGGATCCTCGTCGACGTATGAGATGTCATCGTCGTCGTCGTCCTCGCCAAAGTCCGAATTGAGATCCGTGTCGTCGCCAAAGTCGCTAGCTACAGAGTCCATTTCATTGTCATCTCCCGGCGGCGAGGCATCGACAGATTGGTAGTCCCAGTATCCATACTCTGAGCGCGACTTCTGGTTCGAGAGGTCCGTAATCGTCAAACGCTTGAGTTCTTTGTCTAGGTGGACTGCTCTCCGGACAAGCTCTGCATGCACCGCCGGCCATGGCTTCGAAGGGAGATTTTCGAACTTCCAGTGTTCCAGGCACGTGATTTCAGATATTAGATAGAGCACTGCATCTTCACACCCCGTCATCCGACCAAGGTCATTCACACTACTCCGCGCCTCCGGTGGTAGGAATAGGATGCTATGATAGAAGTCCGAAAAGACCGGTTTCTCACCCGTGGTGAGCGAGGACAATATGTCCAGCCACAGGACTCGGGAGTAAATGAACCACTGGCCAGGGTGAGTGGGGCGCTGCTGGCACCAGTTTAGGAGGACGACGCAGTCCGTAGCTGCCTTAACGTGGACTCTCCAGTCTGTTCTCCGAGAAAAGACGTCGAAGGAGATGAGAGCGCAGACCGTAGCAGCGATCTTGATGCGTTCTTCGTTGTTCGCACTATTTGCAACCTGCGCCTTGAGCGACTTTAGACTCTTCTGTCGGTGACGGTAGACTTCGGTGACAAGGCCCTTCCTTTGGGTCTCGGAGACGTTCGTCGCGGTCAGATGTAGAGCGGTGCTACTCAGACAGCCGTGCAGGAAGGACTTGTTGTCTTTGAACATTGGCAAGATGAGAGCATCGTTATAGCGGAACACCTGTTCATCGGATAGTGCCCGATACGTGACGCCAAAAATCGTTCGCAGATATAGACTTGCGAGATTTATGTCCAGCTTCTTGTCGGTTTGAATCTGCAGGTCATTGAAGCGGAAGGTGGAAATGACGGGTTTCCGAGCTGCATAGGGCACTAGCTCGGTGTCGGTCGAAGATTCGGCTGAGTCCGGAACATCCATCTCCTGGTCATCGTATTCCTCCTCTTCTTCCTTAATCGTCTCCTCGACCGAAGTCGCTCGGGTGGACTCCCTTGAGGTGAGAGTACAGGTTGTAGGCGGCGATAATGTATGGCTTGGCAGCTGTGAACCTGCCGAGTTCACAGCCCAATGCATTCTCGTCATGTTGAAGGAAGAAAACTCTGTCGTGCCGGAGTCTTCCGGAGACGACGTCGGGAATCTGGTCGAAAAGTCATGATCGTCCACGCTCATAGGCAGAGGCAGAGTTGAAGGCTGTTTTGTCAGTCTAGAGGCGCCATTTTGACTATCAGCAGCGGTGGAAGGCAAGGTTGATGATGATTTCGGAGGCGACTGGGGTCGTTGCGAGGACTGCTGCGGCTTATTCGGGTCCTGCTGAGACTTCTTTCTCCTTCTGCTACGCCTGACCATCTGGTTCTTGATCTCTTTCTTCTTCTCGGCCGCCTTGGCTTGGTCTTTCATCCATATTGGCTGAGCATCGTAGCCGTCACATATCAGCCGTAGGTGGGAGCACTGCTCGCACTCCGGGCGGGCTTCGTCGCACTTCTTCTTGCGGAAGCGACATGTCCAGCAGCCTATGCATAAGTCAGGTGGACGTTAGTAATCGCTGAAGGCGAACGAGATAAAAAAAATGATAGCATCTAGAAGTATTCTGCGTATGCAAAAGAAACTCCAACAGTGTCTAGGGGCTAAGCCGACGTTCCAACATTTAGCAGTGCATTCCAACAGACGTAACGTACCGGTGCGGGTGCGCACATGGCGGGTAATCTGAGAGGACATGGCGAGCAATTTGCGCGGTGTTGCGCCGTCGGGTCGATTCCACTGGCGGGACGATCCAACGTGAACATGCAGCCCGGCCCGCAATCGAATCCTCTTCGCCTCCCACAACCTCTTCGACAATCGATCGGACGCGTGCTCAATGTGTCTGCAGCGCTGTGAGTATAAGTATATGTCGCATCGACCAGCTATCGATATCGTTTTCGGCTGGCCGCCAGGTCAGATCTTGAGCTTGGGTAATGAGCGGGCCACGGAAAAACGGGCGATGGAGTTGGGCAGAATGGCAACCCAGGTTGTCGGAATGAAGTGCAAGCCGATAGGTAAGAAAAGTCAACGGTAACGTCTTTAATAAAAGAAAAGGAAATCTGCGCGAGAAGTACTGGCACTTGCACTTGCTGACGTAGGTGCGCTGGTGCTTGCTTGCAGTAATAATGCCGCTGGACGGACGTCCGGACTTGCTCGTGCGGGATAAGGCAGAAGGAACAAGACAGGACCCAGTGCAGTAGAGAGCCGGGCAGGTGCAGTGCGGTACGGTGCAGTGCATGGAACTGCAAATCGAGCCAGACCGGATGGGATTCCTCTTGGGTGCTTGCCTCTCCCCACCAGTGTGCATGAATGCATGCGCCAGTCGGGGATGGAGCTTCCAGACCCTGTCAGCAGGATGCCGTCCCTCTTTGCGAAGGTCGAAGCCGTAAGTCGGAGGCAGTGACGGCGACTCTGGTGGGTCAAGTGAGCGACGAGTCCTTTCCGAGACCATTCAATGGCCAGACGCTAACCTACGATCTTCGCGGCCCTTTATATATTCTCTTCCTCCACAGAGATCGCCTGGTATACTACATGTAGTAACTGCCCTGCATGGACGCATAGCCATCAAGTGAGCCGGCTTGTTTGCTCAAAAACACTATTCACTCCTTCATTTATGATCTCGCCGAGATGGAGCCCCGTCTGGGCGTGCTCTTGAGGCTATGGAGGTCAAGGGAACACAATCGAGATGTCCGGATCCATTCTCGCGGACCCCATGTCCGGCTAGTCTTGATCTGTCGGATTTAAAAGTTTTCTGCCTCACGGAGAAGACCCACACATGGATCATTATCCCTAGCTCTGGCCGTCGAGAATATCGATCGAGTGGTTCTCCTCCTTCCATCGCGAGACCGGGCCCGCTAGTCTTCAGCTGCGAAATTCTGAGATCTCGACATCACGGCCGTCGGTGGTGGCTCGCCGAAAGCCGGAGCTCGAGCTGGTGTTCTGTTCTGGGCCTGGAATTCGCAGGATCCCGGTAATTGGTGGGCTGCACACTCTTGTGCAACCATCTACACACACACCATGGCATGAAATTTCAAGACCAACAAACGAATCGCAAGGCTGGCAACTTGGGGATGGTGGGGCAATTTTCCCTGTCTCTCATTGCTTTTGCGGCCGTGGACAGACCGATTTTCGTGGTCGAGTCCCTCGACAAGGATGCTGCAATGGCATCTAGTTTCTGCATGCGCAAGATAGTACAAGGTACCAAAATGTACCTAGTACATAGAACCTTCTATTGTCCGCAGATGCATGGTCTAGATTACTAATGTCAAACAGATAATTGCTTCACCCACCACTTCATTGAATCTCACGAGGCTCTAACTAATGGGCTTTTATTCCCCGTATGGCCTCAAGCATTCCGGCTTCTCAGAATGAGGCAAACCAATATGCGAATCAAATTTTTCTCTCCGCTGCGTGCAGCCAATTCAGCAGCTACGCTCCGGAGTAGTGACTTTAAACTCTCCGAGCGAAATGCATATTTGATGTGAGCCAACTGGGCTGAGGCAGAAAAGCTTTGGGCATCTGTTGGGTCAGACCTGCAGAATATCAAAGACGTGGACATCTGCACGGCTAATGCACTGACGGAGAATTTAGATTCGCGAGAAACTCGGCGACTAGTGAACACGGACTGTGTCGGCAGTCCAATTTCAAAACGGCCAGAAATTAAACTCGACTAGGCCCCTTTCGTGCGTAGTCGAGCAGGAAGGACTTTACCGAAGGACGATAGAAGGGTAAATATCGCAACTGTCGTCTCGAGCACGAGTCAGTCCTAATTTGCAAAAAACGATAGGCCCGAGCTGAAACAGGTCATTTTATTCGCGCACTTCAATTTATACGCCGAGAAAACGCGCGTCAAGTACCCACGATACGTCAAAAATATATTAATAGTGCTATCGTCGAAGTGACGCATTGTCGATGTGCAGATGCAGTTTGAGCTACGCAGCTCTTATAGGTAAGCTAGGCTGCATGCGCTTGGTGAATTTGCTGCCTTTTCCCTAGCTGCTATGTAGATGGCCAGCCGGAGCGGTACATGCGGCAAAACGAAGGGCCGTTCACGCTGAGCTCAGACGAAGACAATAACGCCTTCACGCTATTGCATCCTATCTGTGTCACACGTATATCTTGGCCCCAAACGTTCAATTTTCCCTTCTTATGTAATAACGCATCTCTTTATCGTACGGCGGTCCAATGGCTCTGCAGGCCTCTTCCCTGGTATCTATGCACCTCACTGCAGAGACATCCGTATGGAACATGCTCCGTCCATACATGTACCGTGGTACCAGTGGGCTCGGAGGCCACACATTTGACTGGGATGCAGTGGGTGACCGAGGCTCGCTTAAGCACCAGAACGAGGCTGTATAATCGGCCACTCCGGCTTCAACCGCGGAGGCCGACACGTCGACACCACATATTTACAAGACCATAAAATGACTTTGATCTCGCGACGCCGACGTCACATTGCGGCCGGTATACCGCCGCCCTCAATTGAGCAGGATTTATCTCGATAATTTGGAGGAGTGCCGAGGTGGTGTCTTGCCCAGGCAGCAGAACACGCCCCTCCCTTTGCTTCCCAATGTTTATCATAAATTCCGTGCACCGCGCACAGGCAGACGCATCGGCGTGTGTCAAATGGTATACGTACAGGTACCGAATGGATCCCTCGGCTTTTAAATTTCGCGATGTGAAACTTGACATCGATATGTCTTTCTCTAACGTTTATAACGCTTACGTTTTGATTATCATTCAACTAGTTAACTATCTAGCTATCGCGGCTCACCTACACGATGCATGGGCAGATGCATGTCTAAAAGTGCAGAACCATTCAGAAGTTGAAAGTCAGCTGCCTAACCTTGCTGCAGGTTTCCCCGCATGCAACAGGGCGTTGGTGAATTATCCCGCACTTCATTGGCTCGAACGCGCGATCGAGGAGGCTATCAGCTCACTCCGGATCCGTCTCTCGTTCTGGATTTCGCCACCGGGTTGCATCATTTGCATTCTCCGCGAAGACGTTCACACGCACGAGCCAATTAGAGATTTCTAACGAGATACTCGCTCTCCACCTTCGCCTTAGCTGCAGCGGGAGCTCGCCCCGCCGCGGACGTGATAGATGAGTCCGAACGAGCTCCGCTTCAGTCGTGTTCTAGACCCGCGGAAGAAGAGGCATAACGACATTTTGATCACATCAACCCTGGTAATTTATATGCATTGTGAGCATCAAATTGCCTAACGTTATAGTCATATCTCTTCTGTTCACCCCCTCACTCACATCTAGAGCAAGCTCGCGACATACGCATACGGATATCCGGCTCACGGGCTGCCAACAGATGCATAGCCTCGATGTTATAATCAGAAGCTCTCACATGCATCCGAATCTAGAGATATTTGAAGCACAAAAGCTTAAACAACAGCTGTGGAAACGCCCGCTCTCAACATTCACTTGCCATGGAGTTCCTACGCATAATGCATACGGTTTGCACAATCTACACTTCAAACATGTGCTGCGTCTCGACCCATGTCGAGCAAACTTGGATTATCTCATGCAAGTTCGCATTACATCGCATTACTAACTTCAGCTCTCCACGTCCGTCACTCTACCTATCTGTACATGTCGACATGTCCCCGCATGGAACACAAAGTCGGAAACGTTTGGCTCAAGCTTCTCTTCGCCAGTCCCAGAGCTTGAGCTCTTGTGCTCCCCCAGCCCAGTCGGCTTGAGATGCGAATGGATTACGATAGCCTGACGCGTCGGCCGGCGCAAACGACCACCCCGCCAACTCGCCAGCTGCGGTTGTATACCTAACCCCGCTCTTCAACGTGCTACTACATCGAGCCGTGACCTTCTGCAGATGCAACCACTCGCAGGCCTCCCGCAGGTTCAACCGAGTGCTAACCATTCGGGTGTTCCCTCCGGCCGTGCATCAGTAGCCTCGCTAGTACCGACCTGTCGGTCTTTTTCCTGCTTGAGACCCGTTCCCTCGCCTGCGCTGTAACAGCCTGTCGTCAGACCGTCACGTCAGATCTGTGTGATCCTGTATTCGTATGTGTAACCTCAATTTCGAGATCGACGACAGATAGGAAAACGAGCCGAGCAAAAGAAAAGAAAGACAGGAAAGACGGGGCTATGTTACCCGGCTGAGTCGCGCTTTTGCAACCTGGTTGGTCGATGGTCCGGTCCTCATGTGGGTTTTCTAGACCTGTGCTCGATTTGGCCGCTGCGCACGCAGCCTCGGTGGCGCACGAGGTTGTTGGTGGGTGGCATTTACCTCGGCATCTCCAGCGGCTATCGTCTACGGGGGTATAAATTCCTGAAGGAGGCAGCGACGATCCCAAATCGTGGTCCTTCTGTACGTCAAGAATTTTAACTTTCTCTACAACGTTGGCAGGCAGGCAAGCATATGAAGACCGACGGACAGACGGACAGACCATGAGCCGAACCGAACGAAGGATCGATCAATCACAAGCGTCTAGCTACCAACCTCGCTGCCTCTCGGACTTCCGATGGTTAATTTCGGCTACCGACTTCTCCATTTTACATCTTATGATGATATCACAAATCTATAGATTCGTCGCATCCTACCCTGGAGACGACGGCAAATACGTATGCACATCTCCACGATGCGATTCGGCGATCGACCAATAGATCGATCATCTCCCAAGACGGATACTAGATCCTGTGCCATAGATACACGCAAGCTCTTGGGCAATATCTCGGCGTCTCATGCGTAGATGCTTGCATATGCTGGTTGAGATCTCCCGGTAGGCGCAGCGGAGGAATAGCCCTCGGAGAAATCGCAGAGCCTGGCTCGGAGTGCTGCCTATAACAATTTATAATGCACATATACAGGGGAACGTGGACAAGGACGTGGACGCGGACGTGTCAATATCGGCTTCATACATACGTCCGTTGCCGAGCCAGCAAGTACCCGTTTTATGTGTGACTCTAGCTATCCGTGGATATTGCATTGATGATAGACGGACCGGACCAAATTTTGGAATTACGTAGACCGCTTTTTCCTGACGCCAATATGCAATGGTTTTATAACAGGGACCTACGTCGATCTGTAAGCTTGTTGTTCTAGAATTTGATATATGTTCGACATCTGCATACTTGGCCGGATTACGGGCCGTACAGATATATCGAGTTCCTCATATACTCTGGGCATGGATTTATAATTTATAATTTATAGATCGATAGATCTAGACTCGCGCGTTGTGCTTGTTGCAAGGTTTCTATTTAATTATATCTTCGCAGGCCAGACGTAGACGTCGGGCGCGGGTGCACTGATTTTGATTTACAAAGCAATTTCAAATATAATTAGTCGTCTATAGATGGATTGCAATGCTCAACGATTTCCGTATGGATGTCAATCTCAAGGTTCTCCAGCAAGCTCTGCAGCAGAGAAAGCCGAGATATCCCATACCATCTTGGCATCTATACGCATCGCTGTCTGCCAACGTGATACATCGTAGCCTGGCACAATATTTAAAATCACGTAGGTCCCATTCTGGAGATATTACCGAGGCTCGCAGCACACACAAGGAATCACAAGCTATCGCCACAGAGCTTTGGGATCTAGATCTCAGTCCAAGAGAGGACGAGGGCTACTTCGCCGACTAGCCAAGTAGGTATACCCTGCAATTTCAAACCGTCGATGCAAGGAACAGGGACATGCAGACAAAAATGACACGCTCAACAAGAAAAACATCGTATGGACAAAAAATGACTGCCGTGCTATCCCATACCATATCCAACTCCTAGTATATGCGTAAACTGCATGATTGCCGTAGAACGTAAGAAACCAAAAGCAGAGTTATCTCAACGGCCGTTCCGCAGTGCTTCTGTTGCGGCTGCCAAAAACCGGTTCATCTCCTTGACTTGCTCTAATATGCCCTTTCCACCACTACTTATGCCATCTTCTCCGGGTCCACAGAGATCCTCAGTTACGGTGGCGAGCAGCGCATCTAGACTGGGTGTGGCGGGCACTGGGTCCTCCTTGCGGGCAGCAGAAGCTCTCGCACCCTGCTCTAACACCGCCCCAATCTGCTTGAGGGTGTCGTTGAGGAATTGTTGTCTCTGCGAGGACGTCAGTGCATCGTTCGACTATAGTGTCGTCTGGGAATACTTACGTTGGCTTTTTCGGATCCTTCTTCGTGATTCTTCCGAACTGCATCCATTTGCCGTGCTACGTCCTCACGTGACTCACGTATCCGCATCAACTCGTCTCGCAGTTGCATTTTCTCGCGCTGCAGACGTCGTAATTCTACGGATTTCATCTTGATGTTGTCCGCTTTGCTGGCCTGTAGACACCCGCATATACAATTAGCATCACGTCGTAGATTTGGAGTAGCATGAGGGGCAACCATACCATGCCAATCATTCGGTTCTCCAATTCACTTGAGAAATTTGCGACAACGGCCTCGCGAATTCTCATCCTAGCCTTCTCTTCACGGTTTTTCTCGTCGTTCTTACGCAGAGAAAGCGTTTTGAGCTGCTTGTCGATGATTTCGAGAAGGAACTCATTGATGATGTCGATATTGTTCGGATTTTGTGGGAATTTGAAGTTATGATCCGCATCTTTGGGAATACGGTATACTGTGATGTCGAAGGTTTCTTTGGGCTCCCCGTTCTCGTCTCGACGTTTCGATTTGCCGGGCGGCCGAGGCCGTTGCGGTGCGTTAGCATTCCGCTTTCGCGGCCGTTTCGATGTCGAAGGCTCATCTACTACTTCCTCTTCCTCTGGTTCCTCCTCTAGCTCTTCTTCTAACTCTTCTTCTATTACTTCATCATCAATGTCACCTTCGACGTCTGTTGGCTGTCTATTGACAGGTTCCTGATCATAGCTCTCCTCTGCCACTTCGGGCTCAACGTCGCTCAGTACAGCCTCCTCCTCTGGTATAGGTATCTCTTCGACGGGAATCTCCATCGACGGCTTTTTCGCCTTCGGTTTCCTTCCTCTCCGCTTGGGAGCTGGCTGAACAGGCTCTATTGTCTCGTTTGTGACTTCAGGCTCGGGTTCAGGCTCGGATTCCGGTTCGATGCGTCCATTCGCGAGCTTTGATGTGCTCATGGTTTCTTGACCGATCTGGTCCACACTGACATCGGGATCCCCATCATCGCGACTCTCCAGCTCAGGACTTGCACCCTTTGCGGGTGTCAGGAATTTATCAGGGCTTGGTTGTCGTCTACGTTTCCCACCAGGAACAGGCGTCGCGGCAGCCACGGCGGGTTTCGAGCTCTTCCTCCTCGAAGTTCGCAGTCCCGTAGCTGCCGCGAGGGGTGTAGATAGAATCGTCGTATCAATTGGCGTCTTAGCGGCCTCTGGTGTGATCGCGATTTCACTATCGGGTGGGTCAGGTATAAAGCGTAACGGTTCCGGGGAGACGGATGAGTTTGCGTGAGGGTTGGTGGATTCCGCCGATAAAGGTGACGGTGACGAAAGGCCCACAGATGATGCTGGGGGCGCTAAGCTTCGCCGAGCCGAGACTCGCGGTGTCGATCGGACTACTACGAATAGATGTAAGAACTCATGTTATGCTCCATCAGCCATCAAGCAGCATTGGTGTCTTACCGGGTGTGTTCCGCGCCGGCTCCGAAGGGATTGGGTCCGGATCAACCTCCGTTGTCGTGATTTCCGGCGTCGGTCTCCCGTTACTCGCGATATCAGGCGTCGCCTCAATTCTCATTGAGGCACTTCTCCTTGTCGAAGCAGTACCCGCCGGGCTGCGAGTACTCAGCCTCCGGCGCTTCCTTGAACTACCTTCACTCTCTGCAACAACATCTTGCACAGGGGTTGCGGATACAACAGAGTTCCCTCTCGACAGTCGACTCGATTGCCGTCGCGCCGGCGCCTCGGAAACCGGCTGTAGAGTATCGGCGGCTGTGGTGGGTTGTTCGATCACAGGTTCTGCCTTGTCTGCCTTCTCAGCGGCCTTTTGGGCACGTACTGCCGGTGGGGTCGCGATGATTAAGGGGAGATCGAAGCCGAAGGTTTGGGTGACAACCCGGTTCCTACGTGAAGTGGGTGTAAGTTATTATGTCGTGCATCTAAGGTAGTTCGATGATTATATTACCCTGCGCCGCGGCGGCGCTCGGCCATGCGCTCCTCATGTCGCTGTCTCGTAATTTCTAGATTCGTAAGTGTCAGATGTACGTGGGCGCCACGAGGGAAAGGACAACAGGAACTGAAGCATACCAGACATCGCGACTCGCAAACTTGAGATGATTCAATTTCGAAGGATAGAAAGCTACTATGAGACCTACAAGGACGGAACCACCAGTGGCTACCGCCGGGTCATTGTGTGTCCGTAGTAATGCAGTGAGGAAGGCCGATGCGATGGCCAATGCACGATGATGATGGTTAGTTCAAAGTGGTTCCAAGCTTGGTGGGATGTCGCGTTGTTGTTGGTCGCGAACCTTCCGTTTCGCGGCGCAAACAAAAATGACCAGCCAAGCCAAGCCAACGGCGCCCGCAGTGGGTCTCGTCACCGACGACATTATGCGTCCCTCGCTCCACCCGGGAATCACGATTCACTCAACCTCGCAAAGGAGGATAGCGGCCGCCGCCAGTCATTGAACGCCATGGGCTGGCTGTGGTCTTCGTCGAAGGCCTCCGACGGTGACAAAATCCCGTCGTCGTCGGAGTCGAAGGAATTTTCGAACCTTGACCGCTCTCTCGAAGACTATCTCAAAAGCTCCACACCCCAGGACACCCAGCCGACAGCCCCGGTGCCGGAGGTCGAAAAGCCGGTGCTGAAAGTCGTCAGGCAATCGGAGAAGAGCAAGCCACGAGACTCAGTAGCCCGAGAATACGATGAGCAGCCGCCACCTCATGCTCAATCGTCCTATGGCGATCGATATGCGGAATACTGGGCAAGCTATAAAGGTCCGGATGCCAACAAAATAGAGTCTCCTGATGTCCGGATCAAAGAGTACCTAGCTGGTTATAAGCAGATGGTGAAGGACATGAAAGCGGCGGCTGCGGAGAACTGCTCCATTGAGGAAATCGAGCTTCACCATTGTTATAGCCATGGCAGTCTTTGGCAGAAGATGCGAATGTGCACTGAGGAGAACCAGAAACTGTCCAAGTGCATTACACAGCAGACAGTACGTCCATGTTTCTGATCGTATGGGTCCGCAGACTCTTATCTGATCTTGGAGGCTAATTCCTGGTCATCTGGAATAGGAATTCCTGAAGGCTTTGGGGTATCTCGCGGATCCCTGGAGAGACCCTGCACTTACTGAAAAGATGCAGATGCATGCGGATAAACTATATCGTCAGCAACAAGCCCTCGACGCTGCGACCAAATCCGCGGTCAAAGAAGGTCGCAATGTCGAAGAAGCAGTAGCCAAGATTAAAGCCGATTTCTCTCTACAATCGTCTTCAACTCAGAACTCTACGACTGAGCAGTCAACTTAATTATCTTTAGATAAGGGATCAAATATTGCATAAATGGTTATCTTTGGTCGAGGTATTCGGCGCCATGGCTCAGGAAGCTACTGTTTTCAATGCCATCGGCTTGCTAGCTAAACTGGCTCTGTGGTGATTTTCATCCACGAAAATGTAAGATATGAAACATCCTTGGGGAAGGAGGAACATATTGGGACACAACTCAAATTTGAATTTGATCGATTGACAGGTCAATTTGTATATAGACAAATCCATAGAGAATTTATACATAGGAAAGGGTACGACTATGCAGGGAATTCTAACAACAGCTCCGGAACGTGCTTCAACAACATAACATCCCATAGGCCAAACCCTGCCGTGCGGTCTGGTTTACGAGACCAGCCAAACCCACAAAATAGGCTCAATGGAATCGAATCTATCAGTTACAACAAACCAAGCCGTGACACGTTCCTTGCTGGAAAGGCCCTGGCTCACGCGGAATACAAGCTCTCTTCTTCCCAGTCCCGCTGCTGCGCGACGCTGCTGCCTGCTGATTGGAATTCCCGCCACTTGCCGCCGGCCGCACATTGATCACAATGCTCTCCTGTAGTCTGTCGGCGTCTTCACCAACGGGAACCACGATGTTGCCATTCCTGTTCAGAGCCTGGCTAGCTGCAACTATATTTTCCCTCAGATTCTGGGGCGGCGGTTGTCTGTAGCCCGCGGCGCTTTGTCTCAGAGCATCAAGTTCCCTTCCTGAGGGAATACGACCAGACTGGAGGAGTGCATTTGTGGCTTCCAGCGCTTCCAGCGACGATCTGTACGAGACTTGGCTGCCCGGTAGGCTTTGGACTTGCAGTTGCTGCCCTCTCCGAGGCGGCTCTGGACGACGGATCTGAAGGCTTTCAACGAGGTCTCCAAGGTAAAGACCACTTTGGATGGCTATTTCTCTTAGGCGCACTGCTTCATCAGCTTCATCCACGACGCTTTGAGCCAAGCTGGATAGCCCAGCTGCCGTTCCGAGCAACGATCCAGGCTCCTCCTCGTCAAGTATATTTTCGATGCTGCTGCCGCGTACGCTATCCCCAGCACTGACCGGCAATGACTCTTCGACTTCCATTACTTCAGGAGCTGGCTGGCCAGTCCGCAAGTCGGCCCCGGTGAGTGGCTGAAGCTGAGGTTGACCAGCATTGTTGTTTAGCGACGGGCGATTCCAGATGGTATTTGATCTCCCTCGACCGCCTGTTTCCTCAGGTGCAGGTCGGCGAATGTATTGCGCTCTGGAGCGTGGCCGTGTCTCTATTTCGATTTCAGGTTCCATCTCTATATCGATTCCCTCTGCTTGGGCTTGCGGCTGTTCTTCGAGCATAGCCTCGTATCGCTCGTTCTGAGAAGGACGAGATACTCCTGGTGGGGGCCGTTGCATGTACTGTACTCTGCTGCTGCGTGGGCGAGTCACTGTCGCAAAATCTTCTAGGCTACCCGCGCCTATGGCAGAACCTTGATAAAACTGACCAGACGGACCGAGGCTCTGTGGGCGGGCATAATCGGGCTGCACGATAATTGCGCCCGGTCCCTCTTGCACCCATTGTGTCTCCGGCAGCTGCTCCAATAGCACCACCGCCTCCTTCTCCAATGCCAGAACCGGATTGCTGACGACTGGAACGGTCTGGACAGTGAATCGACCGTCGGGCTGGTAGTTGACTTGAACACTGCTATATATCACCCTATTCGGATTTCTGACCATTTCATAACCAGCCACTATGCCAACCTGGCCTCTTTCGTTTCTGATCTCCCTAAGCCGCGGGTTCCAGACCGGAGACTCGAGCCACGACGGCGGCAGCGTCCACTCTCTGGGATCTGCAGTCGCCGGAGAAGTCGTATACATCTGCCAGGGTTGTAAACTCCACACATCCGGATCTTTGAGGAACCCCTTGCGCTTTTGCAGCGGCACTTGCGCTACCTGTTCATACAACGGCACATATGTCACCGGATCCAGATATGGCAATATCTGTTTAAGTGCCGCGGCCTGCCGCTTCGATCTCCAGCTCAGCCGCTTCACCGGCGACCTCCCCGGAATCCCGAGCAGGTCAACCATGAGCTTGTAGAATCTCGCATATTCTCGCTCGATGCCCTCGAAAACGGTAGCCCTGGAACTCTCAAGCAGCCCGTACGGAACAAAGCTCGTGAAAGCATTCTTCTTCTCTTCACCGCCGCCGTTCCTGTGGTCCAGCTGCACGTTGATCATCGGTATATCCCAGTACGAATAGTCCGGTGCGGACGGACTGACGACCTGCCGCCATATCGCATCTGACCGCGTGGCAAAGATCTCCCTGAAGCTTCCGAACGGCTGATGGTACGGCGACCCGTATGGACTCCCCACCGTGCCTCTAGTGAGATATATGTTTTCCGGGTATCTTTCCATAAATGCCATGACCTCCCTTGGGTCACTCTCGGGGTTCATATACTGCCAGACTTCCGGTCTCGCTCTATTGTAGTGCGAGTAAGGGTCCTTCTTGATGTCGAAATCTGCAAACTCGAACGTCTGGTCCCATTTGAAGTAGTACCCTTCCAGTACATTCCCAGCCTTCGTGAGCGCAAACCGCTTGGTGGCCGGGTAGCTCATATCTGCTGGCAGCTTGGGCCATATGATCATCT
Source organism: Orbilia brochopaga (assembly GCA_036872635.1). Lineage (NCBI taxonomy): Eukaryota > Fungi > Ascomycota > Orbiliomycetes > Orbiliales > Orbiliaceae > Orbilia > Orbilia brochopaga. The sequence goes on along the minus strand of JAVHNQ010000005.1, from coordinate 2,667,887 downwards.
TGGGGTCGCCACCGCAAATGTCATTGTCGAACAGCGCGATTCCGCGCACGGGGCGCTGATAGGGGTGTGTAAATGGTGGTGCGTTTGCATTCGCGGGGTCCGTCTGGGGAGTCTGTGTTATTCGGACGGCTTTAATGTATGCTTGACGGCGGAGATAGTCGCGTGTGTCCCGATCCTTCACCGAATCCCATGGCTTTGCTATCTTTTTGCAAGCCTTTTTCATGCGGTTGTGTGTCCGGTCTGTGGTCAACGTGAAGGATTGTTGGAAACGCGGGCCTTTTGGATCTTTGTTCCAGAATTCGGACTCTGGCTGGAAGGAGCGGAGGTCCTGCGTGAGGGGGTTGGCGGTGCCCCATTGGAAATCGATTTGGGCAGCGAAGCTGCAGGCGCTGTGTATGGCGAAGAAAAGCGCGGTTCGGCGTGGAGGCTTCATTGCACCATGGTACACTAAGCTCCCCTCGAGACGCCTTTTGTTGAAGATTACGGGAACGTCGACGGATGCATGGCTAGCAGGTGGGATGCTCGTGGACAATGTGGACACGTTTATTGCGACGGTATGAGAACTTTTGAGGCATAACGTTCGATATGATAATATACATCGCTGAACATGCTGGGGTATCATGAGAAAATGTACAAGCCGTGGTAACGAATACACTATTATGTCTGTTGCCATGCAAATCATAAGATCTCGAGGGATAGCTGGAGGGTGGCAGCGTCGTAGAAGATGTGGAGGGTGATATACGCCAGGGGAAGCAGCTACGAATCTTCCTCCCCAGATTCGTCCGAAGATGATAACCCGTGCCATTCCTCCTCCTCTCCTTCGTAGGGGTTGCTGTCTGAGTCACTGGCAGAGTCGCCTGCAGCCTCGCCGTCAATCTCTCCGGCTTTCCGCTTCCTGCCAGCTTTCTCGCCTGATTTGGCGTCACGCCCTTCGACACCATGGTCACCAGACTCCGTTTCGCAGGGTGTGAACCACGGCAGCTTCCCTCTGAAGAAGTCATTGATGATCATGATGGCAACTCCGTCATAATCAGGCTCCCCACCCTTCAGCAGTCTACCCCCCTTTCTTGCCAACATCTCCAAGAACTGGTTTGTATCCTTCCAGCCCTTGATTTCGTATGTTCGTTCAACATGGTGCTGCTTGCATTTCTCTAGCAGCGCAGAGATATATTGAGCTGGATTTTCGACCTTCTCTGCGCGCACAACACCGCGCAGCAAGATATCCGTAGTGGTATCGCTCTGTGAGGGTGGCACAATTCCAGGACAGTCGATCAGGAATATCTTCTTCGTTAGGGTAACATATTGCCATACTTTCGTCTCGCCGGGAATCGGTGCAACATTGCAGACTTTCTTTTTCCGCAGTGTATTTATGATAGACGATTTGCCGCTGTTAGGGTATCCGATCAGGCCAACTGATATCTGCTTTCTGTCGGAGTGAAGGCCTTGAAACTGTTGTAGTATCGCTATTAAGGATCCTTTGCCGAAAGAGTTGTTTATCGACGCATGGAACGCGAGAGTTGGATACTCTTTCGACAGAAGCCGTACCCAAGATGCCTGCCGATCGATGAGGCGTTAGAAACCAGCGACCAGACAGATTGTGATAATGAATGTGAAGGAATGTGTGAAGCGTTACTAAGAAATTCGAGACCCGTTACGATGGACTCTAAGATATTCCATCCTCGAACTTCAACTCAAAACGAAACACAAAATCCCATAGGTTGTCCCTTGCCAAAACGACAAATGGACGAAGATATTCAGCACAAAACGTGCCGAAATCAAAAGCGGGATAACTCGATCTACCAAAGTTGTAACAGACCTCTTCGTGGGCAGCGACAATAAATGACCGCTGAGAGAAGACATCCTGACAGGAAACGATGGAACTGCACGGACCCGAATTGAAGGAATGAAGGGGAATTTACGAGCACGAGGAGAGAAACTTACAGCAACGCCCGTAGGGACAAGATCGCATTTGTTCAGAACGAATACCAGATGTTTGTGAGGACACTCCTTCGACATATACTGTTCGACAGATCGGCATCGCGTCCCGAGGGGGTCTCGTGCATCCAGAACGTGAAGGATGACGTCGGAAGAGTCGATAACCTAGAGCGCATTAGCACAAGTACGCTCGTCTTGTCCAGCCAGAGTCCAAGGCCTACCTTGTAGAGTTCGTTCCAGATCCGTTTGCTCTGGCCTTTTGAGAAAACAGCTTCTTTGGCCTCTTGTACCCAGCCATCTTGCGCAGTACCATTCTCGATCGCGTCTTGGATCTTATCGTCGTATTGTGTTCTGTTCTTCTCTGTTTCTTCCATCAAAGCCGCCATACTTTCCACGGCAAGCTTTGGTTTTTTTCGTTGGGCCTTCGGACCAAAGGTCTGAGCGAATGGCTCTGTTTCAACTTTGATCTTGTTGGCCTCTTTGTTCGAAGCCTTCTTGTCGGGGTCCTCGATCAACGACATTGGTAGCTTGTTCCGTTTTAGAAGTACTGAGCGCGGGTCTTTAGCCTGCTCCTTCATCGCAGCCTGGAAGGCCGACAAAGCCTCCTGCGAGATTGTCCGAGTGTTTCCTGCAAAGCACGGACCGTATTAGAAGATGGGCTAGCTAGACAGGCTTCAGGGTGCTATCCATACCGAACCATTTCCGATTAGGCTCTATCCGAGCAGACGGCACTTCTCGAGACTGATAACTGGCGGCCTTTGTGATATTTCCTTGTGAGTCTCTCTGCGCCTTGCCCTCCTTATACATGTGTAGGCGCTTGAGTTTCTTCGCATCTCTGAGGTATCACATAGACGTGTTAGCATTGGCCCAAGATCGCAGCAACGGGAACGTCCATCGGCTTTACCTGTAAAAATTCTCGCCTTTAACTTTGACATTTTGCATGCCATCGCTCCCTCCGGCGGCCTCAATCTTCCGGGCCCGCCGGCTAGATTCTTTCTTGAATGAGCCCATTGGAGGTATCTGCCCAAATACCTGGGCGAAAGTGAGTTATGAAAGGTGTGTGGTGGTGAAAGTTAAATTTTTCGCAGAATGGAGAAAGTCGTGGAGCCGAATTTTTTTGTGCTGCGAAAAAGCTACGCTAGTTGCGCGAAGTCTTGGCAACTCTGATCATCAAGATAAGATTGCGCTAACCAACAACAGCTAGACTAGCTCCCGACATCCAACGTGATCTCGCGGCTGCAGCGCAAGTTGCCCCACGGCGATTTGACTCATGTCATCCACGCTGACACGCTTCACTACCAACGAACAGCAAGTCGCGCTTCAACTTCTCGCATGATTCTGCGACCACAAGGCTGGAGAGCCTTACTTCTCCACCTTAGCGATTGTAAATGGGTGTTACCGGCCTCTGGACTGTTGTCCAGCCGTGCGCGCGACCCGTTAAGCTCGAAACACTTGCTCAGCGGCGCCTAGCGATAGATGCCTCGATATGGATATACCAGTTTCTCAAAGCCGTTCGCGACAAGGAAGGGAATGCGCTGAGAAATGCGCATGTGGTGGGGTTCTTCCGACGGATTGTTAAGCTCTTGTTTCACGGTATCCGACCGGTTTTCGTCTTTGACGGCGGGGCACCGCTGCTGAAAAGACAGACGATCGTGAGTAGTGTCATCAGAATGCTCTAAGGTCGCATCAGAGACTGAATCTGTCCATATCTAGGCAAATCGAAAATCCCACCGGCAAGGTAGAAAGGAAGATGCGTCGAACACGGCGCGAAAGCTCCTATCGCTGCAGATGCAGAAGAAGGCGAAGGAGGAGGTAGAACGGAGGAAACAGGCCGTTGAACGGCAGTTGAACCAGATACAGGAAGAGGAACCTGTTCCGGAAAACCCAGTGTACGCATCGGAGCTATTTCAGAAGCCCGAAGAGAGGAGAGTGAACAGGACCGCGTTCCGCAAGACCGATCAGTACCATCTTCCGGAAATGGATCACAGCATAGAGTATGTGCATCTTGACGGATTTTTGCTCCTGGATCTAGTCTGATATATGGTTTCTAGGGCTATGAGAGGGATCAATGATCCGAGAATCATGTCTATGGAAGAGCTCGAAGCATACGCTCGCCGGTTCGAAGGGGGCGAGGATATCAATTTATACGATGTCAGTATATGCATATATACGATCTCGTGTGCATATGCCTGTCCTAATCGCTAACTTTATCATCCAGTTCTCCAAAATCGACTTCGATTCTCCATTCTTTACCTCTCTTCCTGCAGCAGACCGATACAACATCCTCAACGCGGCAAGAATACGCTCCCGTCTGCGTATGGGTCTGTCAAAAGAGCAACTAGAACAAATGTTTCCAAACCGTCTGGAGTTTTCTCGTTTTCAAATTGAGCGGGTCCGCGAAAGGAACGACTTGACGCAACGTCTCATGAACTTAAACGGCATGAACGACGACCTAATAAGCGTCCGTCGGGTTGCCGGAGAGAAGGACCGAGAGTATGTGCTTGTAAAAAATGAGGGTGCTGAGGGTGGCTGGGCACTGGGCGTCGTTGGTCAGAAGGGTGTGCGGGAGGGCGAAGCACCGCATAAAGCTATCGATCTAGATGCAGACGAGAAGAATAAAGAGGATGACGATGAATGGGAGGATGAAGTGGACGAGTTTGAGGATATCCCGATCGAAGGCCTGAACCGACTACCAAAGCCGAGGACACAGGCGTTTCATAACATTCCTCACAGGCGGCGGAACTCGGAAGAGCGGGAGATACAGCGGGCAATAAAGCTTTCGAAGCAGGAACAACAGAAAAATGCCTTGAAAGGCTCTAACGAGGCGCCTGTTTTCATCCAAGATGATGAGCTTAGCGAGTTTGACGATGCGGCTAATGAATATGAAGAACTATTCCAAGATCTCGACGGATTTGAGCAGGATCTCGAGAAGAGCGTCGATGACGAGGATGAGCTACGAAGAGCAATCGCCATGTCACTCGAGAAAGACAAGAAAGAAGGCGAAGAAGAGGAGAAAGCCCTTGAGCTGGCCATCAGAATGTCCCTGGAGGAGCAAAGTAGCGACAACGAACCTGGCCCATCCACAAGGCCTTTGAATCCAACCAAGCCCAAATTCGTCGAGCAGCCATTAAACCCATCAAAGCCACGGTTTATGGAGTTCGGAAGCGCTGCTTCATATTCGCCTGCCAATAAAAGGGACACTTTGCCACCTGCAAAATCTAATGAAGTGGTGCCGTTGAATAAATCGAAGTTGGCATTTACGGAAATCCAGACGGCTGAACCTGTAAATCCCTTCACATTCGAAGATGGTGGCTTCACGCTCGAAGATGCAATGACAAAACCGTTCGCCACCGCCGCGGAGGAATCTGAATCCTCAAGGAAAGATGCCGATTTCAACCTGGACAGTAACCTGCTACCCTTCGAGAGCATGAAGCTAGGCGGCTTTGCGGGCTTGGAAAAACGGTTGCAAGCAGAAAAGTCACAAGAAAGCGGACAAAGTAAAACGAAAGAAACTGAAAACCCCGTGGAAACACTTCCGCCTTGGTTTTCAGCACAAGAAAATGCTACTTTCAAAGCTGGCAGTGCCGGATACCGACGAGATGGCTACGATCGTGATGACGAAGCTGAAGCGACAAAGGCGAAAATACCAGAACATCTCAAACCGCTTCATGAAAGATCCACTATTCAACCCGCCGTGAAGGAGGTGGTAGTTCTATCGGATGAGGAGAGCGACGATGTCCCAATGGTAGATATTGTCCTTAATCCGAAAGCGCCAGAGACATCAACATCTACAGAGGCAGACCGCCTAGCAGAATCCAACGTGCAGCAAAATACTGGTCGGTTGGATGAGCTAGATGAAGATGAGGAGATTGAATGGGAACCTAGCGACGATGAGAGCAAACAACCTACCGCTCCTGGTGATCTCTCGGCGCAGCCAGACATGGACATGGAATATGATGCCGCACTTGACTCCGAGGAAGAGCAACTAATCCACCAACTTGAAGCCGAGAATGCCGAACACGCGCGCTTCGCGTCGACCTTCAATTCGAAATCCGCAGCAGAAAATGCCCTCGATTACGACCGCGAGCTCCGCGCGCTCCGAGACCAACAGAAGAAGGACCGGCGAGACGCTGATGAAGTCACTCAGATCATGATTCAGGAGTGCCAGCAACTTCTCCAAATGTTTGGCATCCCGTACATCACTGCCCCTATGGAGGCTGAAGCACAGTGTGCGGAATTGGTTCAACTGGGGCTTGTCGACGGCATTGTGACGGACGACAGCGACATATTCCTGTTTGGCGGCATGCGTGTGTACAAGAATATGTTCAATCAGGCTAAGTTTGTCGAGTGCTACTTGGCGACGGATCTGGAGAACGAGTACAGTCTTGATCGGAAAAAGTTGATACGGCTAGCACACCTGCTGGGGAGTGATTATACAGAAGGCCTTCCGAACGTCGGTCCCGTCACTGCACTCGAGATTCTTGCGGAATTTGGCGGTGGCGACGACGCATTACATGAGTTCAGAGCCTGGTGGACGAAGATACAGTCAGGAATCAGCGACCCTGGAGACGATCGGTCGAAGCTGAAGAAGAGTCTTGTAAGGTCTAATAATCCTGATATGCATGCTGTAGACACCCAAAACGACCCTACTGACCAGATAGATGGGTAGAAAAAACTATCCGATAAACTCTTCCTGCCGATGAGCTTTCCTGATGACCGCGTCGACGCAGCATACCTTAACCCAGAAGTTGATAAGGACACCACACCCTTCGAATGGGGCATCCCCGATCTCCAGGGATTACGTAACTTTCTCATGGCCACAATAGGCTGGACGTCAGATCGCACAGATGAGGTTCTCGTCCCCGTTATCCGCGACATGAACCGCAAGGTCACAGAAAGCAATCAAGTCAACATTACAAACTTCTTCAGCGGCAGCAGTGGGGCTGGTGCTTTCGCGCCAAGGGTGCGAGATGCGAATAAAAGCAAGCGGATGGAGAACGCGTTGATGAGCTTACACCGGCAGTCTGTGAAGCGGCAGGGCAGTAGTATCAGTGCAACAGGGGAAGGCGACCCGAGTAAGCAAGATGATAGTTCGTCGGTAGATGAAGAGGAAGTGGGCATTGTTAGTTTGAATGGGAGGGTTAGAGTTTCTGCTGGTGGGAAGGGGGAGAAGCGGGCCAAGAAGAAGAGGAAAACCGAGGCGGATAGTGGTGACACGGAGAGCAGTGGGGATGAAAGCGATGTGGAAGTAGTCAAGGTAGCGAAGCCGAAGGCTAAAAGGAAAGCTAAGGCAGCGGGCAGGCCCGTCAAAGCTGCTGTACGGGGTAGAGGGCGAAAAAAGTAGAATATTGGGATACTATCTGTACAGCTCTGGTATTCGCAAACATTCTCGTTGGCGTTGTGGTAAAGGAATCATATCGTCTGTCCATGGTACCTGCGAAGGTGCCGAAATTGTATATAGGTATTTGGGATATCCTTCAGAAGATTCAGATGTTATATTCACACCGCTAGCTATAATTCTAGGATCTCAACGCCCACACCTCCAACGAGGAGCCTACGAGCCTTTCCATCACGTTTCGCAAGCAATGCTGTCGATGCCACGTCTGGGACAGCAACGTAGATATCATCAACAACGTCGATACTAGCATCTTTCATATCGTCTACCAGGCCAGCCTCCCACCTCTTCACTTGCTGGTCAACACCCGCGCTTATGAATTGTAGAGAATCCTCAGCTGCAGAAAGGACGGTAATCGTCGTAACGGCAGATGCATGAGCTCGTTCGACCAATTTGCTAGTCATTTCGACACCGAGTCCATGGCCCTGCGTCGATGAAATCTTCAACCTGGAAACGCAAACCGCAGTATCATCGCCACCTGTTAAGACGACGAGATCTCCGTCTGCAATTTCCACGACAGTGAGCATCTTGACGCTGTTTTGATGCAGCTGTTGACACAGAAGACGCTGCTCCGACTGAAACTTCACAGGTGCAGTCGCCACCGCTAATGCCATCGTCTCCTCCGCATATAGCGTCCCAGATGCAACCACTATTCCACGTGCGCTCAGTGTCGCCGTCACATCCCAGACTGTAATATGCCCATCTGTCCCCGCTGTAAACATAACGACGGCACCAGACGCAATGATTCGAAAATGCACCTGCAGCAAGCAACTAGTTTTATATACCCCCTCAGCAAGAGGAATGAACCGCTTTGCTAATATGTTGTAAAAATCGATCTTGATCGACGAGTCCGAGCGGACCATGCCGACGAGGAAACCGAGGTGGCCATTCGGACCGTATACGGTGACTACATCCAGTCCGCAAACACGCAGGTCCGGCAGCGACGTCGTGCTAACGCTGCACATTGCCTCTAGGACAACGCCGACGGAATTTGAACTCAATGTATCCGGTTCCGTGTTTGCGACTGTGGATATTTGGATGTTACGGTTGACTTTCCAGCAATATACCTCCTCGATACTGCCTGAGGAGAAGAGCCACCCTCCACAGGAGGACCAAACGAGATCCTGAATTCCCGTTGTGTGCGTTTTTCTGGTTATTAGAGGCACTAGTTCGTCTGTTTCCGGGTGTATATACGAGAATCGGATCGTTGTATCTTCTGCACCCGTCGCAACGATCCGCCAGAATGATTTGGAAGAAGGATCGGGGGTAGCAGGAGATACGGCGAGCGCTTTAAGCTCTCGTCCGTGGAAAGGGACTTGAATTAGCGGATTATGCGTCACGTCTGTGAAGCGGACGGCATGGCATTTCTTCGACTTGGAGAATACGAAGAGTCCAGAATCTTCGTTGATGCTGTTGCTGAAGCTAAAATCCCAGCTTCTGTTTCCGCCTTCACAATCGAGGCTTGCGGCTTCAATGCCGAGTGTTTGGTTCCAAAGAACAAAGTCGCGGCCGCGGAAGCCGGAGAGGATTTCGTGAGCTTTGTTGTCAGCTTGCGAATGTAGATTGTAGCAGTTTTCTACGCGCGGAACAGCGGCAGGGTAGACAACGTTCATTTCGGATAGAGTGTAGATGGTATAAGTGCTGTCAATTGAAAGTTTATGAAACTTGCAGGCGCCGCTACGGCCTGTCGAGACGATGGGAATATGTATAGCTTGTTCGGTATTGGCATCTGAAGGTGGAACGAATTGCTGGTATGTCGATAATGATGTTACAGAGTCGTCATCGTGGATGTGTCGCCAAATCTGTACAGGGCAGAATATATCCTGATCACTTTCGTCCGGTATATCGTAGATTGCGAAAGCGGCATGACGTGAACCTGCTAAACAGATTCGTCGTCTGTGTAATCTGAAAACGAGAATGGTGGTGAATGGGAAGGTGGCAGGCTGCTCCAGCGACCACGTCTTGTGTATGACCGGCTTCTGCTCTGAGATTGTCAGATGCAATAAGCTAACTGGCTCGTCCGCCCTGAATGTCGTTACAGCAGCGTATACATCTCGAGAACCATCGCCAGAGTTTCCGGCGAAAAAGATACCAGACGGTCGGCCAGTGCACATTCGAACCCAATCTTGAGACGCTGGATCTGTTGGAGTGGGTTCGAGGCCATTCTCGTTGCATTGTAAAAATAGAAATTTCCCTTCGTTATCTGCTAGACCGACGATGTACTTGCAAACTCCATCAACGTAGAATTTTCCTGCGCCAAATGCTGCGGAGTTTCTTGTTTGCGGCCAGTAACCGATATCTTTCCAAAGGCCTTCTGCAGGCTTAGACAAGTCGCAATACCGAAGCCAGCCAGACGACGTTGTGAGTAGGAAGGAGTGATCCCCCAGAGCGACGTACTTAAGTGGCTCTTCTTTCGTTGGCTTCTTGCCCGCTGGAACGCTTGTCTGCGGGAAGACATCGGCGAGATCGAACACGCTCTCGGTTATCGTTGTCTTTATGGGCATCTCCTCTGGCGTCCGTTGTCCCGTTCTATTGTTGTCTGTAGTACCATCTATTCTCCACGACGCGATCCCACTATCCGCGCCTCCGGTAACAGATAGGTCTCCAGGGGAATTAACTGCTAAACTCCAGATATTCTTGCCGCTAGCGGAGTGCAAACTCTTAAACGTCTGCACGCAGACGAGCGACTTGGTTGTTCGATCCCACGACCATATCTTTGCAGTGAGGTCTTCGCTATAGCTGATGAGCTTCACGTTGCTACCGCTGGATTCCAGAAAGCGAACACCCCAGATCCGCGCCTGATGGCCCCACCCCACAGCAAGCGGCTCTCTAACCTCAAGGCAGTCTCTGGTGAGATCACCGGCGTGCCCTGTGATATCCCATAACCGAATAGTTCGATCATCGCTGCAGCTGGCGGCGTATGCGAGCTCTGGTGAGATCGATACGCCAAAGACAGACCCTTCGTGCGAGAGATATCGCGCTGCTAACGACGTCTTCTCGATCTTCGAGTTTGAGATTTCGAGTCCCCAGAGTAACACCTCTCCGAAGATGGTGCCGGCTAGGGCAATTAATGTGTTTGAGGCAGGAGCTGTTGGGTCCAATGTGATGTACGCAGAGTATAGCAAGCACCGCTCTGGGCTTGGGTAGACTCGGAATCGCCGAGGAAGCGAGGTGCTCAGGTCGTGTCGATATTTTATAACTGTATTATGTGCAGTGATGATTGCTACTTCAGCAGTCTCGCCGTCTGAGTGGAGGAAAATCGCTTGGAGTATCCAATCCGGCGCGGGTATCTCATCTTCGCAGTCGACTCCTAGATGTGGGTTCAGCAGATCCGATCGCGGGATGATCTGAAATCGTTTCCCGCCCCAGAGCAGGACATGAGATTCCGCGGCTTCAGGCCCGCCATCTGGGACATGTGCCGGGCCAAGGTGTATACCCTGAATGCGCTCCCTTTTGAAGATCCGTTTCCTCCATTGCAGTGTGAATTCGGAGCCAGTAGGGCTGAAAACCTTTAGATGCGGCCCATGACCAGCGAGTAAGTTGTCGCCGAGGAATGCCAGTGATGTTACTGGTCCAACGTAGGCTTTGCTACGCATGCTAAGTTCTCACCACCGTGTAACGTGGCTAGCACGGTAGACGTATCCGAAAAAATTTCTTTCAAAGCTGTCTTATCAAGCCGTCCGAGCTTAGTATGTGTACGAATGTTCGGATCTTCACAGAGGCTAAAGTCTAGCTAAAGCTGGCCTGGGAAATGCTTGCGACTTACATTCAGACGCTGCTTCTCGATGCTTTTGGATTACGCTCTCAAGCGACAAATCGAGCTGCGTTCGATAGAGAGCATCCGCCTACCGATGTCATGCTCGGGGAGCTGTTTATCGGTACCGCAGGTGCGTATTTGAGATGACATTGCGGTGAGTCGTCGCACAAGTACTAAATCTGGGCAAGGTTTTCGTCTATCCGGGGGCGGGGAGCGCTAGCCAGGTTAAAGGATCCCGGGCTCAGGGCCCAGGGCACTGTATTATAGGTACTAGTTTAGGAAGGACGTGTTGCAATATCAGCAGGACTGTGTTGTCTACAACATTTCAAGATGCTGCAAGTTGGTAGCAGGAACCTCTCACTGCCATTGCTCCATCCTAATTCTAGATCTCCTCAGCTTCACCTTCCATCTGATATTCAAGATACTTACAGCCCCATCACCCCTACTGACTCTGTCCATCATAATCAAACATCTCTAACCTGATTTTGTCCACAGCCATCTCTCTTATCCACCACGCATGATGACTGGCCGTGCTGGGTACGAAATTGCCGGCGGCAGCTTCTCAAGGTATAGATCAGAAGATACCACGTCTCATGCCGATTTACTTGGGTTAGTTTCGTCAGCTTCTAACATTTGCGCCTACAGGCTACTAGGGAGCTCCAAATACAGCGATCTAAAACTCATCGTCGGCCCTGACAAAGACGAAATTCTTGTCCACAAGAACATCGTGTGCTCTGCGTCGAGCTACATTGACCGCCTCTGCGCCGAGCAAATAGAGGCTGTGAAGAAAGCGATATCCGCTGCTGCTACAAAGGCAGCGTCGGTCACACCCTTCGAATTCGGCGCGCCTCCCAAACCGCCTGTTATTCCAGTCGACCCCGGCATCGTCGAACTCCACCTACCCCGCATTCCAAAGAAGATCATGGAACATATTCTCTCGTACATGTACGGCCAGGACTTCGAGCTCTTCGAAAAGATCGGTATGGACAAAATCGACGTCTTCTATGCCGCTCACGAGTTGGAGATGGACGACCTTAAATATCGTGTTGTGAAAGAGTACACTCGACTGTTCAAGGAGAAGGAGGGCATCTGGAACCCACAGCACATCATGAGCGTCATCGGGATCGTGATTGAAACCGAGTACAATGGTCTATCTGAAAGCGACTATCGTGCTCAGAAATGTCATCCTGCCGTTAGTGAGATGTTGAACGCATTGCTCAATTTTGTCGATTTGCAGGACGTGCTTTACGGTGATGAGTTCCAATACTTGATCAGCGATATTCGCATCGCTCGTACATTGGTTATTGCGGCTTTGTCTCGCAGGTGGGATTGTGGCACCTGTGGCACCACCAAGACGTCGTCGCAGACTATTGTTTCTTGCAGCAAGTGTGGCGGTGTCTTGGCTCGATCTGAGACTTTGACCAGGGCGGCAGAAGCAGTGGTTTCAAATAAGTTGAACTCTGCATGACTGTGAGCTCTATGTTGGCCGATCTGCCGGCTTGAGATCCGAAGGGCGATTGCATTGGGGTCAGGTGGGCGGATATACAACCGACTTGGTAATAATTTCCGATTTTCGGACTATTCTGTTGTCTTCTCATTCTCCTAGAATATTTTGTCACAACCCTTTCCTTTCTCCCACTCTTACGAAATTCAAATTCACTGCCCGCAATATCAACATCTACTAGCTACTTTAATGTCGTTTTAAACGTTTTGGATAGCAACGCAATATATCAGCCTTTTATTCTTGCGTAACCCTCCAATTAAATCAGATTCTGCATCGTCGGCATCGTCGGCATTGACTTACATCACACAATAACTTTGCACACACCATGGTACCACTGCAGGGCGTTGGCAGGACCCCACTTATATACCTAGGTAGCTTCTCAATAAACGTCCACGTTTAGTGTTCACAAGGCGTAGTAATTTGTGGCAGAATAAATTAACTGTAAATGTGCAAGTGATCCGTACAGATCGCTGATGGTCGATGATGAATATCACTGCTGCTGTATTATGTTTATATAGCAGCAAGAAAGATAAAATTGTGTTGCGTTTTGCTGTACCCTGCTCTTGTGAAGTTGTAGATCTTGTCTCGTAGACAGACCAAGATTAAAAGCTGACAATAAATCTTTTTTACGAAAATGTCACATAAATATTGACAAGCTCCATATCTGCTTAGTAATCGTTCAGATATAAAGCTGTCCCCCTCCCGTCTGGATGGATTTCTCTTTTCTTTCCTTTACATCTTCCTCAAGAAGTCATCGATCAGTTGATGTCTACATCAGCAACATCACCACCTTCACCCTTCAGTTCTCCTCTACCACGGTTTGAATTTTCCATTAAATACAGACCAATCTGCAATACCACGAGCTCTCGTCAGAGCATCCTTTCGACCTTGATATTTATATATCAACGTCGCTTTCCACGCAGCAGCACGAAGCAATTTGGATGTACGTTCTCCCGTTTGTCCGTTGAAATCATCGATCCTCACTAACTACGACGCAGTAGTCCTAGGACCAATCTAGAAGCCGGACGGCTGAAGCTTCACCAACAAACAATGCAAGTCCTGGCAAGGCCATCTGACTTGTTTTGCAAGACTTTGCGAGTATTGCTGGTTCCCAACCTAAGTCTGGGAGAAAAACCAACCTTACGCATCGAAGGTCGTTATCTTCCTGGCTCGCGAGCTCTCGACCGTTGAAGGACGAGGGCTTAAAAACAAATGGGTAGCAGCCATCCAGGTAAGTTGAACCATTGACAACTTCGCGCGATATAGTTACTGATTTTCCATGTCAGAGGTCTCGCCATCGACAGCTGTCCAATCTGAGGAATCGAACGATCGAATCTGCCCGGCGTACACCCGTCAAAGATGTTTTCGCAGAGAGAGAACATCAAGCCCGCCGTATCAACGAACTCGCTCAGCATGAAGGAGATGACCCTGTCGAATTCGTGGAAGACGAGGTTCTCAGCCCGGTCGAGACTTCAGTCGAAGTAGTAGAAGCTTTTGCGGAGATGAGAGTATGTCCTTGAACGACCAATCTTTAGCCTTCTTTGACTAATGCCTTGTGGTCAGAATTTCGTCCGCCCGCTGATTCCCATCAACCAAATGGGAGAAATCATCAGCGTGATAAAGTGCCGTCTGCAGAGTGAATATGCAGCACTCACGGATAAACCCTTCTCACCGCCGGAATCTTCGCAGCTCAATGACTACCTCCACCGAGAACGGCAAAAGGCCAGGACAGAGTTCAGCCACAACTTTCGTAAATCCCCTCGAAAGACAGCCGAATTTAGGAAGCAGCGTCCTAGCGACTTTCCAGTCCATGTTCGGATCTTCCCACTTTTGGATGAGCCTGGACTTGATGCACACTGCTTTTCGTTGATGAATATCATCATGCTTTGGCAGCATAACCGAGCTGACGAACTGCCAGACTTGAAATCTTTCGAGTCCATAGCGGAGGCGTTCGCAGAGGAGGTACCGGTCCCTCGTAGCGGGGGTCGGTACCGAAAAAATAAGCTGCTCCAGCTTGCGAAAGTCGCCCGGAATATCTTGGAGGATCCAGAGGAGACTCGAGACGAAATTCAACAGCCGAGGAACCCTCGGCGTGTACGTGGGCAGGACTTGGGACGGCTGGGACTGATCTGAATAATGTGGATTAAGACTTCTAGCTACTTTACGTGTTTTCGATATTTACGGTATCGAAGCTAGAGGAGCCTAGAGCTCGATATTTTCTTACTTTGGTTTGTTTCTCATGTACTTACATTCGTTAATATAAAGCGAAACCCAGAGAGGCTTGACTCTATAAAAAAAAAACCTATATTAGATCAGAGTAGTTAAATACTTCCGTTGCGCGGCCGTTAGGCCACAGCGCCTAATTAATTTTGGATTACTATTACTACTACAACTTGATAACCAAGTTAGATGGAGATAAGTCACCGCTGGAACTGTCGACGTCGTTGCTGCCTGTCAGCTTTGGATGTAATCAATCTTAGGTGGCACGCTCCTCCAAGGCCTAATTCTCGAACAACTGTTGATCTCGATATCTATTTCCTCTCTCATTAACTGCGTGTGTATCTCTCATGATAGAATTCAATCAATAGATTATCTTGTTCCACAGGTTATATAATTATATGAATGCTAAGCTGGTAGCTAAAGGGGTATTTCTTAATTCCTAATATATCTAGACTCTGGTTTTGTCAACCGAAATAGTTCTATCGTCTCTTCCATCGTGTCGCCGGAAAGTTTGAATCGACGCCGCTGCATTTCCGCCTTGCCTAGCGCAGTGGCCCGCAGGTTGGCAAAATCATAGGGTTGGGACTGGATTCAGAGTCAATTCTTTCGTAATATAGAGCTCATTCTTTTCGTGAAGACACAGATAATCAGTACACTAGATAGATGGGACTGACAACTGGCCTTCGCTCCACTTCACACCGCAGTCACACACTATCAGAAACCTTCTCGAAATAAATCATTCAACTTATGTCAGGCTGGTCCGTCTGCCACAGTGCAAAATGGAAGAGGAGAAAGCTTCTCAGATGATCAACGTTGATTACCAGTTCATCAGCCTTCACCTACCAGAGTCCGAAAACAACCTACAATTTTAGCTATCGTCCAGCCGCTCGACAAGATTGACAAAATGATGCCTTATAACTCAGACCAACAAATTTACGAGGAGATTACACGCCCGGATTCTCCTGTGGCTAAAAGGCTGAGGATCAGTCCGCCAAGTCCTCCGCCTCCACCTCCTCCTACGTCTGCCAACAATGTCAACGTCGACGAGGACATTGAGATGCAGATGCTGCCAGAGCCGGCGCCTCAGCCTCCAATTAATCCAGTTCCACGGTTAGTCCCCCCTCCCCCCTTTCCGTGATACTACTCGCTGCTCATACGATATTAAATATATCGCGATGCGTGATGAAAACTTGGTCTTGCTAAGAATTATGGTACATTCAATATCGTACAGGGCCCCGGTTCCCAGAAGTAACTTCAACCTGAAGGTCTACGTCGGCAACCCTGTTAATATTTTCAGAGTCAACCGCGCCATAGTTTGCGAGCGATCCTCCTTCTTCGCCGCCGCATGCTACGGTCGATTCGGGCAGCCACAAACCACGAAAGTTTATATCCGTGAAA
This sequence comes from Orbilia brochopaga, assembly GCA_036872635.1. Lineage (NCBI taxonomy): Eukaryota > Fungi > Ascomycota > Orbiliomycetes > Orbiliales > Orbiliaceae > Orbilia > Orbilia brochopaga. The sequence continues at coordinate 2,651,678 of JAVHNQ010000005.1, read as the reverse complement.
TCGAGCCCCGAATATTCAACATCATCCTTGGATACATATACAACAACCGCTTTAACGAAGCTGACCACAGTATCCCTGATATCGGCAAGGTGCTCGAGGCAACAGATTACCTCGGGATCGTATACTTCCGAGACAGATTCCTCGCACAAGTCTGGGAGCAACTACAGGCGATAATAGACGTCCGAGCAATCTTCATCGAGAACTGGACGGAAAGAGGTCGCATAGCCCGGAGCTTTGTGCGAGTACTCAAGCCGGAATATGTGACCATGCTGTTCACGGCGCTCTATAGAACCTTTTACGACGAGTCGAAGGTGAACATGATTGTGCACGAGTATCTTCTAACAGGTGGCTTGGAAGAGTGGCACACCGATCCAGACTTCGTAGCGATGCTCGATGCGAATGAACGTCTGAGAAGTGTAATTCGCCAGGCATGGGTTGGAAACGGGGGTGAAATGATCTGGAGTGTAAACCCCGCGGTCGATGAGGATACACATATGTCTCATTGACTTCACATCGGACGCAATCTGGTTTAGGAGATAAATTATTTTCCTGGCGGTGCAACTTAGCTTACAGGGTGCTGTAGGCAATATCAGCTGTCGATGGAGAAGAGGAGATGCATCTATGCTACAAAGTTGTGCCTTCTAGGCTGACCGACAAATATCCATGCGGGCGTGGGAAGGATGGCCCGATAAGAGTACGCACGCGATCAATCTTGTTTATTTTCAGATAGCCTGTATGGCTTGGATAGTTTGACTAGGATGCCCCATTCCCTTGTTTTCTTGATTCTTATTTTGTTACTGATTGCTTTAAGGAAAAGAGTCGATTCTAAAAACAAAAAAAAAATGTAGTTAGACAAATCCGGGTTTCGGTGTTTGATATACGAAAGTTTTGTTCCAGTTTGTACGTACTTTTTTTTAATGAATTTAAGCAGCATGCCTTGTCGCGATTGTAGAATGTGAACAAAGGGAAAGAAGAAACCACCATTTCCAGGCGAGATGACCAGAACAAGCACGGTTTTGTAGTTCTCGAATCCATAATTTCCAGCGCACTGCCCTAGCTAAGCTAATAGGAGCCCACCCTCAGTTAACCAGCCCGGTCTGTACTCGACGCCCTGATTTGGGGTTCGTGCATACCTTCAGATATAACGCCCCAGACAGATGCAGAGCGGAGAGATATATGCAAACCCCTAGCTTCTGCGGCACCACAGGACAATGTCATTCCCTAAAGGTCACTGCTTCTGAGAAACGGCCCGCGCAAGATAGTGGCTCAACCTGGAGAGAGAGGGGCTGCTACTTTCCCCTTCCTTTCCTTTTTCCCCTTCCCTCGATTCCTCTTCTTTCCACTTTTCTTTCTCTTCCTCCTTCAACACCTTCTCCTTCCATCTCTTATTGTCGTCCGCAGCATTTTTTGCGATCTCGAAATGGTATTCGTCGTCCGATATACAACCTTGAAGCTTGAGATACTGCTCGCGGGTGCGAGCGTAGTCCCTCGTCATCGCCTTCAACTCCTCCCACTGCTGCGCCTTTTCAGCCTTAACGCGCTTAAGCTCTTCGGTCTGACGGTTGTATTCAACCTGCAGACTGATGGCGTTGTCCCTCATAATCTGTTCCTGGCGGTCTCTTTCGGCATCGTGGCGTTTCTTGGCCCTGCGCAACGCATCGAGCTGTTGGGTTTGGGTAGCACGGGCGCTCATCGAATTTCTGAGCTCGATCTCCAGGCCCTCGCTCATCTTTCGATACAGGGCGTGTTGGGACTGGCATCTTTGCAGAATGATACGCGCTGGAATCGGGTTTTCGTCAAGCATGCAAATGAATTCATCATCTTGCATCCACTCCTCGAACTCCGGCCAGTCGACAATACGCGCCAGAACGTGTGAAAAATGATCAGTCCACATCTGCGGGGTATTGACGGTGCGTGAGAGCCCGCGAATCATGCAGACGACCCAAGTAGATGAGATGATCATCTCGGCAGCGTCAGGGGCTTTCGATCCTCGGTACCGCTCATGATACAGAACCGCCTGGATGAGGTGGTCTCTAACGAATCGCATGAGTTCGGGGATGCCGAGGAAATCAGCTTCCTGGTAAAGTCGTGCAAGGAAGCCAGGATGGTGGCAGTGGGCAACATTTCCAGTGTACAGGTAGCGAACGATGGCCTTGATGGTCTCGAGGTGGCATTCTGGGAGCTTGACTTGGCCAGTACTAGTCTCCAGCATCTCCGAGCGGAAGATGGCGCTAAAGAAGGATGATCTCTCGCTGAGGATGTTACAGTGGGCCTTCAGGGCGACAGCCGTGGGACCAACGATCAATTCAACGTCCGAGAAGCGACCAGATTCGAGAAGTCTAAAATATGCATTAGCCTTTTATTGCACACACAGGCGTATCTCTGGAGATAACGATCCTGGGATCCTTCAGGGGTTGAGGAAGCCTGAGGGAGGGAGTGCTTGACGATCGAGCGGCATACTTTTCGAAACCAAACGTTCCACTCAGACTGCTATTGCAGTAATCGAGCAAATGATTCAATTTGGGATGGTCGATCATGACGACCATTTCGTCGCCGATCCGACTGTAGAAGTCCACGGCATATGGCGAGGCTGGATTGGCCTTTTGCTCTTGCCCTTTGACATGAGCGGTACAACAAGCGCGAAGGATAGAACGCCTGGAACGATGATGATTTGCGGTCGTGGCTGAATTCATCACCGCAGACGTGCCGAATTTTAAGCCCTCGATTTGTGACTCAATCGATGATACGGCCGATGCATGGTTACCAGTTGGTGGCTGTTGTCCAGGAGGAGGACCCGGCGAGGGACCAAAGACGGACTGGTGACTTGCCATCGTAACGATTGAAGCGTATCTTGAAAGTGAAGGAGGGATGATGAAACGCTCAGGAGATTGTGGTTCGTGGTGGAGAGGGGTGCGATGGGGAGAACGTGATCGAAGCTATGTGCAACGGTCGATGGTCGACAGGCGGACCAGCGGTTTACTACGAGCGATGTTGGAATTTTTTCCACACAATACCAATTTGACCTTTGCTTTGCACGACACGAACAACAATGTTACTCAATCTGAAGTCTGCTAGCTTTCTCTTCACCATTTGGTATACCGTCTGGATCGCTGACAGTCCATCAATGCAGCTACATCATTTAGCTTGGGTTCTATCAATCACGACTCACCGGCAAGTTTAAATTTCGGTCTTTGCTCGAGAAAGGTTTACCAGGCTACCCTGGTCTCATCGGTTCCAGGTAACACGAAGCTTACGCTGCCCCATTGTTTCATTACCGGCTATTCGTGCGCACCTAGCCTCATTTAGCTGCATGCATCTTATATGGACCGGGAAGACCAAGGCGAGAGACTCTATAATCCATCACTGTTATCCCTCTGAGCAATGGCTCGTGCTAACGATAAGGAAGTGCATTTTCTTAGAAATAATATCAACCGTTCCGAACGTTCCTCATTACTTCAGCTAGAAACGTTTCTGTTGATTTTCCTAATCTGATCGGTTATACAGCTTGGTCTGAACCGCAAAGTTGGGTGTGATGCACCCGATTGAGCATCACAGTAGCGAGAAGATATATTCCAATATATTCATGAGGTATCCTGATGAATTCCGAACCAGACAAACAGCCGCGGACTGTGGTCTCATCTCTATCTACAATCATAATACATGAACTGGATCAGCTCGGATCCGCTCGGTTCTCCCTACGCCAAATCATGGAACAGCATCATGAAACCCATCCCGACCAGATCGCATATCGACAAGCCCATTGTGATCCGCCTGTACTTCTTCAGGACGTCGATCTGACCGACCCACGCGGCTACCCAGTCCAAAAACTCAATAATCTGCATCCCCTTCAGCTCCGGGTGCTCATCGAATGGGAATGTGAAGGAAACGTCCCTCTGCTCGTCGTCGCGCGCCATCTGCATGAATAGTGCTTCGTATCCATTCTCGTCTTCGCCAACTTGAAAAGACAAACTATCGACCGTAACGACCTCTTTATCCGGGTATGCTGGTTGGTCCAGGAACAGTGGGTCTTCGAGAACGGCACTCTTCATAAGGTTGACCGTGGCGAGTTTCCGGTCGTTTGAATGTCTGCGCATCAAACTCCTTTCTTCCTTCTTTTCCGCTGACTTATCGCTGCTACGTAGGTCGACTACGTATGTTACGGACTCCAGCCTGCCGTCCTGAACCACCAATCGCCAGCCTGCGTCTGCGCCCAGCGTGTGCATCCGTGGACAATAGTTCTTCTCGCTGACATGATACCGTTGTGGCTGTGAATCTTGCAGAACCATCATCTCTCGCCATGGCTGAAATACCTGGAAGCAATATAGATGATACTGTTCCGGTAAATGTTCGAGAATTCCGACCTGTATCTCGACGGGGAGATTGAGGATAGTCAGGCGATTCCGTTCCTTGACTTCTATCCGCACCTGCTTCAATCCGGCAATCTGCTGCTCGAGCTCGGAGATGCGACGCTCGAGGACACGAACTCGCTCATTGACCGCCTCGTGGCGTTCCGCCATCCGCTCTTCCTCTTCGCGCAGGCGATCGCCAAGGTCGATGATGCGCTCTTCGTCTTCGAACAGCTTCTGACGCTGGTCGTTTATCCAACGCTCTTGCTGGAGCATTTTGGCCTCGTGTTCGAACATGCGCTGTTCCTGCGCGAGGATCCGCTGTTCGTGGGCTAGCATGCGCTGCTCTTGCTGCAGCATGCGCTTCTCGTGCTCGTACATCCATTTATCCTGGCCGACGAGCTTGGGTCCTTCGTCCTCCTCTTCTTCTTCCGGCTCCTGCTTTGGCTTCGATTGTCTCCGCCCTTCCTTCTTCGAAGTCGAGCTCGCTATCGAGTTTCTAGCTTCCACTTCTTGCGACTGTCGTTGCGAGCGTTCTTCCTCTTCCTGCTCAAGATCTTCCAGCGATATCAGTTCCTGGACATCGTCATCGTATTCGGACTCCGAACCGCTTCCCTGGCGGTGCGGGCGGTCGCTGGCGCTGTCATTGTCGTATTCCCGCTCGTCGAGCTCGTAGTCGGACACTTCAAGCTCGTAGCCGGGGACAGTTCGCGGCTCCGGCGCCAGCGTGTCCGGCTGTCCGGCGTGAGGCGTCCGGATCTCCTCGTAGACCTGGGCCATTTTCAATCCCACGGTGTATTTATATACCCCCGCCAATGTTGCAATTCTTCAAATGTTCCAGCGTACCACCGAATTATGTGAAATGGGGATTGCGAAAATTCAAACCCGGCTGAATATAGTATCCGGAGTCTCGATATATCTCGGTATATCGAAAACTATATTCAAGTTTGGGATTTCGAATTCAACCCTGGGTAAATCGGTTCATGCCGCTATGAAACAAAACGTTTAAAACAACCTGGAGCAGATGACCTGAATCTGGACCGCATCGGAGTAAGAATAAATATACAAAGGGGCAGGGCCGCTTGTGACAATGGAGGGGCGCTGTCAGCACCGCACCGGCTCGAGGCTCGAGGGGCAGCAAACCAAGTTTATATTGCAGCCGACCCCCCCCTTCCTCCGTCCCTCCCTTATCACACATCCATACCCACCTACCCGCATATCCACAAACATCAACACCACAGCGCCTTGCGTTCTGCAGCCATTCTCGAAATCGAGTATCCTCAAACCGCAGCAAGCTTCCAAATTCTGGTGGAGGACCTGCTTATGGCCCCCCTCTGCGATACCAACAGGTCTGCTTGAGCGCCATCTTTTGCCGTCCGCCACCAGTTTCAGCAGCTGGAAGCGGGTCGCAACAGACGTCGCTAACTGTAATGGCTGTACGCGAGCTGGATTGGTGAAAAGTGCCGCGAGCAGGCGGAGAACGAGGGTCTGAGGACGTTTCTTGGTGCAGCTGACGGGTGGTCGGACGCCATTTGTTTTTTGACTGTTTTGCAGAACAATAAATAAGTTAGTAAGTATGGACGGAGAGAAGTGGAAAGCTAGGCAGGAAACACATACGAACGGACGGAAGTAGATAGGCCGAGCTATCAGCTAGCTAGCTAGCCTGCTGGGTGCGAAACACAGTTTGTGGGAGGTCGTGACTGATCAATTAAGCTTGTGCCCAGGCCTGAGTAATTTTATTCAGTGACAGATGCGTACCTCGGCGGCTAGCCGCCAGCTCGTATTTGAATTAAGCTTCGTCCCGTGCTGCGATAAGGAGCTGCTGCATAGGCCATGCCCTCTGATTTGATTGATATGATACGACGAGAGTGCTTCCAGTTTTCCGACAGCTAATTAAACATACAGCTGGATGATGTCAACGTGCTTATGGCAATTCGAATCCCGTGTTACACCTGCGAGCGCGAAATATCTTCACCCGCCCGGTCGCCCACTGCCAACAAATACATATGTCCAGCCCAGAGCGAAGAGTATCTGAGACCTAAGGAAAGAAAGCTTAAGCAGCGTGTAATTACCTAGGTAATCAAGCTGGCCTGATGCGCTAGCACGGTAGTGCAGCATGGAGTGATTCACGAACGAGTCAAGCTTGCAACGCACGTCGGCTGCGGTTTCCAACAAACTGCCGCCTGCCAGCGCGTGTAATCCCGTCTGCGGTCTAGATCCGGTCTCAGGCACAGAATGGCCGTTGGATCTAGCAGGGCACGGGACGAGGAGGACCCACAGATACCCATCATGCCCATGCGTGGTGACGACGACGGAAGGGGATGTTGCATGCGGGTGGCTCGGTCTGGCCGGCCGGGGTACTCGCGTGTAGGCTCTCCAGCTTTGAGGTCGGTTGGTGTCTTCTATTGGTGGCAATGCTGAAAGCGTAATTTCGTTTTACAGACGTGCATGTAGGTCCCTCGGCTGTCTTGTCCGACTGTACCTGCACCGGTACTTGACAATAGCCAACTAGGATATGAATTGCAATGGAAATTTGTTTTTTCCGATGGTACGGTTTCTCGTCAAAACGGAATATATGTGGATTGCTGGGTAGTACCTAAGTAATCATCTTTAGCTTGGGTATCCAAGTTAACCTGATTATACGGGCACTTGCTTGAAGAACTTCTGGCGCCAACTTTTGATCAGCATTGTCATGCGACCGTTTGGCCATCACCCTTCACGAGAAACACAATTATTTTTTCGAGTTCGTGGCCCTTTTGAAACATTGTCGGTCTTTATCGACTGCAGATGAGATCGCGATCTCGAGTTTCCCTGATACCTCTGACAGTCCCTCATTCCTGTAAAAATATGTTGCAATATCATTAGGATGGCCATGTGTGAGGATTCTTGATATCAGAATGTCTAAAACCGAATATTCAGCTGCGACTTCGAATTGTATTGATTTTTGAATATTTCTCGAGGACTCGCCTAGTCCTTTGCTGCCTCTCAGACGAGGTTTCGGGCTCTGGGTCGGCTCAAACTCATCCCCATCGATCGCATCAAAGGGAGCATAGGCCGCAAGCCTGTCGTTCTAGTTATCACCAATTCGTCTTGCACGCTGCTCTGGGCCACTGCTGATTGGGATGAGTAGATTGTCTCGTAAAGCAGACAGCCAGCCGATGTTCTGTGCTAGCGAAGTTGAGTTCCTCAACAAATTCCAAAGGCGGTTGCACGCCCTCCCGTTCTCATAGACAAAAGGCATAGATAGGACAAGGATATCCCCTGTGCCACCCATTGCGGAACATGTAGCAACAGTCTGACAGGTCTCTTACCCGTATTCACCCACCCGAGGTTGAATCGTCGAGGCTTACTCGTATTTCAGCGGGAGCTGGCCGGAGAAAGTCTGATGCGGCTTCTGGCGTGTAGTCTTCCAAAGCATCAATCCGCAAATCATACTGCTGCCCTGCTCGTACTTCGGTATCTGCGAAAGGCACGAACTGGAATATTCGAATAGCCCTCGGATGAATGATCATGAGTCGAGGTAGGTCTATTTCTCCAGTACGCCAAGCTCCAGGTGGCGCCGTGATCGATGATGTTCAATTACCCTCTTCGATATATCAAACAGACTGCTTATATCCAGAATGTTGAAGTCTGGAATATCAGCGATCTGTGCGAACTTTGGTCGATGGTCGCATTGTGTAGGTGTACTGTCGAGAACACCACGGCTTCAGCCTGCGATGATGGCTGCTGTGAGCCAAGGAAGTTGTATTGGCTAAAGAGCAACTATGTACAAGAATCGGGCGAAAGACTGTTGTAGGTTGGACCCGTCATATATATGTGCGAGGGTGAGGAGGATTTGATATTTGGAGGGTGGATATCGTGATGATGGTTGGAGAAAGTTCCACCGCGCTCACCGCAGGTATTTAAATACCGCAGCGTACTCATAGGGCTGCTCCTGGCTGGCTACAGATCGCGACAGATATGAGACTTTCCCTCTCCTTCTCCCCTATATTCTATTTATCGCTGATTGCTGGCATAGAAAATACGAGGAATAGATCAGAATATCTGGACAAACGCGCATTTTTCTGGCGTCTCTACCGACGTATATACACTCATATTTATTACAATTATGGTGAACTCATGGACCAGATCACCAGTACTGCAGTTTCATCTTCTATAACTCACTCAATTGCATCTAAATTCTCTGAAATTCCCTACGTTCGAGAATGTTCTTCAGCCCGCCGCCGGCACAACTTACCCCAAAGCTACAGCCCTCGTCATTGTCTTTAATATGACATCCCGCCTTGATGTGCCCCTGGCGTATCTCTTCCAGGGCATATACAGTAAATTTCTCCTACACGTTCTCAAGAGATTCAACTTTTCTTCTATAGATCTATACATATGTCCACCATATCTCGAATGCTCAAGTGTAGGAAACATGCTCACTGGCACTGCAGTGTGCTACACCAACCGCTTCAAGATATCTTCAACAACCTCCTTGGTCGTCGCCTTCCCTCCCAAGTCCGGACTAACAACCGCCCCCTCCACCAACCCCGCATCCACAGCCTCATATATCCTCCCCGCAGCCTCCTGGTGCCCCATAAACTCCAACATAACCGCCGCACTCCTCACCGCCGCCACAGGATTCGCAACCCCCGTCCCCGCTATATCCGGCGCACTACCATGACACGGCTCACCAATCGCAAACCCATCGCCCACATTCGCAGAGGGCACAAGCCCCAACGACCCCACCAGCGCCGCCGCCCCATCGGACAATATATCGCCGTATAAATTCGGTGCGACGATGACATCTAGCGTTTGCGGATCCCGAAAGAGTCTATAGACCATCGAATCGACAATCTGTTCGTCCAGCGTCACATTCGCGTACTTATTCGCCGTCTGTCGATCAGAGTCGTACACAGCGCGTACAGACTCCCGGAATAGACCATCAGTCTGTGACAGCACATTACTTTTATGCGTGATGGTGACGTTCGCGCGACCCGCGCGCTGTGCTCTAGTCGCCGCGATATCGAACGCCATACGGCCGATGTTTGTCGATGCGAACGCCGATATCCGCTTTATCGCCTCGGCGACGGGGCCGGTGGGGGTATCGTAGGTTTTTTCTTCCTTGACGTAGAGGTCCTCTGTGTTTTCGCGGACGATTACCAAGTCTATTGGCTTGGGAGCGCCGGCGACAGACTTGACGGGGCGGACGTTGGCGTAGAGCGATAGGCGCTTGCGGAGGGCGACGATTGGCGAGCTGTACCCTGGTACTTTCGTCGAGGGAGAACTAAGTGTGCATATATATTAGCAACATTCTGTGGATGCATGTGTGTATGTAGTAGGTGGGTACCGACCTTATGGCGCCAAATAGCGCGCCGTCGCATTCATTCTGTAGACGCTCGACGGTGGCTTCAGGCAGTGCGGTACCCGTTTTCTGAAAGGTCGCCCATCCAGCCTCCAGATCCACGAAGGAGAAATTGAGGTTGAAGTGCGGTGCGACGGCTTCGAGAACCTGTCGAGCGGCCGGTATGACTTCCAGGCCGATGCCGTCGCCGGGTATCAGGCCTGTATAGTGGCATTAGCAGCTGTTAGGAAGGTGGGTAGGTATATTTCCATGTATTATAGCTGTATGGGGGACATTACCGATTCTGAGTGATCGTTTCGCCGCGGCAGCCATTGTGTATATTTGCGCCGGGGTAGTAACGAACGTGGGATGTCGAGGTGTCAAAAGTTCTCAATGGATGTAAATTATCACCACATTGAGACAGTTGGAGGTTGTCCCGATGTCGGCCCGAGAAGCTTGAACATGAACGAAGCGCCACATCAGGCTGTGGCGGTGCGTGTGGTATTTTTCCCTGACAACTCAGGAACGACCGTCAAACTCACTCGAAGAACCGACGATGGAAACGCAAAAGTGATGAAAATGTCTCTATTATCATTATGATTATATAATTGTCTCGTGGGGCCAGGCTGGCATATTTCGCCCACGGAGACTACTATATACATTGTGGCCCTGCTGTACATGAGGCCGTAAATGACCAAACATGCGCCAGCGCATTCAAATCCCTCTCACCAGTGTGTGTGTGTGTGTGAATTGCATAAAATACAATCCCACCTCACGGCGTCTTACCTCGGCCTGGCTGCCAGCCGGCAGCATCGACCAGTAATGGGGCGGAAGGCACAATCCAGCACAATCCGACGACCACGTACATAAGATACGTAGCCCAGTGCTGACACACCCGATGGTACACGCTACGCGAGCCATACCACGGGTCGGCGACTAATCGCCGTCCCTGTGCCTCGTATTCCCGCCGAACGACATCTCGATTGAACATGAGTCCAGCCGAGAACACGAGGCAGGCGATCGCGAGCCAGAACGCGACGAAGAAGGTGGCTATGGTGGCACACGCGAGGATCTGGTAGCGTACTTGGCCATGATCACCGGCGCCTTTGGCATCGTCCCAGGCTATTGCGATGCTGAAGCAGGCGGCGGTCGCGAGGCCGAGGGCGGCGACGAAGAACCATAGGCGGACTTCGCGGTCACGGTTGCGGCGCAGGTCGATGGCGTCCGGATGGTCGCGAATGGGGATTGCGATAACCGGTAGTGGGACCGGTGCCGGGGCGGGGGCCACCGGGGGGTCTTGGGCGTCGGCGTTGGCGTCTGTATATTGTGGATGCATCAGTCAGAAACAGCTACATACTTATATATGCATCGATGCCGAGATGTTGAGAAGTGGGAGGTAGAGGTAGGTGGACTTACTGTCAGCCGCCGACGCCATAGGTAATACGTCGAGTTCGACGTCGAGTTCGACGTCGGGATGACCGGGCTCATCCAGCCATGCACCATATGGCGGCGGCGGAGGACCCAGATCCACTGGCATGAGCTGTGGCTGTGGCGGAGGATCCAGATTCTCTGGCTCTGGCTCTAGCTCTGCCTCTGGCGGAGAATCCGAATCCTCTGGCTCTGGCTCTGCCTGGGATAAGGCAGGCGAGGAGGCGTCGTCCTCAGACGAACGCCGGGAGGAGAGAGCGGAGCTCGCGACGGACGACAACGATGTCTCGGAGCCCCTGGGTGTAGACGTCGCCGTCGACATGTTTGCAACAGTTAGGTAAACTCGTCTGTTGTACTCCGAAAGAGGTTTTAGATGTTGAAAATATATCCAGATAGTGGATATGTACCAAAATTAAAAGGTAAAAATTTAGGCCGGCTGATAGTGAAGTGAAGTGAAGTGAAGTGAAGAGGGAAGGGAGAAGGGAAGAGGAGTGGGCCTGGTGGGGGGCCTGGTGGGGGGCCAGCTCATATAGGCGGCAGAGGCCAGTTGAGTCAACCTTCTCAGGCATCTATGACAGATTTACAGCAATGTCTCTGGCTGCGGACTATCTGTCTACGCATCAGGCGCAATGATGCTCGTATTTGTAGGCGGTTGACAGCAGATATTGTGGACAAATATACAGATTTATATGAAATACGGCCGATCAATCTTCTCGAAGCCTCTTGCTGGAATCGACAGTTTTCCATTGGGTCTAACCCTACGAGGAGGCAGTTATGAAGTAATTATGTAGTCGTAAGTTGGGCTGATTACCTGGTAAATTACCGCTGGTCTCGCAGCTATCACTCTGGTATCACAAAGGTGCGAGGCGGAATTACGCTGTGCAATGATAAGTGGAAGCTTCAATTTTGAAGATATTTTGTAAGAGGTATGTCATATGATATTACCCAATGGGCGTCGAACCTTGGTGAAGACCGGAGAAAGCTATGAAAGATAGCAGCGTTGGAAGTCAAACAGCAGCTTTTGGTACACTATGTAATGATGGATACAGCTTTTTTTGTATATCTCTAGTAATGTTAGCCCGAAGCCGAGTCGTTATCTGAACTAAAACCGCCTGCTATATATATATATATATCGATAGTAACATGTAGTACCTGGGCGGATTAGAGGCCGACTTGTGCAGGTCTCCTTCATGAAATCAGACTGTATGTTGACATATGTTATGGCCTGCACGTACGTAGTCCACAATCCGAGACTGATCCGATATTGGGTTGATTTTGTCGTAGACTCCGTACTTGGTATCAGGTAATCGGTTGCTATAGCTATAGTGCGCCCCATAAAGCCCGGCCGACTAGTCCACATTCAGCTAAGTAAGATGTGGCTGGTGCATTCTAACTGCAGAACGCGCCGCGCTGCACTTTACGCGTTGTTGTTGCTCCTTTCGGCAGCCAATTTTAAGCATTCTCATCCCTCTTTCTGCATACAGAACTATCACCAACTTCATCACATCCAATCGTACCTTCAATACAGACAGATCTAAAAGACTGCTCTTAATACCTAATACATTCTATACACAATCGAAACTATATCTCCGCCATGGTCATCAAACGCAAGCGCTCAGATGAAGACGCCATGTCTATCTGCTCCACATCGCCGCCTTCCCGCGACTCCTCCGTCTCCCCGTCCCGCGATTCGGCAATGATGGTCGACGCGGAGGCCATCACGCAGCATCACGTCCCGATGGGCGTGCACTCGCGTACCCTCAAGCGCTGGCGTAATGCTCGTCCGGACGAGCAAACCGTCCATGGTACGCCATCCATTCGAATACATGCCACCTATTATACGCCAAACGAAGGAAGGAAGTTAACAAACATGGTTGAATGCAGAATACACAATCTCGAAACTGTTCTCGGCGCAGAGAAATCCCCCGCAACAGACAGAAACACCCGCTGTCACCATCACACACGCCAGTCCCCAATCGCAACCACAGCAGCGAAACCTCCTATCCTTCTTCGCCCGCAGCCAGCAGCAGCCATCATTCGTATTCTCTCAACATACATCTGTAGCCCAAACGGCTCCGAGCAGGATAGCGTGCGCGCACTGTGAAGGTGCATTGGAGACATCATTCGACGACGAGGAGGGCGAACGGTACGCCTGCCGAGGGTGCTCGAGGAAGGTCTGTGGGGGCTGTTCGACGGGCGGCGAGGAGTGGGGGATGGAGAGACGGTGTTTGGATTGTGTATTGCGCTGATGAATATATAATGTTCCCATTGGCGTCGTGGAGGTGCCGGAATAAAGGATGCTTTGCGACAGATGTTGACGAGATGGATGTATTGGATATTTGGCGTTCGGGCGGGGCGAATACTTGTATTATACTCACTGTATGTAGCAGAGTCGCATATCAACTCTGATATACTCTGATTTTGGCATCATGGTCACTCCATCCGTATCTGAATATACGTCGCGGGGGTGTCTGCGGTGCCCCCGGAGGCTCCCCGGTAGTTATCCCCAAACCCCGGAGGAGTGCACGGGCCGCCCGGTGCCACTCGCCCAATCGGGAACCCCTGCCAGAAAATTCCAACTTTTCTGTCGCACTTCCTCAAAACCTCAACTTCAGCATCACCACACGACCACAACCTCCCCGCGATCTCAAATTCCGCCGCGATGGACATCCACCGCTGTCGCTTCGTCGACTACATCCCCTCGCAAATCCACGCCCTCGCATTCTCCCACCCATCACCTCCCAATCCGCAATCCCACCCTCTCCCACCGTCCCTCCGGCTCGCCATCGGCCGCTCCAACGGCTCCATCGAGATCTGGAACCCGACAACATGGTTCCACGAATCCACACTCCACGGCGGACAGAACCGCAGCATCGAAGGGCTCGCATGGATCCGCCAATCCCATTATAGCGTCAAACACACTGAGCTGCTACGGCTCTTCAGCATTGGCAACTCGACCGTCGTCACAGAATGGGATCTCGTCACCGGCCGTCCACTGGCGCATTTCGACTGCGGCAAAGGCGTCATCTGGAGCATTGCTGCACAGCCCAGAAAAAACCAATCCACGACTTCTTCACAAGACGCTGACTCCACTGACACTGACGTCGACGACACAAACGACGGCAAGCACCTCACCGTCGGCTGCGAAGACGGCTCCCTCGTCATCCTCAACGTCGGCGACGCCCCCGGCAGCCTCTCCCTCGCCAAAATCATCCCACAGTCGAAACCCTGCCGCGTCCTCTCACTCTCCTACCAGACCCCCACCACCGTCATCGCAGGTACCTCCGACTCGCGCCTCCGCGCCTTCGACACCGTCACCGGCCGCATCCTGGCCACCATGTCCGTCGCGCCAAAGATCACCAGCAAACGCCGCAACTCAAAGAAGCGCGACACATACGTCTGGACCGTCAAGTGTCTACCATCCTCCCGCGACGATGGCGGGTGGATCGTAGCCGGCGACTCGCTCGGTGAAATCAGCATATACGACGGCAAACGGTACACCCTGCGGCAGAAGCTCAAGGCGCACGAAGCCGACGTCCTGACGATCGAAACGAACGCCGCGGGCACCCAGCTGTTCAGCTCAGGCGTGGACCGCGTCACCGTCAAGCATGAGCTCGTAGGCATGGGTCGCCGGGCAGTGTGGACGGAGGTCGCGAAGAAGCGGTTCCACAGACACGATGTCCGCGCCATGGCGGGGTTCGAGAGCGGGCTGTTCAGCGTGCTGGTTAGCGGCGGGGTGGATATGACGCCCATTGTCGTCCCGCTGAGGCGGTTCGCGGAGGAGTATCAGTATACGCTTTCCGCGCTGCCGCAGTATCAGGTCTGCAGTACGACCGTCGGTCGTGCTGGTGGCGATGACGCTTCGGCGCGATTGCTTGTTGCGCGGTTCGATCGCGAGGTGAAGATTTGGAAAGTGGCTACCATTGACGAAGTGGAGGCGGCGGACGACGTCGAGTTATACGGCGCCGTAGACGAGGACCAAGGCCGGAAACTCGTTGGTCAGATCATGGTCAACGTATGTCCCCCCTCATTGTTATCTTTCTACGTACTAGTTCTAACGATATTTTAGACCGACGAGAATATTGCGTCAGCAGCGATATCTCCAGCCGGAAACCTCCTCGCAATCTCAACAATGGCAACCATAAAACTCTTCCACCTCCGCCCACGCAAATCCAGCGCCCTCCTCCGCATCTCCAAACTCGATCTACCACCCTCAATCGCCGACATCAGCGCCCGCAAGCTCCTCTTCTCGCCAACTGGCGACTACCTCGCCGCCATCGCGCCCAATTCCGAGCCGTACATCGTCAGAATCACCAGCAGCACAACCGCCGACGACGACAAGCCCACCTTCACCTTCAGCCCCCCACAGCACCTCGACCGCAAGGACCGCGAGCCAGCCTTCACCAACACTGCTAAACTCCAGCGAAAAGACGGTGTAATAGCCCTCGGCCGCGGTTACGAACGGCAGATATCCCAACTGTCCTTCTCGCCATCGGGCACCCACCTCTTCGCCGCAGACGTCGGCGGCTGGATGGAAGCATGGACGCTCGAAGCGGGTACCTACAAGCTCATCAAACCGGCACTCCCACGCCTGCCATCCTCCCCTGCCGCCATCTGCTTCCGACCCCCTTCTACGACCGGTGCAGACAGCACCGAAGTCTTCGTAATGACAGCAGACCACAGCTTGCATGAATTCAACATCCTCAACGGGCAAGTAACGGCTTGGTCTGCGCGAAACAGCACACGGCTACCCCGCGCCTTCACGAAGCTAAAGGACCGCTGCTTTGGGATGCTGGCTGTCAAGGAACCCGGCAAGGGACGCAGGATATGGTGCTACGGACACGCGTGGGTGTATATGTTCAATGTAGACCGCGACCTACCCCCGCTGAAACCAAAACCCACGCGAGAGGCATCCTCGTCCGCCGCTACAGGCGTCAAGCGGAAGCGAACGGTGGTGATGACAAGTGGTGCGGGTGCAGAGGCTGTCGGTGCGAGACGGGACATGGTACGCGGAACGGAAGTCACCGTCGTCGGTAAACGCGTGGAGGGCGCGGAGGATGAGATGGACCTCGAGGAAGATGTCGACAGCGAGGACGAGTTTCTCGTGGATAAAGTGCGGAACGACCGTGCCGTCAGCGGCGCCGTAGAGCTAGTCGACAGCGACAGCGACTCGGATTCCGACAGTAGTGCCAAGTCCGACGCCGACGAAGACAGCGACAACAGCGACGCTGAATCAGAGATATCCGCATCCGAGCACCCGGACATCGAAGGTGGTGTCAAAATCCCCACCGATAACGACACCATGGACATCGATCGTGCAGTTGTACCTGCGGATGAGAAGGCCGGGGGAATACCGTACTGGCATACCTTTCAGTACCGTAATATACTCGCCTTTCAGCCGATTGGCGACCCGAGTGTCGATGTGGAGGTCGTGGTTGTCGAGCGGCCGGTTGGTGACGTCAAGTTGCCACCGGCGTGGGTGCCGCGACGGGGCGGGAACCGGGTGCAGAAATTCGTGTAGCGGGTGTACCATATTACTATATATATAAAAGTAGATTTGGCGTGTACGATATATATTCAGGGTTAGCAGCATTCATCATTCAGCATACATCTACCAGCATAGATTAGAGATGCAGTCTATTCCCATTCCCAAACTACCCACACCTAATATACATGCATTGAAAACCCCTCGATCCAAACTAGTCGTAATAACGGATATCACCATCCAACCCCGCCACAGCAACTTTACTCCCCTCCTGCGGATGCCACGCCGCACACGTCACCGCCTGCTCACTCGCCCTAATCTTATGATACATCTTACACGTCTTCCAATCCCAAAAACACACCCACCCATCACTATCCCCACTCATCAAAAACTGCCCATCAGGACTGACGTCCACATCGATCGCATACCCCGCATTATTATGCCCGCGAAAACTCTTCTTCCGATTCTGTCGGAACCGCTCGGTGGTGGCATACACCACCACCTGATTATCCGCGCTCTGCAGCGCCACATACTTGCCGTTGGGGTGCAGCGCCGCCCTCACCATACTATACATGTACGGTTCTGCGATGAACTTGATGGGCACGGGGATACCGTATTCCCACGCGCGGAGACTCTTGTCGTCCGACGTCGAGATGAAGCGGCGGTTGTCGTCGACGAATGTGAGGGTGTTGACGGGGCCGAGGTGGTGGTCGTACTCTTGCACGACGGCGGCGGTACGTGTGTCGAATTGGACGATTTTCTTGTCGGACATGCCTGCGATGAATTCGTGGTGTTTCGCGGGGTCCGGATTGAAGCGGATGACGTGGGGGATTTTGCCGGTGGAGAAGCGGTTGATGCATTGCCCGGTTTCGGTGTCCCAGAGCTTCATTTGGCGGTCGTAGGAGGCGGTGAGGAAGCGGTCGCCGGTGTTCGTGAAGGTTATGTCGTTGACGGACTTGGTGTGGCCGTCGAACGTGCGGAGGAGCTCGCGGTCGTGGTACACGTCCCATAGCTACAGAAGGGTTAGATGGGTTTGTAAGATGTAAATCAGAGGGAGGGAGGAGGGGCGTACCTTGACTTTGGCGTCGGCGGACGAGCTGAGGATTAGGTGGCCGCTGTGAGGGAAGAAGCGCACGGCGGTAACAGGCTTCGTGTGGCCGCGCCATGTATGCACGAGCTTCTTGGGGATGTAGTTCGCCGTGCTGCCGACCTCCTTGCCCAAGTTGATGTCCAGGTCTTGCGGAACGTGCATGTACGTCCGGCCCAGGTAGTCCCGTTCCTGGCTGCCGTGGAACGTCGTCTGCTCGACCCCCGTCGTGTTGACGTTGAGGTATTCTGCGCCAGCCTTGTCGATGATGGGGTTGGATACCGGCGCGGCCGCCTCCGCTTCATACTCGTCGTCCTCCGCGTCGGCGGCTTCGCCGTCTGATGAGTCCGAGTCGTTCTTGTACGATGCCCAGGGCCCTAGATACTGTCCTGGGCCGTCGACGACGCTCGAGTCGCCCTTCTTCTGCCGCCGGCGCTTAATCTCCCGTGACTCTTCCTTGCTCGGGCGGTACTCGGTCGTGTTTCTGCCGCCGAAAGCCGCGGCGCTGGCCTGGTCACCGACCATGTTGGCCGGGTTGCTCGGATCGGCAGCATATCCGAGGCTCGTGTAGGTGCGATGGTGCGTCGTGAAGGTCGCGTCGGAGATGATAGTTTCCTCCGCGTAGCCGGTAGGCACGTTCTTGCGCTTCAGGCTGCCGTCGTTCGATTTGAACGGGTTGGCGGGGCCCGCGGCGGGCTTGTAGAGGTCGGCGTAGGTGGCGTTGTACGACATGCTCTTGTCGGTGGGTTTGACGATGGCTAGCTGCGAGGTCATCGGGTCCTGTGGGGGGTTAGCGTCGGCCCGTGGACTGGGGATTGGGAGAGACGGACATACGTCGAGGCTGACGTCTGGCGCAGCTGTCACGGCGAATGCTGGTGGTATCGACGGGCCGACAGCGGGCGACTCATCGTCGCTGGAGCCGTAGTCGACGAGGGCCGCCATTATAAAGCGGTGAGGCGAGCGCGTAGACGGGGTCGGTGTTCGTGATAGATTATGGATCCGTCGCGTCGTAGGTCGAGGCAGTGGCAGGGAGGCCGTTGGATGATGCCGTGGATGGTTGAGATGTCGATGTTCTGCAAGTTCGTCGGCGAGCACCTCCAAGTCGACAAGGATGTCCGTGCTCACGTGGCGACAACGCACGTTCGTTGAAAATACCACACGTCAAGCGAAATTCCGGAGCAGCGTCTTGTGTCGCGTCCTCTCTTCAATTTACGGGAATAACGGTCGTATCGACATGAACTACGCATATAGAGCTAATCGTGTCCCCCTCAAGGAGTATCCACCTATCACACTCTAATGAGAACGAGTTTCATTGATAAATAATATCTTGGTGCTCTGTACTCAAGTGACACAGCCCACTAATCGAGTCAGCACATATAATTTATTTATTTATAAAGGTTACAATACATGGTATCAATTAGTCTATACATCGAATCATTTCGAGACATCGTTCTACATATGCTGAAAATTCATAACTTATCGAAGCTTTCAAGTCGAAGGTACCAATACCTCCCGAATTAACGCTTAAGCTTCAAATGCTGCAGCCCGGACACCTTGACGTGGCGCAGGGCGCTGGGGGGCCGGTCTCTGAGGAGCAGGTCGCTGAGGAGCAGGTCGCTGAGGCGCCGGTCTTTGTGGAGCTGGCCTCTGCGGAGCGGGTCTCTGCGGAGCGGGTCTCTGCGGAGCGGGTCTCTGAGGTGCAGGCCTCTGCGGCGCCGGCCTCTGAGGTGCTGGCCGCTGGGGTGCTGGTCGCTGAGGTGCTGGCCTCTGTGGCTGAGGAGCCGGTCTCTGGGGAGCTGGCCTCTGCGGTTGTGCGCCCCTCTGAGGACCAGGTCGTTGCGGTTGAGGAGCTGGCCTTTGAGGAGCCGGTCTCTGCGGTTGAGGGGCGGGCCTCTGCGGGTTGGGGGCCGGCCTTTGCGGTTGTGCACCTCTCTGAGGAGCAGGTCTCTGTGGCTGAGGCGCCGGTCGTTGAGGCTGAGGGGCTGGCCTCTGCGGGTTGGGGGCCGGCCTCTGAGGATTAGGAGCAGGTCTTTGTGGGTTAGGAGCAGGTCTCTGAGGGTTGGGAGCTGGTCTCTGAGGCTGGGGAGCTGGCTTCTGAGGTTGAGGAGCAGGTTGGGCACCCCTCTGAGGAGCGGGTCTCTGTGGTTGAGGAGCAGGTCTCTGTGATTGGGCAGGCGGTTGAGGACGCGCTTGCTGGGGAGGCGGTTGAGGGCGCGCCTGCTGAGGGGGCTGCTGGGGACGAGCCGCCGGCTGAGATGGTCTAGGCCTCTGAGCAGGTGGAGCTGGTTGCTGAGGACGAGCCGCCGGTTGAGAAGGTCTGGGTCTCTGAGCAGGTGGCGCCGGCTGTTGGGGACGTGCTGACTGGCCTGGTCTTTGAGGAGCTACAGGCTGAACAGGCCGCTGGGAAGGTGCCGGCTGCGCGCCTCTCTGCGGTTGCGGGTTAACCGGCTGAGCAGGTCTCGACGGCTGAGGTCTGGCACTTGGTTGCGGGCGAGGTTGCGCTCCTCCTCTTTGCGGCGGCTGGGCGCTCGCAATTGGACGAGCTGGCTGGGCTCCCCTCGAAGGCTGAGGGCGGACAGGCTGCGCTCCATTCGACGGTTGAGGCCTGAGACTCTGCCCTGGGCGAGCAGGCTGCGCTCCCCGTTGTGGTTGAGGTTGAACCGGCTGTGCACCCCTCGATGGCTGCGGTCTAGCGCTTCCAACAGGACGAGATGGTTGCGCGCCCCTTTGTGGCGGCTGTGCACTAGGAGCCGGACGAACTGGCGCAGCATCCGGGACTGGACGAGCAGGCTGAGCACTCGGAGCCGGGCGAACAGGTTGACTCCTCTGCGGTGGGTTTCCAGCACTCGGAGCTGGACGAACAGGCTGACTCCTTTGTGGCACCGGAGGGACGCTAGGAGCTGGTACACGAGCCGGCTGGCTGGTCCGCTGCGGCCGGTTCCCGACGTTTCCAGTCGGTTGTCCTCGATTGATACCGCCGTTACCATTACCGGCGCCATCGGGAGCAAGACTAGGTAGTGCACGGTTCACGCTGCTCTGGCCTGGTGCAACGGCAGATTGAGTCCGGCCCGGACGTCTGTTGCCAGGTCCTCGAGGCTGGCCACTCTGACGGGGCGGGCGAGCAGTCCGCGTCCGTTGAGCGCCCCCTCCGTTCCTCGGCTGACCGGTACGTGAAGGTCGACGCTGGCCATTACCGCCGTTACCCTGACGGCCATTGCTAGGGCGCGCTGGACGTTGAGGAGCAGCAGGAGGGTTAGGGTTACCGGTGGGCTCAACTGGGGGCGTCGTCGGAACGGAAGTGGGGACTGGCGGGTTCGTCTGAACAGGAGGGTCCGCGACGGGTGGAGGGTCCGCGGCGGGAATGCTGGAGCTCACTCCCGGGACATCAGGAACTGCGGGAGCGGAACTCGCCCCGGGGACATCGGGAAGTGCAGGAGCAGAGCTTACACCTGCTCCTGGGTCGGCGGGTGCGCTTGTAGGAGCTCCCAGGTCAGTGCTAGAGATCTGAGGGGGGATGCCGGTACCGTTAATTGGAATGTCGGGGGGCGCGACGCCGTTGATGTCGGTTGGGACTGGAACTGGAGCAGCAATTTGAGATGTCTGGATGATGTTGTTATTGTCGTTATTGTTGTTGTTGTTATCCTGCTGCGGCTCGCGGCGGCGCAGCGAAGGAGGAGCGTTTTCCACGGGGACATCGAACTGGATGCCGACGTTGGGAACGACGTATCTGGCGGGATTGAAGTCTCGCGCTTGGTTTCCGTTCCGTTGGCGTTGGCCTTGTCCTTGACGCTGACGTTGTCTTTGGCCTTGTCTTTGACGCTGTCCTTGACGCTGTCTCTGGCCTCTCTGGCCTTGACGTTGCCGTTGGCCCTGTCTTTGCCTCTGTCTTTGTCTTTGGGCGCCATTGCGGTTCTGTCCTTGTCGCTGTCGCTGCCGTTGCCTCTGAGCTCCATTTTGCCGTTGACCTTGTCTCTGTCTCTGGTTGCGGTTTTGCCCTTGGCCTTGCTGTCCCGCTGCAGCGTTCTGCTGTTCCGGCGCGCCGTCGGCTGCATCTCCTCTTGTCTCCAGCACAGGCGCGGTCGACGGTATGGGAGCTGCTAGACTAGCAAAGCTAGCTGGGTGGCTAGCGTCATCTTCTCCATGATGATCTTGACCGGATACTGAACATCCAAATCGATATTAGCATTCAACCTCCAACCCAATATCTTTGACTACCACAGTATTATAATTTTATGATTTAATAGAATGGATACTAACCTTGCTTGTCTTGCTCAAGCTCTGAGATGCCAGGTGCAGCCTGCTGAACCGAACCGTCAAGTGCCCGGACCGATGCTGCAGAAAACAGCAGGGTCGCGAGAAGTGCCGAAACCTTCATCTTCCAAATATATCAATATATATACGATTCTAAAAAATAAATAGCGATCTTAAAAAGTCGATTATACGCCGTCAAGGCTGTATTCAAATCGTCGTATCAAAGAAAGTAAAATAAAAATCGTTACAATAGAAAAGAATATAAACCAGGCGTTACCAGAACAGCCTGGGACCTGCCAGAGGCCACGAAAAGAATGGAAGAATAGGAAATAAACGAAAGAAACTCTATGACACCCTCTCGTCGCTCATCTACTCATGCTACCGAACAATGAAGATAGAACAGAAACCTCCAAGACGGACATCAAGTCGTTATATATCACACCTATAGGAATCTCACGAACACACACTCTTATCTCGATCGAGCTCAATGGTCGAATTGTCAAATGGCATGCATATGACTACAGCTAGCTGTGTAACGCGTTTCAGCCCTAGTAAATCCTACCGAGCGCATCACAGCGAACCAACGTTCTCCAAGACTTCGCTTCGCAGTCGCGTCTACACGTCCACACTTTCCTATTCGACGAACGGCTTGTTCCACACGAGCAGATAGAACCCGGTGCTTGGGTCCCCAATTGCGAATTGCGAATTCTCCGTCACCATCGAATGAAGTGCTTGTGTGTTGCGGGGCGTGTGGAACAATCGGATCCCAGTCGCCAAGCCGTCGCATTTCCGGATTGGGACAAATGCGCTGTCGGCGAATGTCTAGTCTGCAGACAGGCGCGTTTCACAAGGACTTTGGGCATCTCTGACGTCCATTTTCAAACAAGCCTCCGGTTCCGCGTATCGTTCGACCCCGAAACCTCGAACAACGACCGTCTGCATGATTATGCAAGCGACAAGTCAACTGTGCATAGCAGCAGCGCTGCTACAATCGGTGGGTTTGACGGTCAACGAACTTCGAAACTGCGCAACCCGACTTCTAGAATCGCCCCATCGATCGATCCAAAGGTTACACTAGCGCAAGTACGATTTCCAGATGCAGAATACGCCGAAATCTTGAATCCGTCGGTTATCTGTCTCACCTATATTTTCCTCAAGCGTAGGAAGATCATCTATGACGTTTAACGGTTCCCCGTCTTGGACACCGCTCGGCGCCCCCGCCCTTCTAGAATGCACGTCTGGGCATCCGCATCTTCAGGAACTCTCGTCGACGTTTCACCTCCGTCGCGGGATGAATAACCGGCAAGCGGAGATTTCTGTGCGACCATTTGACTACAAATACAAATATAAATATAAATCGACCGATATCCCTGTCAAGGTACAGGCAGTTTCCCATATTCCTACCGCTGCCTGGCGATAGAGCTCTCGGATTCACTAATGGCGTGATAATTGCGATAGCTGCGAAATCGGAGCACACAATGTATTCATAGATTTGCTAACGTTCAACTACGTTCTCAATTCGAGGGTTTTACTGTTACAATGAAATAAATAGGTGACTAAACTAAACCAAACCAAACTATTACGTCCTAGATATGGATATAGGTAAAGAAATAATAATCTGAGGAGTTTGTTCACGATCATCCTATACCTAGAATCCTCCCGTCGTCGTCTGTGATTCGATTAATCGTGAAATGCGAATCGTTTTAGTACCTATAAGTAGATCAATACGGCCTCACATTGCTATCTAGCGAGGAACTCGTCAATAAACTAAATGTATCAAATAAATTGATATTGATAGAGTACTCGATGTCACGCGACTGAACTGAAGTGGCCTTCTGCAGTGGTAACTAGCGGGGCTTAGCTGTCATACATCGCTGGCAGTTGTTGCAATTTTTGCGTTGCGGAATCCCAACAACTTCACAAATCGTGCAAACTGAGCTTGGGGGTCTAGCTTCGAGACCTTCGAGACTAGCAAAATGCCCATACACTGCGTACACACCCCGCCTCCCAATATCAACAGCTACATTCTTTCCGCCATCCGCAATAGTAGTACTAAAAGTCGACAATAGCTTCTACACGACGACGACAGCATGTAAATACGAATAAACCCAGAAAACTCCAATAATCAAGATATATCTTCTACTTCCTACGGTTTAAAGGCCTTTGGAGCCAAACCCTCTAGACTTGTGTAGATACCACCCGACCGACCAATATATAGCGACCATTCGTAAGAATGATATCATATGTATGATAATATATAATAATAATACCTATAGTAACAAACTCAATCGATCGTTACTCGCGTCGCCGTCCGTAAACTCTAACGAACCGAACATAAAGCACCACAAACACACAGACTGCCCTTTTTCCTCCTCTCTCCTCCTCTCTCCTCCTCCCTTCTCTCTTCATCCATCCATCCTTCCTTCCTCGTCCCTCGCTCCCTTTCTCCCTCGAGACCCGTATACTGTCCGCTGACAATGGTACGCACCAAACTCAAAAATACCGTACGTATACAGAAGCGAAGAAGGAGACATGATAAAGCCAACAGATAGCACCAACATAAAATCTGAAAGAAACAAGGGAAATATAGTATAAGAAGGGGATTGATGATGGCGTGGCATAGTCTGGCACACCGTACTCCTGACGTAAATAGTTCCAAACGATCGATCGAACGTAAAGTAAGAAACTGTGAAAAAATAAATGAAACCATAGTCCAAATCGAACCCGAAGAAATCTCGCCCGCCGCCAAAGATGAATATGAAAGTCCAAATCCCAACCAAAGAATACCCGCCGCCAAGAAGTCCTGAAATAAAAAAATACCAAATTTTACCCTTACCTGCGTCCATGCAATCCAGTCCAATATCCAATTCCAAATCCAGATCCCTAGATATCTACAGAAAAGACATCCTCATTATACCGTCCTTCCAATGCACATTACCATTACCTCCCCGTCCACCATGCCACCACACCCGCGAACGCACCGCGAACGGCACGCCAGCCGGTATGATACTAGCATATTGCGCCACGCCCCCTCACAGCGGCCAACGCAGCGCCGAATATCCGCAAATCAAACTTCTTCCCCGGCGGATGATCGATGATCTTGATATGCGGCGCCAAGTCCGGATACAGCTCCGCGAACCGCGACCCGACGCTCCAATTATCGATCTTGCGGATATGCGCCTCGAAGACCGGGTTGATCACAAACTCGCCGGGCGATTGCTCCATGACCGTGTCCGCGGGGTCGTACGGCCAGTTCACGGAGAGGGTGCTGGTGTACTCGATGCTGAACTCCGTGTTGCTGTACAACTCCGGATGCTTGGCCATCACATCGCGGGTCATAGGCCTGCATACATTATCTCCGTTAGCTGCACATTCCATGCCAATACATTCATACACTGGGCTGAAAGAACACAGGGGAGATGAGAAAGACTTACCAAGGCATGTGATCGAACCAGATGGGCCGCGCGGTGAATAGCTGCGACGGACGAGGCTTGACGTACTCCGGCATATTATCGTAGC
Organism: Orbilia brochopaga; assembly: GCA_036872635.1. NCBI lineage: Eukaryota > Fungi > Ascomycota > Orbiliomycetes > Orbiliales > Orbiliaceae > Orbilia > Orbilia brochopaga. The sequence goes on along the minus strand of JAVHNQ010000005.1, from coordinate 2,626,236 downwards.
TCTCCTGCGTTGGATTTATCGCCCACTGCGCCAACATCACACCATCCACAGATCAGCACAACGACCCACGACAAAGGAAGGAGAACGGAGCTCAACAGAAAAGAAACCCACCCGCATCCAGATATACAGCACATAGACTATCGCCAACCGCTCAGGCAGCAGCACCAAATCCCCAAACGTATCCACAATCGCCGCCATCACCTGCGTCAATCCGTTCCTCGGCGGCCGCGATCCAGGGCTCACGATGAACGTCACATCCGGCTGCGGCGGGCCCGCGAGCACCGACAGCGGCGTCCCGTTCACCCGATGCAGCCGCGCCTGCTCCTCCAGGAACTCAAGGTAGACGCGGTCCAAGATACACGTCGGCGGTAGATGCCGCGGCATCACCTCCCAGTGGCCATTGGCACGCACGCAATACGTACCCGGATACTGCACGCTGGGGATGCTGTAGACAGTGGACGAAGGAGAAGAGGTAAGCAGGGACTGAGCGCCGGAAACCCGTCGTAGAAGATCCGATGAGACTGCACACGGCAAAACCACCACGTTACGTTAGCCATACGCACGGATACAAGATATAACACGATCTACTACATGCGGCGAAGATGGAGGGGCAGCTGGTATAGGTACGACACATACTAGGACGGCAAAACAACATACCATCACTCGACGAACTGCTGTTCAGGTCCACCAGCGACCTCTTCCGCGACGTATATTCGTACGGCTGGTCCTGTATCTGCCGGTACCCGTTCGGCCGGAACCCGGCATGGCAGACGAAATCCAAACTCATAGCGCCGGACGACTCCTTCCCCGTCGTCGATAACGACATGCTATCGGCGCCATCGACCGCGCCCTCCATGTACCCCGCTGACTCCGCGCGGACGATCACAGGTGGCTTACCACTCGTCACACCCAGCGGCGGGCCGCGAATCACCAGCGGGGCGGACGTCAGCCCGGCGGGTGTCGAAGTGGCAGAAGCAGCAGGTGACGGCTGCAGTCCATTCCGCTTGATGGCGTCGAGTGCATCCAGCGCGCGGTCGAGCTCCTTCTTCAGCTCGCCGGCCTTGAACTCCCACTCGCCCTTCTCGTGCTCGAGCTCCTTCACGCGAGCTTCCAGCGCGGCAATCTGGTTCTTAGTCCGCGTGCGGATCGCGCGCTGCGCATCCCGGTCGTGCGCGCGCTTGCGCGCCAGCTGCTCAGCGGTCAAGCTGGAGATGGTCCGCGAGCGAGTCTTCTTCTTCGGCTGCCCTCCTTGACTCTGCGGGGTGCCGGGCGTCTGTCCGCCGTCGGTGCCCGCTGACGCCGCCGCCCCGCTCGGGGGCGACTGGTCCCCCGGGCTGCCGGTGTCATCGATGTCCTGGATGTCGGAGCTATGCGGAGAGTACGCTAGCGTTCCCGCTCCCGTCGCCGGGCCGGTGCCGGTGCCGGCTGCAAGGGCGGCGTCTTCGGACTCGCTGCGCTTGAAGTGGATGTATGCCGACGGCTCACTCATTCGGAAGGAGGGGCGGAAAAAAGTAAAGGTAGGGCAGACGGAGGAGACGTTTATAAAAAGTAAAGACAGGGACCGACAGACAGGCACGAGTCAGTCAGTCGAGTCGAAGTCAAGTCGAATCGAGGAGCCCCGTCGAGGTCCCGCTAATGAGCTGCAGCAGCCACTTAGAAAAAGCGCTGCCTGGAATGTCGCCAAGGCCAAGAGCCGATGCAGGCTCGCGTCCTGTGGTCCCGTCTAGTGAAAGTTCCAAGCTCCGCGCCGACGGATGGTGGTTCGGTGCAGCAGTTCGCGGGTAGCGGGGTGGGTCAAGTCCGTCCGGTACGGCGGAAATAAGCCAGAAACCCACTGCACGAGGGCCTCCTAATCGGGAAAATTAAAACGACGAAGCCCTCAAAGCGAGCGAGCGGGGGCCTATCAAACTGCGCAAACCGTCCCCGTCCCGTCGGAACCGAGATGGGGAATTTTAGAATCCAGTTCAGATATCGATATTGCCGACTTTCCGATACCCTTCCCCTCCGCTTCTTTTTTTTTTCAGAAATGCCCCGCACAACTGCAGTGCAGCAGATGTAACGGTACCGCGGCGGCGGTACTCGCGTTCGTAGCTCAAGCGAGCGAGCAGGCAGATGAACCGACAGACAGGCAGAAAGGCAGAAAGGCAAGCAGGCAAGCAGGCGGCAAATTCAAGTCGGCTGTGGACACTGCCGGCAGCAAGCAACAGGCTCCTGCATAAACCCCAAGCAAGGGACACGAGAAACACGAGCAGGGAATGCTATTCTATCTCTGCGGGTCCGCGTCCGTATGTACGTCTGTCTATCCGGCTGTCTCTGATGAGCTCTTATCCCCGCCGGCCGGGTGCACGAACGAATCACGCACCGGAACCGCAGAAAATGCCTGCGTCTGTACGAACGGACCAGGGATGTATGTATGTACGCCGGCTGTCCCGTCTGTACGGCCAGGCGGCTAATGTAGGGATGGGTGTGTGTGAGTGTGTAGGTCAGGATGTATGCCAATATACCAAGTAAAGATCTAGAGCGCCAGAGCCGGTGCCGCCTGCCTCTCGTACGGGCGGACGACGGGGCCCAGCGCCAGACGAACAAGCTTCGGAACAGAGGAGATCCGGGGCGATGGGAACGAAGGGGAAGCAAGTGCCCAGTCGATTGATTTGATTCCAATAAGATTAGCTAGTAACGTTGGGAGCGAGCCGTCGGGGCATGACCAAAGGTGCCAGATGATCGGGTCAGGTCGGTGGATCTGAAAAGCAAAATTTTTTTCGTCTCTCTCCCCCTTCTCGCTCACTACTTACTTCCTTACTGCATTCCCACTCGCTCACACCAGGGAGAGGGAAAAAGAACGGCCAGACTGGCAAGGGCTGAGCTGACTGGCTGGCTGGGGGGGAACTGGGACGAGAGCGGACAAGGACGACCGCTTCCCTCGGAGGACAGCAGCTGAAAAGGAGGTGGATGGGACTCCCAGCTTTGGACAAATGAGACTGCGCGAACGGGGCTTTTTCGGCGAGGGTAAGCGAGGGCCTGACTCGCGCGCCGGGCGCTGAGGAATGATGCGCGAGCGCCGGAATGGTGGATCCGGCGATGCCGTCGGATTAGGGCAAGGCTGCGGCCGATGATGTCTGTCTGCAGATTATGCTAAGGAGCTTGCGTGTAGATGCATGGGAAGGTTAGGTTCTCATGCGGGATGTCAGGCCACTCGATCAGGCTTCCGTGTCGGAGGTGCAGAGGGCATGCATGACAAGGTGCTTGGATGCCGTTTGCCGAGTATTTGGAAATTGTGAGTATCTGTGCGCGACTGATTCCTCTTTGGGGTGTAGACTATTCGATGAAATAGATATCTCAGAGTTCATGATGGGTGTCGACTTCGAATCAGTATATATAAGTCGATGGGATGGGAGGCAGTCGGAACTCAATCTGCATCTTGAGACAAATGCACGGATGACATGACGAATAAAGTAAATTCTGCAGAGTCTAGATTGCCAACCTTCGGTGCAAGCAAGCTCTAACGTTATATATAAATCTAACAAACAATGCGAATATCAAAGACTAACAACATCCGGTCGAACTGGATGTAGATGTTGGAGAACGTCGGCGGCAAAGTCGGACGTTGGCGATATCGAAATATCTTCATTGACAATTAATATAAAGTCAACCATGTTGCACTGCGCCTCACAATTCACCCGCCAAATTAATCAGCACGTGTATATCTATATCACCAGCTAGAGTCGAGATCGTATCAAGATCTTATATATAGGTGTATAGATCAAATCGATCGATCGACGACCCACAGCCAACAGTCCCGGGTACCTGACTCCGAATGCAGCTGGTGCACCGCATGTAACAGGCCAGGCCCAGCTCCATGGCCACGGTTACCGGCTGTTTCACAAAAGAAATTTCCTGGGTCCAACAGCTGTACAGATGCATCCGTCCATCCATCCATCCATCCATCCAACTATCATTTTCTAGAAAAAAGGAACTCCTACAGAATATCACATCTCTGCAAGATACTACGATAGGCTATATTAGCCTATTGTTCCTTTATCAGAGGATATAGCAGCGTGCTTGATATACTCCCGTACTCGTATGCATATGCCATGCACATGTACCTGTATATGCACCTATTTGCTTCTGATACACAGATGCTCCACTCCATGAAATAATGTAATATATGTGTATGCCTAAATTCCAGCGCCGGCTCGTATAATACACTCTGCTGTACACCCCTCATACCTACCTCCGTATGGATGAATAAATGCCTTTGCTACTCATGAGATGTATGTAAATCACCTCTGGCTGTCGTCTCCGTCGCTCTCAGATGGCGGCGTGGCAGCTTTATCCCGCCCCAGCGGCTCCTCGATGATAAACACGCTCGACGCAACAGCCATAGCCCCAAACACCGCCGTCATCAAAAACGGCTACCAAAACCGTTAGCATATCGATATCTCCACGCGTGTAAATGAATAAAGACGGCGAGGGGGACTCACATATCTAACAGCGTGTTCATAGGCGCGCACGACGACAGCGCGCACCTCAGGCTTCAACTCCCCCAAATACTCCAAACTTCCCGTCACCTTCCTCACAATCTCCTCAACCTCCCCACGCCCCACCATCCCCTCCAACTCCCGCCTCAACCGGCCCCTCAACGCCCCCTGCAACAGCGTACTTGCAACTGAAACACCAACCACGCTGCCCAGGCTTCTAAACAGATAACTCACCGCCGTCGCAACCGCCTGGTCGCGCGCCCCGCTTCGCGCAATCATACCGATAAGCGTGCTCGTCACACCTATCCCGCTGCCGAATCCTAGTATGGCAAGGCCCACCGCGACAGCCGCATAGCTATGCGTGTTCACCACACCCGTGAACAGCAGCACGGGGATGGCGCCCACGACGACCAACGCGTACGCTGTCACCGTCAGAACATAGTACTTCCCCGTCCGCTGCATGATGATCCCGCCGCTGAGGCTACCCGTTACTGACCCCGCGATGGCAGGCACCATGCGCAGCCCGCTCTGCGAGGCCGTCAGACCGGCGACAGCCTGGAAGTACAGTGGTATGTAGAACATGGTCCCGAAGAACCCGGCGAATGCGAAGAGATTGCACAAGAAGCAAGCTAGCAGCCCGCGGTCGAGGACTATCCGCGGGGGTGCGAACGGGTCGCTGGCAACGCGCGCCTCGACGAAGGCGAAGGCGCAGAAGAGGGCGACGGACACCGGCGCGGTGACGAGGACGACGGTGGACCGCCAGGAGACGTTGCCGCCATAGTCTAGTGCTATCAGAATCGTGAGGACGGCGGAGACGAGCGTCAGCGCGCCGAGGAAGTCCACCCGGCGGAATTTCGCCCAGGTACTCGCTGTGGCGCCGTCGGGATGGGTATGCGGGACGTTGAGGAAGATGCCGACGAGAAGCGCCGCGAGCAGCGTCGCGGGGACCTGGAACAGAAACGCCCTGCCATTCATTCTCAATTAGCAGATTAGATAGAATACTGTAAGGAGTATATGGAGTCCTCACCATCTCCAGCCGACGCTATCGGCGAGTAGTCCCCCCAACGGCGCCCCCATAGACGCACCCAGCGCATACACAATATTCACAATCCCCTGCCACGTCCCCCGCTTCTGCAACGGTATCAAATCCGTCATCAATATCGCCACAAGCGTCGTCATCCCACCCCCTCCCACACCGGCAACAGCCCTTCCAACAATCAACTCATCCATACTCCTCGCAACCCCGCACCACCCACTACCCGCCGCGAACACAATGTACGCGAACAATAAACAGCCCTTCCGCCCGAATATGTCGCTAAGCTTCCCGTACAGCGGCTGGAACGACGTCGTGGTAACAAGATACGCGGCAGCGATCCACGATGTCTTTGACAGCTCGTGCAGGTCGCTGCCGATGCTGCCGTATGCCGATGCGACGATTAGGTTGTCCATGGCGGCGAGAAAGACACCGATCATGAGGGATGGGAGGACGGCTGCGAGTGAGATGGCGGGCGCGTCCGGGAGGAAGCTTTCCTCGTCGGTGGGTGGGAGTAGCGGCTTGGCTGTGTCATCGTCGAGGAAGCCGTTGGCGGTGGAGGAGGCGTGTGGATGGTGGAGGTCTGTTGGGGAGCTGGAGGATGAGGAAGAGAGGAGCGGCGTCGTCTCCGAGGCCGAGTGCGGCGCGGCTGTGGCCATTGGCTTTAGGTTGACGCTCGGCGGTGGCGCATGCACCGTCGGCCTATCGAAAGTATCGCGCGTGGGCTGGCTGTAGCGTGTATGATATGAAGTACTTGTAATGATCGTATCTCGAACGAAGAATTGAAGGGAGAATGGTACTTGTAGAAGTAGTGACGGGTAAGTCTAGTTGAAGCGCTGGCGAAATTACGTGGGTGAGGCGTGTCAGCACGCTATCGTCGCGCTATTACGTGAGCCAATTGATACGATATCCCCTCACGACAATTGCAACTTCACCCCTCATCCAGCAGGTATATCGGTAGACAAGAATTATGCATTTCTGCAGCTACTAAGAGGGCGGACGGCTTCTTATCTGACATCTCCCGCTTTCATTCCTGATGCGCCAACTGCCGTGCGACTTGCGTCCGCACGCAGTCGTGTGTACTAACGACCCGCTAAGATCCGAAGATCGCGTGAGAATGCTTAGCACGTTGGCAGGCCAGCCGTGGCTGAGCTGCCCAATCGTCGGAGTCGGCTTCGCAGTCGTTTTACATTGACGCGACAGGAGTTACTGGACATCCGGAGTAAAATATACCTGTACAGCTGTGTGCCGTGCTGACAATAATCGAGGCTTCATAGCTGGTGCAGCCTCATCTACATGTAGGAAAATCCAAGACAGATATATAGACTTTTCAGCGGATTATGAGATATGTAATTAGCACATGTCGCGTCCGACGTTGATAAAAAATATATATCCAATTGAATTCAATCGATATAAGAATCATCCTCAAAGACCACATAGAAATAGTAAAGACGAGAAGAGATTGGTATCGCAAATTCGCGTAACGATTAGAATAACGTATACCTCACAACCGACTACCAAAACCTCAGCTAACACGATTGATAAAGAACGACAAAGATAACCATCATCCCCATATTAACCAATCCTACTCCATTACGATTACCACTACCACCAACCGTGCCCGCACAGCAATGCATCAGTACTACCCCTCACCCACTAATGATGCACCTCCTCCAACCGTTTCCTGGCAAGCTTGACATCTTCATCCTCGTCTTCTTCATCTTCCAACTCGCCGACGTCTTCGGAGTCCTCCGCCTCCTCATCCTCGACGCCGTGCACCTCGTGTTCGCCCGCGGAGACCCACGAGCCGCGGTCTTCGAGGCTTACGCCCTCGGTTTGCTGGCGGCGTTTGGTGCGTTGGTTGCGGGTGCGGACGCTTAGGGAGGACTTTACGGCGGCGTTGCCGGGGACCCAGTTGCTCAAGGCATCTTCGCAATCTTGGATGATACTATTATTCAGACCTAACGTTAGTATACTGTGTTCCTTACTGCCTTGATATCGAGTAGAGTAGTGTAATTCGGGACATGCAGAGGTATGGAAGAATGAGATGTAAGGATAGGACACGTACTGCTTGCTGGTCTCATAGCCGTCGTAGGCAGGCCGAGTCTCACCCGGCGTAACAGGTTCATCGTCCACCAAATCTAACAAATGCTTGCCAAACCCCGCGATCAACGCCATCTTCTCATTATGCTCGCGCATAGCATCAAACATGTACGCAAACGCAGCCTTGAGTTTCTCCCGCGTGATATTCGACAGCTGCGCTTCCGCGACGAGGCTCTCGGCTTCTGCGCGGACAAGTTCCTGCTCCAGCACGACGATCTTGGGCGAGTTTGGCTCCTTGTATTTAAGGTGGGCTATTTGGTCGGTGATTTTCTGCTTGCGGTCGCGGGAGGGCTGTACGGAGGCTTCGATGTTGCGGATGGATTTGATGGTGACGCGGTATTGGTCGTAGCGGTCTATGAATTGGTCTTCGAGTTCGCCGATTTCGTAGATGAGCACGCCGAGCTTGTCGGTGACGTCTGAGACGTCGTCGTCGGCTTCCTCGCCCCAGATGGAGAGTTGGCGCTGTGAGACGTGAGGTTAGTGGGGAGTTTGAGCGGTAGGGTGGGGGTGGGATACGTACGGCGACTTCGCGGCGTTCACGGCTGACGAGTTCCATTGAGCGCATGAGGTTCTTCTCCATCTTGACGAGCTGGGAAAGCTTCTTCGCGAGGTCCGGGCCGCTACATGGTGCCCACTGTCAGCATTTGTATTCATACGTGTGAGATTAGAGGTGATCACTTACAAGGCACCGGCGGCGGATCGTCTGAATGTGTGGCCTACATCCAATCATTGCGCCTGTTAGTGAGTCTACCCTTTCGTATGTTCGTCCACCAAAGTAAGGATCCGATGAATACCAAAGTTGCTCTTGCCGAAGAACCGGCCGGACTTGGTCGACGACGGTGGAGGCGGCGGGTTCTGCAACTGGGACTGCGTCGGCGCCCGCGCGGAGCGCATGGAGTATGTGCGATGCATCGTTGCGGTCTGTCGCTGTGAGTGTGGCGATTCAAGCTGTCGGAGCTATCTGCGACGCGAGCGCGAGTAATCGGATACGTCTATCGAGAGGACGTCACGTTTGTAGGGACAGTTGATATGAAAGAGCGCGACTCGTGCGAATGATGCGATCTGCGTGGATGGTTACTTATTTATGGAAGGCAGAGGCGTATGTGTGTAGAAGTGGTGGGAGTGGGAAGGAATGGAAGTAAGAATGTTGAGGGGAGACGGATTCGGGCGGCGTGTTATATCTCGACCAGGCTTCTCACTCACTCAGCTCGCTTCCGCTGCGTCCGGGGGCTGAATGCGTCCGTGAGTCCAGCAGGTAAACTTCTAACTTCTAACTTCCAGCGATTGCAATACGAGTACGGCAAGCTTAAGCTTATTCAGCTATCACGGAACTCTAACGTTAACCAGGAAAACGACGAAAACTTGCTGGCAGCTTCCAAATGAGTGTTTCCCCTCGCGCCGAGAACACGACGACGACGATGACGATGGTGACGATGACGTTGGTCGGCCAATGGAAGCACACGCACACCACGCTAGCTGCCTGCCCGCCACGCTTTGCCTGCCTAAGTACTAACAAGGTACTGGCTCTCTGTACTGGCTTTCTATATGTCCTCTGCTAATTGTGAACACTGCCGCTCTCCAGTTTCCCTGAACAGAGAATGCTGTCCATCTGAAACGGACGTACGGCGGGGTTGGCTGCCAGCGCCAGCCGCCGCGCCGTGCTGCAAACCAGGTTCCGCGACCGTGACGTCATATCCAACGCTCAACACTTTGCGCGTCGCCTCGTGATACCACAAATACGGTCTCGATCTACGGCTGGAACCCCGATACAACAGCTTTGGGAGATCGGTATTCTACACGTTTCGGTCAGTCTTGTGTCTGTGCGTCTTAGCTCGGACCCTGCGTCACGGTGAACTTCCCTAGTACGCAGATCTCTACCTTGCAAGCCGGCGCCGGTCACCACTCAGAGGCATAACATTACAGGTATGGCATGGGGTCTGAGATAAAAACGGGAGGCCTGGGCATCGAATTTACATGTAGATGCTAGTTGAACACTGCCATTTTCGACTAGGCTGGGTGGTCTACGTCGGTACATTACCGGCGGATAAGCACTGCAAACAAATACTCAAGTAGCTCTATATCCCCGATCAGAGCACTATTTGAGGGTCTGATATGCTAAGCCACTAACCATTTGCTTAGTCTACTGACCACTAACCACTTCTCCCATCTTACCAACATCCCGAAACATTGAGATACTCATCACCAAAATCCCCCCTTTTTCAATCAACTAGCTCAAGAGTCGATTTCACGTACGATAAAACATCGACAGCGTTAGCGGAATCCCAAACCGTTCCTGGGCCTTCTTGATGAACTCCCTACATTTGGTCTCCTGACCAGCCTTCCGCAGCCCACAAGGTCCCTTACTGACCACAAACACCGCCGCTGCATATGGGTCAGTCGCAAGCAGCTTCTTTGGCCCCGTCTTCTCCGTTTCCCGCTTCTTTAAGTACCCCCGATACCGATCAGCTATTCTCTGTACTTTGTCGCGAAGGTTCTGCTCTAAATTCTTGTTTGAGGTTATGTTCTTGGGATACCAGAGACCGAGTCCTAGCAGATGATACACAATCGCCTTGAGCTCTGCGTGGCAGCCAGAACACCATGCATCCCATCCCTTGTCCAGCGTAATGTAGAACAGCCACTCCACATCTTGAGATTTACGAATCCTTTCTGCAAAAGAACAACCCAGCTCGATCGCAAGCTCAACCACTAGAGACGTCAATTCTCTATCGCTAAGCTCGAGGCTTTGTGAATCGTTGATCTTGGGTTGCTCTTGGATCGTATCCTCCCAGCCGCTTCTAAAAGGGATACACCTTTCAAGAACTGATTCCGGATCGTCGGATAGCAGGGTCTCGTGACCGTGCACGATAACGCAGAACGTCTTGTTGGAATTGGCCCAGTATTCTCTGCACTTGGTGAATATCGCGTGATCTTCGCCTGGCAGCAGATAGCAGCTTGTTTCCTTCGTGAAAGTGGATTTGGACAAGTCGTCGCCCGTCCCCGCGGGCGTGAATGCGTCAAACCTGATCGCCTGCAATGCTTGCGCACCGGACAACAACAATGCAAATTCATTGAGGCCATGGTAATAATGTCCTGCTGCTGAAATTAGCGATTGAGCATCTGCTAGCCGGCTTCGATAAACGCTTTGGTAAAGCTCGGAGCTCCTCTCTGAGTCCGCGTCGAGACCCAAGCCACCCAAATGGACGCAAAGCGTATCCATCTCTTCCGATGCCGTACCAACCTCACCAGAGCCCTCCTTCCAATGTCCGTATCGACAAATCGTCTCGTCCTCGGGGCAGCAGCCATCTTCGCACCTCACATACCGCTTTAAATCATCATATGGCGCAGATAATCGGACGAGATTACAGGAGACAGGGCGGCAGCGCAATAATCCGTACTTTCCCGTGCCATATGGATCCGTCCAGACCTTAAATCTCCCCCCAAACACGGCTTGGGATAGCACTGGTGCGGACAGCTGCGCTGCCAATTCGTAGTTGTGACTGTGTTCTTCGGAGCAATGTTTGCATTTATAGGTGAACGTGGTAGCATGGAAATCGAGATCGACGATATGCATATCGTTCTCCGGATTTCCGCAGAGGTATATGGCGTACCAGACCTTGAACAACCATGTCATCAGATTGGCCACACGCTCTATCAGCCTCATGAGGTCCGGAACATGAGTTGTCCACTCGAAGGGAAGGCTGTGGCCGTGCTCTAAGTTTTGTCTCAGATCGGAGACCATCTTGTCAAGTTCATCTTTGGCTTGATTGAGTATAGCGCTGAGCGGCGAGCGGCGGTCCTGTGTCCCGGATTCAGCATATAGTCTCGGGGACGCTGTTCAATATATTTTTCATGACGAACCTTGATGAAGTCAAGAATCGCCAGAACAGGTGTGAGACAGGCGGGTAGGTTGATCGAAGCAGATTTGGTATTCATTTTGATTCTCGAAAAGATCGCTGCGATATGAAGCCTGTTAGGTCGATTGTTGGAAGCTATATTTTAAGCTTCAAATACTTTAATTGATCGATCAAATTCTTTGGCAATTTCCGCGATCTATAGATGGTTCGGTATTGGGCCGGTCTTGTAACTTTCGATTAATATTCGATTCTCGAATCGATGGCGCCGCAGACCTTCAGTACAAGTTAGCGTTCGGGTTCAGCTGGCCGGATAATACATGTGCGTACTCACGAGGAAATATATTGCTAGTAATGTAGATAGCGGTGTTTTCTTCGTGCAGAGTGTATGTTGGCCAGATTTGAACAGAAGGAGGCCCGCGCGGGGTTGTCAAACTTGTGATTTTAATCGTGCCTGAATTTCAACGCAACTGGTACCACGGTAGGATCCAGGCCTATCAAAGGTACTGTACATCATTTATATAACCACATCAGGATCCTAGGATCCTACCGCTCATTTACGACGCGACGAAGCTTCCAAGTTCTCAACCAATCCCATGAATTTACGTCAGTATTCAAAGACTCAGTTGGCCGTTTTCACATGGTCAATATATATATTATGTAGCATGTAATTTCTGCAGTGCCGTTACCGCCTTACCATCTCGAGCTCTCGCAATACATGATCAGTAGCCTTACCTAGGTGCGTACCTCAGGTACTGCATGTACCATATATCTATTCCATTGTATATATCCCGGTCCAGGGCCCGGGCGGGTACCGTTACACAACCCTCCATATATCACTCCACCGAGCAGACCAGTGATGCTGGCTATGGGGAGTTAGCTAGAAATCTCCAACTGACGTGCTGCTAGATACTTGTTCTGCGTTCACCGCATGTATCCTTCTATTTGCCTCTGCGAATACGCTCTATAGTATCTAAACCTCGAATCCTTTCTATTTCCAATGTAATGGGTACTGTTCAGATCTCAACTAGTATACAATGCAATGCGCATGTGGATTCTTCTGAGTCTATGCTAAATTGTCTTCTAATTTATTGCATATGTGTAATATATGCATGAAACGCCGGCTTACCTTCGCTCACTGGATCCTGAGATATCCATTCAAAGTGCAAGGTCTGCCAGATTATGCTCCGCAAATTAACGCCTTGGACGGATATACTGACATATTACTGGACATATGATCAGATATCAAATGGGAATCGAAAGCCTCCAACGAGCCAATATTAATCCGATGCATCCATCCTTCGTATTCAGCTTAGTCGCTGCTATAGTTTCTGTAGATTATGTGGAAGACTTCTAACTGCAGTAGACAATCTGCGACTTGTGGTTGGCGCGCTGGCCGGAACAGCAGACGGGGGTAGATCTATAGATTCCTTCCCGCGAGCACACTGCAGTCAGCGGCATCATAAAGTAGAATGATAATACCTCTCGTCATCATAAAGTAAGGCAGGATGAGGTATTGCCTATATACACTAGCCGAGCCAAATCTGGAGCAAGGGGACGACCTGTGGTTATATGAAATCTAGCTAGGTGATTCCATATATTTTGCTTATATTGAACTATACCTATCAATATATATTGTCTAAAATTTTCCAGCAGAAAAAAGAAAGAAAAAGCACATTTATGTAGGGGCTCGTTGTTGTAGACTAGAAAGCCTTGATCTCTCAAGCCCCTGCCTTACGTTACGTACCGTTAGCAGAACACTAGGGTAAATTGTTTTGGGACCACAGCCTGATTCGCATTGGTGAAAGTCTTGGATTGAACTGGATTGTACTACCGTCCAAAAAACGCAATTCGGATGGATTTCGGATTGTACCATGCTTGGCAATATTCAGCAATATCGAGAAATACCCAGAAAAGTAGTCAATTTTTCCAGACCACCACTAGACAAAATTTGGTGGAAAAGTTTGGGTTGGATGGATTGGGGAAATTCTGCTTGACCATGCATAAGATAAACATGACATCCGTTAACGTTTGAAAGTCTTAATACCATAGTGGTAAATTGATTGTGGCAAGATGTGATCTCAAGCCAAACCGTTGATGTAATTGAAGTTCAGGCATACTCGAAATTTCTCAGCCTTTTGAAGGCCAGGTCGAACACAGACGCTGAAAGTGCGATTGGTTTGTTCTATCTATCCTTCATCTGTCTGTCTCTGAGCCTTGGCGTACTAAAGACCCCACCAAACCCCGCTTCCTCGTAGGTCTAGAAAATTGGGACGTATAACAATATGATTTCAAATGGGATTGCATTTTTCAATCTAGAATATCGGACCCCGTTTTGTTTTAAAGACCAGTTTTGAAGCAGCAAAACCTAGCCACGATCGATAATTGGATATGAAAAAGAAATTCAAAATCACAGATTACAAATATGGGTGGATATGTGCCCTCCCTCTCGAATTCGCAGCAGCTGTCGCGATCCTTGATAAACGACACCCAGAACATCCGCGTCCAGAATCTGACCCTAATGCGTATCAGTTCGGCGAAATTGGGCACACAAATGTGATTATAACGGCCCTCCCTGCGGGCGTATATGGGACCGTCTCCGCCGCGATTGTTGTAACAAATCTCCGCCGAAGCTTCCCGTCAATAACGCATTGCTTGATGGTAGGGATCGGAGGCGGCGCTCCACTTCCACATAATGATATCAGACTGGGCGATGTAGTTGTGAGTCACCCTGTACCAGGCTACGGAGGTGTTTTGCAATATGATTTTGGGAAGACAATACAGGAAGGAAAATTTGTCCAGACCGGAGTTCTGAACAAGCCGCCTAGCGTCTTTCTTCAAGCAATTACAAAGCTTAGGGCAGAGGGTCTTCTTGACGGTCACGCTACTTTCGAGAGTATTCTCGCAAAAACGTTTGAAGAAAAGAAGGTTTCGGAAGAATTCAACCGCCCACCTATGGAAAGCGATCGTCTTTTTCAATCATATTATGATCACCCTCCAGAAAACGAGTCGTGTGACGAATGTGACCACAGTATGGTCATTCAGCGTGCCCCTAGAGCTCGAGCGCGTATACATTACGGCCTAATCGCATCTGGGAACCAAGTGATGAAACATGGTAAAACTAGGGACAAGCTCAGCCGAGAGACCGGTGTCCTATGTTTTGAGATGGAAGCTGCCGGTTTAATGGACGAATTACCCTGTCTAGTAATTCGAGGTATTTGCGACTACTCGGACAGCCACAAGAACAAGATCTGGCAGTCATATGCTGCGCTAGTCGCGGCCGCTTACGCAAAAGACTTACTGCTTCGACTACCCCCTCCTAACACCAAGGCTATCAATCAAGGATTCGAACCAGACGTCGACGACGAAACGAAAGCCGACAGGTACGAATGTCTGCGTAACCTTGGAGTCACAAATCCTCAAGATGACAAGGCCAGAATCCGGCGATCGAAAGACGAATTGATCGAAGAATCCCTCTCTTGGATATTTTCCGACCGAAATTTCCGGTCCTGGCTTTCTGATTCGTCTGAGAGGCCAGTTTTATGGATTTCCGGTGATCCTGGAAAGGGGAAAACCATGATATCGATTGGTATCATCGACTATCTGCAAGAAAAACACGCCATCTCCGATGAGAATGGAATGCTGCCGGCTATCTGTTATTTCTTTTGCCAGGCGACGGATGATCGACTAAACAATACTGTGGGCATACTTAAAGGCCTCCTGTATCAGCTGATAGACGGGAAATTTGGCAAATATCTCTTCAAATATGTGAAAGAAGAGTTTGAAAAAGGAGGTCCGAATTGCTTTTCGGGAAAAAGTTCTATCTATGCTCTTGAGCGAGTGTTGGCGGCAATTTTCAGCGATCCTACGCTGCCAGACGTCTACTTGATAATAGATGCGCTTGACGAATGTGAATACGGGCTCGAGGACCTCTTTGATATAATTCAACAGACTGCATCCGGCGAAGAACCCAAGATCAGATGGCTGTTTACCAGTCGTAATCGCCCAGATATCGAAGAACGGCTTGAAGGCGAGGATTCTCTACACCGGATCACTCTCGAAAATAACGACTCGAATATATTAAACGGCGTTCGTACATACATCGAAAGAAAGGTCACATATTTGACGGAACGAAAGAGATATAGCAAATCGCTGCAGGAGGAGCTCATCGAAAATCTACAAAGGCAAGCTGGCAACACTTTTCTGTGGGTGCATCTGGCCTGCAAAGAGTTAGCAAAGGTGAAGGGCTACCAGGCGCTTTCAAGGCTGAAGCAGATACCAGCAGGATTGAATGAGTTCTATTGCAGCATGCTCGCTCACATTGAGAAATTCAGTGAAGGGGAGGATTTCATCCTCTGTTCCGAAATACTACTAGCAGTCATTGCAGCGAGAAGGCCACTTTGTGTATCCGAGCTACCGATTATTGCTGGAATGCCTGCGGAGATGGATGAACAGGACTTAGAGCGACAAATTAGAGAGTGCGGTTCATTTCTCGTCGTTCAAGACGATTATATTTTCCTCGTCCACCAATCTGCCAGAGATTTCCTCGAGAGTCAAATTGGCTTAAAGCTAGACGCCGTCAAAAACCTAAGTGAACAACATCGAACAATTGTTCACCGTTGCCTCAGCCAACTGTACAAAGAGCTCAAGCGGGATATTTGTGGATTGGAAGATGACTTCTTTCGAATGTTGGATCTAACGAACGGACACCTGAACATGATTCAGCATCTCAGTTATGCTTGTCTTTACTGGGTCAGCCATCTTGAGTCAATGGAAATTGTCGAGGCGGATGAGAGTCAAGTTTTCGAGTTCCTGCAAGAGCATTTCTTGCATTGGTTGGAAGCTTTGATTCTTCTTAAGTATTCATTCCATATGGTACCCTTAGTGATGGCTTTAGAAGCTCTGATCAAGGTGTGTGCGCATCATACGTATCTCATCATTCTATCTCTTGGGAGCGCGGAGCTCTTGAGACACATACCGATAGTTCTCGATATAGTCTAACATCCCCGAGGCTTAGACTCAGACAGACCTATTAGAGTTTCTTCACGACGCTCGACGTTTTGTTCGATACCATCAACATATGTTCGATTTTAGGCCTTTACAATTGTACTCCTCAGCTCTCCTGTTCTCACCCGACGGAAGCATCATTAAACAAACATTCTCAAACTTGGTTCCAGATATGGTTCGAGCAGCGCATGGACTTCCGAAAACATGGGGCCTAAACCTACAAACTATTGAACATCGTCCTAGGCCTATCGACTCCATAATTTTTTCCACGGATGGCAAAATATTGTTGACAGCGTCCCAGGGCGGGTTGATCTGCTGCTACGACGTTACTTCTGGAGCCCGATTGCGAGAATTCGGCGCCCAGGACGTCGATGGGCGCATTGTCAAGGATATGGCTATATCACCAGATGGCTGGTATTTGGCTGTCGCAATAGGCTTTCAATACGCGGTTGGTCCAGTCGTTAGAGAACACCCTGAAAACCAAAGCAGGATCGATATCTGGAATCTAAAATCCGACGCGTTGTTGCACACAATCTGCATCCCTACGCTAGTCGAGTGCCTCGCCTTCGTCTCAAACGGTGAGCAGGTGATATCTGTCGCGATTGATGGAACAATCCAAGTGCATTTGTGGTCTGGAGTGGAAGCACTGCAGCAGTCTCTGGAGAACTACGTATATATACAGAGACAGTTTCTTACCTATCCTATCTATGGTTTCACGATTTCGCCGAATGGAAACTTAGTGGCAGCTATGACACACGAAGGAAAGCTCTCGCTTTGGAGTCTTCCTTCTGGAAAGTTTCTACAGCATCTCGGCGAGGATCATAGTAGCAATCCATGCCTTGCTTTTTCGAAGGACTCTAAAAAAATAGCTTCAGCGGTAGAAAAAGGAAACAGTATAAAGATTTGGGACCTGAGCTCTGGACTAGTCAATACCATGCTTGAGCTTCCTCACAATGCAGGCTTGCTCGATGCTCTTCAATTCCTGCCGGACGGAAGGCGAATCGTTGCAACTTGCTTCAGTGGCATTGATACTTATATCTCTTATATCATCGACATCGCCAATACGTTGATCTTACATTCGATTCCTTTACCCGGTCAACTTGTTTCTCAAGCATTTTCAGAGGACCTTAAACATGGAGCCATTGCCTCGGAATATTGGTCTTCAAGAATTAGCCTACTCGACTTGTCCGCGCTAGATAAGATCCAACAACCCGACAAACATAGAATTGGGCCGCCGCTCGTGTTCTCGCCTGAAGGCAGACGGATCGCATGCTCTGCTGACGGTGGAATTGGTCTTTGGAGTTTTGACCTAGACGCAAAATTATCGGTCCAGATATTAAATGGGGGTTCTGGTGCCGTTGATATCAGCTCCTTGCTATTTTCTCCAGAGGGCGATCTTCTAGTGTCAGTGTTGGCGAACGGGACCGTTGAGGTGTGGAATGCAGCTTCGGGTGATTTTTTGGGCATCTTGAGTGAAGAAGCAACGATCTCTGCGCATCCTAATTCAGACTATTATCGCTCGTTGGCCGCTTTTTCTTCAACTGGTGACCTAGCTTTAGGTTGCGAGGATGGCAAGGTAAGACTGTGGAAACTCGAAAGCGTAGCATCACCGAGAGGGCGGAATGCGATTACCTCATCAACCGCCCAGTCGGAAGCACGCTCACAGGTAGATCACCGAGTTATTGAAGGCTACGAAGACAGTGTAACATGTGTAGCATTCTCACCCAACGGGTCGCAACTAGCTTCGGCCACAGCAAACGGCTTGACTGCCCTATGGGACACAGTTTCCGGGACATTGGTTCGAGTTTTGAAACTTTTTGAAGACAGGTCTTTTAAGAACGACCCTAGGTCTTTGCCCAAAAACGTCCACTTCATTACTTTCTCCCCGGATTGCAGGCTGCTGCTAGTTGGTAGTGATACTAGCGAAATCAGTGCTTGGGACTTGGCTTCTGGGGCAAGAATACGGAAAGCTAGTAACCTTGTCAATGGGTTACCTCAATTTGGATTCTTCATCGAGAATTCGGGGCTACTACGGACTGATACCGTTGTTGCAGATACTGTAACCGGGAGAAAATTGGACTTGCAGGACGATACCGAACGATTGGGGGTACCGGCATGGGACATTGTGCTGGGTATATATCGGGGTAACCAGTTACGCTATAAGCAACGCGACCTTGTTTTGTCTTCCCGCGGATATGAGCCAATTGCATTTGCAATATTCCAGGATCTTGTCGCTGTTCTATGTAAGTCTGACGTTCTTTTGATTCTGAAGCTGCCATCTCCGCTTTTGGAATAAAACAGATATTCAGTCTTCTATACCTTCATAAGAAAAATATCACAGCCGCACGCCCCCAGGAGGGCCTACAACCTAAAGGGGTTGCAGTCTAGTTTTTATGAGATAGAATTAATATCAGTAAACTTATCTCGTAAACCAAGTAAATGTGTTTCCGGAGAGTTTGGAACTCGAGACCGAGTAAATGCGTAAATGCAGAGACACAAAAGCAATAGATTTCGAGAATGCACCGGAGTCGGAACTTGTTCTATTCCAACATAAATTGGGTCATTATAAGACGATCATATAGTGCCAAGAGATATCGAGAAAATTTTGTTTTCTCAAGTTACTGATGGTTAGCATCGTTATAAAGTATTTCCAGACCTTGGAGGGCTTGCTGGCAGTATGATGATCCTGTAGAACATAGGTCCTGAGAGAATACTAAGTCCCACAATCACGCTCTTTGGATCTAGCGTCTGGCATAGGGACAGCTTACACTGTTCCAAACGAAAGACCTCAAAAGCTTAAAAGGCACTGCCGCTGTATCTTGGATCTTGGAGGTTTTCTTTCCCCGCACTCGTCAAATTGCAAGCATAAAACTTTAAAGCCCGCAGCTATTCAGGCATTCCATACATCAATCGCAAGTTGATCTAACGTTTAATGAGATGATAGTTCTGGAATTTCCCATTCCATTGTATATCAGCTCCATTATACACTCGATCATCCCGCGCATTGGACGAGCCTTGCGCGAATGCGAATCAACATATGCATTTTGTAATATAATTTGTCAAATAGTCGTACGTCGCAAACCAGAGACAGGATAGGTCGTATACAAACTCGAAGTTGGGACAAGGAGCTTTCCTTGCATCGCATCCCACGCATACGCCAAAGAGAGCAGTGGGATGACTGTGGAACAATGCAGAACAAATAGGTCTCAGAAATATGATTAATGAGACCATCTCTAATTTTTAGCATGGTATTGATCGCAATGGCCGGACTTGTCGCTATGTGTACTAGCTTCATGCCTGGGCAGTCTTCTGCGGTGACCCAAAAAGCCATAGCTGTTCGTATGGCTATTCGCTTGAGAATTGGGGTTCAGGAAAATGCAACTTCATATCCAGCTTGATCGGCTTTCGAACGAGGACACCCGGGAGCCTCGCAGTTTTTTTTTTTTTTTTTTCCCTGAATATTGAGAATCACAGTTTCGAGGCTTGAAACGTGATGCAGTAGCTCAATCGGCACTGATTGCTTCTTCTACATCCCGAGACTCGTCAAGTTCTCCCCGAATATCTGATCGCCAACAAGCACCGGCTTCGCCGCCACAGCGACAAAGAACGCCAACGCCTCATGCTCTTGACTCGGATTCCGCCAGCCATGCGCGGTTTCTAAGCATCGATGACAATCTAATCAGCGTACCATTCGACCTCTAATGCTTCACGCAACCATTGAGTAGAGGTTATACACGCATGAATACATACCCCTCTGCACAATCACATCTCCCCGCCTGAACAATTGCGTCGTTCCGTTCTCGAGAAGCAATTCCATCTCCCCCTCCACGACCACTCCAAAATCAATAGTCCCCGTACGGTGAATCGGTACCTCGGCACCCGGTGGAAACCGATTCATCATGGCAATCGTGCCATTCTTCGCGGTAAACCCGTCTGGCGCAGCCACCCATTCCTCGTGACGGCGGATGTCGTCCTCGCCATCGAGATTGACGGGGAAGGTGTGTGTTGAGTAGATTAGGGCGGCTTCCGAGGATGGCGTCGTACTGTTGGTGTTCAGTGGAGAGAAGACAATGGGGCTCGAGGATGGTGTCGCCACGGTGCCATTGGTGTCATATTTAGTGATTGTCTGGTTTGGCGTGAGGGGAGTCGACATCATGGAGGTCGCGAATCGTTCGAGGACGTATACGAAGGACGAGAATTTGAGCTGCATGGTCGTTAGCTATAGGATATCGGACGGTTCAATACAGAATGGCGTACGTGGCGGCGAATGGTACTCTGGGCCAGCTTATATATCGAGGTTGAAACCTCGTATTCGGCCGCGTCAGCCCTTGTTGAGTTCTGATCGAGTCATGCACGAGCTCTGTCGATGCCGGGATTTCACCTACTGTTTCTCGCAGTTCGAGACTCAGGATGGCAAAGATAGCAGCTCGAGACCTCGAGGCGGTAGAAATAAGCGTTGACGTTCGAGATATAGCTCGTATCCGGGTACCGGCAACCAGGTGTCAACCTTGCCTTGTAAACCAGGTATCAAACCAATTTAGTCTTCGTCACGATATGCCACGATTAGCTGCTCGAACCAATTGCAAGATACCCAGATGAATTTCCTCAGTTCGCGACACTGGATTTATATCGACATCTTCATCCAATCTAGAACTTCTTTCGTGGGATGCCTGAATTGTTGAAGTTCGAGACTGCAATCGCATGGTAGACCCTAGTCGATTCCTGGCCGGAGATATCGGAGATAAGCCATCACAGGGTGTTATGTATATGCGTTGCGCCATATAAAATTACAACATCAGCAGTCCTACACTAAGCTGAGGCCTGCTAGAGTTTGGTGAGTTCGGAAAACTCTTGAAATTCAATACCGATACGGGAAAGTTATTCTTTTTGCGGAATAGGCTTTCCAGGTGAGTTTAATAGCTTACTTTCCAGCGGGACCTCCCTATGGTTAGCTGACCACTTCACCGATATCGCGCGACGGAGCCAACTCAATTGGACTCATTCTCTGGTTGCTCTTTCTCATGGTGAACTGAGATCCCTATCTAACGGCCATAATACCAATATAGCAACCGTCTAATCTAGGGTTACTTAGTATGTACTGATCCAAAAAGGTACTTCTATACCCTCCATAAGATCGGAATTCTATATTATAAGAAATCATTTTCAGACATAAGCCTAGAATAGCAGATGAAAGGTCGTTAATATATGTAATTGGATTATCCGTATATATTCTGTCGGGTACACTTACCAGCGCTGATCGATTGCATGATCACATCGAGTATACTATATCGTCAATTGCCTCGGCTAGTCCCTGTATCAATATCGGAGCTTCTCTCACTCTAAGCGAATGTAGAGCGAGACGTACGTTATGGTGCAGCCATTCCCCCGTTCTTTATTGATCTACCCAAATTCAGGTATTCATCTTTCACTGCAAATGTGATCACCAGGGAGTCTGGCTCCACATCGCTTCTGATTAATCTAGAATAGTGTTTAGATCCGCAGACGCTATAAAAGCCTATGACACCCGATATACTCCCAAACCTCGAGATATAGCGGACCTTTGCAAAATGAATTGATCAACCGTGAAAGCGTGCAGCCCAGTCGGAAGTGTAGATCAAAATCATATACACCCGAATTACGCCCACCGCACTGACATGCGGCGTGGCTTACGAGGCGAATATATCACGATATATAGATCTCTCGATATAACATGAATGGCAATGACCTCGGATGTAACTCGGCTGTTACTAGTGTCTATATCTGGTGATATGTAGCGAGCGCTCGAGCAGTCTATGTCCGTAAGCTTATATTGGTTTTGCTCCAGAAACCCAACCAAAAGCCCACATCAGGGTCCTATACTATCAGTATTAGGATGCACATTCTGGCAGCTATATTTCACGAGGTACATATAAAGGTTCGTTGCAGCTGTCGGGTGCAGCCTGGCCATAAAAGTTATCGTAAACCACGTGTACGGCCGATGACAACGATATCGCCAACAAGTACGATTGTCTAATTCACGAGACAGTCCAGAGCCATCGGCGTATTGGTCCCCATATCATCACTCATCTGCGTCCACGCATATGTAGCGATAGATTCAGCACCGGGCGCACGAACATCACGAAAGTGCTGATGCATGTTTCATTGGATTCATCCGATATCCTCGTAGCTTAGTAGCCTAGAATTAACCCCGACATATGGGTATACGTATAGGAATTGCGTATCCCCGGGCCGCCATTCCAACCATATCGCCCGACCCCGCTGTCTCCGCGGTCCATATTCGAATATTCTCCAGTAAGGACTATCTTGTTGGCACACTAGCACGCCAGAGAGCACACCACTCGAAGAGGCATACGTAAGTCTCCCTATCGATACCGACGCATACGTAATTGAAACTAGTACACGCACGGATCGTATCTCGCCGATTCGATGTACATGTCCGGCCGGACATATACAGGCAGATAGAGACCCACACGCGGAAAGACGCTAGCAGTCCGTGAAACAGAACAGGAAAATTCTGGCGTGCGTGCATATAGAGGCTAGTTCTGCATAACCGTAGTAGCCTATAGCTAGAGGACGCCGAAACGAAATCGATTACGTACCCGGCTTGTGATACATACCGCCATTATCGATCGAGAGGGCGTCCGGCATCATTTGGTGTGAGTAGTGGAGATGTTTGTATATCTGGTGCTTGGTCCTGGGTCCGTGAAGATATTGTATGCAGTTAACTCCGGATGAATACATTTTATATCCAGTCGATGTAGCATCGATATGCCATCAGGCCGGCATGCATGTGGTGATAAGATTAGATATATATCTATATATATTTTTGTGTATGTCGGCTACACAATGCAGATCTGGATGGTAAGTATGATATATACCAGCCCCAGCATATATACCAGAATCGATACCCATACCAACACTGCCGTCAAATCAATACCCTAATATCACTAAGTATGTATCGCTTTGCACGCACAAAAGATATCTAGAAATTCAAAATTGCATGTACACCGCCAGAGCTACGTTACATCCTGTACAGTGAACCCAGTATCCAGGCTCGGCTCGACCCACGCATTCATCCCAGCGCAGACGTAAGCGGCCATAATATTACGTACGCTACGTGCCAGAGATATAAATGTCCACGTACGCAGCCCACACGCCCTGTCAAGTAGGCAGGCGCGAAGATAAGCACTTTCGATTTCTTGGAAGTTGGGTGTGCGTACGTATGTGCGCCCTGCACATGCATGGGAAAAAAAATTTGTCATACGGGGATATATATACATGTGCAGGCAGGCTAGATTTAGATCTGAGGCGAGGAAAGTTTTTGAGAGCTCCGGGGCGGATGTATGATTGTGGTGCGTGCGTGATAAGCTTGCAGTGGGGATGGAGGCAGGTAGCTTAGCTAGCTACCTACGATCTTGGCGGAGGTGCATGAGGATCGTGAAAAGTTTTCGAGATAGTGGAATCCAGTTGACGTATCAATATTGCAAGGTGTCCTCGCGAAGATTGGACAAGCGATGATATTTGAGGATGTCTCGATGTGATGAATTCACCGAGCTATTGGCCCGACTGCTAATTGATTGTCTTTATTGGGTCCTGCGGTAAATGGCAAGACGTATGCATATATGCTGTATATTGCTTTTTAGGAGTCGAGTGCGCGTTTGAGACTTGTGTAATGGATGAGCTGAATGTGAGGCTCCAGGTTGCAAAACGTGAAACAGTGATTCAAAAGTCGACCACACGTGCTAACAAGCGATTTTCCAGAGTCGGGTCGTTTTATAATACAGTTGCGACTTGCTGTAATTTAATATATCCGTTTGTATCCGGATTTAAGCTGTGGCACTGGTTTCAGGCTTGTTCAAAATTCCATATATCGGATGGATTATGTTTGTACAATGTCAGCTCGGCATAGAATGGACGGACTTATGCGCGGCGGATTTATCAGTGCTGTGGCGGCGCATTCAAATCGCTGCTTAACCGCAGGTCGGGTAATTTGCCACTTAGCGAGTAAGTTGCTAGTAATATAGTGTCGACCTCGTAGTGTACCGACTGGTCCAACGTTAGCTTTACAATGGGCTGAAGTACCCAGCACGAATGCGATTCCAGCCTACGTATACGAATATTAATCAAAATCCGATGGCGATTGCGCAGTTAACCATGTACAGTGTATATCGCTGTGCGGATATGGGCAATCGCACAGCGAATTTGAAACCGGTGGGATTACCGGCCGGACAAATAGGCAAGTTGTAGGAATGGTCGGTAATATCGTTCGCTTAGGAGAGTTCTTGGCGTTTACCGGGTTTGTGGGATGGCCTTGATGGGGAATGTGAGTACGAGGGTGCGTGGGCGCGATTATTGCAAAAGAAATGGGTGGTGACGCGGCCCGGCGTGGGCTGCATTGGCATTCTGGAAACAGTTTTACACACGCTGCTGTCGGAGGGAGGAGGAAGGGATTTCCTGAACGAGCGGGGTTTCGCGGCACGGATCATGTGCTGGAGTGAAAGCAAAAAAAAAAAAAAAAAAAAAAAAAGGTCTCGAGGGATTCGATGGACGGTGCATAAGGCGACGGCGGTGGACGGGTAGTCTAGACCCGCAGCTTGCTTGACCTGACAGCGAGCTCGGGAGGGGTATAGACAGACATACAGACAGCATTTAACTGGCTGGGTCAGTTGACATGGTTTCAGAGCTGCAGCACGACGGGAGACCGCGGAGGAGAGTTACGAGAGACAGCTCTCGTGGGTGTAGAATTCAGGCATCTCGGTGCCGTGCTTTGCGTTGGGCTGGTGGAAAATGCAACAGGCTGGATGGGCAGGAGAGTCTTGGCGTCCACGCAAGCTGATTTCCGTTTCCCTGTCAAATTCGGACAGGCTGCGCAGTCGTCATGCAGGGCTGCAAATCAAATAGAGTGTGGCTTGAGTGTCAAAACTCTGCGAGCAGGCGGTGTGTGGCGGATGCATTGGGCAGAGGCTGTGCGAGTCGGGCTCGGAGGAGGGTCCCAATAATGGCCGCTACGGGGGAATGAATGAATGCAAGGCTGTCCCAGATGTACACGCCGTCGGACGAACATGCCAGTCCGCAAGCAATACTTCGTACATCCATCCAGCGATCAGCGATATACAGTGCCGAAGATGCCTACCTTCATACTCATGCGCTGTATGCATCCCGTCTTTTGTGCGCCGTGGGACAAATTTGGGACGTCGGACCAACCGGACGTCTAGGTAGCATACTGGGAAGTGTGTCGTATGTGTACTTTGTATGTAATCTCGGCGGGCAGCATTACCAAGTATGTGAAACGGGGTCGCGACCGCCAATGCACGCCGCCGTCTGGCCTGTTTCCGAGCTGATGGAGACTTTTGTCGGAGTCCGTCGTGAAAGATATTTCGAGGCGTGAAACGGGTCCACCACCCGGAGGTTCTGATATCGCCAGACGGAATGGTTGCATACACACTTAGATGCTAAGTAGCAGCAGTAGACCGGCTCACGGCTTCCATCTGTCGGCTCCATCTGTCAGTAACTCGACCAAGTAGAGAGGTGCTGACATTCGGGCGATTGCGAGTGGCCACCAGGCGCTTACCTACACTCGATGCACAAAGTACCAGAAAGAGCATCCCCCCCCAACAGCCAAGAGCAGAGCCGGATCCGTCGACAGAATAGGCCTCCGGACGAAAGAGAAGGTGTGCGAGGGGACGCGTAATTTTGGCCGGCCGGACAGGACGCCAAGACGTGTAGGCTGCAGTAGCGGGCATGTTTTCTTTTGCGGCATTGCGTGTCCTCCGCCACAGACCAGATTCCTCCAGCAGCACTCCGACCGCTGGCCTCTGCGCCGTTGCGTAAGCTGCCCTCCGAGGTGGCCATGCCCAGCCAGAGGAGCGAGAGCAGTGCCGTCGCCCGTTCTCAGTGTCTGGTGCTTGGTGCGATGGTGTGTGTAGTAGTAGTCCTAAGAAGTAGTAGAATCGAAAGGGTGTGGTGTGTGGGAAGAGAAGCCGTCGTCGTCGTCTGCTTCTTTTGGCTGCTGGCTGCCGGCTGGCGGTTGTGTTGCGGCGTTTGCTCTGCACCTCCGCCTGCGCCGCCTGGAAAGAAAGAATAGAACGCAGGCCGAACGAAGCCTTCCTCTCTTTTGCCATCATCTCCATCGTCCCTCTCCCTCCACCTCCACCACCTCCCTCCACCACCACCCTCGAAGAAGAACGAAAAAAAATAAACCCCATCCGGTACCCCGTCCTACGTACCTGCCTGCTCTTACGACGATACGGACGCTTGCTTGCCTCCCGGTGATTTGTCCGCCGCGGGTCTCAGCCTCGATCATTTGCGAATTACTTCCTCTGACGCTATACACTTCGGGTCCGCATTCGTCACTCTAATCGCCATCGTCCAACTAAAACCTCCTCATCACCAGCTTCATCATCAACGTCGCTGTCCTCTTCTTCTCTTCTCATAATCACTATCCTCCACTATAACGGCTACCCGTTCACTCGTCGTCAGTCGTCAACGTATCCATTCCCCCGTGCTCGTCACCGCCCTGCGGTTTTGCCTTCGTAAGAGACCGGAACACGCCGCCCTACATACCAGTCCGACTCACTCTCGGGTGGATGGGAACTTGATCATTGGACCTGAGCTTACGACTTCCGGGCAACGACATCTGGGACGTCCTTCCCTTTTATACGATCCATATGCGCATGATTCCTTGCCGGTTGCGGTAACGGTCGTCGTCGTCGTACTCGCCGCTTGTGAACCATCGCCTCCCCGAGGGAAGTCGTCGTCACCCCGTGCTCGCCAGCCAATACCTCCCATTATATCCCGACGCCTGTGTCCACACCACCCCTCCCGTCTCTCTCTCCTGCATACACCTTTCCCCTTCTCCTCTTCCATTGCACTACATCTTCCTTCTCTCTCGACCATCCCTGCCTGTCTGCTTCTCTTCCTGCAGATATATCCTCGACATACATAACACATATCCACCCCCCTCACATCGACAGACATGGACCAACAGAACTTTCGAAACGACCCGGCGGAGGTCGAGGCTTGGGCAAAGGACCTCACACATCAATTCAGCCAGCTGTTAGCGACTCAGCATACCCGACGTGCTCAGGACGCCCTCCGGAAACGAGTCCAGTCGACATCGAGATCGCGAAGTCGATCGCCAGTTCCTCCCTCATCCATCCACCGACAAACTCCCTCGCCTTCTCCATCGATAGCCTCGTCGTCCGCTGCCGGGAGCCGTTCTCCTAGACCGCCTCCTCTACCGCCTAAGATTCCAAACACTACACCTCACCCCCAGTATCCTTCCTCGACGCCATCTCTACCATCAACATCAACAATGCATTCTCCGATGCCATCTCAGTCTTCCTTTCAACCCTCCTCCTCATCAGCATCATCATCATCCGCCTACTCGTCGCCTGCACCTAGCAGTCATCTTCGACCGCCTCCGACTCCTACCCGACAATTCACAAGAGTAAACAGCGCGCCGTCGTCGTCATCGAATCTACCGCCGCCTTATGTAGCCGTCCGACCGATTCCCCGACAACCACAACCGCCTTCCGACTCTGCCTCGATGCAGTTCAGGAATTTCTTGATGGGTCTATCGGAAACGCCGCTTAGATATGAAAATCCCGGACTGCTGGATAACGCTCTAGGTGTCATACCCCTGGATCAAATCTATGGCGAGGCAGAAGAAGAACACATGCTGTTCAAGGCCCAGGCCCAGAGTCTAGGGAAGTTCAAGGAAGAATGGGGTTACCAGGATTGTGTTATCCGGGCCCTACTTAGGTACGCTTTTATAACCCACATATGTATATCGATCATGTAACGAATACTAAGACGCGTACAGATGGTTCAAGCGGGTCTTCTTCACATGGGTTGACTGCCCTATCTGCCCGAACTGCGGTACTAAGACTGAACTTCAAGGCCTGACTCCACCGAACCCCGACGAAATCGCACGCGGGGCGACAAGGACAGAGTTGTACAAGTGCCCGAAGTCTGATTGCCAACGGCATGAGCGGTTTCCGCGGTACAGCGACGTTTGGGCACTGCTGGAAACCCGACGGGGACGGTGCGGTGAATGGGCAAACTGCTTTAGCATGCTATGCAGAGCTGTCGGCGGACGAGTAAGATGGGTCTGGAACTCAGAAGATCATGTCTGGACTGAAGTATACTCGGAACACCAACAACGATGGGTTCACGTCGACGCCTGCGAGGAAGCCTGGGATCAGCCGCGACTGTATACAGAAGGCTGGGGCAAGCAGATTGGATACTGCGTAGCGTTCTCGCACGACGGCGGTGCAGCAGACGTCACCCGGCGATACGTACGAAATCCACGGCTGCACGGCTCCCCAAGGACTAGGTGTCCTGAGGAGGTCTTGCTTTTCATCATCGACGAGATCAAGGACAAGCGACGCAAGAACCTGAGCGACGAGGACAAGAAGCGACTGATGATGGAGGATCGGCGAGAGGAACAGGAGTTCAAGGAATACGTTGCCGCTGTTCTTGCTGCAGAGGTTGGGGCTGGCGCTGCCGCACATCTGGACATGCGCCGGCCGGGCGAGGAGGAGAAGCGGCCGAGGGAGAGTGGTATGTCATGGGATCAAACAATCGTTTTGTCGTCGACGTTACGCTAATAGTTCCTGTTCAGGACGAGGAGAATGGACGAGAGTTCGAGGAGAAGACGGACACAGTGGGCCAGCCAATCGTCCGGGCGGACGCGGCGGCCCATGAGTCTGTGCACTCGACCCCACGACCGATTCCATCTTCACCACTCACGCCTCAGGGCACCTCCCCTCGCCGCCAACCATCCTCAACATCAACTTCAAGCGCGGAACAGCGCACTTATCCTTCTCCACAGTCTGCCGACTCATCATCCTTTGTTCATATTCACCAGCTCTCGTCTATATATAAATATATACAGACACATATATATATCGCCGACGTTGCGCACCACCTACGACTCGATCACGACTGAGGCCACGGCCCTCATCCAACTCCATCTTTTTCTTATCTTGTGTATAGGCTCTAGATTTCCGGATCCCAGTTGTTTTTCTTCTCTTGATGTGTAACAAAAACAAAGTTGCAACAAAGGCTTGACATTCACTTGTTCTAAAGCTTGCTTGCAGTTATCTGGAAAGATGGTCTCGCCATTTTCACCCACCACCCACCCCCCAAAAAGAAAATCACATCTGCCGGACACTCGTATTTCCTTTTATCTGTTTTGGGATGTTTGGATATATCATTTATTATTATTACTCTTACTATTTTTTTTTTCTTATGTCTATCGGTTACAGGCTATGGTCTTTCCTTTATACCAGGGTTATTTATTCCTTTTCATCTCTCTCGATCTTTATGTACTAACAATTATCCATCATTGTCAGCGTTTTTTTTCTATCCTTTGTCTACGATCCATCCATTGGTATACTACGGTTGGGGTTCTTTTCTGTTTTTCCCTTTGTGTTTTGTGTACGCAGGATGGATATCTTGGTAATTTCCTTTGTGAGAGGTTTATGGAATTGAGAGTTTTTTCTTATCGGTATCCTTATAAGATTTTTTTTTTTTTATCTTTCCGATGTATGGACAAAACTACTCGGGGGAGGCGAAGTTTTCCACTGCGGAATCTTGTTACATAATTTTTATTCTATCATTATACCCCGGCTATATATACAGTTTGTCTCCTCTAGCTTGGAAATACGGGTCGGATTTATAAATTCAATGTGGGAAGTCTCAGCGTTAGATGTGAGGTATACTATGTGGTGAATGGCAAGTCGTGCGCAGATCGACATAGTATCATGCCAGGATGCATATATTAAAGCTGGCCGTGGGGGTCGTATTGTAGTTTCTCTGCTCCGTATAATATACTGTCATCGTTCATCATCTAGTATACAGCTGCATGTGTTATGTATGATATGTGGTAGTCGGCGCGGCGGCTGCTGGCTGCGTTAACGTTCGGTAGAATCGATTGACGGATTGAAAAAGCGTAGGATCGATAGGCAGACAGCAGGCAGAAAGGCCTGCGCACGTCCGTACGTACGTACGTACCTGGATCCGAGGGAAAGTGCAGGGACCCGCTTATTTGCTTGGCTGTGCGGTATACGGTCGACTAGTACTAACATAGAAGACTAGTCGACTTGCTGCGGGGCCCACCTTATGTATCGAGTACGATGCTGCGCTGCGGGCAAGCTCGGCTTTCTTGGGTGCGCATGGAAAATATGTTGTATGCTTATCGTTTCGTAAACCAAGGCCGGATGAGTCTGGGCTGTATACGGTGTGTTAATTATAGATTTATAGTATACTGGTAGGGTGGCTTGTGGTAGAGGTGGGTATATGCGTGCCTTGCGGCCGGGTGGTTCTTCGAAGCTTTGATATTTCCATGGCTATGATATAATTTTTGCCTTTCAATGCAGAGTTTGGTGCGGACTTGGCGATATAATTAATCGATTGAGGAGTCAGGTCTATCTGGCTAGTGCGCACGTACTGTGCCGGTATGTTGTGATAGTGAAGTGCAGCTAGTGCGGTAGCCATTTACTACCCTAGGGCCTTAGTACTATCCGTGCTAATCTATCGTCTCACACTGCACTATCAGAAGATATTATACTGAAGAATGAAGATTAAGAAGGAGAGGTCGTCGGTTAGCTATCGCTATCATATCCCTTTGCAAATATTAGGCCTAGCGTGCGCGTGGCTGCAGATATCTGAATAGATCTGATTTACATTTGAGTAGCTGGGAAGAATAGCTAAGGATATTCATCTGTCGGATCTCCTGCTAAAATTCAATTTGGCAATTCCTCCGTCTCCCTAAAATGTATATACGGTCGAGGAACAACCGAAAATTATCCTCGATCCCAGCATACATCCCTGGTGTTACTCTCATTAATCCACGTTGCACAGATTAGTATACAGGTATAGATTTGCAGGACAACTAAATTTGCAGGCCGTGGAATGCTGCAGCGGCATTTCGGGCAAGGCGGGACAGACAGCAAGCTAGCCAGGGATCAGGCTGGCGAAGCTGCACTGTGAATCGGCTTGGATCGAGCGACTGATGACGCGGCCTCGGGTGGTGTGGACGTCAGTTGCAACTAGTCGTGTGTGCCGCTTTGCGCTTCGGGCAGGCATGCACGTGCGGGACTCTGGATGTTAGAACCAGTTATTGAGCTCTGCACTTTTTCTTTTTCCGATTGCAGAATTCGTTTTATAAGTTACATTCCTGTGGTCACTTGATGGGTTATAGAATTATCGATATCGGTAGTATGCATATGGCATTCCTCGACTAAATGAAGTTTGATCGATTTTAGAAACTTAAGTATCTATTATCTACGAAGTATGGCTACAGGATGTTCACGCACGCGCGGGGGTCGACTGGACTGAATAACTGTGCCGAAACATTCATTTCTTGTATAGGTACACAAGTATCTTATAGCGCTACCTGTGAATGGAGATATCTCTACTTTGGCGGTAGCCTTCTCGATTCGGTGTTTGCCTGGGCTTAGTCATCCGCGCCCGCGAACGACAATGCAACACAGCGGCGGAGGACCCCTCCATTGCAGTTACAACTCTCACCAACCCACATCTACCCCTCCACTCCACTTGTCACTGACTGGACGGACGCCCGCACGTACGCAGCTACCGTGGAAGGCATCGACTACATTGTATAACAGAATTCAACATCATACAATACGATCTGGTTAGACACAAGGATGCCTGACGCCCGCCCCGCCAGCCACGCGGGGAGCTGGTACACGGATGACCGCGAGAGTCTAGACCGAGAGTTGACGGGATATCTGGCTCGCGTGCCGGAGAGTGTGGATGGCGTTGGGCGGATACCGGTTGACGGTGCGAGGGTGATTATTGCGCCGTATGTATCATCATTTCTTATATCTGTTTACCATATACTTTATCCTGCTAGATTGCGCCGGAATCTATTGTATGCGCGTGTATAGACACGCGACATATTTCCTTGTAGAAATATGTGCATGTGCATAGATTCTTTGTCTGTCAACGTAACTGAAAATGAGGGTATAGCGGAAGTGAATACATTATGCTAACAGAGGGTGTTATTCTCTAGACATGCGGGTTACAGCTACTCCGGCCCCGCGGCAGCATGGGCGTATAAATCACTGAACCTAAGAGACATGTTCGTACCCCGCAATCGATGCCACCACCATTCGCCTTCGTCCTACTAGTATATCGTATGCATACACTATGGATGTCCAATCGTTAATAGTCCTCCAGTCAGCGTGTCTTCATCCTCGGCCCCTCACACCACGTCTACCTCGACGGCTGCGCTCTAACCGCGCACACAACCTACGCCACCCCTCTCGGCCCACTACCCATCGACGCTACCACCACCGCCGCTCTCGCCGCCACCGGCAAGTTCGGCACCATGTCCCCATCCACCGACGCCGACGAGCACTCGATCGAAATGCACCTCCCATACACATATAAGATCCTCTCGTCACACTTCCCCCCATCCGCCCTACCGCCCGTCACCCCCATCCTCGTCGGCGCGCTCTCCATGACGAAAGAAAAAGAGTACGGCACCCTCCTAGCACCCTATCTCTCCGACCCCTCCAACGCGTTCATCGTCTCCTCGGACTTCTGCCACTGGGGCTCCCGCTTCAGCTACCGCCGCTACCTGCCCGCCGCCGGCACACCCGTCGCCGAGGCAGCATCGCTATCCGGTTCCGGCACGCCTGCCGGACAACCGATCTGGCAGGCGATCGAGCAGCTGGACTCAGCGGCCATGCAGGCGATAGAGACGGGTCGCCACGACGAGTTCGCGCGGTATCTACGGGATACGAAGAATACGGTATGCGGACGGCATCCGATTGGCGTGGTGATGGCGGGGTTGGAGGAGGTGGCACGGCTGCGAGGGGGTGATGGTAGTCAGGCGGCGAAGTTCAAGTTTGTGAGGTACGAGCAGAGCAGTAAGTGTATGAGCGGGAGCGACAGCAGCGTCAGCTACGCCAGTGCGTTTGCCGTGCTGTAGACGTTTCGTTTTACCCGTCCTTCAGCCGTAATCAAACGAGATAGATGCACTTAGGATTTGCGGAGTCCGCGGGTACAATAGTAGATCTCTTGAATGGCTGGTATGGTCGCACGGACAAGCGGTTATGAAAGCACATGTAGCAGAAGCACGATAATATACATATAATTCAGTAGCCACAGACATATAATGTCCACCCACGGCAAATGGGGTCAGGGCATATAAGTCTCAAAACGATCGTCGCGGTATCTCCGGCCTTGCCATATCGGCGGTTGCTTACACATATTATATACTAAACCAAACTAGATAAACATACGTCGTAAAGGCCGGACTAACGTATGAAGAACCAGTTACATTAAACCCAGCATCCATATAATTCTTTAGCAAGTTACCGGCGTGGCGGTCCATCACAGCCGGCAAAGCAGCTACCATCCGAAGAACAGCAGCACTTAGGTCCAAGATCCGGGCAGCATACACCAACCCACTCAGGATGTCCTTTGAAAGCCCCCCATTGTGGACAGAAAGCTGCACATATTCCAGCGTCACATCCGGCTATATGTTATAATAGATATGATAATCAGTCACGATGTCAGAAGCTTTGCCGATCTATATGCTATATCGGCGCTGGAAAGGAAAAGAGAGAAAAGAGTACATACCTCTGGGTTGAAGAGTTCCGGGGTCCGAAGTGGGAAGTGCAGTGACTGTTGAGGTGAGGAATACGGCTGCCACTGAGAGGATAATTGATGCCTTCATTGTCGAAGTAAATTTTGGACTTGTACCAAAGACCGCAAAGTCAATATAGATAGGAGACTCTGAAGTTCAATTGAAACTAGGAAAGTTTTCCGGGTTTCGCCTTTCTCGATTGTAGGGAATGGAGACTGGTGAATACCTAGGTACTAAGTAGGTATCTTGGAATTCGATAAATAGTCGACGAGGAACCTAGGGGCTTATATACATTTCGACACACGACTCATACCCCGCAATTAGTATACACGGATACAATTGCGGCTCCATATACAGACATAGCATATGCACGACCGTCACTAAAAAAGGAAAAAGTGCCTGTCAATCAAGATATCATCATCCAGACAAGCTTAACAAGCCGGACATACCCGGAGTCTTGACTCAAGTTAAACTACTTCAAAATACACGATATGTACCTCTATCGCAGAATGTATACTAAACGGTGCTAGCATTCTTGTATAATGCCAGTCGCCGTTATCAAGTACTTGGTTGTCGAAAGATAGTATGATCTTAAACTTGCAAGACTATGCTAACCACTTGAGTGTCTAGGTAATAACAATATATAATATAACCCCTGATAATGGTCCACTAGCTAGACGGACCGAACTCTAAGTCTAGAATTGATGCTAGTTCCTGTTAGACTGACCCCCTCGGCTGCAGTTAACAGCTCGCATAGGCAACTAACTTTCCATACAAGCGTGCAAATGCAGAACCTACATATTTATCAATTGATATGTCTACTTCCCCGCTTACCGCGTACCTGCATCCATACTCTGGCCGACTGAGTCATGGGAGCCGTAGTCCGAATCATTGCAATATACCATGGTATATGTACACGTGTAGAACTCACCGCGCACATGTGTTTCTGTAGAAACCGATTCAAAGGGCAATTGATCGACAGGTCGCGTTTCTTCCTTGCACGAATAGTTGACATTAGATATAGCACGCATCTCTAATATAGCGGCTCTAGCTAATGTTGGAGGGCACTATCGACCAGACCCGAATCTTCAAGATAGACGCTAAACCCACCGATCGATCATGATATTAATGGTCTACGCCCAGCGTGTATTTATCTATAAAGCAATGGCGACCGTATACGATGCGTAAACCGATTACCCATAAATAATATAATCTGTGTGCTAGAAAGAATACTATAGTAACAATAATTATAACCCTACGTTACAGTAAAGTTGCACTATGAAGCTACACCACATCGATCGACCATGAATATCATATCAACCGCTAGACATTACTACTACACAACCATGCATGCATGCTCGCTTTTCTTTTCCGCCCGAATGCCGTATGCTGAATAAGAAGAGGAAACCGAAAGCCACAAGTCAAGCACAGACAGACACACGCACGCAGTCGTACCTAATCGCAATCATCGAATGCAAATAGGAAAAAGATACAATTCGACGCGACGGGATAGGAGAAGGAATAGATAAGAACAACATTAAATCCGTGATCGCAAACGCCATGGTACGCCGTATGATAAATACTTCAAAAAACACAGCCATTCTCCTAACTAACGTCCGCTGTTGGAGGCGATATTGGCTCGTAGCGACGGAAACACCGGATAAACATACGGTATGCCACGCGCGTGCAAGCCGTGAGATAAAGAGAGAGAAAGAGAAATATAAAGAGTGGGGACATCAAAGACCCAATGCACGTTTTCCACGAGTCCTCAACTACGGATCCAAGGAATATAAATGCCAAGCGAACCAACCGCATTCCACATTAACATCGCATCATACTGCATCTATAGCGCGCCCTCCCGCTGATTCGGGCCCTGCGGGCTCATAGGGCTGCCGGGATTGCTGGCCCCGATGACCCTCACCAACGGTACGTTCAGCACAGGCCGCTGCGGCTGCTCCCCGTCCGTCCGCCGCGAGGCACCGGTGTCGCTGCGGCTCACCGGACTGACCGGCGACATGTACGGCGGCGCATCGCCCCAGTCGAGACCATCGTAGCTAGGCGGCAGCCTCTGTCCGCCGATATCGCCACCTGTGAGCAACTCTGTCGAATCGCGCCGGTCCATGCTGCCGCGTCCGTCGGATACGTTCGTGTTGAGCGAGAACATGGATCCCGAGTGGGATCTCCTCCGTTGGCCGGTATTGCTCGCGTTGTCCGATAGGAGCGGCTGCGAGTCCGCCGCTGTGTTGTTGGAAGCGCTGTTCCGATTCGACGACGTGGATCGGATACGGCTGCCGTCGTGGCGCGAGTAGCCCACATCGGCGTACGAGACCTCGGACAACCGTCTGGTGCGGTCGTTGAGGATCGCGGCGGTCAGTTCGCTGGCCGTCCGTCCACTGCCACCGGCTTCCATGTCCATGGCCGTGAGAGAGACAGAAGTGGCGTTCGGGTCCATATTGCTAGTGCTGTTGTTCGCGCTGTTGTTACCGAGTGAGCCCCCGCTGCTGTTGTTTCTGGCTTCGCGAGCGGCTCGTTGCGCACGGCGCTGCAGTCGTAGTTCGTACATGGCTTGCATTCGCTCCTCACGGCGGGCTTCCTCTTCGTCTGCGGTTTCCGGGAAAACAACAATGGTGTCGACACCGGCGCGCTCACCCTCGCGGCCGATCGTGCGTTCGAGGTCCATTTCGGCCATTTCACGATATGGCGGCAGCGTGATCACGCTGCGTACACTGTTTTGACGGTCGAGGGCGCGGTTGGCCTCGATGTTCGCGCGACTGCGTGCGACGCGGTTGATGCGAGCCTGGGCAGGTGACGTTGCGCCCGTCGGGGTAGCGTGGTAGCCCATTACGTCCCAGTTTTGCCATTTCTTCTTGAGCCAGGAACCGGGCAGGTACTTGGGATCTTTGTAGCGCAGACGAAGGGATTTGAGGATAACATAAGTGAGGAATGAAAGAATGATTATGCCGATGATTGCGACAATTGCCTATGCGATTATCTTGAATGTTAGCGGCAGTCTAGGATATTAGAAATAGGCTAGACGACTAGTGGATTCCGTACAATCACGATTCCCGACTGGGCTGAATTCATGTTTATCCCTCCATTGTTATTACTGCTGGAAGGCGTCGGACTCGATGACTGCGGCATTGTCGACGGTAGGGCGCTGGGAGTGGGAGAGCCTCTTCGGCCGGAAGGCGTAGGTGTCGAAGGCGGACCCGGCGACGCTTCCGCTGCCTCGGGAGCATCGTTTGTTGGTTTTGGCCTTGTGGGTGCAGTCGGAGAGGGAACAGGGGCGGTCGAGACTTCGCGAAAACCAATGCCCGGGTTCTGCTGCCGCTGGACGACAGGCCGGGCTATTAACGGCGGGGCCATGGCGGATATGTCGAAGGATGGGGAAGAAGGATATATGGGGAGGTCGGAGATGGAGGAGTGTAAATAAAAGAAGGCGAGAAAAAATAAGTGAGGTTGCGGTCTGGAGCGAAGGCTGTTGTCCTGTTGTTGGACAAGCCAGGCAGCAAAGGTAAGCAAATGTAATGCAGCTCTGCCCAAAAATCCGCGGCTGACAGCAGCGTCCACCGGCCGATTCGCCTCCTTCTTTTCGCTGGCTGGGGCTGAAAGGAGCAGGATGCTGCTAGTCGTCTGTAAACGTCGTAAAAGTACTTGTGTGTAAAATAAAAATAAAACTGCTGCCCCCGTCGCGGCAGCTGGTCGCAGATGCAGATGCAGACAAGGTTATTAAGTAGCACCGGAGCCTGCTGTTGATGCTGCTTCAGCTACTCTATTCTTGCTTGACGCCCGGCCGGCCTTACTTAGCGAGCCCGGAAAACGAACGGGCTTAGCGGCAGCTTCCTCTTTGAACGAGGGCAAGCGTTCTCCCTGTCTCACGCCCAGGACGAGTGGTTGAAGCTTCAGGGCAAGAGAGAGGGCAGGGCGGGTTTTGACTGCTGTTCCCTCACGGGAGGCGTCGACGATGCAGGTCTTCCGACGTCCGATTCTGCGGGGAACGGGAAGAATACAGCCGTTTTGACAGGCTGTCGGCTGCTGGGACGGCGCCGTTTGCTTCCAACTGCCGTCTCTTCTTAGTGCTCGTCGGGCTTGTCCTGACGGTGCTGATGGGCTTGGAGAATGGCTGTGCTCTAGGCCGAGGGACCAGTCGAGGCTCGCTTGGATTCAGTGCCTAGTGCTAGCGAGCTTCAGTTCAGCTCTTGGTCGCTGTTTGCTAATATGGGGAGATGGGTTCCGAAAGGCTCCGTCGCGGCGATGTCAGGTGGTGAATTGAGAGTCGGAGGTGGTAACGAATGTCGGTGCCGAGGTATTGGAGATGGAGGCTGACGTTGGAGTTGAAGTTGACGTTGATGTTGATGTTGAAGTTGATGTCGATGGAAGGTGGCGGCGTGCAGGATAAAAGCAATCGATAGGAAGGCTCACCGCCACAGCAGCTGCACACAGTCCGCTATCGACGATATCGAATCTGGGAAAAGGAAAGGAACAGAAAGGAAAAGAAAGAACCGGCCCCGACGGAGGGCAGCAGACGAATCGATAATATACACCTCCTTGAGCTGATGTTCAGTAAGCGGGCCCGCGAGCCTTCCTTCCTGGCTTTGTGATCGGGAGCCGCAGCAGGGCGCAGGGAGGCGACCTCGCAGACAGGCAGGCGTCTACTGGCGAGTGGAATCAAAATCATTCATGCATCTCTTACATAAGTACCTGCTCCCGTCTGTCGTCTTTGTGAACCCCCTCACTCTCAATCCCTCATCAATCTCGGACGCCCATGCTAACTAGTCTGTTGGTCTGGCCGTCTTGGGCCCTCCGCATGGGGGTGGCTTGCGGTCCTAGCTATCTCGCTATTTGAGATACCTGGGTCAATCCGTCGTCGAAGACAACAGAAGCTTCGACGGATATTGAAAATATTGAAATTACCCCACGCATCAAAGTTGGCCATTGCCCGGTAAGACAATTGCCCGGCCTCTGCGATCCATCACAGTGGCATCGCTACCTGAAGTCGAGGTGCAGACGCTCCGCTTGCCAACGGGCGTCCGAAGGGCTCTCGCGACACGGCCAAGGGCCCAGCTAACGCCCTTGCATCTGATGCAAATACACCCCCGCCAAACTCAAATACCAGCTGTACTTTTTCGTGCATGTGGGGCAGCGGCCCTTTCACCGATGGACCAAGACGGCCGCCTTGCAAGTGAATTCAAGCAGATTCGGGCCGGGAAAACATTTTCGACGGTACAAGCCGTATTGCACTCTCACTCCCAGTTACTCGACTACGTAACGGAATCGAGAGCGCTGGCAGCATGAGTCTCGAAAATGTGCGTACAAACGTTGCAAACGCACATGCAATCGTAAGTAGTACTTTTTATGTACTGTACTGGCCAGTGCCGGGTTAGCAGTTGCATGGAACCGGGGTGGATCCAAGCTGACACCGCCGTCCTGTCCTTCGATTGGTTGGCTGGGGTACAGGAAAATTCAGAATCTCAAATCTTGTGCAGCACGGCTAGCTCCAGTCCTAAAGTCAAAAAACAAAAAGGTCGCTAGCTCGACAATACGAGATCCGATGCAGTCAATCCCGTCTCGTGTCCATCCAAACAGCTGAATTACATTACATGACATGCGCGGTCTGGATTCACGAAGCCCGCGAAACGGCCGCCTACGTAATTCCCAAGCCGGGCTTCATGACCTTTCGTTGATTAATGCCGTCGCATCCAGTGTGCATCTGCGGTACCACGGACTAAGCTATGCAGCATTCGAAATGTCGGTTACGTGGATGCAGGTGGCTTTGTCGCCGTAATTTGACAGAAACCAACATGAATCGCTGCCGACAAGAAACCGCCGAGACGACTAACCGATCCAGTAGACGCTTGACCTACAGACAAACTCGCCCCTTCATGTTACTTCACCTCGCTGCTTGCAGCTGTCCGTCGAGAAAATCACTTGGTCTTGCCGTAATCGTACAAGTAATCGCACAAACGGTTGGAGACAAGACGACCGCTAGCTGGCAGTTTTGTCATCCTTGGCGCGGAAGGCTTGTTCGACCACATGCAGACAAAATATTCCAATTACAGCTCCGCTCAGCCTCCGAATATTACATACCTCCTTCATCTGGGTTCTTAACCGCAATTATCTCTCGTCGTGGAACCGAGATACGATGGCCAGGTGGTATATTTTTCGTCGCTTGTCGTCGCTTCGTTCGTGACTGCTTGATCGGGCGAGCTTCGCAGAAGGGCGATATCGTGTCTGTCTGCAGCTACCATGCGTCATCTTACATTCTTGGCCGCGAACAGCTTCCGGTCTCTGTGGAAGCTGAGTAAGTATGGAATATCGAAGGATTGATTTTCCGGCTACAGGATTTATCCTACGCCCCGCCTCAATGCAACGTTCGCAACCTGCCGTATTTCCGTAGATGACACTAACCCGTCAGTTTTTGAACGTTTTCCCTAGACGCGCCTGCGCATGCGGATTATCGAGACCTAGAATCAGTAAGTTATTATTCAGATATATTTTCAACCACCACCACCGCCAGGTCAACTACTATAATTAAAACTTTTAAAGCTGCAGCATGGCCTGTACAATCGGCGACATGTTGGTGCCGGTAATATAAAACCCCTAGGGCCCTCCCAACATCGATACATCCAATCATTTATATCTTTGAAACGTCAGATATAAAACTTTGCATTTCCCCACACGCATCCATGGTATAGAAACATATTGAATCAATAGTATACAAAGAACAAGCAACATCAACGCGTATATAAATAAGTAATCAACTATCAACTTATCCATCATTAGCCTAATCACGTCACGCAGGCCTCATACCGGCCTCCAATCCACCCATTGGCTCACCACTCCTTACTAGTAGTACTCTCCCAAAACACACTTGTGCGAGTCGACCACCTGTAGTCTACCTGTCTATCACCTGTACACGCCCTTACTTAAATTTCCGGCGCCGCTAATTACTAGCAGTAACCAAAACTCGAGCAACCGCCACTAGAGCAGTCACAAACATGTGTCTAATTGACTTCCACTATTCGAGCGCTGCTGTGCAACTTAACTGCCAATCGCTTTCAATTGGCTGTGCTAAATATAGCCACGCGACGTAACGTGAAGGCCAGTCATTAACTTTTTTGGTAAATGCAACGCTCAACAACGCAATTTCATTAGGACGCCACCACACAAAGTTGCTATCGCAGCCGATTTGTGGCGATTCGGATATGCATGCGGAAGATCTTGAGAGATATTATATTGACTGATCAGTTCTCAGATATATCAACATACAAAACCGACAAGATCGACGGGTCTCGTGACGTCTTGCAGAAGTGTACATCAAAATTAGTTGGAGTTCGTCTGATATGCCGAGTACATTTATGTGACCACATCATCTCCTTGAAATAGCTACTGACGGGCCAAAGCCTGCAAAGCTGGATAGCATCATGGAAAGCTGTAGGCATAAACACGGCCGGCCGGCCGAGTACCGGTATCGATGCGCGTATATGGTAGGCGGACGGCGTCGATCTTATGCGCATACGTGCGGCAAGCATGCAGGGGGTATATCATGCCGTTTGTCCCGTGTGTGTGCATAGGCACTCAAATCGTTATGCGTGTAGTTTCATTGCATTGAGCCGATCGACCCGAGATCTATATTCGTATCTGTTCGGTAATTAATAAAGAATTCGTTATATCTACTCCGATCACATGCCATAAGACATTCAATGCCTTTTGGCTATCAATAATAATATGTCAAGTAAGTAGTCATGCATATCAACGGTAACTTCCGCCGGTTGCATAGCACGTGTTCGGGCACTTTTAGAATGATCACCACATCTCAGCTATCTTACTAACCGCGCAATTTATTAATCATTATCCGGTTCTATAGCGAACGGATGAAGCTAATATACATACTCTCGATAGACACCTACTCAATGAAATTGAAATTAATCTGGACAATCAGGCAAGCTAAACCGCGAACAGGGTGTACTCTAAAAAATGAATCAAACGACAACGAACTCTGACAAGACAGATAGATACTCTTCATGAATCCGTCCAGGGTATCATCCGCAGGTATCACCATTGTCATAGGTAATTCCCCTCCTCCTGCCGCCGCAGCAGCCTTCTAAAAGCGTCACTCCCCTGCGCCAACTCCACAAACCCACCCTCGTCCACAACCCTCCCCGCATCCATAACCACAATCTTATCCGCCATCCTCATCATCTCCGGCTTGTGCGTCACAACGACGACAGTCGTGCCCCACCCGCCCCACGCTACGCCTCCGCGGAGGCCCGTGATCGTTTCCATAACTGTATTCGCACTGGCAGGGTCGAGTCCGTTCGTGCACTCGTCGAGGATTAGTATCTTAGGTTTCCTGACTAGCGCGCGTGCGATCGCGATCTTCTGCACCTGGCCGCCGGAGAGACTGCTGTCGCCCATGGCTAGGAGGGTGTCGTAGCCGTCCTTGAGACTGTCGACCCACCCGCTGAGTCCTGCGGCGTGCGAGGCTTCCATTATCTGCCGGAGCTGCGGAAGCGCGTGTGGGTTGTCGCGGGGATAGTGTTCGTAGGGGTGGTGATTATCTCCGCCGTATAGAATGTTCTCTTTGATCGATGCGGGGAAGAGGTATGGGTATTGCGGGACGATCGCGATTTGTCGCCGGAGATGCGCGATGTCTAGGTCGCCGGAATGGTAGCCGGAGAATATCACGTCGCCGGAACTCGGCGCGTACAGGCGCTCCATGAGTGCGAGGAGGGTCGACTTGCCCGCGCCGGACGCGCCGACGATAGCGATGACCTCACCCGGGTTGATTTGTAGGTTGATGTTGCGGAGCACCATGCTGCTTCGGCGTAGTGGGTAGGAGAAGCTCACGTCGCGGACGATGAGGGAGCCGTCGAGCTCGATCTTGCGGGAGCCTTGCTGTTCGTGGCTAACGTCGTTGAGCTCGAGCAGTCGGAGCACGCGGCGGGCGGAGTCTGTGCTCGACGAGACCTGGGGGATTATCCGCAGGGCCGCCGCGCTGTTGGACAGGCTGAAGAGGAGCATGGCGAAGACTGTGAAGGCGTTGCCCAGGGACAGATCGTTCTCTGCGATCCGACGAGTGCCGTACCAGAACATCAGGGCTGTATATAGATATCAATCAGCATCTATGATAAAACCGCCAGCATATATTTTTTGAAAAGGCATGAAGTGTGTAACTGTATGTACGTACCTGTGGCAAGGGAGACCGCCGTATCGCTCAACCCTACAGTCAGTCCAGTGAAAACCGCCCTCTTCCTCCCAACGCTCGCCGCTCTCTTCAGCATCTGAGCATGCTTGTGATCGAAATACTCCTTCAACCCGAGTACTCTCACCGCAACGAGGTTCGTGAGCACATCCTGCACAAACAGACCCAGCTCCTCGGCCTCGGTGTTTCCCTTCTCTTCATACCGGTCGCTGACCCATGTGAAAACTCGTAGTACAACCAGCAACGTAGGCGCTGCTGCGAGCCCGACGCCCGTCAGCTCGACATCCTGCGTGAAGCTCCACGCTACGCCGACGACAAAGATCACGAGTGCGTTCAGCGCAAACCCGGAGAATCGACCGAGTAGATTGCGCATCTCCTCGGCGTTGTGTTCGAGGTCCTGCGCGATACGTCCGACCTGGTTTCTATCCACATCGAACCACGACCGCGCCTGTCGTATGACGAGACTGTATGCTTTCCGCCGCACGGAATCTATCCAGCGTTGGCCGACATATTCGAGGCAGTACAGCTGCAGCGCAGCGGTGAGTGAATCCGCAACAGCTATCGCAACGATTATCAGAGCCCACAAGGCGGCCCTCTCCGGTCGAAATTCTGTGAAGAAAGTCTCGACCAGTCGTGCGAGTGCGTAGGAGAAGCCTGGTGTGGACGCAGAGCTGATGATGCAGCAGATGATACCGACGGCGAGACAGAACTTTTGTCTAATGGTTGTATGCTCGCCGATTGTCCCGAGGATGTGAAGGATGCCTTGGTCGCTGCTGGGCTTTGATTTGGATTCTGGCTGTGGTGGCATTTCTTCCATGCTCTGGCGGGTCCGTCGAGTACGTTTCCGGCGTTGGCTTTGAGTCCTGCCGAGTACCTGCGACGGCAGCATCGTAGCCCGGTGGTTGGAGGCGAACGTGACGCGGTTCACCGACTTCCTCATGTTGATTATGGCGGGGACTGCGAGAGTGCGTCGTAGTGTGTGTCGTGTGTCGACGGCGGGATGGTAAGTTCTC
Source organism: Orbilia brochopaga (assembly GCA_036872635.1). Classification (NCBI taxonomy): domain Eukaryota; kingdom Fungi; phylum Ascomycota; class Orbiliomycetes; order Orbiliales; family Orbiliaceae; genus Orbilia; species Orbilia brochopaga. The sequence continues at coordinate 2,581,920 of JAVHNQ010000005.1, read as the reverse complement.
CTGCTATTCTCAATGTTCTCTTTCTTGTCGTCGTCGCCCATGTAGTAGTCCAGCAGCGATTCATCGTAAGTGGATAATGGCAGAGTGTCATCGTCATCGTCGTACGATTCATCGCACTCCCGTAGCAGATCTGCGAAGGGGCTTTTATATGGGGCTTCCAAGTCCTTGCGGCACCCAGCCTGCGCGATCTTGCCGTGTTCCATAACGTAGACGAAGTCGTCAGGCCGTATCTCAGACATATTATGTGTGATGATTATGGTCGTTTTAGCACGGCGCCATTCGCGTAGATTCTCCATCACGAGGACCTTAGTGCCCTCGTCGAGGCCGGAGGTGGGCTCGTCGAGAATCATGATGGGTGTGTTTCGTAACCTAGCACGAGCGAGAGAGACGCGCTGCCGCTGCCCGCCGCTGAGGTTGTTACCCCCGGAGGTGAGCATGGTTTTCTGAACCTTGGGCAGATCCATGAGGACTTCTGTTAGGAAAACGTCATCGCAGGCACGCTTGAAGTCTTTCATTGTGAGTGTGGAATCATAGGTGCCGAATCTGATGTTGTGAGAGATCGATTCGTGGAAAAGGGCGGGTCGTTGGGGGACGTAGGTGATGTTGTCCCAGACCCATTGGCGGTCGAGCTTCTCCAGCGGATGCTCATCGATGAGGATGTTGCCGGAGTTGTATCGCCAGACGGTAAGCAGGAGGTTCGCAAGGGTACTCTTTCCACTGCCCGACTTGCCGACAATGAAAATTGTCTCTCCAGCCTTGACGGACATAGTCAGTCCATTCAGACTGGCGACGTCTTTACGCGAAGGATAGTGGAATTTGACCTGAGATGGAACGTTAGCACACCTGTCGATTCGATGAGTATCCGAGATATAGTGAGAATTAAAACTTACATCTTTGAAGGTCACAGAACCTTTGCACTTCTTCGGAACCGCACCAGGGCGGCTGATCATATCATACTCAACATCTGGCGCCGACAACCGCCGCAAACTTGACGCCGCATATTTCCCTTTCTCGAGGATAACGACTATTGGCAGCAGCGACTCTACCTGCTGTCCAGCTATCAAGCAGGCCCAGAAGGTCGTCATATAGCCTGCTACCTCTTTGAACGACGTCTGCGGGGACACCAGCGTGCTGGCATACCAAAACCCCTGCACGAAGACCATCAATGTCACGAACCGCAAAATTCCATTTTGTACGGCCGCATGCTTCGCGATCCTATTGTATGCTAGGCCGGCGGCCCTCACAGCCGTAGAGTACAAGCTGAACTCCACGTCCTGTCCGTTGAAGAACTTTACGGTCTCGATCCCTCTGACGGCGCGGGAGATGCTTTGCGCGGCAGAACCCAATGCGAGAGACTGCTGCTCGATTCCTTGCTCGATCTTGTTCGAGAAGAAGAGGACGGCAAAGCTGGCAATCGGCATGCCGGCGAGGCAGATCAGCGTCAGGTGCCAGGAGTAGTAGAATGCTATTCCGAGACATGCGGAGGCCGTGACGATGCATTGTATCACAAGCCCCAACGGCTGAGACGCCGCCAGCTGAAATTCCCTTAACTGACTGTTCATGATATCCCGCTATTAGCCTTGCCCAAGCACACAAAATTGACCAAAAGGAATGATTATTGACATACGTATGACAACGATTCGCAACTGTTGTAATCTCGTGCTCCGTGTTGTCGAACCACTCGAGCTCCTTGTCGAGCAGCGCTTTATACAGCGCCCGTCTCGCACTCTCGGCCTGCAGCTCGCCAAACCATATCCACGAGCAGTAAAATATCCCATACGCAAGCCATCCTGCACCTGCGAGAATGGCGTAAAATTCAACCCATCGCGTGATCCTCGATAACAATTCAGGCGCTGCTAGCTCTCCACGCCCGAACAGTGCAAACTCGCCAAATATCCTGCCGAGCAGCAACGACGATAGCGGTAGCACTGCCGCCGAGACAACAGCTGATATCACGGCGAGTATGAAAACGAAGACATGGCGTCGTCGCATAAACGCAAAGTAAGATGCCCAGGAGGCATTTCTGCGCATATTATAGTCGTCGTCCGGTGACTCCGGTTCCAACGGCGGGTAAAAGTCGATAGCAGTGGTAGCTCTGCTGTCGTATGCTTCGTAGAACTCGTCTGGTAAAGTGAATGGTTTGTTGTCCTTCAGCAATGCGTCCGTCTCTTGATCATCCTCCTCCACAAGCGTATCCTCGTCTGGAAGCTGAGTGTCGGATGAACTGAAGGAGCAAGTGGACGTCGGAGACCAGAGATCCTCGGGGTCGTCATCGCTTTTTGTATTCTCGGATTGTAACTGTAACGGCGGTGGCACAAACGGCCTCTTCAGTTGGCGTGCGGCGAGGCGTCCTGAATCGTCTTTCGTACATGTTTCCGTTGGCTTGTTTTCGACGTCCAGCTGCGGCGTCTGGCCCCCGCCGGCAACAGTACCGACGGGGACCTCGGAACCAAGCTGTTCCAGAGGTGATTGTAACTTGTCCAGTGTGTCTTAAGGTGTCTGAGAAGGCTGTTTGTGTTCGTTATCACAGAAGGAAGCGATTCCAACAGCGGGGTGTCAGAGGTCAGGTGTGTAGGTGTCGGCAGGTAGATAACTGTTGGATTTCAAGCATGAGGTTGTAGATGGTGAGAAGGAGGGGTTTCGACAGCTGTGCCAGGAGGGAGATGTAGTAGGAAGTAATTTGCCGCCATCCTGGCGCCAATTCCGGTTTTCCCTGTGGCATCATCTGGCTTCGCCGCCCATGATATGCATCTCGAAGGCATCATGAATGCGGTTTCTGGAATGTGTTGTGGTGTTGTGCATTCATGAAGTGTGTTGTCGTTTGTTGTGTTGCGCCAAGGTTGGTCGTCTGTGGCACAGCTCGCACATTTTGGCTGGCAAGCCACCATGCCAAGCAACAGTCAAGCCACAGCGCTGAGCTTTGGAACGATGTCAGCTCTCATGGCGTCTACGGCTGCTTTCTTTGACGCTCCAGCAAGTATGGTACAACGGCCGGAAGACCAAGAGAGCGGATCATTGCTACCCTAATCTATATTGCCAATCCCAGTCTCCCATGTTGACGGCCTAGACTTACAAAATAACGGGGGTCCATCTACGATAGATAACAAACGAGATATATAAGGCTGGCCAGCTGGGCCTATATATGTCTATGGATGAATATGTCAATCTATATACAGACAAGATGCAGAAATCTCGGTGTCGAAAATCGATAGAGATAATCATCACCTCCGCCGAGAACCCAAGAGCTCGCTGGAGCCTTCGCTCGGAAATAACTACTCGTAAGCATCCATCCACGGCGTAATTTCCGACGATTGATTGACGACACCCGCAGGATTGGATCGATATCATCAACTAGCCTTGCTCTTCTGCGCTTCCTCGTATATCCAGTCATTGAGGCCCAGTTTATTCCTGACAGCCGGTTGGATGTTAGCTACAAGGATGTTTCTTGATCGAAGAGCATATAAAAATACATCGACGGAAATGAAACGTGGGAAAGCACGGCTGGTGACTGAGGAAGGCCAACATACCGTGCTATTTCAATAGCGTAGAACTGAAACGACGCGGCGCAAATGCAGACGTGCGTGCCGACGTCAGTTACCATCCTTCGACAATGTTGGATGTTGCTGGTGGGGGTTGTAGGGTATCGGAGATTGTCGGACATACCTGCATTCTCACCGCTGCAATTACAACACTCGTTAGCAAAATTTCAAGTCCAGAGTTTGGCCAGTGCTGGGAGAGCATTTTCATAGATAGACGTATGGCCAACGACTATAATAATAATAGATATGCGTATTGACGGGAGGAAACACGGATGATGCTTACCGAATATCGTTGTATCCTGTCCATACTCGTCCTTTGGACTCGATCGCAACATGGTCCCGAAATTAAAGTCCTTGACCTATGCAGTCACCAAAGTAGGTGTTACGATAGTCCCCAATAAGCCTCCGTTCCAACTGAAAACTTGTCTATATCCTGTAGAGGCGTGCCCGCAGAGTCCGGGCTAATTCGAGCATATCCCACCTTGTCCTCATATTGGTTGACAAAATTCCGCCACTTCTCCTTGCCTTCCTTGCTCTTCATCGCATCCTCATCGATTTTTTGTGAGACGTCCAGCTCGGGGAAAGTACTTTTGAAGTGCTCGTAGATCTCGTCGTCGATTTTGGTCAGCGTCAGTTCGCTGCCTCGCCGGCTTTCGAGCAGGCCCCAGTGCGTCTGCATGTGCATCACGGCTGCACGGCGCCCGATATTTGTAAGATACGGATGTACGTAGTATAAAGTAGTCGAGGCGTAACGTAGGTAGATAGATGGAGCTGGCCGTACTTTTCACCGCGAACTGCTTCTCGATCTGTGACGATGGTGGCGTTAGTGGGGTGACCGGTTGTATCGTATCTTGAGAGTCGGATGAAGCTTACATCATCGAGGTTTTGAGCCTTCTCGGGGTCGAACTTCGTTGACATCGTGGTGGACTCTTCGTGGTTGCCGTCGAGGTGCTATGCTGCAGATGCTGTCTGTGGTGTTTTGAAGATGAGATGGGATGAGTGATGGCGGGGCTGTTTGGCGAGAACCTTGCGCCGCCTCACACGCCGCATAAGACGAGACACCTGCGGCTCTTTAGATTAAGCATCGCGACTTCGAGAATCCACTGTTGAGATTCACCGTCGCTGCCCGATGTGCACATATCACAGTAGAAGTAGCTGCTCTCTGCAAGTATCTCGCAGCTGTCTGTATACACCAACAATCACCAGTGCCGCACAAGCTCCAGCGGCCGCATATGTGCCGCCTCGCTAAGAAAAATTTCCACTCTTCGAAGCTTCTCTAAGACCCTCGTCGACTACACCATCTTTCTCGTCTTCGCTCTCCACGCGCGCCAATTGTCCCGCCGGCAGCTCGCCACAGACAACCATGAGAGCCCGAGCTCACCTCCTGCGGCGGCAGTGCCGTTCGTTCAGCGTACTCGCGCCCGTTCCGCGTCCTACACCTCTCCGCTCTCTCGCTCCTCGTGCGACAGCGACGACAGCTTCAAGCAGATCGTCAGCGCTGCGATGCCCACCCTCCTCGCGATATCCGAGCTACGGCGGCGTCAGACACCAGAGCGCTGCCGCTGCAGTGTACGATACTACCCTCAATCTCCCCAATTGACCACATCTATCGCCATATCCTAACCTTCACTGCTTCTCTCCAGGCTCGCAGAAGCGGCGCAGGGCGCCGACATGATCACGAACGAATCGATCCTCGAGCGCATGGACCCTAAGGAACTGGCGCGCCTTCAGCGCATCCGCAACATCGGTATCGCGGCGCACATTGACAGCGGCAAGACCACATGCACCGAGCGAGTACTCTACTACACAGGCCGCATCCACAGCATCCACGAAGTGCGCGGCAAGGACTCCGTCGGCGCCAAAATGGACTCGATGGACCTCGAGCGCGAGAAGGGCATCACAATCAAGTCTGCCGCGACGTTCTGCAACTGGGATCGCAAAGACCCAGACTCCGGCGAGAACAACAAGTACCATATCAACCTGATCGACACACCCGGCCACATCGACTTCACGGTCGAGGTCGAGCGGGCCCTGCGCGTCCTCGACGGTGCCGTCATGATTCTATGCGCTGTCGGCGGCGTGCAGAGCCAGACGATCACGGTGGACCGACAGATGCGACGGTACGACGTCCCCCGTATTTCATTCGTCAACAAGCTGGACAGAATGGGTGCCAACCCGTTCAAGGTCATCGAGCAGATGAACCAGAAGCTCAAGATTCCCGCAGCCGCCGTGCAGGTGCCCATTGGCACGGAGGAACATCTACGCGGCCTGGTGGACTTGGTGCGCATGAAGGCTATCTACTTTGAGGGTCCTCGGGGTATCAATGTGAAGGAGACCGACGAGATCCCTGATACCGTCAAGGACCTGGTGGCTGAGAAGCGGTCGACACTGATCGCGGCGCTGGCGGATGTGGACGATGAAATCGCGGAGATCTGGCTGGAGGAGCAGACACCCACAGAGCAGCAGTTGCGCGCTGCGATCCGCCGCGCGACGCTCTCGCTCAAGTTCACACCAGTGTTCATGGGCTCCGCGCTGGCGGATAAGGGTGTGCAGCCCATGCTCGACGGCGTCATCGACTACCTGCCGAACCCGGCGGAGGTCAAAAACACAGCGCTGGACCGCAAGCGCAACGAAATGCCCGTCGCGCTGGTGCCATATAACTCGGCGCCGTTCATCGGTCTGGCGTTCAAGCTGGAGGAAAGCAATTTCGGCCAGCTGACGTACATCCGCGTCTACCAAGGGCTGCTGAAGCGGTCTGGCTTCATGCACAACATCCGCACGGGCAAGAAGGTCAAGGTGCCGCGGCTGGTCAGGATGCACTCGGACGAGATGGAGGACGTGGATAACATTGGCGCTGGTGAGATTTGTGCGGTCTTTGGCGTCGAGTGCGCCTCTGGTGACACCTTCACCGACGGCGTACAGTCCTACACTCTCGTATGTCCCCCAATTACACCTGAACAAACCATCACACCTCTCAGGAATAGAAAATGCTAACACGAATCCCACAGCAATCCATGCACGTCCCCGAACCCGTCATCTCGCTCGCAATCCGCCCGAAGAGCAACAACCAAACCGCCAATTTCTCCAAAGCCATGTCGCGATTCCAGCGCGAAGACCCGACCTTCCGCGTGACCCAGGACTCCGAGTCCCAAGAGACCATCATATCCGGCATGGGCGAACTGCACATCGAAATCTACGTCGAACGCATGCGCCGCGAATATAACGTCGAGTGCATCACCGGTCAACCAAAGGTAGCCTACCGTGAGACCATCACGGAAACCATCGCCTTCGACCACACGCTCAAGAAACAGACCGGCGGCGCAGGAGACTTCGCCCGCGTAGCCGGCTTCATCGAACCCACCGGCGAGCTTGCCGCCAACGAATTCGTCAACGGTGTCGTCGGCGGTGCCATTGACGAAAAGTACATATTCGCCTGTGAGAAGGGCTTCCGCGCCAGCTGCGACAAGGGACCCCTCCTAGGCCACAAAGTTCTCGGCGTGCGCATGACGGTGAACGACGGCGCGACGCACGTTGTCGATTCGTCCGAGATGGCGTTCAAGACGGCGACGCAGCAGGCTATGCGGAAGGCCTTCAAGGAGTCGCGCGCGATTGTGCTGGAGCCCATTATGCGGGTTGCCGTCACGGCGCCGGCGGAGTTCCAGGGTGCGATTGTGGGGTTGATGAATAAGCGGAATGCGATAATTGAGGATACGGAGATCGGTGTGGATGATTTCACGCTGTACGGTGAGGTTGGGTTGCATGGGATGTTTGGGTTTTCGAGCGTGCTGAGGGCGGCGACGCAGGGGAAGGGGGAGTTTACGATGGAGTTTCTGAAGTATAGTCCTGCGCTGCCGCAGCATCAGAAGGAGCTGATTGAGCGGCATGAGCGGGAGATGAAGGAGAAGGAGAAGGAGAAGTAGGTTGGTTTAATACATATATATCCACTCACCCTTTCATGATAGACGATAGACTAGCTTTTTTTTCAGGCTGTATATAATTATACCTCTGCATGTGTAAGATAGCAAAAGTTAGATCGAGAGTCTGTATATAGATACATGTATATATATACCTAGGTAACTCCTGGGTCGTATAAGAGCCGCGTGGCGCTCACATGGCATATACATACTCATCACGAGTTCACCCGCTGCTGCACACGACTATATATAGACGTCACATCATCACATTTCTACTAAATGCACACAATTTAAAGACTTCACAATATAAACGAATAATAGTAGATGTGAGATGAAATGTGCTTTTCGTATATGTATATACTCCGTCCGTCCCGATACTAGAAACTAGAACTAGAATAGACGACTGTATGACAGGGTATATGAATGAGAGTTTTCATAAGCCGACAGTCGCGGCTGTGGTCGTAACGTAACGTAACGTAATGTGATGTGACAAGCAAGCAGAACCCAAAATGTAATGTAAGGAAAGGACATGACATGCGCCTTCTATAACGCCCCAATTACCAGCCGACCAACCAATCTGAGCGAATGAATGTAAGAATTGATACCAAAAACCCGTCCCTATTACCCTGCTACCTCCTACCCGCACGTACAATAGTGAGTTTGTGCGTGCGTGCAATTTCATGATTTGTGATGATCTCGTAAACCAGAAGATGGTGATTAACTATACCCCGTCTGCGTATTTAGACGGCGGTATGGCGCATGGGCTCGTACGCCTCCTTGGTGTGTCCGTACGTCTGAGGCGGCGGGGGTGCAGGGCCGCCATGACCCATGTACGGCGCCGAAACCCTCTCGTACTTGCCGTTCTTCTTCGGGCTGCGGCCGTTGCCGCCCTTCATGATCTTATCCCGACGGCCGCTGCAGCAGCAAGTTGACAGCGTCCAGAAAAGCATAGCGCCGAGGGAAACAGCGACCCCGATGAACATGAGACTGTACACGCGGGTGTTGATATCACCCTTCACGCCGAAGGTCTTGAAGGAGGCGTCGAAAGCCTTAGCCATGGATGCGTACAGCGCGATGTTGATAACGGAGGCGGCGAGCAGCGCCCAGAAAGCGGCGATGGCGGCAATGGTGGTCACGCACGACCCCCAGCGGGAGAGGAAGGCGAAGAAACCTAGTACGAATTCAACGGCCGTGGCGATGATGCCCACGACGAACATGATATACTGGGCGCGGGTGAGGGCTGCGACGGCCTTGAAGAGGTCGTTCACGCCGGAGGGGAAGGTGAGGTTCTTGCCGGTGTTAGCTTCGGCATTGATGATGTCGACGATGTTGAAGACGAAGGAGGCGGAGGTGGACGAGCAGTTCTGGACGTTCCACGAGCCTGTGGCATTGTCGAAGGAGCCGGAGCAGTAGGAGAACAGACCGGCTTGGTAGAAGTCCGCGACGCCGACGAGGTTGGCGGTGTTTTGGATGCTCAGGTCGACGCCGAGCTTGTCGAGAGCGAAATTGTCGAGATTCGTACCGGGGATGTCGGCGAGCTCTTGCGGAGCGTTGATGTAGCGGGTGTCGAGGCGGATGAAGTAGAGGGAATTGAGGAAGCTGTTGCTTCGGTTCGTCTGGCCGATGAAGGTGGAGATGACGATAAGGATTGCCGTGGCTGCGGTGGCCAGCAGCGGCACGGACACGCAGACGGCTCGAGCACCTCTGCCCATGTTGGCGGTTGTATATTAGTTGGTTGGTTGGTTTTTTCTTACTTCGCGATGGCTTCTCGAGCGAGGGAACGTTGGTGGTGAGGTTGAAGCTGGAACGTGAGGTTGTGGCGATGTGTTGGCGTGTGGTCGAATTTGCCTGCGCGCGACAACAGCAATTCTTAGAACTCTGCTTCTGCTTCTTCTTCTCTCCTCGTCGCCCTCTTCCAGACAGTCGAGCAGAACGAACGGGAAACCGGAATCGAATCGAATGAACGAACGAGCGCAGGAATCAAACCAAACAGCAGTCTCTGCAAGGCCTTCGAACCCACCCGGTCGGCGGCCAGCTCGTCTTATATACCTGCAGCAGCAACATACACGTAAGAGTGTTCATGGTACCTGCTAATGTCCCCTCGCAGCCAAGGGTCCTTTGCTGCTTTCAGCTCGCACAGCCGGTGTATCAGACAGAGTGAAGCAGGCCGGCCTGCACACCAGAACGGGCCTTCATCCTCGTCAATCTCTGCTCCTTCGCCTCGCTCAGACTCGCTGGTCCGCTTGGCCTGGTCGGTCTGCTGCAACGGTCAGCCTCACCGACGAGGGTGTGACGGCAGGCTCCCGCAGTCTTGGGCTTTCAAGTTTCCATCGCCATGTCATGGAAGTACCGCAGTGCGTGTGCCCGGTGGCGAGGCTCACTGCGGGTACTTTCCACGTCCCGGGACACTGTGAGGACAGACGGTACATGCCAGCCTGCCTGCCCTGCTGCTTTCTTACTTTGTACTGAACATATCGATAGCAGGGCTATTATTAGCCAGCCAAGCTTGCCCCAGACCAGCGGAATACGCCAGATCGGGGGGCTGAGCCACCTGCCAACCTCGACCAAGAAAGCAAGAGAATGGAAGAAAACGACAGAGAAAAAAAACCAGCCAGGCCGTCTCGCCGAAAATCCGAGCGTGGGCCAGATCCGATCCCTGCGGCTCTCTCGTCCTGCATCTCTGCCCGTTTTGGGTTCTCGGGTCAAGCAAACGGGCAGCCTGCGGGCAAACTCTGGCAGAACTCTGGTATCGCAGAGACGAGCGACGTTTCTTCCATGATGGATGTCGGCAGGGTCTAAGAGACGCTATTTGTCACTCCATCCCAACCCCTCCTTTCTCCCGGTCGACGGACACATGCATGCATTTCACCCACAGTTGGATGCATGTCGAAAGAAGCCCTCGTCACGGCGACTGAGGGATTCTATCCTCCAAATTTAATGTTTGGCGATCTTGGCTGTCTCCACCGGACCGTCGACAAGCTGCATTCAAGCTACAAACAAGCATTCAAGCCTAACCATTGTGATGATGGTACAGACAAGCGCAAGTGCGGCTGACCGCACTGTGATCCTGTACTCATCAGAGGTATCGACATTGCATGAGTAATAGGCCGTAATCTCATCTCATCTTCAGCGTTGCCTTTGCTAACATGTACGAGTATCACCCCGATACATAGCAAAAGCTCACAGAATCTCGTGCCCGGAATTCAAGCTCGAACCTTCGCACTGACAGGTAACGGTGAGATCATTCAGACATGTTGCAGCGAGGGCAACAGACTGCATCTGCAATGACAAGGACATGGGGTTCTGCCAGCAAACGTCGGCCCCACCGTCGAAGCCAAAATCTGATTATGCACTAATAGATGAGAGCCTGTGCGGCTGAAGGTAGCTTGCATCTATTATCCCACGACTCAGGGCAAAGAGTGTGTCGGCAGCCTGCTCCATCGAGCTATTCTCGTAATCAGCACCTAGCTTGTCATGCTCTCTCTGCGAGGGTAAATCCGAGCTCTGACGGCCCACAACTAATACTAGTACTCCACCGTGAGACGCGTATTTTAAATAGCTCCATTGACCGTGCGATTGCCATTTTGTTCTTGTCATGAAGGAACGAATCAGGCTGACTGTGGGCCGATATTCCGACGCGCTAGCCCTGCACTTCGACATTGCCTGCAGCCGCGTAGCCGATAACCGCACATCTGTCCCATATCATGAAGTCTCAAGCTCAAGCAGATTGGATTGATACAGCTATCTGCAAGCTACCGTTGAGGCATTGATTCAATAACTGTTCACCTTCCCTGAACCGCCATGCCACCAGCCTCAATCGTACGTACGCATAAACGCATGGTCTCACGCCGCAGTTGCCAACTGCCACCGTACCGTTGCATTCGCCAATTCGGCACATGCTCCACTCATTTGAACAACCGTGCAACATTACGCGCAATCACTTCAACTCTATATATAATAAATCAGAAACACTCTCACCAGAAAAGTAATGATACTAGCGACTCTCAGGACTTGCTTGCTCCAGGTAACGAGGCACCTACCCGCCAGCATGCATACGTACCCCCTGCAGCACTGCCGGCCGGCTACCGTGCACGAGCTGCAACACCATGACCTCCCTCCAGCGATCTCGCGGCAGTGCTAGCCGTACACGTAAATACTGCCGAGATCCAGATCCATATCTAGCTATGCTATATGCATCTGGGCAGCTATGCTTCCTCCTTCCGTGGCTGTTTAGGTACCCGGTTAGGGCTCCGAATTGCGCGCTGCGCATCGACTTACTCCGTAGCCGTCCATGCGGGTATATTATATATAAATGCTGAGCATGTATATTTCGCAAAGGTACATAGCTAGCTACTGTCTATCTGCTATTGATTATTCCTAAGGTGTAATATGCTTTTTACGTAAACTTGAGAGCTTCTGCTCCTGAAACAGATGTCTGGATATAGATCGATTCGATCGAGTATACGCATCAAAAGGGAAGGTACCCAACGCAGCAGGAATATGCCCGTACGCACATATCTTGGTTTCGAACAATTCTACAAGCTTGCAAGGAGACGTCACAGATAATCGTATGCCAGGCCCCCCTTGTAATTCGAACCTCAGCTAAACATGCGAAATTGCGACACCGATACATCTACTAGCATGATCTCCTATTATGTGACGTCTTTCAATCGATTGATCGCATTTTCGAAATTTCAAGTATAAGAATAACCGGATGACGTTATTTCACGTCTCAGATCTATTATCTATGCCTCGAGATATCCTATGTGCTTTGCATATGGGCTTCCAAGAATGCCGTAGACGTTTAGGTAAGTACCATAGTACTAGCTAATCAGTGGATTTGATCAGGATTGTGCACTGAAGAACGCTATAGATATGGATAAATTTACAAAACACACCCATTCGTCATGCCCCATGATAAGAATAATATAAACATCGAAAAATTAAGTACCAACCAGAGATTAAAACCGTAATAATGCAACCAACCATCGTGAATACAATGCAAACCAGTCATAAACAAATGCAATACTCGCCGTCAATGGAAATTCGCAAAACGTAACAAAGGGATAGTATCAATAATGCAAGGAAAAAAGCGTATAGCAGTCATGAGACTAGAAAGCCTCGTTCAAAACGTCTCTAGGGGCCTCCACCCATAGATAATGCACCGCCATAGAATTTCGTCAGTTCCCTGCGCCGAGCTGTCGTACAAGGCTCCTCATCGCCGCACGCCACCCCATCCCCTCACCGCTGACGACTCTCTCCAAAAACTCACCCAGCTTCCACCCGGCCATCCCCTCGCCGTACACTGCCTCTGCGCGTATCTCCACATCTCGTAGCACATCCACCCCGACGCAGAACCTAACCCGCACCTTCGCCTTGCGCTCCATAACCAATAGGTCTGCAGCGAACACCAGCCCGGCATTACCGTCACCACCATCTTCTGCAGTGACAACCGCAACCGTAGTCGGATACTGTGCTGCGACGCCCTCCATTTCCGCCAGTAGATTGGAGGCTTTATCCCACCGTGTGGCGATGTGTGCAAGGAGCTGTGAGTACCGCTCAAACTTCACATCTGCGCAGGAGGCTGTGATCGCGTCCAGGAAGAATTGCTGCTGCGTGGAGATAGCAGCCAAGGGCGAACCCTTGGATGCGTCGAGAAGCGTCAGGTGCGGTGGGGTCGCCTCGTCACTGGGATTGTGCGCGTCGAACCGCACCTCGAGGGTTTTACGGTACACCATCTCGAGGAATCGCGGGCTCTCAGCACGCTTGAGTGTCCATCCGGTCTTCTCTTCCAGCTTACGGACGCGCTCTAGTCATTCGCATACGCTTGTTAGCATCATATCATATCATAGTACCGGCCGAATGAACAGTTGAATGTCTAAAGGTAGAGCGTGGACAGAGCAGGGACTTACCGATGGTGGCCATGACTTCCTCCTCTGTGTATCCTTTATTCGCCTCCGCGACTTTCTCGGCGCTTTCAATCGCACTTAAGCACTTCGTCTTGCGCTCTTCTCGCCCGGCGACTTCGCTCTCTAGAGCTTCCGCCGCCTGGTTCGCGGCCTCCAATTCTCTCTTCTTGTCCTCAAGCCGCTTCTTCGATGCCTTCAGCGCGTCTCTCTTATCCTCAAGCTCCTTCGGATCGCACGACTCAATCTCCTCCTTCCGCGCAGTGAGAACCTCCAGCTTCTCGGCCAGCTCTTTCTGGCGACTAACCAGCATCGGCTGCAGCGTGTCCACGATCTCGCGCTGCTTCTCGAGCACCTTCTCGTCCGCCTGTAGCGACTCGAGGTTTTCTTGCGCCTTAGCCTTGATTGTCTCCTGCAGGCCCTGCCGCCAGGTATACCAGTCGCGCCGGGCCTCCAGTCGCGATGAGGATTTGATGTTCTTGAACTGCAGGTCCATGACTGCGCGAACGTCCGGCGGGGCGAGAACGTATTCGCGGAAAAGGCGAGGGTTCTCCTCGAGCACCATTTTCTCAATCTGCTTGAACATTTCTTTGCCCTCTTTATTCGAGCGTTTGAGTTCACGTTGGAGCTATGCCATCAGAGATATCAGCATTTCCGGGTATGGATGAGGGCTGAAGATATATTTGAGGAGGACACTTACATGTTCGTAGAGCTCGAGGAACGGCCGGATTGTCAGCTGTCCGTTGATCTGGTCGGCAATGGATATCTCCTCGTCCGGCATCTCAACACCGAGTCCAAGGATGGCGCCCGTCTGCCGCCGGTGTCGAGTAGATGTAATCCCATCCAGAAACGAGATCCCAATCATCCCAAGGAAGTCTTTCATCGCCATATTCGGCACGTCCACCTCCTCGCCGTCAACATCCATCGACTCCTCCTGCTCGGATTGTGTAGGCGCGGCGGTGGTGGTCGTGGTCGTCGGCTTCGATGGGGCAAACGGGTCGTCAGGTGTAGCAGCATCCGGCTTCTGCGACTCCTGCACATTGAATCTTACCGATGGCTTCTCTACCGGTGCCGGCTCTTCTTCGAGGCTCTTACGCTTCTTCCTGGCCGGACTGCCGGTGAGGCCCTGTTCTAGGTTCTTAGGAGCCGCAGAGGCAGCAGCGATCAAATCTCCTTTGACGGAATCGAACGTCCGCTTAGGTCGCGCCGACCCCTCAATACCAGCCAAGGCGTCCCTCCCGTCCTTCTTGGGTGTCATCCTCTCGAGCATCTCCTTGATACCTGCAGCACCCTTCGCAGCTTCGGCTTCGGGATCCACGAGTTCCTTATTGTCATTATTGAGATCCTTCAGGAGTTGCGAGAGCGGCCGGACGCCTGGAGAGAAGGGCTCGACTTCGCCGGATCCGATGCTTTTGCGGGCACTCAGAATCTTGCGGACAGATGGAGAGCCCATCCCAGCCTTGGAGATTCCGACACCAGTAGCTCTTGTGCTGGGAGACTTCGCACCGGCGTTCATATTGGTCAGGTGGATGCCCGGGGAGGTGACACCGGCGAGGCGTCTCTTGGCCGACAGACCATGATCAAGAACAGCAACCTTGCCGGTCCCAGCAAGGGTTGTAGCTCTTGGGGTTGGTGTAGTCTGTTGAGGTGTGCGCGCGCTCCGTCTGGGGGTCAGAGTTCTCGGTGTAACAACCTTAGGAGTTGAGGCAGCTGGCTTTGGGGTGGCCTTCTTTGGAAGTGCTGTGGCTGGCGCAGCCTTTGAAGCCTTTGGTGTCGATGCTTCTTGTTCAACTGGAGCTTCTGGAGCCGCAGCTGTTGCGGATGCCTCAGTCTGAGGCGTAGTGGTTCTCGATCGTAGCACTCTCCCAGCGGGCTTTGGTGTGGACTCTTTGGCTTTCTGCGGGGTCATGGACTTTCTCGTTCTAGGTGGTGTCTTCGCTGCGGGTGGTGTGCTGGTAACGCTGGCTGATCTAGCCCTTGCCTCTGCAAGGAGCGTTGATAGTGAAGGATGTATGTTCATGGTGACGGCCTCGAGGTCCGTGTTGATCGTAGGGCTTTGTGGTTCTGGTTGGACAGCAGGAGCCGATCTAGCTTGGTCAATGATGCCACCGATAGCAACTGTCATGTCCATGTCCATTGAGCCGGTATTATCGGTCTCGGAATCGGCTATCTGCTGCGCACGGCTTCCCAAGACGCCCCCAATGACATTTGTCAGCTCCATACTCATATCCTCATCTTCAGCGTCGCTACCCTGATCTGGTGAAGCCGCAGTTTTGATCCCGCCGATAGCCCTTGTCAGCTCCATCGTTTGCTCGTCCTCTTCCTCTGGGCTCATCCGCGGCAGTGCAGGGTATGAAACAGGCTGAGACTTGGCCGACAAGAGTCCGGGTCCGATAGCTCTCGTGATTTCCATGGTCATATCATCGTCGTCAGTCCCTTCACTAACAGTAGATAGCCGCCGGTTCGATAAGATCCCAGGACCGATAGCCTGCGTGAACTCCATTGTCATGTCGTCCTCCGGCATCATATCACGCGAACGTAGGGGCGACGGGCTTGAGAGGATGCCTCCAGTAACAACTCGCGTGATTTCCATTGTAGCATCTCCGCCGTCGTCGAGCTCCTGTTGCATGCCGTCCTGCCTCTTTGGAGCAGACGAGAACCCGGTCTCGGGATGGCTGAGTCTCGGATGGTCGTGGCGGCGACCAGCAAAGGGCATCTCAGGATTTGCATCTGGAGCTGGTGGTGGAGCGGATATAAAATTTGTCTCTGGATGGCTGAGGCGTGGATGATTGTGTTCTCGAGCGATCCACGGTGTGAATGTTGCAGTTACTTCGTTATCGTCAACCATGTCCATATCATCGCTGTCGTCGTCCGAAGCATCTGTCCTGGCCGTGACGGAAGGAGAAACCACAGAGATCAAGCCGGTGTCATCCTCGTCAGAGCTGTCCTCCGGAGCGAGCGTGCTCTCTGCGTCGTCGGTCATGGCGGGCGAGGAGGAATAGGCACAGCTGGGCGTCGGGGAGCCCGTGAACTCTTGCGTACGATCGAAACTAGCGACAGGTGTCATCGGCCTACGATTTTCTTTCCTGTGCTCTAGCCTAGCCGACTCTGGCTCCGGGATAACCTCCTCTACTTGTTTCGGTGGTGTCGTAGGCTGGTCTGGATCGCTTGAATCACCAGCTTCGGACGATGTTGCAGCCTCAGCGTTGACTGGCGAAGGTGTAGCTGCTGCGACGGATCTCGCGCCGGTGCTTGGTGTTTTGGCTGTGCCGTTGGACTCTGTGGAAGATGGCGTGTTCGAAATGCGTGTCTCCTCTAGTACGTGCATGGTGACCTCTGGGTTGAAGCTGACCCGGCGCCCTCCTAGTGACTTTCTTCGCTTCTCTCGGTGGGTGAGGGCGGCGCTCCGCTGAGCTTCCCTCTGTTGACGGGCCTCCTGTTGTTCCTGCTCTGTCTTCAAGGGGACCAGTATTGGAGGCGCAAGGGCCTTAATCTTGCTGCCTTTGCCATTGAACGAGGGGATTTGCTGTAGAGGCGAGATAGGTATGGCGGGCTGCAATATCGATTTGATAACCTACACATCCAAGTTAATGAGCGTAAGCTCGAGATTATAGATTTGTCGCTCCTGAAGGTGCATGCGTACCTTCTCTGGCTTCTGCTCTGCAACGACATTCTGGAGCTCACCGGGACCCAGAGACTTTGAACGCGACTTCTTAGCTAGCGCAACTCTGGATCCGCTGTTCTCCTTATTATCCTCGGTACCAGGCTTCGACGATGGCTGAAAGGCGATGGACTTGCGAGAGCCTCGCTTCCTGCCTCCTAGGGCGTTCATCGACGACATTGTGTGTGTATCTTGTAGCGCAATGTGGTTGGTGCAGTGTTGGTGTAGATGATGTAAATGTTGAAGCTGTCCCTCCTGAGTTGAATGCAGTAATATGGTGGCGGGAAGTACTTCAAAAATGGATGTTATGTATCGGTTCGAGCGGGGATTCGGATATCGCAAGCTATTTCTAAGACGGTGGCAAGCTAGCGAGTGCCGGGCACGTAAATAAATAAATGGCGGTCGTGTGAACAGTCGATGACGCCGGCGTGGGGTGATCACAGGCTGACCGATTGAAGCTGGCGGCCCAAAATGGCGGCGGAAGACGCGCTTTGTTGTTGTTTTGTTTACATGACGTTGTTCCATCGCACTAGTCCTGATCGAGCGACAATTGCGTCCTGCGTTGTCGCAACACATTCAACCCGTTTGACAGTGACAAACGCTCTCGATCGGGCGCTCTGCCCTAGCCCTAAGCTTCTTCTCTGTGTTGCTGCTGCAGCGGTGCCTCTCGCGAAAATTGTATCGAAATCTACCTTAGCAGACTATCGCCAGCCAGTTATCGACTCCTCGACACGACCTCATCGACAAAGCCCCCGCCATCACGACCTCGTCACCGCAGCCATGGCCACCGAATTAACCGTTCAGTCGGAACGCGCGTTCCAGAAGCAGCCGCACATCTTCCTCGCCCACAAGGCTACCCAGCAGAAGAAGAAGGCCGGCAAGGGCCGAAGATGGTACAAGAACGTCGGCCTGGGCTTCAAGACCCCTAAGACTGCCATCGAGGGCGCTTACATTGGTATGGAAACAGCCGCACCCCGCGATCCAACGGAGGACTCGAGATCAGATCAGATGAGGATTCAGGCGACAAGAGCATCGAGAATGGGAAAATTGGCGAACGGGAAATGGAAAAGAAATGAGATGGCGGAACTACTTCAATATTGATAGCGGGTGATGCTAACCTGCATTCGTTGTAACCTTACAGACAAGAAGTGCCCCTTCACCGGCCAGATCTCCATCCGCGGTCGTATCCTCTCTGGCACCGTCGTCTCCACCAAGATGCACCGAACCCTTGTCATCCGCCGCCCGTACCTCCACTTCATCCCCAAGTACAACAGATACGAGAAGCGACATCACAACGTACCGGCCCACGTCTCGCCCGCTTTCCGTGTGGAGGATGGTGATTACGTTACCGTCGGACAGTGCCGGCCATTGAGCAAGACTGTACGTCCAAATCCTATCAGCCACAATCTCCGACAGCTCTATCTTACAATCATAATCTGGATGCTAATCTGCCATGTTGCGCTGCAGGTCCGATTCAACGTCCTGCGAGTCCAGGGAAAGAAGTCGAAGGGGTCGAAACAGTTCTCCAAGTTCTAGCCGTCTCGTTTACTCGCTTTCCATATCTGACCTTGCCCTTGGGATTATTATGTTCATTTTAACGGCGTCGTCGAGAGACTTCCTTTCCTCGTAATATATACTTCTTTGCCTTCTACCACTTTTCCGACCTCCTATCGCATGCGCATACGCAGCCTCATCCACGTCGCCTATATACACCGCCTGTCATGGTGAACCCCGTGATGTCGGGGTTCTCTCGTCGGATGGTTTCTTTACGTCGATACGACTATGTTTGGGATTCCCAGCAGCATGCAGCTTATCCTTCTGCTATAGCTCAGATATCCGCTGTACATCGTATTCTAGAAATACGAGACCTTTTCGGGATTCCAAAATTACGACAGTGCAGTTGTAGCTGCTAAGTAAATGCAGCCTTGGTGCTAGCTGTTGATAGGAATTGGGTATCATTGGCCTATGCAATAATAAACTAGACTTGTCCGTAAACCGAAAGATAGCAATTGTACCACCCTCTATATATACCTAGTAACCCTCCATCCCTTTAGCACGGAAGTCAGCACTTCCCCAGCCCTATCGTTGTCCAAGTTCCCGACACCAAGCAGCGTCAATCCCAAAGTACTCTTCAAATCTTGCCTCCTCAAAACCCGCACCGATCCACAGCGCCGGAAGGTTCGAAGATATATTTGCAATCTTCATGCCTCCATTGTCGCATCTGCATCCGCGACAGGTAGTCGCAGCCCGCTACCCTCATCAACCTCGATTCTCGATATATCCGCTCCCATCACCACCACTAGCCCAAGGAACCGGGACGTCAAGTCTACTTTTCGCCCAACATCTTCTGGATTGAACTTTGGCAGCCGGTACTCGTGCGTTCGTGACAGTATCAAATTTGCATCCTATGTTCCATACACGCGCCGCTGGTTAGCCAACTGTAGCCTCAGTTATGGAAACAGCCAAGCTGTGATAGTTATATAGTCCGACGGCAACGTGGGCGTGAAGGCGGTAAAGACCCGACATACCCGATCAGTACACTTCAACTCTCCTACGAACATACGCGTATCCTTCGTCGTGACCCTCAGCCTCTTCGTGATGAACGAGTGCAGCAGCGCCTCGGAGTTGACCGTATCGCTCATCTTGAGCCTTCCGGTACTGCGGCGGTGTCTGGTAGGCGTTTGGCTTGTTGGCTGGCTGGTGGGGTTTGTTGGTACGTAAAAGCGCCACTGCTGGTGGGGGTTCGGAATCTGGAGTTGACGTTGAGGCGAGTATCGCTGTTGCAATATTCGGCAGACAACGCATACCGATGTCAGACTGTTGTCAATCTCGACTTTCCGTCTCTTCCAATGGAGTAACATATTTTGCACAATGACAAAAAGCCGGAGGTACTTTCTATGATAGTAAAGTCTTGATCTAGGAGCTACGAAGTACTGTTCGAAGGGATTGCGTAAAAATGATAAAAATTGTATTGGGTATATCTTCTGATTAAAGGCCGGGCAGAACAATGCTCTCCTCTTCGTATTATTCGCGCGCCAACTACTCATCACTGGTCTGAAAATGCTGCATGCGATCCCTTTTCATCTGCTCAAGGAGATCTCTTGTTTCGAGCTCACGTAGCTCTTCGTCGAGGTTCGTCATTTTCAAGCTCTTCCGAAATTGGGCCCGCCTAGGGTCCTGGACCTATATCATAGTTGGAAGAAATACTTTCCGAGTAGCATAGAGGGTACAAATTATCACGTACCTTCACATCCTCGTCAATGCTCACCATTCTTGTCTTCAATTTTATCATTGGCGACGTCACCGATCCCGCTTTTGTGGGCACAGAGCCAATTTCCATGCTATCTACCTCTTTATTCCCAGGAGAATCAGCAGCGGAGTTATCTCCCTCGGGAGTAGCCTCGACTAAAGAGGAAGCTGGGACCTCCTCATCTTCCTCACCATTGTCATCGTCGGCCTCCTCTTCGCTTTCTCGGTCCTCGTCATCCTTCGAGATATCGCGCGGTGGAGCCTGCGATGGTGTTTTGAGCACCTGTACCTGAGCTTCGCTAGCTTCCTCTTCTTCGCCATTTTCTTCTTCGTAATCCTCTTCCTCATATGGCTCGTGACCGGAGACTTGTCCGTGGGAGGTAGATTCCTTTGGAATTGTGGTCGATGCCTCCCGTTGGCTCTTAGGTATTTCTTGGTCTTTCTCGCTACTTATCTTGAGATGGTCGGGTTGCTCGGCGGTCAGATGCGCGCTCTCTTCTGCCGATGGACTAGACGGCGCTGAAGACGCATAGGGGTATGACTGAGGGCGGAACGCTGGCGAAGATCCGCGCACTGGGGCCATAGGTGGCGTGGCAGCTTCGCCGGGTATTCGAAGGTCCTCCGGCTTGAACGGTATCTGGTACTGCTCGGCGGACGAAGCGGGCGGTGGATTCGGGTTAAGCTCATCGTCATCTGAACTTTCGTTCGAATCCTCGTCAGAACCGTCGTTTGTGGCTTCGCCTTCGTCATCTACTATTCGCCGATTGGGCACTTTGAGCTTCTCTGGCGGGGTTGGCTCCCAGTCGACGGTCTCGCCTCCATCAGAATGTTCGCCTTCTCGCTGCTCGCCGGGTCGCTGGCTTTGTGTGCCCGCTACGGTTGAGTTTTCTATTGGGTCATCATGGGGACGGAAGTCCCGGGGATACTCTAGCGGTGCGTGAGATCCACCTTTCTGCGTCGGCTGCTTCTCGATGCGTACTCGGTTTTGCAGGTCTCCATTCGGGGGTGGCCAAAGTGCTAGTGACATTAGCTAGCTTTCCTCCACATCCGGACTGTCGATGTCTAAACTAAGGTATCTACTACATACCTGATGCCTTAGATAATGCGGTTGCTTGATCTCGTGGTACCCTAGCCCTCTTAACTGGTTCCTGAATAACGGCGTTAGTCGGATGGCGATAGCGATATTGATGCGAATACGGAGAATACCGGTTTTCTTTCAAGCTCTTCGCGGAATCGCTTGACTGCAGCTATGATCTTGGGAATTGAATCATCGCTATCAGACTCGGCATCTGGTGCTGCTGGTGGTGGGTTGGATGGAGGCCGTTGAGGTTTTACGTTTTCAGTTTGTAGTCGGTGATCTTGAGATTGCTCTTCAATCTTTACACGTACAGGGGATAGCGAGTCAGCAGCTTCAACTGGCGACTGCGATTCCATCTGAGTATCGGGGTTATGAGGAGTTGAATGATGCATGTGCTGTTGTCCACTGGGGACCGTGTGTGGCTCAGTTCTGCTGCTACCATGATCTTCTGAGCGGGATCCGGATGGTCTGGGATGCCGTTTTGGAGAAATTTCTTTTCCAGGACGTGTAACCAATTTGAGGATCGGTTCAGATTCATCATCTGAAGCAGGAACCACTGCATCCGGATCGTGCTTTCGAACGTCACGCCCCCGTGCTCTAGGTTGGCGCTTTTGGTACTCTTCTGTCGTTCGGATGGACGGCTTGGTCCGAAGCTTGCGGGACTCATCTCCTGATGGAATGATAGGTACTCCCCTAAGTAGATCTCGAGGCTCAGACCCGTTCGTTATATTATGCTCTTCTCCATCATCGTGAGATATTACATTCAGTAGAATAGTAGATGGCGATGGGACTCGCTGGGGTGTTTTAGCTGATCCTGATCGTTCCAGAGGTAAACGTGTGGGCTGGTCGTCTGGCGGATAAGACTTCTGCTGGACTGGACTGGGTACTTTGTCTTTCCTTGTTTCTGTAGGAGGTGCTGGTATCGGTACTGTTGACTCATTTGCTTGAGAAGGTTTGGTATGCACAGAAGGTGTTGGCTCGACAGGTTTTGCATCAACAAGCGGAGCGGTAGTTGCTGCAAGACGAGGCTTCTTACTCGACAGTAGTCGATTGATGTCCTCCTTTGACCTTAGTTTGAGGGGGCGTTTGACACTGACCTTCGGTGTATTGTGTCGGGGCATCTCTATAATTGGACGTTGCTCCTGCTTGGGTTCCGAAGCTGATGAGACGTCTTCCATCGTAATATCGCCATCGGTTTGGTGTTGTTGTGGTAGAGTAGTAGGTGGAGGCTCTACTACAACACGACGGCAGGCTTCCTGCATAGGACGTCTCGGTCCTATCTCCACTGCACGCAAAGCTGGGACAGCATAGAAATCCGCAATATGGTCGGATATTGCCGATGCGCCCTTGCCCCTGTGCTCGCCTTGCTCAACCTTTTCGTAAAGAGTTCGCATTATGATACAAAAATTATCCCTTTCAGCATCATCAACCTCGTCGAATCTGAACTTTGCAATACGACACTCGATATCAGGACTACTATCCGATTGTGACGGGACGACAGAGGCATAGTGTGCAACCGGAAATTGAGTTGCAAACGACTGCGTTCCCATCATGTCTTCCTGCGAGGAAAAGGCGCCATGGGTCCTTCCCCTGCCCGCGGATTGACTCTCCGATGCTGTGACTAGAAGGAGGCGACGTGTACCTGGGATGTAACTGACTGGCGTTGAAGAAGCCGCCCGTTTCGGTTCCAGGATCCACTGTAATTCTATATAGACTCGTCGAATATCGCATAGTCCGGTTACCGGGCACTCCTGGTGATACAATGGATCGAAAACGGTACGTTTTGCGGCTCGGATGACTTTTGACATAGCTTTATCGTTTCGCTGAAATTTCTGACCGAAGGCATACTTGATCTCTGCGAGATTCCGAGCGTCCGAGCATGTCAAGCTGCTCGCAAACTTGTGCCATGCGATCTCTACGAGCCACATACCCGCAACTCGTTGGACTATGTTGGAACCCCATTGCTCAGGAGAAGGTAACGAAATCGGTAGCACTGGAAAGTCTGCAATGGCTGTTCTGACAGCTGCAACCCTTCTGACCGGCTTCGGCTCTCCATATACGTGGTCGTTCCCTCCAAGAACGACGGATTCCTCTATCTGTAAAGTTGGCTCTGTTGATATGTTCAAATCGAGCTCAGGCCGATAAGCGCAGATTGCGATTGCGTTCGAGTAGGGTGTCTTCGGCCCGGACGTCCACTTGTTATCGCTGCCACCGCGCTTTCCAGTTCTAGGTATGCTCCTTTGGTCCCCGCGGGTGATTCCTTCCTGCAAACTATTCTGACAGGAGCCAGGGAAACGAAATCTGCACTTTGTAACCTGAATGAGAGCGCCCTTCTTGATGAGATGGAGATTCTGGGCAGCGGTGGCGCTCTCGGTGGCGCTGGGTTTGAAAATGGCAGGGATCGAAGCATAGCCATCTGACACAATAGCCTTAAATGGTTTACCAGGCTGGATAGACTGGGCGCTCAGCTAAATGAATATGGTGGCTGTGTTAGCTTAAAGAATGCGATTTTAGACATTTGGTTTCGTATATACCTCGACGATTTGGACGTAATGGCATGGCAACTCTGCAAGTTGCGACTCTATATACCGAGGAGGAGCCCAATCGGCAGGACGAACAAGCCTCTCTTGATTGTCTTTCCCAGCGACTCGTATCTTCTTTTCAAACCGCTTACCTGCAGCCTCAGCCCAGATCTTGGCAATTTGTTCTTTGCGTTTGCGGGTCTCCCGCATCTGTTGTGTAAGCTCTTGGAGCTCGAAGATTAGACCCTGTTGGATCCATTCGCGACGAAGGAGATCCATCCTGAGAAAACTGGCAGCTTGATAGTCCGTGCTATGTCCCTAACGTCGTATTGAGAGGGTGGATGGCTGGGCGATGAACCGGTCAGCTAGATATAACGACGGGTTAGGAAGCGAATCGCTTAACTAACCAGCTGTGACAGTATTGCCAGGATAGATAATGCTTTCACACAAGGGCGGTTGGGCAACGAGAATCATAGTAACCGCGGTGCAGGAGCTTGCGCCAGAGTGATCAAGGTCTCGTGAGTAGACTCGAACGCGTGTAATATTCGATTGCCTCGCGGTAGATGTGGCAGATTGGTGACAACTCTTTAGTATCCCCTTCGATTAGAGGTCGGGAGACGTCGTAGTAATGATGCTTAGTTTCAAGGTTAGATGTAGTGTCGGTCAAGAGAGATAGGCGCTGTTGCCTGAAACGCAGGCGGCGTTGTTGGAGGGGAGCAGACGCGCGACGCGGTTCGTTGACATGCCTGGGCTCAGCAACCGATATCGATGGCTGCAACCGAATAAGTAGCTTAGCCACGCCAACACTGCAACTTCTTAGGTCAGTTCCAGCGATAACCATAGCTAATATTAACGTGCGATACCATTTTTAAGCTATCTCCGACACCCTCTGCTTCCTAATTTTCGCCAGCCAGTATGCACAGGTATGCAATATCTAAGCAGCTAGCAGGCGTGAGGCGCCTAGGAAGAGAACTTCAATCCCGCAGATAATATATGCGCGCGCGCCTGTACATATATATATCAGCTATGCACTCTCGTCTCGACACTGGTCCTCGAATATATGATATATGATAGACGACTTCGATATTACATTTATACATCGAGTCATCGCGTGCACCGCTAACATTAATGCTATATACACACGGGATTCTACCTGAACGGCCGTGGGTATCGAAATATATATAAACGGAAGCCATACTGCATTGCATGCATCCCCTGTTGGCCCCAGTTTATGAGACAATCCTAGGCCTGGTACTATGGTTATGTGGTGCATGTTGCCTTCCCAAAATCCCCGATGTCTATGTATATTTCTTGTGAATGCCTAGGTACATCTACGTACGTGTACACGTGTGTGTGTTCAACCTTTTGACTTTGACTTGGATACCCCGCATTTTTAGATATTTCGCTTCATACCGTTGGCGGTTTTGGCTCTGCACTGTTACCGAAATCGTCGTCCATATGGTGTATAGGATTGCCATCTGCTTGAAGTATCTCGCCACCATCCGGAAGGTAGATAAAACTTCCACCGCTTTCATATCTCTCGTGACTATCTGCCTCTAGCCCGAGATCTCTTGCTGGTATATCGGGTGTGAAAGACAATCGCGGTTTTCTGGATCTCTTCCAAACAAGGTATCCGCAGATGATGGCGAGGGCTGCCGTGGGCGTGACAATGCTGACTGCGATCACTGCCTTAGTAGGTGTAGGCTTATAATTATAATTCCTGTCGAGTTTAAAATTGGGATCCCCGCTCGGACCAGGCGCCGCAGGCCCGTAGCTATAGTTGTTGCATGACGTGTGTTTTATCGGGATGGGAACAATATTGCTGGGGGTAGTAGTTGCAACGGGGGCTAGGCTGAATGTAGAATTCTCGTGGTTTACTGTCAGATATGCGGATGAAAGAAATGGGAGCCCAAAAATAGGAGGACTGCTATCGTTGTTATAACGATAGCTTGTTGTAAAGATATAGCGGTAGGATGTCGTTTTAGAGTCTGGAATTAAAAACCCGTCTTCGGTAGTGGTGTATTTGCGCTGGAGTAACTGCTGATATGGGATATCTACCACCAGGTGTTTGTTGTGCGATCCTTTAATTTCCAGAGTCAGGCTCACTCGGCCATTATTGTCCAAAGCCCAACTGCGTTTTCATATAGGATGCAGATTCATCGTTAGCAACATGAGTAGATTTGATGTAGATATTAGAGGTATGAGAAGTAGAGCAGATGCATATGGAAAATGGTGCGTATACTTTTGCAAAGAGAAGTTGTCTGGTAAACAAAAGAGAGGGTTGGTACTTAGTCTCGACATACGCCTTAAGATTTGCAGCATCATTGTAGTCGACATTTTTAATCCCCGCGACATGTAGAGGTAATATAGGATTTCGAAGATCCTGAATAGGGTCTCTAGGAGCTTTTTCTGGAAAACTCTTGAATGAATACTTGGAAGGCGTATTCTCAATAAGATTCGCGATAACGTTATCCGGGAATTGTAAATCGCCACTGTTCGGGCTCACGCAAGCAGTAAAGGCGTCCGATGAATTCATAATCTTTTGGTTAGCCCACTTTATCCCAGTGACTGTGATTGGTAGAGGACAGTCTACAGCTGCAGCCGCAAGTTCAAACTCTACAAACTGGCCTCCAACCCTGCTTTTATCATAGCCACCGAGGATCAGGGACCCCGGCTGCGATATTAGATGTCCTTCGTCACTAGCATTTATCCACCCCCTGAAGAAGCTCCAACTCCTGGTAGATATGGAGTTTTCAGCATATAATCTAGCAAGGAGGCTCGATTGGCTGCCCAGTCCGATATAAGAGGGATTGGGAAAATCCAAGGGAAACCCATCTTTCAAGGTATACTTTTCCGGAATTAGCGATTGTCCCAGATGAAAAGCAAAGGCTTTGAGTGTCGTATTGGCGGTCTGGGTTATAGGGTAATTGAGTCCATTACCGCAGCGTATGACTGACTAAGGGCATCACCGTGATCCGAGAATTCAATGGGCTTAAGAATGGTGAAGTTAGGTGAGAGTGACGGATCAAATAGGCCACCGCATTCGATCTCCAATGAGGTTTTGTCGTCATTGCCGGCGACTTTATCGAGCAGGCATTCCTCTGGTAGATTTCGATTTCTGATACCAGTACAGTATGTAGAAGCGTTGGCGCTTCCCACAAAGGTATCATCTAGGCCCGGGCTTTAGGTTATGATTAATGTCAGGTACGTACTCTGATTTGGATAATACAAGCCAAAAGACTTTCGCCTATTCATTGTGCCCAGGCGAGCTGGACCGATATATTTGTACAGTTGGATGAAGGGTTAACAGAAGATAGGAACTTAAGGACGTACTCAACATAGAAAGCCATAGGCTGATTTCCAACAATCATCCGAACCCCGAAAGCCGTGGGACGCGATGCAAGATCCGCATCATCCGCTGCCAATGGCACGTCTCCGAAAGGCAATACGATTGGACCTGGTGGATTTGTACATTCCTGGGCTTGGCGCTTCGCAATAGACGGTCGGTTGCATTGTGACAAGGTGCCGGCGATGACCGCTTGTAGGATGGAAAATAAGGAGAACACGTTGGCCATAGGCCAACTCAAAGATCCGGATCTCATGATGAGATGATAAGGAAAATAAGTGATATAACAGCCACGAAAGTTACCTGTTGTAAGACAATCGGGCGGTTTTCTACAGTATGCAGAATCTAATGGGGGATGAAAGGTTAATATTTAATTAGTCTGGCTAGACTACCTAAGGGCATCGAGCAATGGTATTTAATTAAATTGGGTACCAGTTGGTATCGAAAAGGTTCTGCAGACTTTCTATATATCGGATTTGCCTGTCATAGTGGCAGGGACGCTTTGTGTGTCGGTTTGCAGGGCGATAGCGCAATGGCCCGAGTGATCAGACGAGCGCCTAGCTTCGAGGCTAAGGAGCACCATAAAAGTGCAAACAATTCGTGCATGCATGAATACCCCGTTACATGATCCCAGTAGCGGCGTGATACGATCCCGAACTAACGACCCCGGCCCCGGATTCTACCGAATTATACTGTGCTTGAGACCTCAACATACGGCCTGGCTTGCGAGACCAGTAAGGCCCACAGTAAATGAGAATTGCATGCGAACAATCCAGTATTCAATATATTCTATGCACCAGTGCGTGTACTGTGAGTAATCTTTCAGTCGAATTGAAACAAGCCGCTTGCTGTGCCGCCTTAGCCGCATGCATCGTCCCGGAAGTCTGACTGGCAGGCCCAATAAGCGTGGAGCTCTGAGCGGTAGCGTGCAGGAGATGACGTTAAGCGTAATTGCAGATATGAATGTGCTGTGCTGTGCTGTGCCGCTTTTTGCAGTTGAAATATCAAAATTGCATTGTTTGTGTGACACAAAGTCTTGCTCGCTAACACAGAATATTCAGATGGGGCCAATATCTTGGGCGAGATATTTGTCAAGAAGAGTTTCAATAACAGATAACAATTGCATGTAGGTGGGAGCCTAGCAAGTAGTATGTGAATAGGTATATATATATATCTATATATATCACGGCTAACATTCTACACATGCAACTACCCGAATAAGGGGCAAATCTTTGATGAGTAAAGGTTATAAATTTGGCCTCGCAGGGATAAAATAGCAAATAGCCATGCACACAGATTGCTTTTGCATCCCGGTTTCATAGACCTTGTGCCCAGTCCGCAGTTACCCTCGGAGGCTCGAAAACGCCATTGGAAGGGGCACTGCGAGTCTGATTATCGTCACAAAATACCAAATCAAGATCACCATAACTAGATATAGACGACCCAGTGGACTGTATGTCTTAGTCTCGAGGCCTGTCTACCTGCTTACAAGAAAATTTACCAGCATGGCATATGTATGACTGCCTTCAAGCTTTGTTGAGATATTGCTAGTTGGCGACGTTGGTGGCGTCCTGGTGTGGCGCAGCTGTGGCGGCATGACTAAGCCGCCGACAACGCCGGCGGTCTCGACTTGAGCAATGAACCCCAGTTTCTGTCAGGCCTAACGACGGTCGACTTCGCTCGCCTGAATGCACTAGAGAGACTTAGCGTTTAATATATCATGTGCCATGTCGTCCCTTATCAATAGCGCTGTAGAGCGAGCAGCTGGCCAATGCTACTAAGTAACTACTTAAGTAGCTGTCCTGCCTATCATAAGTAGCGGCTATTTCGTTTGCGGCTAGACGACACCTTTACCAC
Organism: Orbilia brochopaga; assembly: GCA_036872635.1. Classification (NCBI taxonomy): domain Eukaryota; kingdom Fungi; phylum Ascomycota; class Orbiliomycetes; order Orbiliales; family Orbiliaceae; genus Orbilia; species Orbilia brochopaga. Next base: position 2,552,848 of record JAVHNQ010000005.1, on the reverse strand, counting down.
TTATATATATTGGTCTATCGTCCCCCTGCGCCCCGTTCCAACGGATTATCTGCTCCTGGCTATGACTTCAAGTCGACGTATCACTTGTGCCTGATAAATCGATCTCGATATCGATGCTGTGCTGCCTTCGTTTCCACGGCCATGGGTGAACCTTAGCCGAGAACCTGTCGTTGAGCTTGGATCCTTGCTAGGCGCCATCTCCCCAAGCTCCATGCCCCATCGCGGTACCTGCCTGCACATACATCTACTGCTACGGACTAAGGTACTCCGATCCAGTGCATACGTCAGGCCCGGGGGCGCGAATCGTCTCTCGTCGCTGTCGGATTCTCGTCTTCCATTCGCCTGTTTTGCCGTTTTGACAAATGCGCAACCGTTTGAGGAAGTCGACCCATCAAGCACCTGTCGCCACCAGATCTCCATCTCCAAAACCCACCCAGCTTCTCCGCGATATCCGCGTCTCATGTCGCCTCCAGTCAGACAGTTCAGCGAAGCTAGTGCGTTAGATAAGGGTTAATCGATCCTTGGAATTCGAACTGTCTTCGAGCCCGCCAGCTCATCGTTTTAGCATCTCTCCTCCGTCGGCCACATCGTCCACGTATACGTATGCGACGACCGAAACCAGCTCCTCCGGACGTATACTGATTTCACGATGCCACCTAGCTCCGGCGCCGACAAAATGGAGCGTCTGCACCCGCGTCGGCCATCCACAGATAGCATATCGTCTGCTCTACCGCCGGCCCAGCCGCTAGACCCTGCTATCCTGGATGACATCCATGCCGTGGCTGCCAACTCACCAACCCTCACCAGCTTTGCTCTCACGCCTTCGAAGCGGAAATCCGTCGTACCGGAGCAAACCGGCCTGAATCGAATATACAGTCTGGTGAAGGACGCCGTCGTTGGAAGTCACAAGGATCCTCCAGATTCGTCATCCAAAAAGCCGAGATCTGAATCCGGCCACAAGACCGACGATACAGCCAGCATCCGATCCGGCTACTCACATATCGAGGCGTCCAGCGCAGATGTCTCGTATATGGCCTCTCCGACCTCTACCTCTGGCACGACAAAACCGTCGGATATCAGTCCCGTCAGTCCTTTCCAAGAGCTGATATCTCCGATAAAAGGTCCGACAAGGAAGACTGTTATAGTAGACCGGATGGCTGCGAGGACCCCCCAGCCGGAGGAGCGAAAGGGCTCTGCGAAGGAGAAGCTCTACGGCGAGCTGAGCAGAGCAAATAGCTCCAGGTCTTTGACATCGACGGGCCAAAGGACACCGGCTACAGCGACTTTCCCGCGCGAGGTGCCATATCAGCCATCTCCGGCCCCATTTGAAACGCCAGATCCACAAGCAGAGTTTGTCGCGGATCCGGCGTACGATTCTATCGCTACTTCTCCGAACGAGGGGTCGGCTGTGCTAGTCGATCTTCAAAATCAGCAGATACATTCTAGACGCGAAAGCTTGATGACCGTAAACTCCGGAAGGGGGTACGATCCTTTGAGCACAAAACCTGTCGATGCCGATTTGGAAGACGACGTTGACCGAAACCTGGAAAACGATGTGGATAACGACAGGGCAAGCGAGATATCGACGGATGACGATGACGATGTCATTGAAATGGGAGGTTATCTGGGCAAAGTGTCAGGATTGGGGAAGGCGCTCAACGACAAGAATATGGAACAACCATCAGCTAAGGCTGAAGCCTCAATATCAAGTGCTGTTACCCCTGGCAAAGACGGCAGGAGAACTTCAACCACTACATCGGCGATTCAATCTCCGACTGCTGCTGGCTTCTCACCTAGCGCTTCCAGACACCAGTACCGAGTCTCCATTGATAAGACTATGGAACTCCCAACTGAAGCTGTCCTGATCGGAGATATCATCGCTGAACCTCTTCCTCACCACCCCTCTCTTACACATTCTTTACTTAGTTCTCAGGAATCACCTGATCGCGCCATCTACGATATGGAAGAATCCAACGCCCAGGAAAAACCACAGGACACAATATCAATGCCTGATACCGAGGACTCCATTAGTCTTGCCCCAAAGCCGCGCTCAAAACTTACTGCGCAGCATGGCCTCCTGCAAAGAGGATCCTCATCATCATCTGCTGCAACTGGCACAACTACAACAGGCCAAGTGAACCAAGGAACTGCTGAAATGTCACGATCCTTCGGACAAGATGGCTATCTGAGAAACTCCCAAGTATCTTCTAAACTTTTTCAGAACGAGGCCAAAGTCGGTGCGGCACTCATGCGCCTCCGTCAAGGAAAAGGTTTGTCCAGGGATTTCTGGATGAAAGATGAGAACTGCAAAGAGTGCTTCATCTGCCAGAGGCCCTTCACTACGTTCAGACGCAAGCATCATTGCCGTATGTCGTCAGCCGCTGTATGGTTGTGAAACCTGCTAATTTCTGGATGATGATAGGTACTTGCGGACAAATATTTTGTTCGAAATGCACGACTCTTGTTGATGGAGACAAGTTTGGCCATACCGGCAGCATGAGAGTCTGCATTAATCCCTGTCTGCAAATCCTCGAAAATTATCAAGATGATGACAGCTCAGGGACTGAGGCCAACTACTCATTCAAGCCCACTCGTCGGACCCCCTCCACCAATACTCCAAAGACTCCCAAAGGCGCTCGTCCGAAATCAGTAGGATATGACAATAATGCTGCTACACCCAAGAAGCGACCTAATAGGATTGGTGCTCGGCAAGGAGGGGCTATGGAATACGAGTCTGGAGGTATAGCCAGTCCGAGTCGCCCTAGCAGTGCCCGCTCAATGCGCCGGCCCGTCAGCTCGTATAACCTCTTACAACAGGGGCCGCAGCCCGCAAATTCGACTCCTCGTCACCAGCATTCGAAATCAATCAACCGATGGTCGATTTTTGGACAACCTGGCCCGGAGCAGAATTCACCGGAAGACCACCGCCGAGCTCCATTCCAAGACCTTTCCAGCGACGCGCACAAATATATCTCGAAGGACAGCATTATCGACCCCGAGCTTGCTCCCTACATGAGCGATGAGGATGCCGATGGCGAAGACGAGCCTATGGGCATATTTGCCACCATCGCTCCGAAGTTCCAGAGTCCACAGGAAGACGAAATGCTCAAACAAATCGTTGCAAATGCTAACGCCCTGTCAACCGCGCCTGCCGAAGCATCTGGAGGCTCCAATGACCTGAAGGCCATCAAGCCTCCCATCCGGCACAAAAAGACAGTGTCAATATCAGCATTGCCGCCATCATCTAATTCGAGGCTGCATACGCTTCCTGTATTATTGCCCCCACCTCATCAGGGCCATCGCCGACGGAAGTCTGGCTACAGCATGGGGCCACAGAATCCGATCGTCTCTCAGAACTACTTGGCGCTTCTGCAAAAGTCTAATCACAACCACAAGCAGCTGTTGATGCCTGGAAATAGAGGCTCTTTCGGTGCTCTCCTTGGCGCGCCGCTGGATTACGGTTTCGTCAAGCAGCTCAAACCGAAGACAGAATTGAATCCAGCCTCTATTCAACACGTCAAAAGGCTCTTGTACCAATTGCTCGAGGCTGCTGATATAGACAACGCAAAGGCTTGGGAATCAGCACTATTGCCTGTCATCTTCAAATGCACGGACGAGGTGAAGCCAGATGTCCGCAATGGAGAGTCCATTGACTTGCGATACTACTGCAAGATCAAGAGGATACCCGGTGGAAAGCCGAGCGATACCCACTATGTCAGTGGTGTGGTCTTCACTAAAAACCTTGCGTTGAAGTCCATGCGGCGGTCCATCCCACATCCCAGGATCGCTGTTGTTGCATTTCCCGTGGAGTATCATCGGCATCAGACCCATTTCATGAGCTTGGAGCCAGTCATTGCCCAAGAGAAGGAATATCTGCGAAACATGGTCAACCGAATCCTGTCGCTGAACCCGACCATTGTGCTTGTGGAGAGAGACGTCAGCGGCCTCGCGCTCGACTACCTCAGAGAACACAACGTTGCAGTGGCAATGCGGGTCAAGCCAACGGTGATTGAGGCTGTAGCGCGTTGCGCCCAAGCCGACATCATCATGTCTGCGGAAGAGACAGCTTTCAGGACACACAGGGTCGGAAAGTGTCTTTCCTTCGATGTCAAGACTTATACCCACAAGGATATCACTACCACGAACAACCGGAGAACGTACATGTACTTCTCTGGCTGCAAGAGTGATCTTGGATGCACAATTGTCCTCCGAGGTGGAAATGCCGAGACGCTTGCAAAGATTAAGCAGATCACCGAATTCATGGTCTACGCTGTCTACAACATGAAGCTGGAGACTTGCTTAATGGAGGAACAGGGCGCCATCATCCCAGATTCCATCGTGGAGGGGTCGCTCGAGCGTAGCAATACGATGCGACAGGACACCAAGATCATGGACAAACCGGTGGCAGAGGTCGCAGCTTGTGCCGACTGCAACAACGACTCGACCCCAAATATTAATATCGTCGCTCCAACACTATCGGAAGAGCCTGCTACAATCATGGACGAGAAGTCACCAGTGAGAGAGATCGAAGAAACTAAACCTGAGTGTTTGCACGAGACTGAGAGCGAAAAGCCGAAATCGACGTCGCAATCATCCAAGCTCATCCCAGACTCGGAGGACTACCCGGATGACCTTCCAGCTCCGAACTATTACAGCGAATATGTCAAAGAACATGAAAACAAGATTCTCTCCGTCTCACCCTTCGTCAAGTTCGCACAACCACATCTTTTGATGCGGGCTCGCGACTTCGAGCGGCGGCTAGAGTATCTCAAGCGACAAATCAAACAGACTTCGGCCGAAGACTCTTCGAAATTCGGCGACGCAGGTGATGAACCATTCGAGCTCATCACGCCGGAAATGCTGCACGGTAAGCTCTCAAGCAAGAGCCGCAAGATGAACGAGCTCGTCCGCGCAGTCCACGAAGCAGAGTACGACAAGGTTCTGTTCAACTACGAGACGCAAAAGAAACAATGGGAAAACTACCTCGCGCAGAACGTAGACTTGTTCGACCCGCTTGAACACCAACGTATCGTGATGCTGTACAGCATGATCAGTACAGATACCTCGATTCCCTGCCGTGGGCCGGAAATGATCCTCTTCGAGTATTACAACGGAGAGCTGGAGGACAGCGAATATCGTGAGCGAGATTATGCGAGGGAGGCGGATTGCACGCTTGGACAGTACATCAACGATTTGGTCATCACGCGAGAATACTTGTGCGATACTGGGTGCAACAAGTATATGATTGAGCACCACAGGTCGTACGTCCATGGCGATGCTCGAGTCATCGTTTACGTTGAAGAACACAAATGTCCAAAGGAAGGCGAGGAAGAGGAGATATTGATGTGGAGTGTGTGCAAGATTTGTACCGACAAGACGCCGACAGAAGCGGTCCGAATGAGCGACTATACCTGGCGTTACTCACTCGGCAAGTTCTTTGAAACGCTGTTCTGGAGCGTCGGTCTCAAGACGAACAAGGCCGGGTGCTGCCACGACCTATACCGAGACCACATTCGCTACTTTGGGCTCAAGAACTATGCAGTCCGGATCGAGTATATGCCCATCGAGCTGATGGAGGTGATAGTTCCCCGTCCGAAGGTTACATGGAAGCCGGAGCTAGATCTGAAGATGAAGAATGAGATCTACCTCAACATGAACAGCAAAATCAATCGGTACTGGGATACGGTGGTCCAAAGGCTCAAGAGCATCAACGTCGAGACCGTTACAGCAGAGAACCTGGAGGCTTGTAAAGCGGAGATCCAGTCAATGCTCGACCGCGCGGAGGAGGAGCGCACCTGGCTGGTAATCAAGCTGCAGGAGAAGTACACGGATTCACGGTACTACGAAGTCATACCGCTTAACAGGGCCATGAGGGCATTGCAGGAGCGTGTTTCAGACTGGGACAATGAATTCGCAGACTTTTACGAGAAGTTCTTCCCGTCCGAGAAAGATATCACGAGGATGGCGACGGCGCAGCTGAAGAAGTTGTTCTTGGACAGGAGCTCAACGGCAAGCTCCGTTCAGACGGACAATGAATCTACGACGACTGTTGACAAGGAGTCTGTTCAGAATGTGCCCATCGATGACGGAATTGCACTTTCTCCTACCACGGCTGTCAGACGGCCATCGCAAATCAGCCCTGAAGCAGCGCAGGAGATGCTCACGTCTGTCGTCGAGGACCATAAGGGACAGAATGTGCCGGAGTCAGCCACTGAGTCGCGACAGAATAGCATCTCGGAGCCCAGTAGCAGCCAGGCGAATTCTACGGAGCTCAAGCCGGAGAGTGAAGCGGAGAAAGCAACGGATACAGCAAGTCTGCAGGAAACGTCACCAGAGACGTCGTCCAGCCCGGACATCACGAGGACAAACTCAATGTCTGCTAGTGTCCAGACCATCCCGTCTGTGACGGACGAGACATCGGGGCCGAGTCCAACGGCCAGCAATCCCGCGCTTGAACGCAGCCCGCAGAAGAAGGCAGAGGAAGTCCCACCAACACCCCCAACACCTAGCCCCGTTGAAACTGCGAGTCCAAAGCAAGAGGAGCAGAAGGACGATAAGGTGCCAAAGCAGAAAGAGCCGGCTGAGCCTGTCACGAACACCGAGATAGCTCCAGCGCCGGCTTCTGCGATACCGGTCAAAAGCGCGCCGAAGAGGAAGGGACCGTCTCCTATTCCGCCACCCGGTCGCACCACAGGGCCATATGGAGTAGGACGATCGTCGACCAATGCGTCTACAATATCATCAACATCAACTACGCGAGGGCTCGGGCTCACCCAATCCATGCGGCCGGGTGATCTTCTCAGGAAGAAAAGCGAGAAAGGTCCAAAAAAGTTGCAGAAGCCACCGCCTGAGCCGAAGCCTGAGCGGCAGAAGCCCGAGAAAGTCAAGATATCCGACCGTATGAGGCATGTCACGACGAGTCTTGCAGGCAAGGGCCACAACAAGCCCACGCAGCTACCGATCCCGCGCTCGCACCCACTGAGCACACTTGGTAACTCGGGACCAAGAGTCTCGAGCCTCGCGAAGCGATTCGAGGAGCTGAGCCGGGAGTTCCAGCGAGAGAGAGAGAATAATGAAAGGCGGACATTAGCAAACCGACGGTCTCGCGCGTTCCCGGTCACTTCGATGCGTCCCGTTGTCGAAGTGTTCAGAGATATCAAGCAGGCGACTGAGGATATCTCCGACGACGAGATCGATGATCAAATCCCCGAGCCTAAGAATATGCCAGTCCCCCAGGCTAATAAGCTCGCGGAGAACCTGTCTACTGAACATACAAAGCCGCTCCCGGATATTGCAGCGAAGGTGCAACCTGAGCCCTCCCCGGAACCAAAGGAAGAAGAGGCAGCGACTACAAAGCCCACCACCGAAGACGCCGCTGGCGAACCCTCCAGTGAAACGCGACCAGAGGCTGCTAGTACCGAAGTCGAGGCTAGCGACACAGAGATGTCACTCGTTAGCGACAGTGAATCGTCAAAGATATTGTCTGCTGTCGCAGAAGAGGTGCTCAAAGTCCCGGAAGTCTCCGACGAGATCAAAGCTGAAGTCGAAGCTGGTCTCCAGCGCAGCGAGCGCTCCTCGCTCATGCGCCTTCTTACGAACTTCTGGTCTGAGCGATCTGCAAGTGGGTGGAGTGCACTTGAATACCCGCTCATGCCGTCTGACCACGTCTTCCTGGATACGGACGTTATCGTACGCGAAGACGAGCCCAGCAGCTTGATCGCCTTCACGCTCGGCCTACCGGATTATATCCAGAAGCTCTCACAGCTGCGCACAGATGCAATGAACAGCCTTGAGAACTCCGTGGGCACCATTGTGCACGACGGGACGACGCATCATCACCACGAGCATCCGAGCGAATTCGACCACGCGGTGCAGCGCTCTCTGCTTCGCGAGACGGGAACGCATCTGCGGTACCAATTCCAGGAGGGGAATGCGAAAATGTACTGCAAAGTGTTCTTCGCGGAGCAGTTTGACGCTTTGCGGAAGAACTGCGGCGTCGCGGACCGGTTTATCGAATCGCTATCGCGATGTATCAAGTGGGATTCGAAAGGTGGCAAGACCAAGTCTGTGTTTTTGAAGACGTTAGACGATCGAATTATTCTGAAGCAGCTGTCACCAATTGAGACGAATGCGTTCTTGAAGTTTGCGCCATCGTACTTTCACATAATGTCTGAGGCACTATTCCACGAGGTTAGTATATTGTTGGACTTTAACATGATATATAGAGTTGGGAGGTGCTGACGAATGATGTAGCTGCCAACGGCGATAGCAAAGATGTTGGGGTTCTTTACGATCTCTATCAAGAATCCAAATACGGGCACGGAGCTCCGCTGGGATCTGCTAGTGATGGAGAACCTGTTCTACGACCGCAAGATGTCGCGGGTGAGTGTATACACCTCTCGATATTCAAGTCTACATTGCTAATCGATTGGGTGTAGACATTCGATCTCAAGGGCTCGATGCGCAATCGCTATGTCCAAGAAACTGGCGAGCAGAACGAGGTGCTGCTTGACGAGAATATGGTCGATTACATCTGGAAGAATCCACTGTTTGTGCGGGAGCATTCAAAGAAGCTGTTGCGTGCCAGCTTGTGGAATGACACGTTATTTTTGGAGCGGAATCAGGTCATGGACTACTCGCTTATGGTGGGGATTGATGACCAACGTAAGGAGCTTGTAATTGGGCTTATTGGTACGTGAAGCTACTCCCGTCGCATTTTACCCGGTCTTAGTCTTACATGCGTGATATGGTGGGCTAACTGGCCGGCTCTGCGGGTTTAAAGATTGTGTGAGGACGTATACTTTTGACAAGCGCATTGAAAACTATCTCAAGTCGTCTGGGATTGCGGGCGGCGGGCGCAATAAGCCTACGATTACCAGTCCGAAGGAATACAAACGACGGTTCAGAGAGGCTATGGAGCGCTATGTGCTCGAGGCGCCAAAGTATGTAATCACCCAATATCTTACCTTATACCTCGCACGGTATCATCAACCGACAGCAGGGTCATCAATGTGGTGTGAGGCTGTTTGAGGATGTGGAGGCTGACTACTCTGGTTTCGTGATTAGTTGTTGGCGACAGCCGAGAGTTACTTGGCTGAATCCCGTAGGGATTCCGTTTGCTGCACGGAAAGAGGCGGAGGAGGCGCAGAAGCGAGAGCAGGAGGCAGCAGCGGCCTGAGAACCTGCGTCGATGTAGGTTGGTTCATGGGTACACGGGCGCACTGTGTCGGTGTGCCTTATTACTCCTATCACAGCCGAGGGCGACTTGCTGTAGGCTGGTTTGGTTTATATCTTTGTTTCTTTTTCTGGACTCCTTTTTCTTGGTTTCAGTATTTGAGGATTATTTGGATGCCTGTTAAGGGCACAGCATCTACGGTGATATGGAAAGATATATATGGACGGAATATATGCATGCGCGAGGACGGGGCATACTATGGGGTTTGGAGTCGCGATATTCGTTTCAAGTTGGAGTTTTAGCTCGCTTGTTGAGCCAGGGTGGACCCGAGGCTGTGCTTGGTGTTCCTTTGACGAGAGCCTATGAGCCGTGTTTTATTTTCGTCCGCTGAGACAGCAGGTGGAAAAGACCGAGGTGCTATTGAGTGCTTCGTAGACAGCAACGGCTATTGTATTGTATCTACCTAGGTATTGATGATAAGACGAATACAATATGTGCATTGAGGAACCTCGGACGACGCAGTTGCAGTTGTATTGCAAGTAGATGTTGGTGGTTCAGCTTTGGTTGACCGATATCACTCGCACTAGCTGCATGGGGTCCGGCTCTACCTCCGAAGCGCAGAAAGACGGATAGTAAGACATGACTCTATAAACCTATCTGAAGGTTCAAGAAGTTACGTACAGAGTAGCCACTACACCACTATTTCGAGTAAGCCTATATCACTACAGAGTATTATACGTTGATTTATGATTTGTCAGTCCTCTGGAACTCTAAAGCGCATAAAATATGCGGACTTTGTATGCGAAATTACAGGCTGCATGCGGTTATATGCACGAACGCAAAAACGGTAGGAATATTCGAATATCAAATAGCCAGTCTAGCTAGACCAACTGCACGCATACGGCCCGGCGCGGTGGTGTAAAGGCAGACGCGTACATATGTACAGCTGCTCGTCGATCCGATCATGCATCTCGGCGCGACTCGAGTCGCGTTCTGTGAGATTGGGGTGCAGTCGCAATTTGGTAAATTAAGGCTCGAGCAACCACGGATTCGGGCTGATCGATACCATTACCAATAACAATATCTGACTTCTATATATTCCCGAAAAGCGTAGGTTACATGAGATTACGACAGGAGGTTTCATACAGCGCGCGCGCTGTGACGCTTCCGAGGGCCACCGGCGCGAGGGTTTCCACGGCGCAGTTAATTGTGGGGGAGAACAATTTCAATCGATAACCATGTGTATATATAATACGGAGTTCAATTAATTATCTGTTTTGGGATATTTAATTGGATCCAGCTTCAACTTTTAATTGTGGAGAACGCGGGAGGCCTTGACGCGATTGTGAGTCGTACAATGCAACGTAGAGTATCCCCTACTAAGTAATTATTTGATATATGTGCGAAGGGATAGTGGTTCCGAGATGCATGACCATGTAATACTACCAGAGCTGAAATTCGGCCAATCCCAATTCCTCAAGCCGCTACCAGTACTCGATATTATATCGGCGTCGCAGGCGCCCCACGCACGCCGGAGCGGACGATCGATATGTGTACTGCGCCAAGCTGAGGAAAATGTAATTCATAAGTTTATACATATAATTATTGAGTACTTAGTCACAATTAATATTTGCGATGCTCTCCAATTGGATCACTTTAGAAACTTCAAGTGCAAGTATAGATTAGCTCCCGAGATTACCGCTGGATGATAAGATGCGTCGAGATATTATGCGATGCGACGCGATGCGATGCTCATCGGGCAGCGCTGCTGCTCACCACTAGCTGAGCGGGGAAGCTACCTGCAGGTCTGAGCCACGCGGCATATTACATTGCATCAGCTATCAGTGCCAAGCTGCAGCAGTTAGCCTCGAGAGTCGACTACCACTATAATTGACCTCGTGTATCTATAGGGCCTGAGCAGCGCATCCAAGAAGACGACATGCTATTGTTTGTAATTCAAGGGCGTTCCGCAAGGCTGCAATGTACTGGCGGGGCTGAGATATATACTATTGAGCAGCTGCTCTAGACATTGCATTGTATCACTGAATTGTGTGCGCGAAGAATCGCAAATACGCAGACATCATAGTGGACAATAGTATACAGTGTAACACAAACATGCATGCATGTACATGTACATGTACACCGTGCAGAACCCGAGCTGGCTTCGCTGGAATCGTGGATCCATCGATATTGCGATATGATCCAATGGATCAATACGATATATATAATCATGCTGACACTTCCCGTGTATGTCCGTCCTTACTCGTATTGTGGTAGATCATGCTAGTAGAAGGCACACATGCAGCGATATCCGACTGTAAGATGTTTGGTAATACCTTAGCTTTGTAAGATCGCATATCAGTGAAATAGGCGAGGAGCTTGAGTGGGTATGTACGTACGTGGAAGAGCCAGCTGAGGAACGTATCCATGCATATGGTCATATGTGCTACACAAAGGATCCAAGATAACAAGCAACTACAAACTTGAAACGCGACGACGGTGGTGGCTGAAGCTGAAGTTCGCCCACAGGAGGGTAAGATTTGACATAAGCGTTAGCAAGCAGTTTCTAGCGTCTTTGGAAAGTGAATCGAGAGAGGTCGTTCAAACATGGTGAGAAATTAATGTATGCGCAGTCAGTATATAGACGAGGATACTGTAGGCATCAGAACTTAAGAGAGCTGCGGTATTTCCTAGGGCAACGTAAGATGTCCTGGATAACCTTGATCGACTGCGCCCGGGTGGGCCTGACCTCAGGCGCAAGCTTGATCTGAAAACAAGCACTTCAATCGAGACAGAAGCATGGACGGAAGGACGGGAAGAAGGATGACAAATCCTAGCGAATGCTTATATTTATCGATAGCTGGGCATCGATCGAGTAAAGTTGCTATCTCCGCGCTCGAATATGATATTCAAATGTCGCATAACGTTAACTTTATGTAATACACTTGCATCCATGGTAATGCATGTGTACCGTAGCGAATGCCTGGGTCTACCTGGTACTTCACAAGGTATTTGCGCGGAGAGCTCTACAACTTGGTGATCAACTATATCCCGATCCGCGCGGATGGAGAGTAGCTAGATGACAGGGAATCATCTCGCATCTTCGCCACGGCTAGCTAGGCAACGAGCGAATATATATATAATTTCTGATAAATCTGATCGATGGCGATGGTCTATATATAATGTGCATGCCTAGGCGCACGGCTTGTCAAAGGCGAGTGCTGGTATACTTCTGTATATATTGCAAGATATTACGTTATACCTGTGTTGCGGGGAAGGCATGAGGGACTAAAATCTTACCCCGGATTCGAAAACGAGGTTATTCCAGGCATACCGGAAAGTCGACGCCGCAGAGACCCGCTCATGCAGTGTTCATTACAACTTATCCTGCGGACTAATTCCGAAAATTAACGAAACATGTGCGGAAAATATTCAGCCTCTTGAATTGTTTCTCGATATGCTTCGTACGTTTGTTGACGGTTTCTGCAATTAGGCGGGTTTGGATGCATCGGGATGCTATTTTGGGATGCAAATACTGGCCTTCCAGTCAGTTGGTTTTCCTGTGGTGGGGAGACTAGACAGGGTATCACGCGTCGGAACCTTGGTAACCATGTTGTACGGTTAGCGTTCCAGGCAGGAGGGTCGATCGGAGGCAGCCTGATCGATGCCGCTGCGACGAGGAGAATCGCGGTGCCGCACAAAACGGTGGATTAGGAAATGTCATAAGACGTGCATTCGCGCGTTTCGTGACATCCGGCGCGATATTTACAATTGCACGTCGGACAGTTGCGCTGGTAACTTGTGGAATCAAGCAGTTGGCGCGAGAGTAGGGTGGAGAACATTGGATTATAACGAGATAATTCCCGAATGGGAAAGCCGATTGTTAATTATCGTCAATAACCTCCATCGGGATGCGGCGCGATATCGTTTTTCGCTCAATAATCCCTACTGAATCATATGTTATGGTTAACCCTCAGCTAATAGTGAAAAAAAAATTTTCGCTCCTGGAGTAATTTAATTTAACGATTAACCGTGACAATCGAGTGACTGCGCTTTAGTCCAACTGGCCACCGGACATGCCGCAATGTGCATGTGTCGCACTATAAGCATACCTGCAATGCATTAAGGCTATAGTGCAGCATAACTTCGAATAGAAGAGGATTAGAGTGTACTTTTGGACGCACTAATACGTGTTCGAACGGCGTGGACGAGCTGAACGGCCGGCAAAACCTGCCGGGAGGTGCAGGTGCAGCAGAAACCAAACCGCTGCAGAATGTATGTCGTGCATGGGCAGACGGATTTAAGGACAGACTGTTGCCGGTTGACGAATGAGCCTTATGTTGCGCCCGATTAGTCTCTGTCGGACTAGAACGTAAATGCACGTCGCCTTACACGGACGAGTTTGTTCTCGCTAGCAGTTGGCGTTTTTAGGTTGATCGGGATGCAATGCAATGCATCTACGCCGATGCAATTTAACAGGCCTGCAGGACGACAGCTCGTAGTTTCGAGGTATGATGTCGTGCTGCTGTTGAATTTGGAGAGTCAATTGAGAGGCCGGCTAATTGGCCGGCTGCATCGCGTCTGCCGATGCGTGTGAGAGATTGATTAATGGGCTGTGTCCGTTTGGACGATAGACAGTAGATACATTCTGCTTGCTGTTGTGAATGAAACTGCGGGTGTCGGTTGGCGGCGAGGGGTTTGGAAAGTGAATGCGACTGGTCGCAGCTGCAAGATCACCGGCTAGGGATGTAGACGCGCCAACTTCAGTTGGTAGAATGATCAATTCACTCCTCAAGGACAGGTACATAGATAATATCTATCTATCTATCAGCTTATCGTGCGAGAATTGTACATTGTGGGGTTGAAGCCGGCCGTTGCCACCAGACATTCAAGATTAATTGGGGTCATCTCGTCTTGACCAATTGACGTCGTTCGTTACCAATTATATCCATCACGAGGGCAAAAAATAAAAAAATAAAAAAGTTGGCGGAAGTATACTTATACTTAGCATACTCTAAGGATTCGCACCAAAAAGGAGTTGCCAGAGCAAACACTATACGTACCAGTTCTTAGGTCGCACCTGGAATCAATCCTGCACGACTCGTCTAATACTGCCGCCGCTGGGGAGGCTGTAATTCCACTAAGCACCGTTGTGCGGCGGCGGCAATTGGGGCACCAGTCGGTGCTTCCTGCTGCGAGGCCTGGCTGCCTTCCAATCAGACTAGGCCCTGGGTACCAGCGTGCGCCACCTGCCTGGTGTGCATTGGACATGAACATGGCCATGATCTCCAGCAGCATGGGCATGGGCATGGAAAGGGCTGGCATGGGGGCCGGACGGTGCATCTGCAGGCTGTCTAATTCTGGCGTCGAGGCTAGACTGCATGGTCGAATGTTCTCTCGAGTCCAGATACACACTTGCACATGGCCATGCGATGGAAGTAAACACCAGGGCCGGTGCTGCCTGGCATTAATCCGTCAGTGGTTTGTATCACCGCGACTGGGGACGAGCAGGCTCTTACAATTAAGTCTCGACAAGTGTCTTTTCTTTTTGCGAAGGGGCTTGCAGGCGAAACAAGCAACAGCTGCGGGCCCGTCGCTTCGGCTGGTAACAATAAGAAAGGCAGAAATAAAGAAAGAAAGAACGAACACAGGCAGAAGTCCTCTGACAGTATAGTACAAATATAAGAAATCATCCTCCCGTCGACTGCTCACGCCGCTCTCCACCGCAAATTGTCCTGTCCGTATACTATCATTCTTCCACATCCCAAGCGACAGTAGAAACCTTCGAGAAGACTCTCGCCCGCAGGTATCGATAAAACCATCAGGTTGACAAGTCATCCCGCCCACGCACTGGCTGTCTGGGTCTCGACGACGAACGTCACTTCGTCCTGCACGCCATATCGATTTCGCCTCCGTCTATATCAGATCGCTGATATATACTCTGCCATTGAATCATCGTTGTCCTTAGCGATCCAAAGACGCAGCAACCTGCTTTCTTCTTCCCCTCGACTATTCTTGTCACGAAACGCTTTCCAGCGGCCATTCCGCTTCCGTCCACCTACATTGGCCTCAGCCAGGCACGTCACCTGCACCGAGCTCTCCTGCATAACACCGTCTAATAATTTCACCCTCGCAGGGCTAAAAAGAGATTAGACGAAGGATCAGGCCAGTCACAGCACGAAAGGCAGTAATCAGGGTACAAAAGGTCCCTTTCTCGCTGCAAACGGCCCTGCGCAATATTATTTGAACCTTGGAACGCGTCCTACTCACTTCATTCCTTCCTTTCTTCTTTCTTCTTCGTACCACGGGTCCGGTCCAGTCCAGTCCAATCCTATAGCTATATCAAGGCACCCAATTGCCCAACTACCTTCAGCTACCCTTCCACCATTCCAACATACTATTGACGACACTCCATACGAAATCACAGTATAAGCATCTGCACATCCATACCTCGTACTGCATTACACCTACATTACATCAGTAGGATTCCTGCATACCTATATATTCTCAACCCACCTCAATCTAGTCAACCTCGTATCCAGCTATAAATATATATAGCAATGGAGTACTCCACTCGCCGCTCAGGTCCCGCTCTCCCAATTCTCAACCACCAGCGCCGCTCATCTGTTCCTCGCCTGTCAATCATCATCAAGGACTCGCGCTTTCCAGACTCCAAGGCCGTTCTGTCGCCTATCTCACCCATCTCCCCGCGTCAAGGATCACGCAGCAAGAACATCGCAACCGTCGTCGTCATGTCGCCGCGTCTGTTCTCCCCCGTCGGCACACCGACAAAGATGCAGTCGCCCGCTGCTTCCCGCCGCGGCAGCGATGAATCGACAGCCAGCAGCACCCGTCGCGGGTCGCGTACGTCCGCGAGCATAGCTACCACCGGTCGCAGGCGCGAAAGCATCATCTACCGCAACGAACAAGAGTACGACTCGGCTGCCACTGCTGTCGTCGAGCGCAAAGTCGTCTCGCCATCCTCATCCGACTCGGACGAAGATTTTCCATCGACAAAGGCTGCTGTCGCCCCGCTAGTGACAAAGGTGCGCGGTTACTCAATCGCATCGCTCAAATCGCGGAGACGCGCCGCAAAGTCGTCGTCGATGCAGGAACAACCACCAATCATCGTCTCGGGACAGCGACGGAGGTCCAGCATCGTCGTCGTTCACAACTGTTCACCTGTTGCGCCAACTCGCGAGTTTTCTGAGATGCCCGAGGAGAGCGACGATGAGGCTTGATTCTTCCGATTTCACATCTGTTTCTGGTTCGCCTTACGATATCAAACAAAAAAAAGCCTACGACCTTTTAATGAACGATTTATTGTATATACTTACTTACGGTGACGGCTGTTATCTCTTTATACTTTCCTACCGGGTGGAGCTATCAGTACGGATTTTGTTTTTTCAATCAGGTGTTGCGGTATGGTAGTTGGCTGGGTAGATGGGACAGGATGGGTGTTTTACGAAGGGAGGATGTCCTCTACTCATCACCTTCGCTTTTCTTGGTTCCTTACGATTTATGACTGGTGTTATTTGACGGACATGTACTATATTGTCACCATTTATCTCACGGCACGCGCACGAATGATGGTAAGCCGCTGCTATTGTCTATGCTACGGAGTTGACGGATGGATCTACGGATTGGAAATTTATTTTGTTTTCACTCACTATTTTTCTTTTCTGTTTTTTCTTCTAGGATGTCTAGTATACTCTACTCGATAGGAGGAATATGCAGGCAAAAGGGCTGGAAAAAATGAAAAGCAAATGCAGAAGAGAAAATTTCTATCTATTATCAATCGATGTGAATTACTCATTCGCTCGCTAGGATAATTAAGCAGACACATTGCATTATCATAACTGTTATAAATCAACCGTGCACTTTTACACTTGAGCTCCTCAAGAGTAGCATACATAGCTGAAAACCCCACCTAGACTACGCCAGAACCCTCAAAGACAGTTAGTCACACTTTGACTGCCTAACGCACATGCATGCGGCGACGTAGACGTCTACGTATGACACCGCCGACCCAAACATACTCGAGTATTTCGTCAATAAAATACCTTCAATAAGTTGGATCCTGCCCAAAGCGCAGACTATCGCAACAACGTTACCATCTCTAGGCCATCCACACCGTCGGAAACAGCTCCAGGTATCCGTGCCGTGTGTGCCTCGCAACCGTGTGGTACAGGATATATTCAAGGTGTATTCAGCTTTGTATGCCTGCTTGTTCCGTCTGTTGGGAGGTACAGGTAGGACAAGCAGGCGCGGCTGGGTATTGGTGTGTCATTGGCTTTTACCACGCTAGTATCCAGTACTATGTTCCATGCAGTTATTATACTCACATACATCTATCGATCTATTCCACAATACGGATGCATGGAGTTTGTCGGGAGTATATTGTGGACTGTTTGCGACTTTACCGCTGTGTCACAGGTCGACTCCCCGTATTGTGGATGTGGTACTTATCCGGGTGGGAAGGTGAGATTGAACATTCAGGATAAGGTGGCATGATGTAGAATATAGCGGAATGTTGGTGGTATGACGAGTATGGATCTATAGTCTGTCCACACAATATTTCGCAGCCATAGACGAGTTGATGAACGTTACAGTAGGTGAGAGTGAGTGAGTGGCGATCTACCTGAAACGTGGATGTGACGGCTAAGCTGGCCCGCTTCCTGAGATCTAACAGCCGGCTGTCTGTGGTCTGTCCGCATGTTTGCCTTAAGTCCGCGTAAGCTGAGCTCTCAGCTGTTGTCACATATAAACGTGTGCTCTATATAATAAAGTGATGGCGGGGCAGTGTGCTGGGATTATAGGATTCCTGGATATGGTAGGAGCCACGCGGTCGATGTCGGCGGGAGCTCGATGAACACGCGGGCTACCTGGAACTTCGATAGAATTCCATGTTTACATTTAGACGAGGAAGCGGAAGGTGGTAGTTTTCGTTGTTAGAAGTATTTTTTCCGTCTATGTCTTTCTTGCGCTGCGGGTAAATGTCTGGCGGCGGTGTGCGTTTGAGGTTTGGTGTTTTGTCCAAGCAGGGATACCGACGTAAGCCGCATGTCAGACAGGTTTGCATGTTTGCCGCATTGGTAGTGCGGCATAGCTACAACACGGTGTGGTGTTGGGGTTTGTACGACACTGGTAGACAGGGGTCGCCGCGGTGAAAAGCGATCGAAGGTGTTGAACGGGGTTCAATCCATAGGATGTGTTTACGTAGGGTATACAGGGATTCATCTACGTAGTTGTGATGGGCATCTGTAGCTTCAGGACCCTTGTTTACGTAGTTTAGAGCGTTTCCATCAACACTGCAGCTACGCCCAACGAGACCAAGCTACACGTTAGACTTGAAGTCAGACTGCTCAGGCAGCCCCCCCCCCCTCGTTGCACTCATAATACTGACTATGACGGTTGGTATTACCCTTAACGGAGCCAACTTGCACAGTGCACGTATTCAGATGATGATCTACACTCTTTATAAATTTAGGAACGAAATATCTGTGCAAAGGCAAAGCTTCGATCATTATGGCCAGGCCTGTCGATGCAGGTTGATCTTGATTTGCGTTATAGACGCATCTCTGACTTGACTTACCCCTCGGCAAATTGACCATTGTCCTCCGGCGTCATGTTTAATTCATTACGCGTATACGGCCCGACTGAGACATCGGAGGGCCGGAGATGACTGCCTGGTAACTTCAGATACGTGAGTACTTCTAAAACACGTCTT
The DNA here is from genome assembly GCA_036872635.1 of Orbilia brochopaga. Classification (NCBI taxonomy): domain Eukaryota; kingdom Fungi; phylum Ascomycota; class Orbiliomycetes; order Orbiliales; family Orbiliaceae; genus Orbilia; species Orbilia brochopaga. The sequence continues at coordinate 2,533,943 of JAVHNQ010000005.1, read as the reverse complement.
CGAGATATATACTGTCCCTCCCGTACAGTCGCTAGAATGTGCCAGTCGATTCGAACGCGGGGATACGTATTCTATGAGCCTTGGCTACAATATTGGTCGGTTTCCACAATGACCACTTCACTTGGGCGGCCTGTTGTAATTGATCAGTGGTCGTAAGTACCGGTATTTGGCTTCGAGGTGAGGACATTTTCCATAGATGATGAGCTCTTGAGCGAACAAACCATGGAGCCTTTGGGCGGGCAGATGATGGAGCTTATGCCGCAAGTCTGTTGTCATCGTGTCAGAGACTCTATAGACTGCAAGCTAGCTCTTTGCGTCCAGCGTCTGGTTTATGAGACAAGGCTAGCCCGTGCGTCCTATACTTTCTTCGACCGGAAAGCCGCGATGTTGATCTACACTGTGATAGTAAGAGGATTCTGTGTAGATTATCGTCGCGCGTTTGTTCCATAGTCGCTTCCATGGATCCAATCCAGCAAAGTAGCATTCTATTCGACCTTCTAACGATCGCGGCACCATAGTCTCGAGACGACTGAATACCAATTGACAAAGGTAGGTTTGCTCTTTGTCTCATCGATCCCATATCCATTCCTAGAAAGGCCTCTTCGCCAACTGTCTGGATTATACCTATCGCAACTATCCAAGACCCTGCATTATTATAATATCCACTTCAAATTCGCCTGATATTATCGAGCGGCGGATCAGATCTGCATATGCGTATGCGCAATACGATCAATGACCAGAGTCCGACCTTAGGCCAATGGATCATGGATCTGGTGTTTGCCGGTGATAGTGCCGGTGATAGTGCCGGTGACGAGCGACCTGGCAGCTGGCCCGAGTACAGGAACAGTCTCTCCAGTAACCATGGATGTCTTGTTGCATGCAGGTAACTACACGCCACTTCACCTACACCAGGTAGGTGCATAATCGAAACTTACCTGAGTATCGTCCACCAGCGGAAATCCGAAATGTTTCGCCATAAAAGCTTGGAATTGAAACTCGAATCGAAAGCATGTATCGCAATTAACTATTATACCATGGCTATTGATCGTCAGAATATCTGTACTTCGAGCGTATCCTGATCAAAGAATGTGGACGATAAATTGTATCCGATCTAATGCAACCCACCTGACTTGTTCCTCCGATGGTTGACGTATCGCATTGAAGTTCCATCCATATGGTCGACCGGAGCACCCGCGCACAAGATGCCCAAGATACCATACACCTGGGATAGTACAAGCATTCGGTCATGTCCGTTGAAGTCTGCATTCGAGGGATGATGGTAACGACGAAGCTGACCCTCCTCGTGAGGCTTAGAGTATCACTCTGTGGATCGGATCCAATTGCTGTCGAGCCCCTGAACTGATGCCCAGAATATTACACCCGTGGAAGCAAAGGTACGACGAGAACATCATGGTACCAGGCTAATCATAGTACTTGTAATCTGGTGCGAACGTTCACTTCGACTTGATCTTGTTTTAACCTATGTGATAATGTAAATTTCTATCAGCAGGTGCCTAATCAGACCTGCCATCTATGTCCCTCGTAGTCTTCATCAATTGATGGGTCTATTTGAAATATACTTCGACATATATGCATATTCGACTCAACCATCGAGTAATCGAACTTCCCCGTGATTCAAGTCATCTTCAATACTGATACATGGTGAGCGCTCATAGAGGTAAACGTGATAGGTATTCTCCTACGGAGAAGATTGTCCAATGTCGTAACGTAAAGCTTGTGATAACTATAGAAGCGAAACCTGAAATCTGAAACCCTATTCCGATCAGCGGGGCCAAGCCAGGTTTAATATAGCTCTGCAGCGCCCATGCGGGTCGTCCCTGCGTATCTCACGTTTCATTTAACCTTTTGGATCTTTGTTTACCGTCTAAATGTGTCTGCATGCCAATCGATTCCCAGTATATGGGTCCGCACCCGGGCCGTGTAGTGCCCAACGTACACCTTGAACAGACGATATATTTGCAGCCATCCCTTCTCGGGTCCTCGGAGTAGAAGACAGAGTCTGACGCGACTATCCACTTTCCGCTGCGATGCAACAGGCTGTACAACATGTACTCTATCCATCCATGGATCCATGAACTCTTAAGCGGTCATATTATACAGACAGATACGTAATTAACTGAGATTTTGAGAGATATTTGCTCAGGTACCTGTACAAAGGCGCCCCGAATATCGTTCACCAAGATTGTTACGATCGCGGGCCCAGCCCGTTCATAACCACGGTTACTGGTATTCTACGGATCTATGCGAACGTTCATGACAGTTTTGTTGAATTGTCTTGCGGGCGAACGGGTGGCTGAGTGCAAGCGCGCCCCGAATGACATGATACCCAACATCAGGTGTTGCAGTAGTAATTTTCATGCGTTCCAGGCATTAAACAGAACATCGTGTTAACGACGAACAGCAAGCCAAGGACAAACAGACTATCTGGACCTGTTCATTCTCGGCCGGAAACGAAAATTACTAGGAGCTAGTCAGAGGCTCCGTTACAGCGCTTAGCGATGACGAGCTTCAGCTGGTAGTCGGGGTTTCGGTCTTTGCCCACGTCGACTTGACTTCTGTCCTCGTGCGCGCACGGTGGAGCCCGCGCGGCCGATCGAATCGACGCGGGACATGGTTGGAAATTTCAGTGGAGCGAGTGGATACCTAAAAGCCTGAGTCTGAAGCCTGACTCCCGTACGACCGACCGTTACTGAGCACTAGCCTAGCCCGTCCCTCGAAGGAGGCATTGCATTCAATCAACTAGAGGTCTTGCGGAGTCCGGAAACGAAGTAAGCCGACAGAGCTAAGATGCAACAGAAATATGCGCCTCCAATCACGCACAATTCGCCATGAATTCACTGACACCCGGTGTCGCCGGCGCCCAGAGTCTTGGTATTTATATTTTCACTACCGAGCGATAGGGTTGACGGAACGCGTAAAGTTGACTTGAGCATGGCCTGACTACATCGCTCCGAGGGTTCGGGTGCAGGCAGAAAAACATCCTAGCCGCCGTTCATCCGAAGCTGAGAGTCCAACTTGGCACCGCCACATCGACTTGGCGGTGGACGACAGCTCAACATGCGAGATACGATGCTTCAAAACCACCAGATATCAAGAGGTTGGTAAGCAGATATGTGTCCATACCAGCTTCGTGTGTATACCACAGGATGTAGTAACATTCGACGGCGTTTGCTATCAAAGAGCTCAAGGATCCTGTGGATCCCAGGATGCATGTTCAAGTCGGTGGATTTAACCATCGACTGTACGCATATGGTCACTTAAGGCTCGAGCGCTTGTGCATTGGGAAGCCGGTGGGTGATTCACATTGCTTACATATCATCCTGTATCTGCATGAGCGTATCTTGAGATTTCCGACGGCTCGAGCTCGCTAAACGGGTTAAATCTACGCATTATCATTGGAGAGGGCATATTGGTTCAATTGTGCTGGCTAACTAGGTGAGAAGTCGTGGAATCATGAGCCGGAATGCACTGCCGGTCAAGAGCAAGGTGTGATAATACGACACCAATGTGACATTGCGCCCTGCAAGTATTTGCAATAGGCCGGTACGAGCTATACTAGATTTATAAATTTACACTCAAAAGTGTACCAAGAGCTTGCACGTTATTCATATTCGCTGCCAGTTAGAATTCGATACAACCTGTCTCGGGCCCATGCTTTGTCGAACAGGTTGACCATCCAAAGCGGAGATCTTGGAATCTCAATTCGTATGCATTGTCTATCTTCCGTACTATCGGGTACGGGATTTGCGGCTTACTAGGCATCCACTTGACAGGATATGCCTGAAGTCGAGTCAGTAATCAAAAAGTACACGGGACTCCCTGCTAGGTGCAGGGTTCCACATGTCACGATGGCGGTCGACGCTGCAGCATAGGGCTGGCATCCTCCAATCGAAACGCCAGGTGCACGTAATTGATTCTTCAGAATGCGAGGTCCTACAATGATAGTCGGCAAATGAACCATGAATTGAACGACGACTTCTTGTCTATGACGAAGATAGTAGAAGTGGTTCCGCATATTCCTGGAAGACGTTGCATTCCTGCAGTTCGCAGGATTGCATATGGTCACCCAATCGCCTCCATGTGAGCGACGTGGAGAGCTTCGGAGAAACTCCTGCTCCAAAGCCCGTTAATTCAGCTTGCTCTGGACAAGATGGTGCAAGTCGTAAACATGAATCTCAACTTAACAGAGTGCAATATAGACCGGGGTGGTGGTAGGCGAGTCTCATCCTCGAACCGGTTACTGTCAGCATATCGGTCCTTTCGCCTTTTAAAGAAGAACGGGAGGTCTGGGGTTTGGGTTAAATATGCTAAAGGCGGCGCGGCATCGACTTAGTACCCCTGTGCTTACAGGCAGTTGAAATGCTTATATTGACCTGGCCGGTCGACATCCCTTCGCACCTCAAGAGCTCTGGATTGGCATGCGAACCGTTAATTATATAGCTCTCTCAATGGAGCCATTTCAGGCTGTTGTCGTCTTCAGGTAGCTATGGCAGTTAAAACATTATTTGTTCTCCCTTGCACATAGATGTTCCTTACTGACGAGCTTTTGTATTGAGAAGTGTTTCCTTACGAGACCCAGAAAAAAATCTTTATGATTTGCTTCATGCTTTTGTCAGTTGCTTTGGCATTCGTCAAGATCGACGAACGTCAGCCATGTGCTCATTGTAGTGGGTCCAAACTAGTGGATCGAATTTGCGAAAAATCCAGCAGCAAACAGACGGACAAACCCCTACGCGAGCAAATGTGCTCTGCTTTTCCTGCTGACCTCACAAGCATTTAAGCCGAAGCATGCAAGGCGGGCGGCGCAGTGCGCGAAGCAATTCACAATTGTGCGTCACAGGCCCCAGCAGGAAAGTTAGTTTGCAGAACATGCTTCAATCGAGACCTTTTTTTACTTTAGCCGGCGCCTGGTGGCATGTCGTATGCCAATACCGGCAAGACAGCCAAATTACGCCAGTGGGAACAAGAAAGAAGCTTTCGTTCGCCCAACTGCAGCACCCAACCGAACGGTAAAAAAGAAATATGGAGGCGCCCATGTGCGATGCCAAACTTCCTTTAGTCCGGTTGAGCGGCGTGTCTTCGTTCTTTTGATATGCTAGATTATTAACGGGGCTCTTTGTGGTTCCGTCTCGAGTCAGGTCAACCAGACCGGCGCTGCTCGGACAAATGCAAATGCGATTGGCTTAGCCAATTGCGACATCGGGCCTTCCGGTTTTCCAGATGAGGAATTCATACAGTCAAGCATTCATTGAAAATCTCGTGTTCTAAGTCGAACATTGATTGCAATGTCTTTTCCTACGGAAGGGTCAGAATGTTCCGTGTGTCCAACCCGTGCAGAAAACCGGTGAACCAGCGGTTGGAACCAAGGTTTAGATGCTTCTTTTCTGCGATGCCGCGGTCATTTCTATCGCATTTAAGGAAGTTGGGAAAACTAGGGCCGGTGGTGCTCTTGCCGAACGGCTCATACTCCCTCATCCAGGCAACTCGAGACTCTGAAGATTATGAGACTGTGTTAAGTGGTCAGGGGAGCCCGGGTCGTTAGGAAGAAAAAAAAAAAAAAAAGTAAACTACCAGCTGTGCTGGGAGCTATCATCCACCTCGATCTGCCTGTGAAGTAGAAATCGGCAGAACATCTGTCTGGAAGTGATAATTACGTTGCGGGGATGCTGTGCTGTCTGCGGGCGGATGGAGTGTTGTGGCTCATCCTTGCCCACACCCGCTTCTGCGGGCGAAAGTGTTGCCTCCTCGTTCGTGGGCTAACTCTTGCCCGATGACATGTATTTCCAATGCCGGCGCCCAATGCCCAATGCAATCTTGCACAAAAGCAGGCCCGCTGATGGCGCTAGCGACGGTTTCGCACATCTCCAGGTCATACGAGAAGACGCTCGTCTGCGAAAGCTCCGGATTCTGCGGTCCAGGCGGTGGGTCCACCAGCTGGGACTTGGCCAGACTGAGAGTCGTACGATGGGGTCAGTGCCTACGCCGGCCCCCAGATATTCCAAGTACCGTGACTGGCGCATCTGAATCAAACATGGAGAAGCTGGAGTTAGACTTACACCCGGCCGGCCGGTTGACACCCGCTCCACAGGATGCAGTATACAGCTCCAAGTACCGTACCTCCAGCGGGGGGATGGAATGAGAGTTTTCGGACGTCAACCGGAGCCTGGGAGCCGACAGTCCCTCTTTCCTTTCCTCCTCTGCGCATCCGCGTCGTTCTGTCCATAGCTCGAAGTTTTTTTTTTGGTGGGTGTGGACTCGCACTTGCGGAAATTTTGCATGATCTCATCCTAGTTACGTCCATCATCCCCAGATCGCCGGCCCCAGGAGGGGTGGGTGCCAGGTATATAAAGCGCCGACGAAGGACAAAATGGATAAACTCAAGCAAGACACCCTGGCTGATAAATCCAGTAATCCTTCCATCTCAAGAGACTTCCTGACCCTGCAGGCGGTCCGTCGTTCGGTTTCTTACTTGTCCAGAAGCCGGTCAACTAGTTAGCATATATACATAGCACCTTCCCGCTCTGTATCAAAGCTATTGTCCCTCGAGAATAAGACTTCAGTAGCAGCGCTACCATAACCTCGTCCCATACGACAAAGAATCTTTACGAGTCAAGACTCACCTTGCGATTCATTCAAATCCATCACGATGTCTGACGCCGCCACCAAGGAGACCGGTTACACCAATGGCGCTGGTGCGCACACGGAGACGATGCTTCCTCCGCACGGTGGTGCCTTTTACCCAGGTAAGTTGAAACTTCCATTGCCATTTGCAGCTTCTATGGTAGCTAACCGGGCTTTTGCACCACCCAGCGCCATACAAGGAGAAGCAGTTCCGTCAATTCGCCAATCCTGCTCCGCTCGGTCTGTCCGCTTTCGCCTTGACGACATTCATCCTCAGTCTGGTCAATGTCGGTTCTCGGGGTATCCATACCAACTCTATTGTCCTTGGCTGCGCATATGCATATGGTGGCTTGGTTCAATTGCTGGCAGGCATGTGGGAGATGGCCGTCGGTAACACCTTTGGTGCGACCGCTCTATCGTCATATGGTGGCTTCTGGATCAGGTATACGCAGTTCTCGTTGCCATTTGATATGAAGCCGTTTCCGATGAGTCGCTAACATTGGCTCCTTAGTTTTGCCCTGATCATTACCGGCGGCTCCCAGAGCTACGGTGTCATTGCCGCATACGATGATCCTAGCCTCCCGGATGGCACTGTCAACAAGCACGTTTCCTCCGCTCTCGGATTTTACCTGACCGGATGGTGGATCTTCACCACGATCCTGTTGCTCTGCACTTTCCGATCTACCGTTGCTTTCTTCTCGCTCTTCCTCACTCTCGACTTGGCCTTCCTCATGCTCTCTATCGCCCACTTCATCACCGACGACAAGGGCAACCCGGGCAAGAATTTGACGACTGCTGGTGGTGTGTTCGGTTTGATGGCTGCCTTCTTGGCTTGGTACTGCGCATACGCCGGTATTGTGGATTCCAAGAACAGGTTAGTGAAATCCGGAGTATTAGCCATCGTAAGATCGAAAATGCTAACTTTTCTTACCCCTTCAGTTGGTGGTCTGTACCCGTTCTCCACTTCCCATGGAGCGAGACCGGAAAGGAGAAGAGAAGGGCTAGCGACTCCGCTGCGTAAAAGGACAGCTACAGGAGGATTTCCGCGTTGGAAATTTCATGAATTGCTTTCTTTTCAACTGGTGACCTCGGAATGCCATAATTGTCTTCTATACTACAAAATTATATCTATGCATAATTTAATGACCGATAATGCTGTGGATAATGCGACGGTTCAAAATTCTTACCATTCGTGTCTCTCACTACGTAACCGTGAAATCTGATAGTCGCTTGATCTGGCGATGCTTCATTGCGGAAGCTCTTGAGAAGAACACTGTATCAACATCGTAATGTTAGCCTAGTTAGCACTCGCGATACCCAACGTCGAGATCGAAATTCGTCCAACCACAGATAACTCAAAGTTTCGTGAAATACTCTAAAGATTCAATAAGTGGCGGCGATCTCAGTGGCCCTCTAACCGGCATGTCGCTTCGATGTCGGGCAGCCCGAGTACCTGGTCCCCACACCCCGCAAAAGCTTATATTTCGACGTCCAACTATGTCAGGTACAGCAAAATGGCATGATCTTGACGCACAGAAATAAGCAAACCATCCAACTCCGCGGAGATCAGACCGCTTCCTTGATGACAACGGCAGGCGCAACAGACGGGATTGGAAAAAATGGCCCGGTGCGATCCGCCCTCCCACCTGCCTAGGTAGACTAACGCTCTAGAAAGATACGTACCTGACTCAAGTAACTAAGTATTTTGTCGACACGTGGGAGGCATGTAGCAATAAGGTTAAGTTTGCCGGGATTCGGGGTTAATAGTTGTAGATTCGAGGAAGGTTTCTCGAATCGTCTCTGCCGCCAACCCGAAGCAGCAGCAGCTTCGGCCGGAAGGTCATCTCGGATGTCGGCACCAGCGGCTATGCCCGATGGCCAGTGAACATATGGAGCTCAGAGTGGCCGTTTGTAGGGGATCCGGGGTTCCTTTCATCGTGTCTTCTGGCGAGTCTGGTTTCAAGGATTGATGCCGTGTGGTGCCGAGACGAGATGCCGCACAGGTTTGACGGACCTGATGCGGCGCTTGTTGCGATTACACACCGGTTGCGTTGTCAGCTACTGGCACACCACTTCGATTATGTAAAGGTACGGCCCCTCTATATAGGTCCTTAGGTAATTCATGCCCACAATTCTCCCGGAATATCTGGTATACACCGGAAGAAGTTCGTGAACTCGTGATTCCATTTTTAGGCTACCGAATGACAAGGCGCTCTGGTATTCAATGAAGAAGTCACATGCGCAAATAAAAAGGAACAAAGGAAGCTGAGCACCACTTGCGGCATGAGAATTCGATACCAATCTAGCTAGATGTTTCAGCATGCCGATGTAGTATCTTAGTGGAAGCAAGATCCGCGTCTATATTTCACTCTGAAATAATCGGTTAGTATTTAAATTCTCAGTGTTAAGGCTCCTAGGCAGCAGAGGCTTACCTTGCAATGAACCTGTCAACCCAAACCTGCTAATTCGGCCAGCTATTTCTGTATAGCCTTTATCCGAAGCTTCCATTTCTGCTAAACGCCAGCCCTCGGGTTTATGGTGAAGCAGTAGATCAACCACATCGGAGTGTCCCTTAGCAACAGCTATAGTAAGTGCGGTGCTCGTGTACTTGTTAGGGGTCGCTTTCCCCATCAACTCTTTCTCTTTCTGCTCTTTCGATTTGCGCTCTTTGCAACGTCTGACCATTGTCATATTGACATCAGCTCCATTGGCGAGGAGTAGACCAACTATGTCTCTACGTCCGTGGCATGCCGCAATATGAAGCGCAGTCGTCTTCCCTTTGATCAGTTTGGGGATATCTGCAGAATTGAGAGCTGGGAAGTCCTCAAGGGTGCCACTCCAGTTGACAAATTTGTCATCTTGACCTTTGATCGCAGCTTCTACTATGTCTTTGAGGCCATAGTGCGTCGCAAGGATCAGAAGCTTCCCCCTTCTACTCAAGGGCATTCCGTCTAGGAAGTTATCGTCAACTAGACTCTGCGCTGTTTTAGGATAATTAGCAAGGGCGAAGTGCAAAATTGTTAGCCCATCTTTTGTTGCCTCACGGATATTCCACCTAAGGTCAATCGCAGTCTTGACAGCCCGATCAAAACATGCTTTGTGTTGCAGCTCGAAGGGTTGGCATAATGCATCCAGGATTTGTGTTTCTGTATGTTTTGAGGCTTCGTTCAAAGCCTCCGAGAAGCCAACTGTCCGACCCACGATCAATCCCACAGCCCTTTGAAGATAATCCCTGGATTTGCTATGTTCAGGCTCGATGCCCCATATAGTCGACCAAAACAATGGAGAGATCATCTTCCCCCATAGCCCGATTGAAGGCTGTAGTCCACATCCTAGAATTTCTTTCCACAGTTCGTAAATGATCAGAGGACGATGTGCTGACATGCCTTTATGCTTCCGGCTTTTGTGGGTGTAAAAAAGACTCTCGGTCTTCTGATCTTGTTCTAGTTTCTCTAGTACCTGACTTAGTATTATCTTTCGTGTCTCTAGGTCGCCGTTCGGGTTGCAGGTTGACAGAAGAGACTTGAAAGCCTCGGGCTTTTTGGCTTTGACAGCACTAACGATGTTGTCAATATCGATAATGGTGTGTTCGGTCCTTGCAGCGACGATCTCCTCTACTATATCACTTCTTCCAGCTGCAATAATTGCATTAAGTGTGTCCCATTTGGCAATTGTTTCGTAGCTGAAACTCTGGTTTTGGTACTGCAAGAACATTCGTAGTACTTCGACAGCTGCTTTCCTCTGTTTTGCTGTTAAGTTTCGGGTTTGTCTCGGTCTGCATCGGCAAGCAAGGTACAAGCATAGACCAGGATCTGCTATTACTGGTCTTTGGGAAAGGATTAGTTGAATATTCCTCAGTACCATCGCACGGATAGCCTCGTGGAGAGGCGTTGCCGGAACTGCCATTTGATCGCTATAAGTGCCAAATCCAGTAGCCGGGTCGCCACCAGATCTTTCTCCCGATTTATGGAAAAAGAAAACTCCAGAGCAAACATTAACATCTGCGCCTCGGTCCAACAGGTACCTAATTACCGGCTCTGAACGCTCATATCTTAGCGCGAGTGTCAGGACATGGTATGGCTTGCCCTTGCCGTCCCTCCAGATTGAGTTTATATCGATCCCCGTCAGGAGAATGTATTCCATTGCAGTGTCGAAGCAGAATGGCCTTAGTTTTGGGCCTTTCGTATAGGATTTGAGGTCACTTCTATCCCCCTTTGACTTGGTCTTCCGTTTGGTTGTCTTTGGTAGAGCTTTCCCAGATCCGCCGATGGATTGGCTGATCGAATCGGTTCCTCCAGGTGGTAGCTCGGCTTGCTTCTCCAAATATGAGATTGGCATAACCGCATTGATGAGAGCCTTCGAATAATCTGCGACACAGTGGTCGAGGAGGTATTGAGTCATTTGGCCATACAGTGGTCTCATATCGATATCTGTACATTGTTCGCCAAGTCCGATCTCGGTAGGATCTGGTTTACGCTTGCGAACCCCGCCCCGGCTGACGTCTTTTACCAACACTGAGGCCAAGAGGAACAATTTCGTCCCGAAGTCATAACCGGCGTACTCTGGACTTGTGTCGGAGTATTTATCCAGAGATGAAATGTCCAACCCCCTTTCCATCAGCTGGTAAATTTTGGTGACCGCATGGAACGTCAAAACCCGAGGTGAAACGATTATTTTTCTCAAGGCTTCCTCCAGACTTGACCATTGAATTGCATCTGCTTCAGTCGTAAGAAGATATTCCAAGCACCACGGCCTCCCGTTTTCCAGAACGTTATCGAACACAACCTCTTCGTCCAAAAGAGGTATGAAAGTTCGAAGATTGAAAGACGTGGATTCTTCTTTCTCATGCAGTGTGAATCGAAACAGCAACTTGCTCAATGCTCTCATGGCAACAGGCTGGGCCTCAAGCATCCAATTCAATAATGCTCGAAATTCCTCGCGCTCTCTGAGAAGCCTCATTAACACTTTGACTCGCTGATGATCGAAAATGTTATTGTTCGACATATATATGGCACAGTTGACCAAATTTTGTAGGAAATTCATATTCCACTCCTTCTTTGGGTCGTACTCTGGAAATTTTGGGTAAAAGTCCTTGACTAGATAGGTTTGGAGACTTGTTTGTGCCGCGCTCTGTTGCTGAAGATGCTGTTGCTGAAGGCGCTTCAGGATATATTCAAGAGGACGATGCCGGGTCTCATATCGATGGAGTCTCTGATCCATTGGAAACCCCATGATGGCAAAGTCATCGGAATCCATGGGATCTGCTGGAGGCAGGACTACGAATGACTGTCAACGCAACTCGCGAAAGACGTAGAAGAGGACGGATTTGAAATATTACTGAATCGATCCAGCTCTTTCCAAATCTGTTCCGTCAAAAAACGCTGTGGCGATCTTGACTGGACTACCTCCATATTGGTATTCGACGCACTTCGTGCGTTCTGGTTTACGAGACCAATTTGACCGGTGAGGCCGCCCGGACGCGAGATTTGTGGATACTCGCAGCTTTGCATCACCACCTCACCGGGGGATTTGTTGTATTGACTGATCGCTACTTGGGACCGGATCGTTGTCTATTCCACGAAATGTCAGTTAGTTACAGACTTAAGTGAATCACTGCAGTACTGTACACAAGCGGTTATACCTCCAGCGGACTAGATCTCCCAGACAAATCCAACCCATGCCGGCTAATTCCACGTTTTATATTCGCACTAAGTCGATCCGAACGCTGGGTCCATGCCCGCGACGGTAGCTTCTCAGAGACAGCTGCGCGGTAGTCTTTCTGCGTACAATTTTTGCGGTGTCCCCACACTTTGCGTACGCGGTAATCGAGGTGTGTCCCGCTGCATCGAGGCCGAAAGTGAGAACAATGTCCGACGGACCCAATCGCAATCGTTGATACGACAATGGAATCAACTTGCATACCTGGCTTTCATGTTGAATCTCCTTAAGAGTCTACAGCAAGCCCCGTTTGACCATCCCTGAAGCACCAGCTCCATGATGAACGGCTTATGCCGCTCCCATTCTTCCGCGCTGGGGCCTTCAGGTAGTTGTGGCATGGTAAAGTTGTATCGGGCTTACTGATTAGCCTAGCGCTTCGAGACGTCGCTTCATTAAGTTACGCAAATTTTCGAGGACGTTATCAAAGTATTTCGGGTGATGTGGCCGCGGAAGTTTTAACGAAGGACACAGATGAGTAGTGAGTGCAAGAGATAGGTGGAACTGAATATAGATAGTGCTGATGAGCACCCTACTGCTGAATACCCTCCTGCGATCACCAGATTTCTATATCGCGTTATTGCATTACAATATCGATTGACACGTCATGCCCATACGATACTTTCAGGCAACATTTGCCGCATCCAAAACTCGCCCCACTGTAAAGCTCATTTGCATTCTTGAGTGCGGGGGTCTGTCAAATCGAAATAGCGTATGCATTTAGTTCGTCAGCCGCGTTGGAACATTTGCGAAAGTGAAGAGCATTTTCAATGCTTTGGATGTAGGCAAACTGTCGGGTCCAGCTTCGAAACGATGGCTCAATCGCAACACAATTACTTCCTAGAGAATTTAGTGAATAGAATAGGTTGAGGTACAAATGAGGAAACCCGCCAATCATGATGGGATTCGACATTTTGGAAATGCGCTAATGCCGGTTGACTGGTTGTCAGTCAACTTCTCAGGCTGCAGAAGGGAGTGACGACTCAGCGAAATGCAACGTTTGCCTTCTAAAATGCAACGTTTGCAGCGTTCTCTGCAGGAAATTTGCCAAAACAACGCATCTTGCGCGCACAGTCGCGCAGAGTCTGGGAAATAGGACATATTCATTAGGAGGTATCGCTACAAGCGAAAAGCCAACCTGACCGACAAGAAACACAGAACACTTTGTGGGCGGCCGAGATAATTTGGCGTTGAAAGTCATCTTCAGAAATTCTTCGCTGATGGTGAATCGGTCTATTTAAATGACCACTTTCCGCCCTCCGATCACCATTTTATTATCATCCTCCAACATAACATACCACGCAAATTCAATCTTCTCTATAGCACACTCTTACTGGAGATATTCTTGTTCGCGCGCTGTTATCTAAGCTTTACATTTCTTTTTTATCATATATAAACAAAAAAAAATACATCCTTTTGCATTGTTCTGTAATCATTGCAGCTATGGCATCAACCACCAGCGGCAAAGCGTTTCCCCGCGTCGAGATATACGGTGAAGCAGATCGAAGTCACGCTCTTGATGCCATCGACAAGATTCGTGATCTACAAATCAGAGAGGTATCGGTGCCACAGGTAAAGGAGCCATTCCAGAATTCTACAATAGATAAATCACACTACGTGTTAACTATATCCATATATATGTGACAAATAGCTTGTTGCCGTCGGGAACGAATCTTGCGGCAAATCTTCTCTCCTCGAAAGCATCACTGGCATTTCATTTCCAGTGGGCAATGAGCTCTGCACACGCATTGCAACCCAGATCGTACTTCGACGTACTGAAAACACCGGCGAACGCACGATGGTTTACGTAACCATAGTACCAGGTTCCAAATCAGCCCTGGACGACGCTGAGGTTCAGGAAAGCTTTCCATATTCCTGCCCAGAATCGGAGTTTGGACCTGTGAAATTTAAAGAGCTCATCAAGAAGGTGAGTCGACTCAGTGAGATTATAATGCATTGAGTCTAAATGTTCTTGTCGTCGAATAATATGTAATTCTAATGGGCGTGGATGGGTTCTTGCAGGCTGAACGGTTGATGGGCATCAATCGAGGACAACGGTTTTCCGATGCTATACTCAAGATTGAGCTATCCGGTCCTCATCATCCTCATCTTACTATTGTCGATGTGCCTGGACTCTTTCACAGTAAGTTTCGCATTCCGACGTAACTACCTATACTATGATCGAAAACTCCCTAGTTTTTCTAACGCTTCGAAAATATTAGATGAGACAGGATCACAGACTATGGAGGATGCGAGCCTCGTGCGCAGATTGATTGAAGATTACGTCAGGGATCCACGGACTATCATCATGTAAGTATACTTGTCCTGTGTTCCCAAATTTCTCAGTACAGGGACTTCAGGGTCCAGAGACCAAATCTCAAAGTGTTTTGGCGGGGTTTATCTGTATCGAAGAATACACCATCGCATGCTTTCACAGGTTCATTACGATAAAATTTGAAACTAACAACAAATTGACTTGTAAGTGCTGTCATGGATGGGAGCGGGAGCCTGTCAAACCAAGGTGTTTTTGGAATAGTCAAGGCAGCAGACCCCGGCGGAGAACGAACAGTTGGGGTCATCACAAAATGTGACCGGGCCCAAACCGGTGCTGAGCATACTGTCAGTATCAATGCCTTTAACCCACAATGCATTCCCAAGCTAAAGCTAAAGCTAACAACCTTTACGAAACAGCTTCTGAAAATGGCCGCCAATGTCAAAGACCCCCTACACCATGGGTGGTTTCTCGTTAGGAACCGCACTACGGATGAAAGCAATCAGAGACTCCCAATGGAAGAACGGCAAAAACGCGAGGAGGAGTTTTTTAAGAAGGAGCCTTGGAATACCGTCAATGCTGAGAGAGTTGGTGTTGACAAACTCAAAGTATTTCTTGGTAGCCTCCTCTACCAACAGATACAAAGCGAGCTCCCGAAACTTACTAAAGAGATCGACCAAATCGTCACGGACTGCAACAATCAACTTGCTAGGCTCGGAAAGCCACGCGTCGGTGTCGAAGGACAACGTATATTTCTAACTTCCATAGCAACAAATTACGGTAAAGAAGTCACCAATTGCCTTGATGGTAAAGTCGGCGGCCTGGTGGACAAAGACAGCCCTCTCAAGATACGCACCCATATTCAGAAAATGCATGAAAGATTTGCGGAAGTTATGAAGAATCGAGGTCATACTCGCGCCTTCGAGATACTCACAGGGGATGGACCAGACGATCATGATGATCCCGCAACGGACGACAATGGCGGACTCAAAAGAGACAGCGGTTCTAGCGACCAACTCAACAAGAATGACGACGATGCATCCAGTGTGGAGGATGAAAGCAAGCCCGGCCCGGATGATGACAAGGACGAGGGAACGTTAAATGTCGATACCAGGCGCATGTTCAGACAATCACAAACACCCGAGCCCATGACACCAAAGCTTAGCCATATATATGACTGGATTCGCGAAACCCATGACAATTCACGCGGTACCGAGTTGAGAGGTCAGACCAATCCCCGTATTGTGGTTGACCTATTTCAGAAGCAAGCAGAAAACTGGCCCAAGCTGGCAAAGGATCACATCGACTCAGTGGTCGATGTCGTCGATAAGTTTGACGATCACCTGTTCAAAAGAGTTGCAGTTGAGGAAGCGATCCGCAGAAGGCTTCAAGCGAACATTGCAACTGAGAGATCTGAACGCATCAGGGCAGCCTATCATCTGTTCCATGAGCTTGTCAAAGTCGAGTTGGAAGGTCATTTGAAGACGGTAGACGAAGACTACCGGAAAGAATTGGCAAGGGCAAAGGCCCTACGAGTTCGTGCACGCATCACGGGCAGCACTCAAAGTACTCCTACCAGAGAATTACTCGACATTGACGACATCACCAAGTTTTTTGAGGGAGAGCAAGCTGTCGTCGAGGATATACATGATGTTTTGAAGGCTTATTACCCCATTGCACTTAAGAGGTTTGTCGCCGCTATCAATGGCCAGGTGGTTGACGAAAAGTTACTTGGCGACGAAGGGCCACTCGGACTGTTCAGCCCAAATTACATAGCCCAACTTACTGAAGAACAGCTGAAGAGCATTACCAGGGAAGACGCCAAGGTTGCAAGTACCAGAAAGGAACTTCAATTACGTCTTGCTCGTGCCCAGAAGGCCCTCAAAGTTGCAGAATCAATTTGATACTAGCCAGGGTTCGATTCCATAACCCTAGCCTTCCGAGCAATTACATAAGTCAGACTGATGTATCCACTTCGAGTCAGTCATCTATTCATACTACTTCCCTACCGGGCCACGCTCATTCAATGGACAAAATATCTTCACTTCATCAAATTTTTACTTCCGTTCCCGGGATCCCATTCATGCAATTTTCGATTCAACCCTTCGAGTAATCTTCCAAGTTCCTCACTTCCTCTCTTTCCAACACACTCTTATTGCTTTCAAATTGTTCTGGATCCCAGGCTTGTATGCCGAAGAGTGCGCTATGTGTAGTTGACACTCATGCCATTCATTGATATTGTATCTTAGCATTCTTTTACTCTTTACCTTCAATTCTCTTAAAGCTATCACACTCCCTGTCACCTTATCATGTCCTCAAGTCTACATATAACTAAGAACTCAGTCCTAAGCTTTTCTCGTAAACCAGGCGATGGATGCAAAGCTCTAAGCTATTTAGCAGTATAAATCGCTAGACTCGTTTCTGCTGAGATTAGCTTGTCAGTCGACGCTAGAACTTAGAAAATGCATTGATCGGGATAGTGTCCATACCACGCGAGCGACTAGCCGACGCGATTAGCTATCATTGCCGTAACACAAGATCCAGGCCTAATTCAGCATGTGCTAGCATGGGAGATGAACTAGAGTCTGGCTAGTACATGCGTATATGCTTGTCTCGGGGCCAGACACCGCGCCGACTTGCTGTCGGGCCAAATTCATTTCGCCTGCTGGGCGGTCTGGCTTGAGACTATGTATATGCAATACACAACGCTTCAGCCAAGAGATACAACTGTTGTGATTGCAAGCCTGGTAAACGGATCCATATATAAGGGACGATGACAGGGGAGTTGTAGATGCATAGATATTATAAGTCAGTATTAATCACATGTATGACACGCAGGAATGTTTATATATCTAGATTAATATACTATAGTCTGAATATCTGAGTACCCATACATGAATAGATAAGGACTTAGTTACTATAAGTAGGTAATCGCCTGAACGTAAGATACGGCCAGCCGCAATCCCGAAATCCACGGCTCACAAGCCAAATTAAAACTGTGGCTGAAAAGAATACTTCATTTACAGGTGGCCGATTGATTCGACCAATTTGAGCACTGAACCCACCAGTTCGCCGGATACCGATTTCAGCTCCTGGACGACTGGCAATGCCTGTCCAAGATCTCCACCTGTGATATTCAAGGCCCTGTTTGCTTCGAGCGGCGTCGCTCCCGTACCCAATAAGGCGGCGACCAGGTTTTGCCATGGCGATTGAGGCGGCGGTAGGGATGCTGGGTTAGGATCAACTCTCAAAGTATCAACCGTGGCAGGAACGTTGTCAACACCATAGAGCGCATCACTGATGGCTCCGACCCATTCGCGGGGCTCGATGGGTCCATCTCCGGGATCCCGCCCAGCGTTGAAATACTCCCATCCAATCCCACCCCCCATATTACCGCCGTAGGTCACCTGTAAGTTCTTGATGGTCTGGACCAGTTGACTTAGAGGAATCCAGCCAGAGCCACCATTTCTAGGGTTATTGAGCACACCCATGCAGATCCGTTTGGAGTCCCAACCTCCCACCTGACAGATATAATTGTACCATTCCTCATTTGCAACTCCCCAACCGTTGTAGAACTGGACGTTAAACCAGTCGATGAGCTTCCCACCCGGCTTGTTCCAAGCAAAAGCCATTGAGTCAAGGTCGTGGTAGCTAAAACCGGAGAGGCCGACGGCATACTCTTTCGGGAACATGTCGGATGCGACAGGTGCCATCGTCAAAATGAACTTTGGGCCAAAGTCGAAATTGAGCCGACGTAGGAGTCGCAGTATGACATTGATGTCCACTACCTCTTCAACATCGAGATCGATTCCATCAAAGCTGTAACGTTGAATTATTTCTCGTAGTTGTTGATAGTACTTCTCGAACTAAGCCAATCAACTCGTTAGCATGAGCTCATGCCTCCAAAGGTTTTGGCACAGTATCGACAAACTGTATATTGCCTCCTTGTGTATGGAATCTGCATGTACATACATCTTTGGCCAAAGCCCAATAGCTACCACGCGCTGCTCCGCCCAATAGTATCGAAACCTTGATATTCTGTTCTTGAAGTTCCTTTATCTGCGGCCAGACGTAATCATAGCGGGTGTCGTTGGGGGGAGCATCGTTCAGGTGGATAATCCCACCCTCGTTGATGTGCCAAGCAGCGAGAATGATTTGACTGGCTTTGCCAACCACAAAATCCGTGAAGTTTAGCTCTTTGCCATCGTAGGTCGCGAATGTCTGGACCCAAGCCATAGAGCGCGACTTGAATGGGAGTACAACCCGAGATCCGGCCCGGGCCCGGGCTTCAACTTTGGGTCCAATTTCAGGTCGCACAAGCGCCCGCGCAACACAAAGAGATGGTAGCAAACTGAAGGCTAACAGCCATAGCGTATTGAAGCGCATTTCGCCGGTGATCAGACTGACTCGCAAGAACGATAAGGCTTTGAGGTGGGAGCTTGGGCGAACTGATCTCTACATCCGCTGCGAGAGGATAGGCGTAGCTGCGAAGTTATATATCGTCTCCGCCTCCTGCAAAAAAGCAATATATGCAATACGGATCCCAGGAGAAAACTCAACATTTCAGAAACCAAGATATTCTTGCATACACTTAGGTAATTATTTATATCATTGGAGGAGCTAGAAGCACGCGCTGTATAACGGGCATGGGAGGAAAATGGACTGTTCGTTGCGATACCCGCCCATGTTCAAAGACCACAAGCAAGATTGATACTGCGCCAAACCTCACTAAACCTCAAATGTACCGTTAAGGGAGGCTTCCAGATCCGCAAGAAGGATGGATCGTCAATCCCTTCAGCTCAAGGACATTTCGCTTCCTGCATGCTGCATGTTCACGTTCACATTGAGCGTTTGCACGGGCATCGGTTTGCATGCCTAGTTTAGCGAGAGAGGGCACTCGTACCCCTAGAACGTATCGAACTCTTGAGTTTTGGATATGCTAAGGCTACATCCGATTTGTGATAGCGATAGGCTGTTGGATATATCTAAACAGGAACCACGAGGTCCTTGTATCGTGATTACCTGATCTCCGGAGTTACCGAATTAAGGCAAGCCCCAATAGGCGGCCTTGCATACTCAAGTTATCGAACTCTGAAAGCCGTCGGATTGCAATATTGCAGAACTTGATATATCCCGAGTGCGAACAGGGGCACCCTGACAGAACAGACAGCATTGCGCTGTTGACTGCAGCTCAAACACCTTCAATTTCTAGTTTTCGAGCTTCTTGAGGGGCGCCCAGACCCAGTTAAATCATCTGATCGTCGGGACCCCAGCTACCCCATGGCCAATCGAGCGGTGCCAACTGTTGTGCAAAGACCTCCGGGATTTGTCACAACAAGCGGGGATGGCCGCCGGTGATGGAATTGGATATCCTCCACGCAGATCGATACTTATAGCTCGATCTTATATCTCTAAACCTCTCGGCCAGCCTGCCTGTTTTGGAGGAATCAGCACCGAGTGCCCTAACCTCTGAGCCTGGTTATCAACAGCGTAAAGCTCCCAGATAGCCGTCGCACGGTTACGTAGTACAGCGCTTCTTCTAGTCCGAAGAGTTGTTGACGCCAAGGGACCGGCGGCCCGCAATGGCGAGAGATGAGCCATTAGGCCCCACTCCTTGGGCTAATTTATGCGAATATGTGCCGAAATATCATGCGGCCAAGTCCATATAATCTGTGACACGGACATTGCCGGCAAGATTCCTTGATAATTTGGAGGCTGGGCGTTAAAAAGATGTCTCGTTGGTGACACCGGCATGTGTTCCGAGGCTTTATCGTTGTTGATAGGCGCAATGTCAAAAATCGTCCCTGGAGACTGAAGCCTGATCTCATGCTGTGTGCCAGCTACCTGATTCGGTGCGTATCACAATCGGATTGTGCAAAGATTCTACAACATCTTCAACACAACTGTACAAGAATTGCGAGCTCTGCTTTCGATGGTCTAAACTCGAGCACAAACGTCGCAACTCACTAACTATGGCTAGTGTGTCAGTGGTTAAACTAATGTTTCACCTTCAGCCGTGGTATGCACAACGATGTACCGCCGGAATTCTAAGCCCTGATTACAAGGATCAGCTCGCTCTCGTGGAGAACGGTTACCATGGATTCTCTACACACTGGCCGAGCCGTCGGCTTGAGCCTGCGAGTTCCTAGGACCCCGCCTATTCACACCGAACATCCTTGAAGACCGGCTCATGCGCTCCGCTTTGTGTTCACGTCATTCAGTTGTCAGGGGAAACTATTGATTTATATCGGATGATGTTGCTCCGCTAGTGCAATGGAGGTGCTAGGCGTACCTGACAGTATTCGATCAAGAAGCACACCCTTCTCCCATAGTGCTATAAGTATGACGAAATACCTCGTGCCCAGTATATAGCTGTTACCACAAGCTCTGCCGCAAAGTCCTTCCCTTGAGTGGGTGTTCGGAAAAGATGGTTCGATATGCGACAGCCTTTCTGGCACTTGCCACGGCGCCCTTTCTTACGTCTTCTGCACCGTCTGAGTGCTACAAGTGGAAAAATGTCAAAATCGGGGGCGGCGGAGGCTTCGTGGACGGAATAGTGTTTAATCCCACTGCATCCGGAGTCGCGTATGCGCGCACTGACATCGGCGGTGCTTATCGATTAAATGCCGATGATACATGGACACCACTGCTTGACTGGGTGGACTCGACAAACTGGTGCGTTTCTGTTATTCATATAGTCCATGATGGATATTGATCAGATAACCACGGACTTATCCTGACTGGAATTCAATCTTGGTAGGAACTACATGGGTGTCGATGCTATCGCAACCGATCCGATTGACACCAACAGGGTCGTTATGGCCGTCGGCCTGTATACCAACGAATGGGACCCCAACATGGGAACTATTTTACGCTCCACCGATCAAGGAGCCACGTGGTCTGCTACTAAGCTGCCTTTCAAAGTTGGAGGTAACATGCCCGGGAGAGGTATGGGAGAGGTAAGTGAAACCACCCTCTTTGACGGGACAAATATCTACCTATACATCAGCATTATCATTCACTTGTCGTCTCGCTGATGGCCAACTTAACTATGGGCCACCAGCGTCTGGCCATCGACCCAAACCTGAATAGTGTCATCTTCTTTGGCGCTCGTAGTGGGAACGGTCTTTGGAAATCGACGGATTACGGTGCCACCTGGTCTAAAGTTTCATCCTTCACGTCCGTTGGTACCTTCGTTCCCAATCCCTCCGACAGCAACTCCTACAACCGAGACATTGTCGGCATCGCCTGGGTTACGTTTGATTCTACAAGTGGGACTAAGGGGTCTGCCACCCCGCGTATCTTTGTTGGGGTGGCTGACAAATCGAATTCGATCTGGGTTTCCACTAATGGCGGCTCCAGTTGTAAGTTCCTAGTGCTTCATATGCAGAATATTTCCAACCATTACAATGCAATTCTGATCTTATCTTGATTCTAGGGAGCCTTGTCTCGGGACAGCCCAGCCAGAGTTACCTCCCACATAAGGGCGTTCTATCTCCGTCCGAGCATAATCTTTATGTCACCTATTCCGACGGTGCTGGCCCTTATGACGGCATCCTTGGCGCGGTCTGGAAGTACAGTATCGCATCTGGAACGTGGATGGATATTACCCCGGCTACTGGATCTGATCTTTATTATGGATTCGGCGGTTTTGCCGTTGACCTGAAGAAGCCTGGTACCATTATGGTTGCAGCACTAAACTCTTGGTGGCCTGAAGGAGTGCGTTTCCCCATATCTATCGTGTCAATGGGCCTCATGCCGTTGAATTTGACTGCGAAATCCAGTGCACGGGAAATCGGAAAAATCAATAAATCATGCTTACTAGACTGCCCCTTCCAATCTAGATCATTTTCCGAAGCACAAACAGCGGCGCTACATGGACGAAAGCCTGGGACTGGACTACTTATCCGGATAGGTCTAAGCGATACACCATGGACTCGTCTCTCGCTCCCTGGTTGGCTGATCCTGCTGATGACCCCCCAGAAAGCATCGGATGGATGATGGAAGCTCTGGTCATTGACCCGTTTAACTCCGATCACTGGCTTTACGGCACTGGGGCCACCATTTATGGCGGACGTGATCTAACCAAGTGGGATGCGGGAAGCACTATCACCATCAAATCACTTGCCGACGGCATTGAGGAAACAGCTATTCTAGACCTGCTCTCTCCACCAAGCCAACATGTAAAATTGGTTTCCAGCGTCGGCGACATCAACGGCTTCATCCACGACAATCTGGATACACCACGGACGTCAGTATCCCAGTTCCATAATCCCAAGTTTGCAACCACTTTCTCCCTCGCGTACGCTGGCAACAAGCCATTTAACTACGTTCGTGTCGGTGGCGACGCTGGGAATATCGCGATCTCGACGGACGGTGGCGTATCCTGGAACTCGCACCCGCAGTCGTCATCCACCACTGGATCAAACGGTGTCGTTTCTTACTCTGCGAACGCTGATACCATCGTCTGGAGCACCACCAATATTGGCGTCATCCGATCCACCAACAGCGGCAGCTTCACAACAATATCCTCGCTGCCAGCCAATGCCTACATCGCGGCTGGCCGTCGCGATAACACCGTCTTCTATGCCGCTTCGGGTAACAAATTCTATGTATCCAGAAATACCGGCTCTACGTTTACGCAAACCACCACCCTTGGAGGAAGTACTAACTACAAAATCGTCCCCAGCCCCGGAACAGCTGGTGATGTTTGGGCATCCACCGACAGTGGTCTGTTCCATTCGACTAATTATGGGACATCCTTCACACAAATCTCCGGTCCAACTTGGTGCGCCCACTTCGATCTTGGTGCCCCCAAAACCACAGGCGGATACTGGTCTATTGCAGCCATGGCCACGATCGACGGCAAGAAGGCGCTTTATAGATCCGACGATGCTGGTATCTCATGGGTTCAAATCAACGACGCCACGATGGGCTTCGGCACCGCTGAAAGCAACAGAATTGCAGTCGATTACAAGCAGTACGGACGCGTCTTCATTGGCGGCGGCAACGGCCGTGGTATCTTCTACGGTACTCCAGGATCCGGATGCAGCGGCTCCGGACCCACCAGCACCACCCGCACGACTATAGCCACCTCTGCCACGAGGGTAACAACAACGCAGACGACGACAACCCGTGTCGTGACAACTGCGTCTACCACCACCAGCCGTCGGGTCTCGACAACATCCAGTCGGACGACTACCACATCCAGCCGACCTATAACTACATCTAGCTCCAGTCGCGCAATCACAACTAGTACACGGACCACGACGACGCCGGTGACTACCACCCGGACCACGACAGGTGGAGGGCCAGTTCAGACGCTCTATGGTCAATGTGGTGGCATAGGATGGACGGGGCCAACTGCCTGCGTTCCTCCTGCTGCATGTCAATCCAGCAATCCATATTATTCGCAATGTCTCTGATCCGACGGGGGAGATTTCTGCCGACAATGAGGAATTGTCAGAAAATATATCCCATACCTTGTATATATGGAACTGCTGCTGCTGTATATATCTTCAATTTTGCCAATTATTCACGCAATAGAGCTTCCGCTTCAATAATTTCGAATTCAAGAATATGTGTGCTTTTTGTCGCTATGTATATATCACAACTTTGAATGCACCAGGATCCGACATATTTCCACCGCCAAGCATGCATACCATCCCAAAACTATAGCGCTAACCCGTAGAGTAGATTTGACTCTTTCTGATGAAAGTGCAATACTAGCATGTCTCGTTAACTAAATCATGAACTTCACAGTCAGCTTATAATTCTGTTGACTCATTTTGAACATTGCTGTGGCCAATTTATAATACACATAATACCACCCAGCGAATTTACAGAGACTAGCTAGTTGACTAGCCAGCCGTCTCGTCTATACTTTAAATCACCAAATCAGACCGGCAGCCGTGATCCTACATTATAAAACCATGTTAACACCGAATAGCCTCCGAGTGCAAGCCAGCCGCAAAATACCACACTCTCAACACGGAATACCATCGGATCAGGTATTGATATACTTGGCCAACGGATACTATCTATAGGTCTTCACTTCTTTGAAATTGACACATAGCTGGAAGCATATGCAGACTCTATATGTCATGCTCAGTGAGATGACCCACGATCGCTATATCGTCAGCCGTCAAGGTTAAGACCTAAAAGTGATCATGTACGCCTAGCCTCTAGCTTATCATTGTTGGATGGAGTACTGCGACAGATATGATAGATTGAAGCTAAATCCATGTCATGAAGCACCACACCTTCATCTATAGCCAGGTTACTACATATATGTATATATGGACTCCCTGATGACGTTCCCTATATACCAGAGAGCCCGCTCTGGACGGGTTCACCCCTTGTGTATGCCTACCAGGCTCATGCTTGTCGCGGCTTGACGTTCCAATCCATCTGTAGCCCTAACCCGATACTGACTCGCCCACGAACTACGCTCACCCCTGAGCCCAAGCTTGTTCATTAACTCACTATCACAAGTCACCAAATTATACATCAAGCTCCATCCCACTACTTGCCGAACCTTCCAAACCCTGTCAAGTACTATCACGTAGTAAGTGTATCTCGAGCCCAGCATACTTAAAGCAAAGACAAAGAAGCTCAAGCCGCATATCACTGATATCGAGATCGATATCACAGTATCCGGGTAGTCTATCACAATGGAACCAGAATCCGTTGCCCAGGTCGTCCAGGATTCTGGCGGTGGCAGCGAAGGCGCCGAATCCTCCTCTCAGTCGCCGAGAGGCAGACGTCAACCAAGGTACTCAATAGAAGCATACATCCGAAGCATTAACGGCTCCCTATTCGCTGGCATCAACGCCGCTATCAAGGATGTTGTCAAGCGAAGCTATAACAACGTCCTTTCTTT
Organism: Orbilia brochopaga; assembly: GCA_036872635.1. Lineage (NCBI taxonomy): Eukaryota > Fungi > Ascomycota > Orbiliomycetes > Orbiliales > Orbiliaceae > Orbilia > Orbilia brochopaga. The sequence goes on along the minus strand of JAVHNQ010000005.1, from coordinate 2,508,432 downwards.
CCCAAATACCAACCTCAATAGGATCACGATGCCGGATGCCGAGCAAATTTTCCAGCTAGAGGTCCAACATGATCTTTTGGACTCGCACCAGTATCATTGGGAGGTCGAGCATCCTAGTCTTTCCAACGTTAGGGCGCCGACGGATTTGATCAAGTTTATCCACAAGCATGCTCTCTTTGGGAAGACAAGCGTCATTGGGGAAACGTCCAGCGCCCCCGTGATTGCCATTCTTCAGGAAGTTCTGTGGATCTTCGTAAGTTGTACCCTTGCAGTCGCGGCTAGCTTTTGGAGCAATGCAACGAAGGTTTTCTATCGATTCCGTGTGATTGACAACGCTAATCGATATCCTGTCACAGCACACTTCCCCTGATTTAATGACAGAGACTAGGGATTGGACACCCGATGCAAATAACATGCCAAATCTCCTCCTGGACAAATCCGGCAAGCTAAAGCCTGTCGGCTACATGGGCGTCAGCGACGTGATCGAAACGCTGAGAAGGATACGTGACTCGAATGCTTGCATGGCCCTCCTCGATGAGTTCGACGAGGAGTACAAGACTTCCACGATGCGATACCTCGGCCACATTGATCATGGGATCACAGTCCCCACTCAATACTTTGGTGACTCGTCTCCGTTGTATGAGATGCCGGCCGGCGAGCGCGATGGTCGGAACATCCTCATTTTCATTGTCATCCGGGCTCAGAAGAAGGATGGAATCGAGGAGGTTGTGCCCGCGCTTATTAGCAACCTTGCTGCGCTACAGTTCGGTAAGATGTCTCGCTACCGTGATGGCAGCGATTGTAGAGTATATGGCGCCGTCACCGACGGGCACAAGTGGCAGCTTTACACCATCAGTCACGGGGGAAAGGTGCGTATCCCGTATGCTTGCTAACATTGTTGATTCGCGGTTCTCAATGTTTGGAGCATGCTGACGATTAGTAGGTGATGAAATCACACATTTTTGACATCACCAAAGGCGATCACGAGCTAGATAAGTTGTTTCGAGCTCTTCTATACGTGGTCGGTCGGAGTCTCGAGACGGCTGGCAGCAAGCGTGTTCAAACCTAGGTACCCCTCAACCTCATCCTCAACCAGCTGTCAACGTTGACCAGGACGAGAATTCGATCGCCAGTCACGACACCACGATGTCTGACGCCTGAAATTTTCTACGCGCGATTCCAGTAACATCTATTTTTCATATCGTTCGCATTTTCCGTCGCCGCTCCCGCCGAGGGCTGGCATTGACGTTTCCTTATGATTTTCTTGTGTAACGTAACTATCGCTATCGCTATCTCGACGGTGTGCGTTGACTCTGTGGTTTTCCAACCTCACGGCTCTGAGCTCTACCGAGCGTGCTACGCAGGCCCCACAAGGCCTGTAGGCTTCTTTCTCATTTATTAATCAACCAATCGATCAATCAATCAAATTGTCTTCGAGAGATCAGTAAGCCCGTCATGCATAAACCGATATCTGCTACTGTCTCCTACGGGATACTGGCAGCTAGCCTTGCCGACTGCATGCGCACACGGTTTGTTTTGAATTCATGCCGTCCAGTCCGCCAATAGCGCATGAGGAAAACGCGTCGATGAATGATGCCGCGCGCCTTGTTTCAAAACAACAGCTCGACACGTCTACCTGCGGGAAGCTGCGGTGGGCATATAACCAGTTATGTTAGGTACTTGCTTAGCTCTGTAGTTCAGTCCAGTTCAGCCTCGCTCCCGGGATTTTTCAAATGCTTGAAGAAGTTGGACCCGGTTCTATAGTTGCAGTGATATATACCCCGCGACATGCTGCGGTGGAACAGGAAGGCTTGCAAGCTCGCTCGCTGCCTGTAGGCATTAACTGATTGTGAAAAGTTCCGAACTCCGATTCCCCGGTGATTGCAAATCGATTGATTGATTGATGGACTGATTGTCCGAACGAGCTCGCTATCTATTTCCAAATGCGGGCCCCGCCAGCTATCACAGTCCTGGATGTCATGTCATGCCATGCGTTCGAGACGGACAGAGCGGCTGCGACTAGCCCTTTCCCTTCGATGATGAAAATTTTCATCTTCCCGCGTTTATGTTGGGAGAGCTCGAGCTGGTTGTGGATCTTTTGCGCAAACGGCAGATCCAACAGACGCGGTAGGTAACATGTCGTCGCGACTGACTCTCGCAGCTGAGCCTTATCCGGCACGCAGCAGCAAAAGGTCGTATCGAGTCGGGTATGTACGAGAGCCCCGCAATATTGACCACGATGATATAATCTTCGGCGACCCGCACTTCTTTGAGCTTCGTTTCTGCTCCTTTTGCTCTAAGGCTGAATACTAATGAGACCTACCAACTGTTGTAAGCAATGTTGGAGCACATCGGGTATTCCCAGCCAATGGGGCTGCCGGCTTTGCGAGTTTCTCGCGAACATCTCGCTCAATACGCAGTGGGTAGTTGACCGTCCATGGCCACATGTCCGGTGGAGGCACGGAACAAGAGCTGATCAAAAACCACGTTAACTTGCTAAAGTCTGCCTGAACGATTCGAGGTCCGTTGCTAGAATCTAGAGCTACGAGCTGGTCCTTGTCTACAGCTAGCTCGGCGATGGAACCCAATTCGTAGCTTCTGCTTCGAGGTAGGTCTGCTTCCCAGGTATTGAATGATAAATGAAATCGATCGCCCGGATAGCGCAATTGCTAAAAAAGGCAGCGGGAGCTGCGCTGGCAGATTATCTATGATTTGTCACCGGCTTATCGATCGAATCGATTGTGCTCGCATGATGCTCACTTAATATATCGGATGGTATACAGACCTCCCGGATTAACGAGGACGCGGGATATAGGCAGATCCTGCAGACAGCTGATCAGCCTTTTCTATCTACTTCATCATAAAGCGGCGGGCGAGTATGTGCACATGTGTGGGAAAAAACCCGCAAAAAGCGGGGACTGCATTATATCGAAAACGAATATGTAATCGATATCGGCTGATCGAGCCAATGGCCAACGGGCTGGGTGCTGCAATCCAATAACTTCTGCTTCACCAATGGCTTCCCGTCTCGCCAATTGCATCCGGAATCAATGCACTCACCGCCCACCCTCGTCACCTAAAAGAACTCTCTACTAAGTAGGAGTTTACTTAGGAGTATGGTACATGTACCCTCCGTGAGAATCGAAAAGGCAATCAGGATCATGATCAACCAGCCCTGCAGTACTGCAGCAGTTCGCACGTCCGCATGACAGCTAGCTCCACGGACTTTACGCCAATTGGCCGGAAACAACAGGCTAAGGATAGCTCGAGATCCCGATTCTGCCTGCGATGGCGTAAGATGTTTATCTTTTTCTGGCTCTCGATTCCTTGGTTTCGGGTTTTCCTGCCCGCGCTGGTTGGCATTAAGGTGCTAGCTGCTGCGGAGCTGCGCTGCGTAACTGCCGCCGCGCATGCACATATATGCACATGCACGCCTGAATGGACGGATGGATGGACAAGAACATGTTGGAGCGTCTGTCTGTCTGTCTGGTGCATAGTGGCAGTGGGTGACATCTGCCTGTTTGCGATGTCTGTCTGCATGCAGGACGGCAGACGGACGGCTCAGGAATTGTCGAAATCGAGAAAAACGTAAACAACGCGTCTCCGAACTGTCCGTCGACGCCTTGCGCTATCCTTTTCGGACGAAGCGTCACGTCAATAAGCACGCGAATGAAGAAAGACGGGAAAGGCCGTGCGCGGACTGCATGCAGCGGCAGAACCGGTCACCGGCTCCGCTATCTTGTTGCGGAGAGGTACGGTAAGCTAGCAGCTGGTAGCTGCTGGTAGTACGTAACCGAGCTTGAAGACTCACAACTGCAGACCGACGGACATGCAAGGTGAAGGCCACGGCAGGATCTTGGGAGCTCTGGCTGTCCGCTTTTACATGTTCAGCTCTGCCAGTACATGTAGGCGAGTGGCTTGCGTGCGAATGCGAATCTGGATTATATCTCGGATAGTGATTCCCGTAGTTTGGTTTTACAGCTGGTGGCTTGCGTGCGAATGCGAATCTGGATTATATCTCGGATAGTGATTCCCGTAGTTTGGTTTTACAGCTGTGATCTTGAATATGTTGTATACGTATCATAGATCATACTTTGTGTACTGCACACCAAACTTAACTTAACCTCGGCCACTGTCTGGTGTTTAGACCGGCCGGCGAGCAAGAATCATGAAGATCACCGTGTTAGGTTCTCTCATGGTCATATGCTCGGGTTTGTAGATTAATTTAGATTAATCGACGTTATAAATTTGCAATGCATCCCCATGCACGGATATCTGAGCTAGCTTGCAGTACTCTCTCGAAATATGGGGGTCTGGACGTCATAGCGGAATGTATTTACAAACAAAACTCCTATGTTTGTAAATTACCGTGGTCAATGGGACATCGCAGCTAGATACATGCAGTGGGACAGGCGGGCAGGCGGGCAGCATGTATGCACAAATGCTGGCAAGTTAACGGATGATTCCACAAAAGAAGTCTGGTATGGATGTGTCTCGAGTCTCTAGCTCCGCCAATCCAGAGTTCGCAGGGTCAACGTCTCCGAGACTAATCCAGAGTATTGAATCGAAAGCAGCAATATCGTATGATGTGATCTGGGACCAACCAGGTTGATGCCTGATCGAATGCAGTGCACACGGCGAAAACGGGACAAGAGAACCGTCCGTGAATGTTGTTTCACAACAGTCAGGAGTGGATCGGTCAATGGAAACAGTTGGACAACAGACCGGTGTACCTACCAATTCATGGCATGTATTCACTTATCGATACGGTTGGTCATGACTAGAGTATACATACTACTCTTGCTTGCCAATATGATCGTATGGACCTAGATGCCCGTACCGTGTCGATGGTGTGTGTACACAGCATGGTACACGCAGATCGACGCATGGAAGAGCTCGAGAATACGGGCAGTTGCTCCGAGAGTTGTGTAACCGAACTTTGTGATGAGCGTCGGATTGATTCATATCAAGTACAGTACAAATCCTGTCATGCGGTTGAAGTTACATGGCCATCCGTTGCCCGGAAACATGGCATTTTCAGTCCGCGAGTGGCTTGTAAATTTACATACCTAGGCACGTACAATGAACGGTATGCATGAGATAAGAGGGGGGTGATAATTGTGGTGGTGGTGATCCTCTCATGCATCGTACTGGTCGACCGAGAGACGGGGCTGCGAGGCTCGAGAGTTGGAATTCTCGACTCGACTTGGAATTCCGCAGGACGGCCGACGGGTAGGTTCGAGGCATGAAACAGGGCTTCATTGCATTTCTCGGCCTGTTGTGCCTGGCGCCACACTGGGAGCTCACTAACAGTTACTAGATACCGTTGCTGGTTTTCTTGTTTTGATGTATCCGTCCGTCGGCAGGTTCATATCCAGGTTGTATCAAACAACCCTGGCGTCTGTCGAGCGCTGCGTCGACGGTGCTCCAAGCGGCTGCCGACGCCATCCGAGGAAAAGTACTGGAAAAAACAAGCCCAAGGGGAAAACGAACTACTGTCTAGAGTAAAGAGTAACCTGACCGAGCTGTGCCAGCCGACGCCAAGATTATGGAAATGACACGAACGAAACGAAGGGAGCGGAAACTGAAAACTCTGACGTCGCAACGTCATGTGGAGGACTGCTGCGTGGTGGATGGATGGTAGAGAGTTCTGGTACAATACAGCCCGCGACATTCCATCTGCATGCATCCGTCATTCCAACTTGTGTTTCTTTTCCCCCTCCCGGCGTCCAATTTGCACCCGACATCCACTTCCACATCTCGTACCCCGTCCGTCTGTGCCTTGTCAATGCATTTTCAATTTTTTTGTGAGCTAACTATATTTGCAGGCCCTGTTGTTGTGGCCACCAGTGAAACCGAAATTGCAACCGCAAATTCAAAACGTGGTTGCAAATTTTTTTTTGTTCTTTCTTTCTTTCTTTCCTTTTCCTCAGACAGGACAATGCATTCATTTGACAGGGTGAATTGAAAGTCCGAATTGATTCATGAAGCCCTGTTGCACGGGGATACGAAGAATGCGAGGCCGGATAGATGTGCAGCTCTACTCCTATGTAGTTTCTCCCGCTTTGCAAACATCAAATGGATCGTCCAGTTGGTGTCGGTCGAGCTCTGACTCGAAACGCCCTGCTGCCAAAATAGCAGACTGACATGACGCGAAGAAACGGAAAGGAAAGACGACGCGGGACGCGATGTGATGCAAGCCGTCGAGTCAGCAGTCGCCCGTCAGCCAGCCAGCCAGCTAGCTAACTAGTCCGACCTGTGGACTCGGGATCGCGTGTCCGCCAACTTCACGTTAGTTTAACAGGCGGTCAAACTTTTGCTCACTCCACACACGTCGTTCACGCGACGCGGTAAATACGCTAAGTACGGGACAATCAAAAGCGCAGAAATGTCCTGAACGGCTCGTCCCAAAGCGGTAATCTGATAGAAATCGTGCATATGGCTAAATTTGTCTCTCTCTCACATTCCTTTGTCGGCTACGGCCATGCCTCTTTGGAGGATCGGGCCCGTTTCGCTTAACGCTCCAATCAAATGGGCCACCCGCATGATCCGTCGGCCGTCATGCAACAGCCTTGTTTTTTCTTGCGTGCGTTCGGGAGGGTCGGTGTTTCAGGAAAAACCCCTTCTTTTTCCTTGTCTTCCCCTTTACTTATACTTGATACTACTCCCTTACTTATACGTAGGGGATTTTGTATGTTGTATGCACAAAGTATACGTACAGAATATACGTATGCAATGGAGTGTGGACAGACGCCGCGGAAGAAGGGGGAAGGTGCGCAGGAGGCGAAATTGCTGTGTTCTAATTGCTGGTTGGGATGTATGACGACTAGCCCAGAGCGGTAAAATGACAGTCGGAGAGAAATGCGTCGAAATTGCAAATGAGCAGGCCCTTCGCTAGTCGGGATGCCACTGCCGTAGCAAAGAGGCGTGCGAGAAGATCATGCTCATCGCAGGCCGATGCAATGGGATGCAATGGCGATGGCCGTTAGTTTAGTTAGCGATGTTCTGTCTGCCCCGCTGGATGGAGAGCGCCAGAAGAAGCAGAGATAGATGGTATACGCACAGCCGTATGTAGAAGTAGTATCTGTAGAAGTGACGAGAGATCTCAGACACGGCAGCGTGCTTCTGACGTGTCTTGTGGCTTGTGAGACACTAATCTTCGATCTGCATCTTGCCAGCCTTGGCTGTGGCTTGACCCTCCAGGATAGGGCTGAGCCTCTCCGGTGAAGCTGATTTGAAGGGTGGGGTGGAAATGCGATGGCTGGAAAACCCCGGGGCATTCCTCAGCTGAATCCGGTTAATTAAGTGCCCCTGGTGGGGTTACTTGGGCAGCGATCCGTCTCGCCTTCGTCCTATCACCGCTCGATGTCCACTCGCCATGAATCCATCTCAGGAGCTGCCGAGGTTGGTTGATGCAATTAATACATTCGCCACCTGCGAGAACGTGTGTGTGGGTGTGTCGAAGAGGGGTGGTTGTGGTTGTGGTGTGAGTGTGAGGATATACGTATACGTATAAGTGTAGTATACATTTGTGTCGGTGTTGGCTGTTGGCTGTTGGTAGCACAGCAGCGTCGTCAATACCAGGCGCGGTGGAATGCACCACTACCGTCGTGGATATTACATCGACCAGGAGGCTGATGGTGTCCTCCTTCAAAGCTCCCACCAGCCATGAATGACCCCTCGCACGTCAATTCCTGCCCAGGTTGAACACAAGCTTTCCTTTCCACTCCGCACTGACTGGATCATTACAAAGTTAATTTTCCCACCAGCCGAAAAGTCTGCCTGTCCGTCTGTGCCGCCTGCAGACTTGGACACGCCGCATGCGCTAAACTCCGGGCGGACTCGTGGAACGCGTCGACGACCGGTATGGTATGGTATGTATGCGCGTGGTAATGTGAAAACAATCTACCCCTTCAGAACGTCGACCTCACACAGCACTCCTCGGCCGGGCCCTCCTGTCATGCGCAAATAACTCTGCGTGGAGAATATACGTCTACCTACATACATGTAGCAGCTAGCCCCATGCGTTAAGGTTTTGGCAGCTCTGTGGACCCTGCCTGCCATGCTCCGGCTTTGTTTTTTACTTCTAACTGACGGACCGCTAAGTAGCTGTCGTCCCATCCGATATAATATAAGATAATAAAATAACCTCCTTATTGTCTGTATGGGGCTGGTTCGAATATCTCCATGAAGGCACGGAGAGAATGCCTCTGGCTTGCAGACCAACCTCGTTTCCCCCCGCGCAAATCGGTCATGCGGCAGGGATACAGTGAGGGTGTCCAGATTCAATAGCAACTGGTTATAATAATACCGAAAGGAGACGGCCGGCCCCTCTTCTTTCATTCAATCAATCACCCCAACTGTTTGAAAGTACTCAATGAGATACCTAGGGATTGTGTGTCTGTGTGAATCACAAACCAACGTTCGTTGACCGGGGCACAGCTCGAGCGCTCGTCACGTCAGGCGGATTCGGAGATAGAAGGGGACAGGATACCGCGTGTATACTTGTATCATACTCGCGTTACCATATAGTTACCTCTGGGTAATATATATGGACGGTAGGATCAGTATTGCTACACACTAGTTATATTACCCCTCACCAATTTCCAGCAGGAAGCACCTGCGTTCTGAACGTCAGCCACGGCGCTCAGGTGTGCAGTTTTCTCGCGGCGTCTGCCGGGGCAATGGTGGCAGAATCTTCGCGAGAACGGTCAATGCCATGTGCATTTTATTCCTCTGGACGGTACATACTCCATAGAGTGCGGTACATAGCATGGTGCTAGCATGCATGCATTGCGGATATTATATTGCCCAGATGGCTTTTTCTCACCATCGTGCTAGCGAGCTAAGTAGCGTAGCTTAGGACGCTCCGGAGTGCCGGATTGGCCGGGGTATCGCGGCGTCGATACTGTGACCTCATATATTTGGTACCAGTTGGGCCTCACACTATCTGCCGCAATCAGCACTTGCACGGAACGGTATATAGACGAGACGGGTATTCCCCTCTGTGCTCCCTTTGTCAGTGCGTGCGTGCGTATGTGTGTATATTACGCGACGTGAATGACTGACATGACTCCATCGGACCAAAGCAGCTGATACGATGAGGGAAAAGTGGCGACGATGGGACTGCCAAGAGTGCAGTGGGTGAGTGTCGGGTTGTGAAAGCGAGGGAAAAAAAAGGTCAGCGGTATCCAATTGTGGAAATCGAAGATCACTGCCTTGCATTCTTTTCGAATTCGGCCCCTCGTTCGCTCGCTCTTTTGTACTGTAAGCGTGGCCTGAACGAACCAATCGCCCTTTCTATCCATCCAGACATGCAGACACGTACAGTCTTATTCACGTCCGGTCCGTCGACTGGCCCCTTGCCGTTCTTTGACTACTGAGGGACTGAATGACTGACCTTGCATTGTCCCAATCCAACAGAATTTAAGACCGAGAGCCATGGCCTGGTCGAAATGGGTTCCTGGACTCGGGCTGATTGACCGATTGATTGATGCCGAGGGGTTCGAAATTTCAGCGCGACTCAGCCAAGATCAGGATGCATTAAGCACCGTACAGTACAGAATGTCAAGTTTTACCCCAACATGTTAGAGAGCCTGGACTCGACTCTGCCATTCGAATTCGGTTCCCGTTTGGGTACTTGATTGAAATACGTCGCGAATGAATGAACCAGTTGGTACACTAGCCAGCTGCACGTCTGGCGAGCAGCGCTTCAAGATGCTTATTTGCAACCGCTATTCGATCCCCAATCGAAAGGCAGCAGCATTACCTACATGGTACATACATACATTACTCACTTACTTACATCTAGCATCAATCAATCTCTATTTGACGTGACCCGCGAGCCGGGTCTTTGATTGCTTCACGGTTGTCGGACAAAGACAGCTTGTAATATGTGTGTATGCATGCATGCGCTCGTACTCGCTGTTCCGCCGTCAAACACTCTGTTTGGCTTGCCTCGTCAAGATCGAAAAATGTGGCAAAGGAGGCGATGCCTACCCGTATTGAATTGTCTCGTCAAAGGGGAGCTGGAGAAGGAGGAAATTACCCCCATGCCATCCATGCAATGCCTCGTCCTGGATCTCGAAATTGGGACGCCTTGCAACAGCCCCAGCCGGCTCAGCTTAGCCTTTTGCTCGATCTACGGCTGCAACTTTTTAGCAAGCTGCCAGGGTTGGTTGGAGCTGCTGCCATTTATATCCACGCGGGAACGAACAGACAGAAGAAACTCGGCATGATGATACAATCCGGCCAGCCTGCCAGCCTTTGCCAGGCCTCCCTCTGGCATCTCCCGTCGCTCCTAGAGTATTGATAAGCCGTATGTACAAACCTGTGTATTTCCTGTTACGTTACAGGTCGACGGCGCGGGTACATGTCTATGCCCGTCTGTCTGTCTCTGAGATCCTTTTTCTTGTGTCAAGTGTCGGGTTCCCGCCCGCTGGAGACGGCAGGGTGTTTGCATGCCAGATGGAGGTTTTGATATGTAATGCGGACTGCGCACTGCGTACCTTGCCCGCCGCCGGGAAGTCCGGTGCAAGCAGGCAAGCAAGGCAGGGCATGTATGTTGGGTACATGTAGTAAGTATACTGCTGTAAGTCAGTAAGGAAGTATGGAAGATGTTCTGTACTATACTCGTCTCGTCGAGAGGCGTTCATTTGGATTCCTGAAAAAGTTCACACATTATTGAAAACGGGAGCCGTTCCTTGAACGTGTCCAGACAGTGCGCCTGTTTCGTATGAAAAAAACAGGCCAACAGGCTGGTACTGTACACCATACATGTATGGATGGACGTGGACGTAATACTTGCAATTTTTCTGTCGCCATACGGCAATGATTTTATGGTACGGACTACTTCTTCTTTGGGCTTTTCCTTTTCCTTCTTGTTCATCCGCACTTGGCGGCGGCGGAGAAAAAAAAAAAAAGAGAGCTGGAGGGAAAGGATACTGGGAAGCGGGCATGATCAAGCCAGCCGTCCATCGCGGACACGCTTGGTCATTGGGGATAACATACAAAGTGCATCGTAGCGAAGGGGGGGAGTGAGAAGAAACCATAATAAATCCCCATCTGGCTGCTGGACGTGGCCGCCTCGACGCCAGTTAGGTCCCGGTTCCTTGCTCGATGGAGACATGTCTAGCCAGGTTGCGGGAGTCGAAAGTGAGTCCGTCGACAGCAATATGTATCTGAGTCGAGTTTCTGCACTGCATCTTAACTCGAATTCTCCCACCACCCTTCCCCCCTCGTTTGCGACGATTGGTGTGGGTGCCCGGTAATTCCTTTTTTTGCCTGGTTAGGGAGAAAAGACGAGAAGCTAGGACGAGTTCGATCGGTGGAGGGCAGGAATTAGCAGGCCAGGAGGTCGAGTTTCGAAGGAAGGGGAGCGATGGAATAGCAAGAGAGGCACACCCGTCCGGCTGCTGCGGGCGATTGTATGGCAACTGCTGGGTCTCACTATACTATACAACCATGTAGGCAGTAAGTGCAGTGCCGGACGCCTTCTCCAAGCAGGAAAGAGCCAAGTTCGAAAGCGTGAACACGGCCGCCATGGCCCCATGCACCGAGTCGAAATATTTCCCCATTGCGTGTAAAAATGTAATGTATGCGCTCCGTATCAGGTAGCCTGGCTTTGTACTTTTGTACGTTGGCCCGCAACAGGACGCTGCGCTAGCAAGAACGAGCTACTGCGGCAGTCTCCCTCACAAGCAACCAGCTTGCGGCGAAAGAAGCGTCCTTTCATTCCTATTCGTCGTCCGGTCCCTATTCTTCCTTTTTCTTCATCATCCACTCATCGTCCGCTCTTTTCCCTTTTCTTTTGTTCTCGTCCTCTTCTTTCTATCTTGACACTCTCTCTTCTCTCTCCTTCCCCTTCTCTCTCTTTCATCGTCGTCGTCTTCATCGTCGTCGTCGTTCTTCTCTTCTCCCTTCTTTAATCCTGTTCCTTCCCCCCTCCCCTCATTCCCTTCGTCTCTGGTTTTGCCTCTCCTCCCCAGGCATTCCCATTTCCGAACTGTCAATATCCGACATTCGAAACGAGACGACTATCCGACTACAGATACGGTTGCATACTCCGACTGCAATCTTGTATCAATACAATCCTTCGACTCGTCTGCGCACGATCTTCGAGGACTCAGAGACGCTACTCAAATAGCATCCCCTTTAGCCCGTTTCAAGCCGGGAGAGAACCACAGGAGGCCGTCAGGATTTCTGGTGCCCTCTCTCCATCTCTCCGCCGCCCTTGGAGCCGTCGTACATATCAGCCCTCACCCCTCCTCTCCGCCGTCCCTCTCTCTTCCTCCCTCTCTCTAACCTCCCCTTTAAGATCTGTATCGCCCTCTTAGCGGTGCTGGTCTTCCCTCTGGTTCCTCTGTATCTTTCTGCTGGAAGGAAATCTCGATAGCAGAGAACCTCGCCGGAATCCGGATATTAATCGCCTGTCGAACTCCGTCTCGGTCCCTGGTGCAACTCGTCCCATCACTACTGTAGTTCTTTGATCTTTCTTTGTAGCTTATTTGCTTTGGGTTTCTTTTCCAACGGGATACTTTGGTGAGCATAGACTTTTTTCCTTTCTTTCTCTGTTCGTTTTCGGTCTCCCTTATCTTTAGACTTTCTGCTTTGATATTTCCGCTAGCGTTGTTAGCCGGGTTGAAAATTTTCCCCTGGGCCATTCATTTTCCTTCACAAGATCACGGCGAGTTTTCTGTCAAAGGGGGTACATAGACGCCTTACCTGCACATCGTAACTCAATCGCCCGGCGTCAAACCGGCATAGGAGACTCGACTGCATCGTTCTTTCCATCCGGTTCGCTGCTGCCATCAACCGCCACTGGTTCCTATAAATCGTGTGGTGTTGGGTTTGCAGTCTGGCCGCGGCTTGGTGTTGGTGGTGTTGACGCATGCGTGCAAAGGATCTGTCGACTTCACTCTCCGTCTGCAGCCTGCCTGCCAACCTTCCATCCTCCGTCTCCATCACCCTTCATCACCCCCTCTCAGGAGATTCAGGACGCTTCAATTCTTCTTCTTCAGTGCTTCGGTGCTTCAGTGCCTTACAAGCCTATAAGAGCCTTCCTTGCTGACAAAAGCAATCTTTGCGCAGTGCTTTCACTAGTACCCCACTACGTTCATTCATAGCCGTTGCGCCTTAGTAACATAGCCGTACGCTTCGCTGTATCGTTGTCGAACCTTCGAAACCTGTGGACCCGCTGAACCTCAACGCGGAATTTTTCTGGATAGACAAGAGACGGAGACGTTAACTCGTTGATCCTTTCTTGAATCTGAAAATTTCTTCTTCTCTTCTTCTTCTTCTCCTCACCATCCGCCATTATCAATCAAGTACTCTTACCTTCTAAACCACGCGTTCGATCTTCTTGAATGCAGCGATCTATCCGCCACATAAAGTTCTCCTTCTCTGGTTCGGTCGAGACGACGGTATAGAAATCGGATTTCCCCCTGAGGTGCATTTTCCAGCTCTCACATTCCCCGTCTCGAGCTGGCATCTTTGAGTGTCTTCCAATTTCCATAACCAAACAAGTCGTCTGCCATCCACCGGGAGAGGAGACGATCTAAACTGGAAACCCTGGATCTCCCTCGACCATCTACTATTTTCCTTCTCTTAACTACAGCCATTCATTAAGTCTATATCAGTCGATATTGGCAATCCAACTCGAAATCATTGCCACGGCGATTTCTTCAAATCTCGAGAAACAACACCTACTTCGACGTCCGCTCTTTAAACCCTTAATCACTAATCCTAATCAACCTTCCCACTTCCCACCACAATGGCTCAATACTCAGCTTCTCTCGGAAACGGTGGCCTCACAGTTCGTCCCGTCAACGACCATTTCTTCGAAGCCGAAAACGACCGCGACACCAGCTTCGTCCGCAACCAGAAGACTAGAGAGGCTCAACGTTACGCCGCCGAGCAACTCCAGATCATGGCTGACGAGATGTCCCGTGCCACCGCCGACGAGTACCAGGAGGACATCCTCGACCACATGGAGCGCATGGAACAGGAAACGATTCCCGACGTCGATAGCATCGACATCCAGACCGAAATTCAATGGTTCATGCGCCCATACCTACTGGACTTCTTGATCGAGGCACACATTGCATTCCAACTTCTCCCAGAGACGCTCTTCCTCACCGTCAACCTCTTGGATCGGTACTGTTCAAAGCGCGTCGTTTTCAAACGCCATTATCAACTCGTTGGATGTGCCGCGATGCTCATCGCAGCCAAATACGGAGACAAGAAGGATCGCGTTCCGACCATCCGAGAGCTTCAGAGCATGTGCTGCGGATTGTACGAAGAGGACATGTTTGTTCAGATGGAACGTCATGTCCTTCAAACGCTGAACTGGATCATCGGTCATCCCACCATCGACAACTTCCTTCAGATGATTCTCTCCGAGGTCAGCTACGATCCCGAGGTTGAGTACATGGCCCTTTATCTCAGCGAGATCGCGATGTTCCATAAGGACTTTGTTAGCACACTTCCGTCCGTCATGGCACGATCATCTCTGGCTCTCGCAAGGCACATCCTCGGCCGCACTCCACCTGCTCAGTCCGAGTGGGCTATGAGCTATGATACGACCACAATAGTCTTGTTGTCGCAACATCTTCATCGCCCCTCGCAGGTATTGGTCCGAAAGTACTCTAGCGCTCATTACGGAATGGTCGCAGTCACTCTTGAGGACTTCATGACCAAGCAGGCTGCTGTAGCTCGTCGCCACACGATTGCCCCTCGAGTTCGCCAAATGGCATGTCCACCATCGATTCAAGAACCGGAGAATACGCTTGCCCCTCAGGCTCAGCAGCTTACTCCGATGACTCCTCAGAAGACGGCACCGCCACCACAGACCAAACCTATGCCCCACGGATATCCCACTCCCCCGGAGACTCCCAACGAGGATTACTTTGAGCATCAGGCCATGCTTGCAGCCAAGGCCGCAGCATCTGGCCAAGCCGTCGCCGCACCGAACCCCACCACCCCGATGCCAACCCCAACATCTGTTCCGGTCCCGCAGCCACCTGTCTTCCAGTTCTAAAGCCTATCGGACGCACCACATATCTGCAAGCTTCTCTTCGCCAAATCCATCAAAGTCTCCGACCTCTCCCCTCTTTCTACAACTGAGCCACACGGACGAACGTCTTTTCTACATCACCATTGCACCCCGACACGACAACCGAACATTCCGCACTCATTCGAATCTTTGTCACAAGCACTTTATACACAATGCGAAAAAGTCCAATAAAAGCAACAAAAAAAAAAACTTACTCGAATTTCGCTTGTTGTTTTACTACTTCGGAGCGTCATCACGGCCCGACCTTTTTTGAATCTCCAGTGTTTCATACTATTGTTCGACTATTTTCCGTTGGCTGTAAGATCTGGATATCAGCATCTGCCCGCGGGAATAGGGACCTCTCTCTGGATTCTTTCTAAGTCAGCACTATGGCTTTTGCGGTGTTTTATTCCGTGGATTTCCTGCTTTGGGTTTTCGTTCTCGCGCTCACGGTTGTTCTTATTCCCCCTTACACCTGCATTCTCTTCTTATTCTATTTGATATTTAGCGAGTTGGTTGTTCACAGCGCTTGTGACTTTTTCCCTCACAGATTTCCTTTGTTCATATTTCATATTCCGTTATCAATTCAAAAGAAAATAAATATTTGCCCCCTTAGATGCACGTTTTTCCCTCTCTATTCAGCACTGCATTCGGTTTTATCGTTCTCCACGGCATGGCACAAGAATCCGTCGTCGTTTCGGGAGAAGGCGGAGGCGGAGGCTAATACTGGAACTTTGCTTCCCTCTCCGTTTTGTAAGCGGACCGGAAGCAAACAGTGGATGGTGGTCAGAATGTTAACTTGGAGGAGGATGAGATGTCAGGATCTCCTCGGCGGTGCTGTAAGTAGGCAGCAGAGGTTTACCTCTTCTCTTGGGTTCAGTTGGAACGGGAGAGGCTGGATAGCAGATCGACGACTTCGGCTTTCGCTGTCCGCAATCCTATCCTGGTACACGCTGGCACGTCTTTACTGGCGGTGCCTTTCGGAATACCACTATTGGTATCCTACTATCACTTCTTTTGCAACCTTTGTCTTTCCTCGCCGCGTCAGTCTTAGAATTGGCGCCTTTGTTCCTGTTGTCTTCGCATCGACATCCTTCATATTCGAACTCTTGTGTATTCTCACCAACTTTGTCCCTTGGTCGTTCTGCCTTTCTGCCATCGTCATCTTCATCCTCACCCCCCATATCACCTTGTCCTCGTGCAGTTTTCAGTTTTTGCTTTCAACCACCACCTCCACCTCCTCCTCCACCACCACACCCGCTATCGAGACACACCCCGCTCGATTTCGGATTCTCATTTTCCCCTGTTGAGAAAAAGCTGGTTCCTATGTTCGTTCGTTCGCTGCTTTTTTTTTTTTTTGAATTTTGTCGTTCCCAATACCCTATACCCCACGTGCGTTTTTAAATTTAATTCTTCTTCGATCTGTCCTTCCTCTATTCCCAGTTTTAGACCTCCGACGCTTTTTTAGAATTCTCCTATCCACCAACCCCCAATATTTGATTTGTTCCCGTCGGAAAATGGTTGATGGAACCATAGGCTATATTGTAATAATCCTGTCTGCCAATTCCCACCTCCACTTCCTTATACACCACATGCACACCCCCATTCGATTTCTCTCCGGCTAAGCTTCCTCCCTCTCTCCCTCCTCTCCGTTGTCGCCCTCAGGTTCTCTAGGCGTATGTCGATATACCCTTTTCAGCTGACCGCATCCCGAAAGCTATATCAAACTTCCGTATCCTTCACCGCTTCTGTGTACATTATTCATCATCCTTTATACATTCTGATATGGCATATTCGCCCCGGTCCCTTGTAGAGAACATGAACTATGAATTCCGTAGTGTATTTGGCGTAGCTTCGCAGCTGAAGATTTCGAGAATATCATAGCACTATATTTGCCAATCATGGAAGGTTGAGGGCGACTTTGCTAGAATGAGCTGGTGATAAAATTGCAAGTTGGATGAAGTGTGTTGTTCTCACCCACGTGACAGCGCTCCTCAACACCAAAACATCACGTCCAACTGCGTGCTGCTACTTCGGCGTCCACGACCACGTCGTTCTATCACTTACCTTACGCTCAGAATACCACGAACGACACCTTCGACGCATGAATCGACATTGGGCATAACAAGCAGCCTGTTTCTATACATCACTGGACCATCTTAGGACGCAATGGACGACGACGGGTCGCCCACCCCGGAACCTATCGATGTCGCGAAGATTCTCCACGGCCTCAACTTCTCACAGCGCGATGCAGTCACAAGCTCAGCTGATATCCTACAGATTCTAGCTCCTCGTAAGCTCGCGCACGTCAACCCTATCCATACGGTCATTGTGTCTAACGGTCTTTTCAAATGTAGCTGGATCTGGAAAAACGCGTACGCTGACGTCGCGAGTCGCCTGGATGCTTGCAAACGGCATGAGTCCGTCGAACATCATTGTCGCAACCTTCACGAACAAAGCGAGCAGGGAGATGAAGGAGCGGATATCCAAGATGATTGGCGGCGGGTTGGAAAACAGGCTCATCATCGGGACGTTCCATTCGATTGCGGTTCGATATCTTGTGAGGCTACCCCCACCATCCAGCTTGACCGATCGATGTATGTATGTATCGTCGCTGACGTTTTATAATGATATACAGCGCAAGTACGGCCACCTTATCGGTCTTCCGCGGGAGTTTGGCATCGCAGATACCAGCGACAGCTCGGCAATCATCACCCGTATCATCAAGAGGAACAAGTACCCGACTACGGATGGCAACGATGCCGGGAATCTACGCTCTCGAATCTCGATGCTCAAGGCGAAACGAATGAGCGTGGACGAATATATACTGTCCCAGAAGAAAAACAACCATAACGACGAGTTTGGCAAGATATACGAAGAGTACGAAAAGGAGCTGAAGAGTTCGAATCTCGTGGACTTTGACGACCTGCTGTTGCGGTGCATGGATCTGCTGCGCCAGCATCCGCTGTGCGTATCGAATATCGAGGCGGTTCTGATCGACGAGTTCCAGGACACGAATCTTGTCCAGTTTGATCTTATGTGCTTGTTCGCATATAAGAAGAACAAGATCACGATCGTTGGAGATCCGTAAGTCGTTCGGTTGGAGGCAATTGCTGAGAGTGGATGCTGACGGGCTTGTCTACAGCGACCAGAGCATATATGGGTTTAGAGCGGCGGAGATTGGTAATCTTAACACGATGAAACAAGTCTACCCTGACACCATCGTCATCAACCTCGAGGAGAATTACCGGTCCTCAGCTGCTATCCTCCACTGCTCTTTGGAGGTGATAGAACAGGATAAAGCCAGACCGCAGAAAGGAATTACGCCCACACACGAGATTGGCATCTCCCCAGTGCTTCGGAAGCTGCCTAGCCCTGACGCTGAGGCTCGATGGATCATCCAGGAGATAATCCGGCTGAGAGCTCTAACTGGAAACCTGTTCAAGTTCAGCGACATCGCCATTCTGATCAGATCCGGCGGCCTTGCCAGAGATATCGAACCCCAGATGAACAACTACAGGATCCCGTATAGACTCATCGCCGGCACCAAGTTCTTTGAGCGGGCGGAAGTCAAAGTCGTCCTGGACTACCTACGTGTCGTCGTGAACCCGAACAACAGCGAGGCGTTGGCGAAAGTTATTAACGTTCCACCAAGACGACTGGGTACTAAGTCCATCGAAGGCCTTGTATCGGAAGCTTACAAGCGAGGGATCACCGTGTGGACGCTGATTAGGAAGGGCGTCAGAGGAGATCTCACCTTCCAGGCTCCCATAACCAAGCCCGGCGAGCAGAGCCTCAGCCAGTTCATCAAGATTATCCTCGACACACAGAAGATGCTCAAGTCGACAAAGTATGCCGAGCAGCATAACATTGCCCCCATCATTGAATCTTTGCTCGAGAAGATCAGCTTTAAACAGCACGTGGAGTCGCATCAGAAGCCTGGGGAGGACAGATGGCCTCACGTTGAGGAACTGATTGTCCAGGCCACTGAATTTTGTAGCAATCTAGCAGAGGGTATCGATGAGGCAGACCTCCCAGATACCGATGCGGAAGGAAACCCCGCCGAAGAGTCAAAGATCTCACTTGCACTCGAGAAGTTTCTTGCCAATGCTGCTCTGGCAACTGCGAAAGAAGGGCCAGAGGCAGAGGGAGAAGATGGCGAGGGTGTTCTTACCATCTCGACAATACATAACGCCAAAGGTGTGTATCATGGACATCAAGGGAATTAGTATGGTCATGCTAACGGCGTGTAGGGCTCGAGTGGCCGGTGGTTTTTGTTCCTGGGTGCTACACGGGTTCTATTCCGCATTCTCGATCTGAAGATGCAGACGAGGAGCGCAGACTCCTTTACGTCGCGATGACACGAGCCCAAACTTTGCTTTACTTGTCCTATCCATGTGAGCTACGAGACAGGAAGTCCGGCGAAAAGCGTGAGCACAGACTGCATCCACCCACTGGAGAATATCTACTAACGTGAATCTAGAGGAGTCCAACTTATGTGATTTTCTGGCAGAGGGTCAATTGGCACCGCTCATGACTTCGAAAGGGCCAACGATCACACCGCAGACGATAATATCCTTCAGTAAAATCATGTCGCGAGACTGTCCTACTGCTGAACAGGTCAAGGAGACATTGGAGGCATCGCAACTTCAATGGCAAGACGACTGGGTTGAATCGGATGATCCTCCGGGAACTGTCTCGAGGACCATGCCGATGAACGGGTACAATGCATACCACCTACGCGGCGGAGTCCAGAGCCACAGATCGACTGGGCAGGCTTGTTCAACATCCAGATCGATCATAAACTCAGCCTACAACCGTACCGACGGGTTCTCCGTCAACAGAACAACTGTATCCTCTGGATTCTCAACTCAATCAACTACAACGACGACTATGGCGGGATTTACATCGGCGAACAGCCATAGAACCATGCTCGCAAGCTCACAGCTCGAGTGTGAAGCAGACGTCCGCCGGCAACAGCTCCTGAAGAGAAAATCAGACGGGATCTCCAACGCCGACGGCATCGACTCCCAACCGCCGCAAAGCCAAAGCAAGAACGCAAAGCCCAAGACGACAAAGAACGCCAAAGCGAAGCCTGAGAACACGCTGATGAATTTCTTCACACGGCAGATCGGTACCCTGCCGCAACCCCAGCCTCAACCGGTTGTGCGACCGCTGGCCGCTGGCAATGGTAACGCAAGTGCTACTACTACCGCCATCGCCAGCAGGAAGACAGAGGAGCACGAGCGCTTCATCTTCCTCTCTTCCTCGCCTGAGCGACCGCCTCCACGCCGGGAGATAATCGCTCAGAACCGCGAGTTGCAAGAGCAGATGCGGCGCAACCCGCCCATCCCGAGCGTCGCACCGCAGACGAGCAGACTTCCATCTCGCGCTCAGTCCACGTCGTACGTCGCGCCGACAACGATCAGCCGGATGGCGGGTACGTCTGGCTCATCTGCAGCTTCCGCCCCTCGTAAGACGCTTGGGATGCGACGGGCAATGAGCGGGTGGAGCGATCGTCAGGCTGCGAGGAAATAGGCAACGAGAATACAACTCATTGCTTTCTTTCCCCTTTTGTCTGATTTGGCCTCTGTGATCTGTCTTTCTGGCTACGTTAACGGCTCGGGGATGTATCGGGAGGCAGTGTGTACTGTATTGGAACGTATTGTATTGTGGTATGACGGCGTTTGTGGAGGTGGGAGGCGTCTGGTGGATTTGGCGTTATGTAAGAAGGTATTGTGTTTATTTACTAGCATCGCGAGATGAGATAGATCAATCATGTCAGCTTTGAAGAAACATCTGTTTATCCAGCGAGCAAAATGTATGTCTAATGAGCGTAACGTTTATCCTAGCGGCCGCATGTATCGTAGAACTTAGGCATTGATGGGTCATGAATGGCGAACCGACCGGGCGTGTATGTAGACGCGTGGTATTTTGGGAATTCTAAACAATCTTCATCTCAGTTAGCAATACTGTCGATAGTATACACGAGCGGAGTGTGACGTAGAGACTACCGAACTTTACTTCTTATATATCGGTTCACGACATAGGACAATAGATTTGATGCCGGAAGAATGCCGCTATGAGGTGCGCGCGGCAAGAAGGGCTTAGGGACGAAGGCTTAAGGATCTAGGATCGACTAAACTGGCTGCAGCTGCTTGAACTCATGAATGCCGACGCTCGATCGACGGGATTTTGCCACGATATTCACAGGTAGGTATATTGATTTTCGCATACACGGAAGAAATATGTAGCTGGTGGGAAAATCAAAGTTGATGTTAAGCTTCTAGATAATAACACCATAGCGACGGGGTAATAGAACGGCAGCATACCCAACAACCACCAGTGCTATCCCCAAACTCTAGAGCCTACATTCCGCGCAATATTTCCAGGCAAAACAATACACTCAAGCTGACTTTGTCTCCAGATGTGTATGGATGTGCATCAAGAGGGCCTAGAGGTGAACGGGCGATTGAGCAAAGCGTAGGGGATGTATCGTCGTCGGTTTGTATCGTGGGCGGTTATTCGATGCCGTCGCTCGAAGAGGGTATCGGTAAGGTCTCCAGGAAGATTATCTGAGAGTCGATCGATCACTTGTCTAGATTGAAAGATTGTACAAGTATAATCAGTGTCAGAGGCCTGGCTTGGAATAGAATATGATCATAGAATGATACCTAGGAAGTATTCCGCGATAATAGTGGAGAAAGCCCAAGGGGTATACGCTTAACCGCCATATGTTCAAAACAATGAGAAGAAGTTGTGGCCAGTCCACGATGCCTAGTGGACCTCGACGCCCTCAACTTTAGACTGAAGAACAGCGTCCATATTCTGCCTCGAGAAGAGGTAAAGCTAGATAGATCTATAAATCTAGATCAAAGAGGAGTGGTAAAATTCCGAGGATGGAGAACAATAGCTACAATTCTTCATCGTGATGGTATAGCATTGATATTATCGTGAATTCATAACAAAGAACAGGTAAATACGCGATACGCCGAGCTGACTTTTACCCACGAGTTCCGACTGGTCATGGCCATGAGAATACTTTCATAAACGCAGCTGCACAGGACGAATCAACATTTGTAAATCCGACCAATACCCTCAGCTCAGCCAAACAGAGTTCGGATCGAAAAAATTCCAAAGCTCTACCAATAATACGACAAAACGTTTCCCTACATGCACAATCTACAATCAAGCCATTGGATACCACTCGATGAACGCTGCGAGGGCTTGTGCAACGATAACGATTATGACGGTTACGTGTACGGTAAGCATGATACGGTTCGATTCGATTCCTTTCTTTTCCCCTCAACTGACTGGCTACCGGAAGACACCACGGAACTTTCCAATTTGACCTTTCTTTCTAAAGATCCACCATTGCACCGGCACCTCGCAACATCTCACGTACGCCAGTGCACGACATCAGTCTGTAACGCACGCACGTACGTACGTCACGGCGGTGCGAAACGCAACAAAGCAATGGCATCTAGGCAGCCGGAGAACTACAAAACTATGGAAACTACAAAAAAGTCACAACAAGCGTCACAGCAAGATACCTCCGTATACATCACATCTTCCCGGGAAAGAAAGAAAAGAAACAGGCAACCGGAGTAAGCAGCCGTGATTCAATCCCGTGACAGAGGTTTCATCTAGACGATATTCTTCTCAATCCACTCCTGCCATTGCTCGAGCGTCCAGCCGCTGCTGATGCTGTTTTCCATGACCCCGTTGAAGAAAACGGTGGGTGTCACATGTGCGGACACCTGACGGGCAGCCTTGGTTATGAACTTGAGATCGTTGGTGACCTATTGGTGGGGTTTAGAGAGTTTACGTTAGTGTCATGTACGGTGATGCTTGTATCATGATGAAAGTGTCGGGATTGTCCTGTTCGGCGTGGGGAAGAAAAGACGGAAGAAAGGAAGTATTCGGGATATTATTAGCCATGACGAGGGGAGCATGGTAGCGACCCTCGCGAGAAAGAGGGGATTGTCTGATCAGATGATAGAACGAGACATGCAGATGCATGGGAAAAAGGAAAAAAAAAACGATGGCATGAGCGTGATAGAAAAGAAAAGAGGGGTATGTGCAGGAGCGTCGGTCAGCACCATCTCACTTGTAGGTAATGATGAGAGATGCAGACCGAGGAGGAGGGGAAGTGAAAGAAGGTGATGAGGGGGTGATGTATGTAGGTCACGATGGAATGAGGGGTTTTCAATTGATCCAAACTCGTCGACGTAGACTTGGATGAATGGATTGGTGTATGGATGGACTTATGGACGGATGTATGGTGTACTATTTCCTTCTATCGTATCATATCATCATGCAGTTAATTCCACATACCTGATTGCCAATATTGTAGGCGTCCCCATCCGGCTTATCCGCGACAAAGAGGAGCTTGTATACGGCGTCCTTGTCGATGCCGACGCTACCCGCCAGCTCCGCGAGGCGCCCGTACGTCTGGTTACGGGTTTCGTTGACGACGTTGACGTCAAAGTACTCGCGCTGGTGTTCAAACAGCGCTTGACTGTATTCCCAGAACTTCTCCGGCGAGGTCTTTTCCACCGCTAGCGCCGATTCGTGGACGAGAGTGGAGGATGGATGCCATGGTTGAACGAGCTGAGTGCATATGTTGAACGGGGCGCGTGATGAACGGGCGTGGGTTAATTAGTTAGCTGGTGTGTGCACGGAATGCAATGGTGCTTGCTGCAGGTATACCGGTAGCTGAACGGGGTGTGTGCGCTGGAATGATACGGTATGCTATGGCATGGTATGGTATGGATGGATGGGATGGGATGGGAAAATGGGAGGGTCGTCAGGGAAGGGAGAAAGGGAAGGAGGGAGTATAGGAGAAGTTGAAGGGGGTGCTGTAGGAGGAAGGAAGGTAAGGTAGGTCTGTCTGATGGCATAGAGTGTATCGTTATGTATCATCACATACCTGACGGAATATGATCTCCACTTGCTTCGGCTTTGACGCCTCGAGGTAAGGGATCACATCCTCCTTGACCCTACATCCCGGAAGCAAGCCGAGCCAATTCATTCGTTCGTTAGCAATCAACGGACACGGTACACGGTAGTTGATAAGTATGTAACACCGCTTTGAATTTCTGATTTCAATTGAGGTCACATTTTTTTCCCCCATGGTGATGGGGTCCCCCATGTATGAAGAAGCATGCCCGTGCTGTCGTACCAGGGATCCGGTTACTGGCGCGCTCGCGCTCGGTGTCTCTAGCATGACAGCATGGGCCGGGGAGCAGACTTTTCACATTTTTTGATGCATAGACACGTATGTATGTAGGTGTGTCTGTACATCGGCTGAGGGTGTAAGTACGTACCTCTTAAACAACTTTGCAGAGTACTATTGAACCATGTAATTCCATGGCGAATGAACAGAGGACATGTTAGCTGCAAGGTTTTCCTTCCTGTATGACCACCCAAGCACCAAGAGGAGTAAATTCCAGGCCCAACGAAGAGATTATTAACGAAGGGACAATCAATCACAACGGTCTCGATCACGAAAGACCACAGGGATAATCAAGTTGGGTTGACTTTCTCAGCGTGAAGCTCTCTCTCCGCTTTTGTGAGAGACGGAATAGTGCGAAGGATACTTTTAGGGCAAGGCGCTGCGCCGTTGCAATGCCAAACGGGGCGTCCACTTGGGACGGCAAGGACGGCTGAAGCCTTTTCTCTTTCCCCTCTGAGACACGGCAGCACCGCGAGCGAGTATCGTGAGTTCTCAACCAACCGATTTTTTCTCTCCTGCGAGGGAAGGGAAGGGCACAGAAAAACATGTACAAGCAGGGCGAAGAGGGGCTTGGGTGAGCGTGAGAAAAATGCTATTTTTTGCTCTCCTTTCTATGTGTGCCCGAAGATGCATGCATGAATTGATCGGTCTGATATTCTACTTTAAAGTATGGGTGGCCCGTGGTGAATTGCTTTCAGCCAATCAGCAGGGAATCCCAGGTTCTTGTTCCCCGGAGATAAAGACCGTGGGATGGGGACAAGCCATGGGCCCAGGAAGTGCGTTTTTGGGACAGAGTTGAAACAGGCGCAGGTTAAAGCTCCACCCGAGCATCGCCCTTCTTGTCGACGCCACGCGATACAACGCCCATATCTTCGGATGGACGCCCATCATGGCAAGTAGATGGAGGAGCAAGGTAGAGGGCGAGCAGCACAGCTCGAACGACTTAGCTTACGTACGGGACAGACAAAGTCGAGATCTGCATGATACCGCCCCGAATTCGCATGCGGACGAGGCAAGCAATCACGTTAGCGGTTTTAGTCCATTTTAAACAAATAATAGACGAGTTATTGCATTCGTGTGCGGTAAAGTTCATCAAGTGCGACCACCAACGTTAAGTAACTTTAACGAACCCAGGCCTATTCGCGCATTCATCCCATTTTGTCATGCCATGCTGTGCTACTACGCATGTGTTGAAAATGTGATAGATGACGGCAAGCTCATCCGAAGCGGGATCCGCATACGAGCCAGAAGATGAACATGGAATCAGGAAACCAGGAAAACTTGAAATCGAAATGGACGAAGGGTCAAGGGGGGGTTCTGGACGGATCGAAAAAGGGTCATTCGGTCACTCACACAGCTCCAGAGTGTGGACCTTAGCCGGCTTATCGTCGGCTCCCGCGGAGTAGACATGAGCGGCAAACTTGGGGTTCACAGCCATTTTCGTGTACTTCCTTTCTCTCCTGTCGTGCGGCTTTAATTGGCGAGGCTTGCAGCTGTCTCAGGTGGACAATTGGGACCAAGTCGGGCTGAGGAGGGCTAGTGATTAATCTCGGTTGGCCAGGCTTTCGTCCTGATACTGGTCCAATTCACTTCAATTCCTTGATTTGGCACTCTCCGCCGATTGGGAAAGCAAATGGAGGTGGGGCCAGCTGGGGTTCTAGAATCCGGGATTCGAGTTGGGACGAAGACAAGACAGTCAGTAAAGTGATGAAGATGTATCTGTCGACGGACGATAGATGGATAGATGACTGAGAGTGAGATATATTATATTGTTGTATCGGGCGATGGAGGGGTAATCGAGATTCACAGCGGAGAGGAGTTTGTTTGCCTGCTGTTGGCTGTTGGTGGAGGGCCGGCGTGTTCGGATGCCTAACTTAGCAGCAGGATGATGTGATGCCATATCAACAGCCTGATTAGGCACAACACATGCTGCACCGCGGGTCTGTGTGTAGACGCCTTGTTGGAACTATCAGAATGGGAGAGCACGGAGTCCGGCAACCTCGGCGTGGCGATAGGACGGATTGCACACCCTGCATCGCGCGGCGCATGGTTGGCGATAAATCTAGATCACCTTCATCTCCCTCTTTTGCCGACTGCAATAGACGAAAGACATCTCCAGCGTCGGCGTCCAGCGTCGGGCATTTCATTGGATCTCAAGAGCCTGGGTAATATCTGCATGCATGTAGAATTGCAACACTACACCCGGTGGTACCGGTACAAAGCTGAGACTTTTTTTGATCTTCTTCAATCAACATCACAAGGAATTGCGAGTCAAGTCAAGTTTGCCTTAATTCCCGCGTGCTTTCGACTGGGATATCGAAAGAGCAAAGGTCGGGAGAGAGAAGAAAAGAAAGAAAGAAAAGACACGACACCGGCGCCGCTTAAACTCAAATGGCTGAATGGACACCGCCAAAGGTCATGGTCTTGATGGCAATGTATTCGTCAACGCCGTATTTGCTGGTTAACCGAACCCGTCAGCTGCTGCGTTCACGTAGATGTATGTACGCCTTGATATAAAGAGCAGGAGAAGGCTAAACTCGCAATTCCACAGCCCGTAGACGGCATGCTACTGCATGACCGAAGCTGGGATGCTTGGAGTACATGGAGATAGGTATTGATTTCAAGGTATTTTATTTATGGATATTGGTGGACTCACCTTCCTTCTCGGCCAAAGCCAGACCATTTGACTCCGCCGAACGGAGCAGCAACATCTGATATAACGCCGGTGTTGATCCCGACCATGCCCACTAATAGGAGTTAGCCAACTGAATCAACGAAGCTGCTGCTGCAACGATGCTGCATTGCATGATATCGGCGCCAGAGACACCTGAGTCGCAATCGACATACCCTCCAGAGCTTCAGCCACCCTCCACACCCTCCTGGTATCATTAGAGAAGAAGTAGCCCGCCAGGCCGACATCCGCGTCATTGGCCGCCTTGATGACCTCTTGCTCCGTCTCAAACTTGATCAGACCGGCCACGGGGCCGAACGTCTCCTCGCCAGCGATGGCCATCTCCCCGGTCACGCCGGTGATGATGGTGAGCTGGTGGAAGTTCTCCCCGAGATCTGGAATGCGCTGGCCACCCAAGATGACCTTGCCACCCTTTTCGACGGCGTCCTTGATGTGATGCTCGACCTTGGCCACGGCCCTGCTGTGAATCAGGGGACCATGAGTGATGCCCTTGGTATACCCGGAGCCTGTCTTGAAACTGCTCTTGACCTTTTCGGCAAGCTTCTGCGCGAATTGATCATAGATCCCGGATTGCACGTAGATTCGGTTTGCGCAGACACATGTCTGACCGCTCGTCCTGAACTTGGATGCTATGGCGCCGGCGACCGCGGTGTCCAGGTCTGCGTCCTGCGGATGGCGGAAAGAGGTGAGACGGAGATGCGTTAGGTCAAGGACGAGAATGCAATGAGAATAAGGATTTGTAACGTCCAGCAGCTCTAATTGGCCGGCAAACCTCACCCCCTTAGGCTGACCTAACAAGTAGCCTTCGGCACGGCCTTTTGGCTTGCCTGTTGGCTTACATGTTGGCTTGCTTTGCTGGCTTGCTCGCTGGCTCGCTGGCAATTTGGGGCTTAGTCGAAGGGTTGTTTTTAATCACTCACATCGAACACGATAAGTGGAGCATTCCCTCCCAGCTCGAAAGAGAGTTTCTTGAGAGTGGAGGACGACTGCTTCATGAGCAGTTTCCCCACATTGGTGCTGCCCGTGAAGGAAAGTTTCTTGATGGAAGGGTGTTCGCACAGCAGGGTGCCAATGGCAGGCGTGTGGTCCAGCGCTGTCACGAAGTTCACAACCCCAGGTGGTATGCCGGCCCGCTGGGCTAGCTCTCCGAGGGCGAGCGACGTGAACGGCGTCTCGCCGGGTGCCTTTGCAACGACAGTGCAGCCAGCGGCAAGAGCGGGACCTATCTTTCGTGTGACCATCGCGGCGGGGAAGTTCCAGCTAATTTCGTTAGCGGAACGTTAGCACATTCGCCCAATGATCTGACAGCTGATATAGCTATATCAAGTTTCATGCCGATGGGATTGATTTTTTTTTTTTGGTTTTTGTTCTTTCTCTCTCTTTCCGTTGTAGAGCCTTTTGCAATTATCCTTCGCATGACAGGTCGGATATAAAAGTGCCGGCTCGGTTGTTTCGGAATCGAGAAGGAGAGGGTTACAAAAAAACAAAGAGAGAGAGCAATAGACAGTGAGAGGTCAACGGACAACGGTGCTACCTACGGCGTGATCAAGGCACAGACCCCCACAGGTTGCTTGACGGTCACCATTCGGTTGCCCGCGACACTGGGTGGTATATTGTCACCATAGATGCGCGGAGCCTCCTCCGAGAACCACTCGAGGAAACCGGCGGCATAGTTCACCTCAGCGAGCGCGTCAGCAGTAGGTTTGCCGTTCTCCCAGGTTATCAGCGTCGCAAGGTCCTCCTTGTTCTCCATCATCAGATCGTACCACCGCCTCAGCATCCGTGCTCGGTCACGGGCTAGCGTATTGCGAAAATCCTTGAAGGCAGCAGAGGCATGGTCGATCGCCTCGTTTACATCGACCTGCTCCATCTCAGGCACCGTCCCGATGAGTTTCATCGAGGCAGGATCTGCGAGAGAAGCAAAGTGTTAATCCAGTTCTGTCGACTGCGATGAGAGACTCCGTCCGCAACATGTGTTATTATTATTTTTTTCTCCGTCTCATGCCACATACGAACCCTGTCCATGCAGAGAGTCCGATGCGTATGCATCCTCTTGTATATTGCAGCTGGATTTTGCGAGATATATCCATATCCAATATCCATAGAGCATTTCGGATGCTGCGCCGGTGCCATTTTTGTGCACGATGCGCAATCAAACGGCTGGTTGGGGCTCCACCGATGCGAGTGTTCCAGAGGGTATATAGTGCTCGTCAAGGATAGCCTGGCTTACCGTAGACTTCGAACGTCTTGCCTGACTTCGCCTTGACCCATTTTCCATTCACAAAGGCCACATTCTCCTTGAGCAGGGATTTGTCTTTGAGCTAAATATGATATTTCCAGACAGACAGACACACACCATCGTCGTCGATATTCGGGTTAGCATGGTACTTGTAGGGTACGTTTACGTTTGCTCAAGCATGCTTCCATGCATGCAACTTCGGCCGGACGTAAAAACCCCATCGCACAACCTGATCTGTTATCCCCATCGGGCATGAATCGTCTCCGTCTCCGTCTCCGAAAATAAAGTGGGTAATATAAATATAAAGAAAAATGTAATATAGGGAAATATCCAGCGAAGAGTGGAGATGTTGGATCCAAGGCTTACTTACCGGGGGCACCGTGTGAGACGACATTGCCATTGCGAAGGTTCTGATGTGTGGATATTGTTTCGGTGCCCTCAGGCCTCTGATGGAGTTTTGAGCAGCTGAAACGAGGAAGGACGGAAAACGGGGCATCTGTGTCCACTTGTCAACGCGAATTCCGCGCGCGCGAGAGAGTCACGGTCTGTGCATCGGTTGTTTGGATGTTTTATATCTCAGCTGGCCGGCTTTTAGCCATGGCCGTTCGTGTTGGACAAGACCGGCTGGGCGCAGGCAGCTAGATGCCGGATGGGCGGACGCGGACGGACGAATTGCATGCCCGCGCCAGGCACCGAATCGAATCGAAACCTTGGTATCGAGATTTGCCATTGCACCATTGCCAGGGCGAACGTGCGGGTCGGGGACACCTACAGTCAGGCAGAGGGAGAAACAGGGTCGAGCTGAGATGGTTCGAGTCAGTCGGTCTGGGGGGGATGGATGATACGTATCGGTTTGCAGCAATGGGATGGTGGAGGACGAGGTTCGAAGCGGTGGTCTTTTTTTCGTGTTCGGGTTAATTAATCCTCAACGCAGGCACGCTAGCAGGCGTTAAATTGGCGTGTTGATGTCAAGATTATGTAAATTGTATGGGGAACCCCGGCGGCGGGCTGGTGCAGCTGATGACGTCGGGACACCCGGTCCTTTTCACCACCGAGATTGCTCTTGCAGCATGCCTGACATCTATTCTCCCGACCGAAACTCGCCGGCCGGGTCGCCCGGTTTGGCTTACGCGCAGATGGTATACAGGAACGGGCGGGCGGGAGCGGGAGCAAGTCTCCTAGCCAGCTGGACAGCCGACAATTGACGGAACTATGGAGACCGCTAGCAGTATACCCACGCCAGGGCTCCCGCAAAGTACTGTGGTTATTCCCGAGTCCGGTCCGCGTATTCCCCGACTGCCTGCTAATAAATGACCTGCTTGTCCGGAAGCTTAGCTTAGCTCCATTTACACGCATTATTCGTAGGCAGATAGCAGTATACCAGTAGATAATCGCTGGTATGTATAGACAAGTAGTTTGGTGGGACAAGCTTAAGCTTTGCTGCCGTGAACCGTAGCGCATGCTCGGTCGCTATATATAGCATCTACACACAAATACAAAGCTCTACCGCCATGTGCGAGGTACAGCTGAATAATAGGACCCCGTCGCCCATATGAACCACCGGGAGCTTATCGATTAGCCCCGAGAACCCCCCATCGCTCGTCGGCTGCAACTGCTTCTTCCGTCGTATAGACCGCTGCGTGGTCCGGAAGCTAAAGATGTGGCTCTGCCCACGTGCATACGGCGTGCGTTGCGATGATGTTGGCATTGTCGAAGGCAACACAGGCGTTTACATTCGGTCAACAGTTAATTTGGATCGATCGAACGAATTCAGGCTATACAGGATTAATTGGAAGACCGGTAGAAGGCAAGGTATTCCGTCGTAAGGCGGTCTAACTATTGCAATGTAATATAATATCGGAGATAACGATGTGCGGCCTTGTAGGGAAAGGAAACCCCCACACCAGCGACCTACGGAATTTGGATTCGTGCATATCTGATCCAGTAGAGTAGGTTTGCGCAGCAATTGAAGCCAGTATCAGACACGCAGGCCGACTTCGATATCATGGAAGTAGGAGTAGAATGCACTTAACGTACACAGTGTGAAGAACAACAGCGCGCTTGATCGCGATTGAATTCTATAGAAATAGCTATATACGTATTCACTCGTTGAGCAGATTACCATGGATGTATTCTGTCAACCAAATAAAATGCACCGACAGAGGAACACTCTCCCTCCCTCCCTCCAGAAATTAACTTCATCACTGTCATATTCATTCGTAGACTTCGCCTTGCGTCAAGCATCTGGTTTACGAGATAATACTTCACACTGTCAGACAAAATGGGTATATACCCCCACCCTTGGGGCATAAGACGTAATCTAAAGAGAGTCTAACTGACGAGTACTCATTACCCAGATCATAACCAGAAAAAGAGGGACTATCTAGTACCCGGCAAACCTTTCGATCATGTGCGTAGGCCGGAAGGTCTTATCACTAGCGGCCGAGTGCCCAGCTATTCAACCGCTTCGAGCACTACCAACTTACCTGAACCTGCAGTACCAGAATACGTATGTGCCGCCTCACAGGATGATCATAGCGTTTTCGACTTCACCCACATGAGGGACGCCTTACTAGACCAAGCCGGAAGCGGATCAGCTGGGCAAAATTACAGCGCCAACTCCGGATGCACATGCTCTACCCACAACGAACCCGGGCCTCCAAAGCTCCGTAGCGATGAATATCGAGCGGCGCTAGCTGCCGCTATTCACAAGCCATGCAGCCCCTTGACTTCGATCGTTAGAACCACGATACCGCTGTTTGAGAAGCTGGAGGAGCTAAGGCCTCCAGCTGAGGAGTCAAATGAACGTTGGGATATGTATTTGTCAGACGACAATCGAGCGGAAATCTTCGAGTGGCTGCAAGGTATTCCAAGTATAGCGGAGCGCTTTTCTGGTACACCAGGCTGTCAGTCCCTAGGCAGCACGGCGAAGGAGGACCGGGCGATGTTCGAAAGTGCCATTTGTCAGGATCATCCGCTTGAATTTTAGCGGGATAAAATCCTAGCTTTGGAGAAGTTTTGAGGAAGTTTGGTTACATACATTCAGCTATTCTTTATGCTTCAGAGGCTCTTGTCTATTTCGCCATATGATTTCGTTCATGGTGCCCGTCATATTTTTCGTTTGGGCTGCTATCTATTTCCCGGGAACTGATCGAGCCGAAAGTTTCGTCAGTTAGCTTCCACCTTCTTTCTAGTAATCTTTGGATGTATAGCTATACAAGGAAACATAAAGTTCTCCCATTTCTCATTGCCATTAAAAAACCATGCTCTAGAAGGTAGAGTCTTATAGGTGATCAAGTACGTCTGGAAGCTAGAAATTCAAAGTCGCGAAATTCTCACTACGAAAGTGTTGAGCGTGTGATGTGTGTTTGTATGGGTGCGAAACGGGAAAGTATACAAGGGCCGGTGGAACATGAAATAGAATTGTGCCCCGGTCCAGGTCTCCGACTAGCTCTCCATCCTCGGCCTTCGCGAAAGAAAAAAATACGATGTATCTACTGTCCAGGGGATATTCAAGATTATATATCTCTGTCATCCCGAGCACAAGTTTCAGAATCTCCAGCTCCCTCCGGTCCCGTTACCCCTCTCAAACGTTAACTCTCCACCGCCTCAGCTGCAACTACTCCACCGCTACGTATACCACAATGGCCGAATCCTTGATGCAGGAAATCAAAGCCCCGAATGGGATAACGTACAAGCAGCCGGTCGGGCTGTTCATCGGCGGCGAGTTTGTCAAGTCGAAGGCTGGCAACCAAATCTCGACCGTCAACCCAACGTGAGTGGGGTACCCCGCCGCGACTGCCCAATATTCCCCAGCATGCAAACCATGCGTCCGCGTGCAGCATCGCATTGGTGCATGTCCACATATAGACAAACCGCTCTAATATCCTTCGCTCGATCGCCGGAGGAACTGAAGAACCGAAGAGGAAATCTGCAAGGTGTACGCCGCGGAGGAGGAGGATGTCGACATCGCGGTGGCAGCGGCGAGAAAGGCCTTCAAACACCCGAGCTGGTCCGACATTGAGACCATCGAACGAGGCAACCTGTTGTACAAACTCGCCGAGCTGCTGCAACGTGATGCAAAGATTCTCGCTACTATCGACACGCTGGACAACGGGAAGCCATACTCCGTCGCCCTTGGAGAGGATGTAGCGGAATCCATCAACGTATTCAAGTATGTATGCCAAATGCTGTGCCGATATCGCCTGACGGTCGTTACAACGCCATTGCAACCTGTGACGGGAATATCATAACAATGATAACAATGATGATAATAATATCCCGTCCCGCCGTCGATAATTTGTTGGATGTGGTATCGGTACTGACTCGTTCGTGCGACAGGCACTATGGTGGCTGGGCCGACAAGGTATACGGCAGGACCATCGATACCTCGCCGCGAAAGTTCGCATACGTGCGGCAGGAGCCTATCGGAGTCTGTGGTCAGGTGTGTCGAACCCGATCAAGTGGGCGGTCGAATCCAACATTCGGATGTGTGGCTAACCGTTGCAACCGCAATCGATCGATATCCCCAGATCATCCCGTAAGCACTATGCGCTTTTCCGAACGTTACGATGCATTGCATTGGCCTGCCTATAGAAAACAAAGGTTAGCTATGTATACCAGTTCAGTAATACTAACTTTCTGCGGGTAACTTTTCTTGGGAAAATGTTCAAGATGGAACTACCCTCTCCTTATGGCCGCGTGGAAGCTCGGTCCGGCGCTCGCTACCGGCAACGTCGTGGTCATGAAATCTGCAGAACAGACGCCGTTATCCGTCTTGTATCTGGCCACCCTCATCAACGAGGCTGGGTTCCCGCCTGGTGTCGTCAACATCCTCAGTGGCTACGGCAGAACTGCCGGCGCAGCACTTGTGCAACATCTCGGTGTCGACAAGGTGTGTAAATCGACCGCGATACCCCTTGTCAAAATGCCTGCAATGCTTCACAAGAAAATCGCGATTCGTGATCGCTTTCTTCGAGACAAACGTAACCCCCCCTTGGCGATAACGGAATCCCGATCTCATTATGCTGTGTATCGCAGATTGCCTTTACCGGTTCCACATTCACAGGAAAGCAGATCATGAAGATGGCATCCGTGAATCTGAAAAATATGTTGGTGACACCCGTTGGTTTTTGACTTTTCTCGGCCGTGACTCGCGTTCCTTTCGTTGCATGTAAGCCTGCTTAAGCTTGCTCGCCGCTGACCGGTCGATGTGGTGGACGATGATGTGATGCATGCATGCAGCACGCTCGAAACCGGAGGAAAGAGTCCGAATATTATCTTCGAGGATGCCGAGCTGGACCAAGCCGTCAAATGGACTCATTCTGGCATCATGGGCAACATGGGACAGGTCTGCACTGCAACCTCGAGGGTCTACGTGCATGAGAGCATTTACGAAAAGTTTCTTGAGGAGTTCAAGAAGCATGTGGCTCAGGTGCGTCCTGTCGAAACTTTTTCCGAAACGTTGGCTGTGCTGCTGCTGCTGCTGCGTGCCCGGCTTATCCGCCTGCCTGCCTGCCTGCCGGGAGCTTGTATTCTGACCATGCCGAACTCTCAGGTGAACGTGGTAGGGGATCCGTTCGAGGAAAAGACGTTCCAGGGCCCGCAGGTTTCGAAGGTTCAGTACGACAAAATCCTGGGATACGTCGAGGCCGGCCTATCCGAGGGAGCGCGACTGATCTCCGGCGGGAAGAAGCACGGCGACAAAGGCTACTTCATCCAGCCCACGATCTTCGCTGACGTGAAGGACCACATGACCATATCCCGTGAAGAGATCTTTGGCCCGTTCGTCTGCTTCTCCAGTTTCAGCACGGAGGACGAGGTGATCGCCCGGGCGAATGACACAACCTACGGGCTAGGCGCGGCCCTGTTCACCAGAGACCTTGAGCGAGCGCACAAGGTAGCAGCCAAACTCGAAGCCGGAATGGTCTGGATCAACAGTTCAAACGACTCTCACTTTGGCGTCCCGTTCGGTGGTGTGAAACAGTCCGGTAAGGCAGCAATGTTTCTTCCCATTTTTATTAGTATTCATTATTTTTATCGATTTATATTAATAATTATCTCCTACAATACACTCTCCGTGCAGTTTTGTTTCTGTGTATTTTTGTACCTGCCGCTATGTGGTATTATCACATCGCTATTATTGCTTCCCATCTCGCCTTGTCTCTCGTTCTCGCTCGTCGATTCGCTCGCTCGCTCGTGCGTTCCGGTCAGGCGGTGCAGATAATATGTGATAGGGACACGCTTAGCCCGCACTTGCTATCACATTGCTCATTGCTTATATCTTTTTTTAAAACGAAACGGCACCCGCTAACCGTCCGTCTGTCCTCCTCCTCCGGGGTATCGATTCGTTATCGTCGAAAAAGGCATTGGCCGAGAGCTCGGGGAATACGCCCTTCAGGCATACACGCAGGCGAAGGCCGTTCACGTCAATCTCGGAAACAGGTTGTGATCGATTGGTCCCCGTGTTTGAATTTGAAGGATTGTTCTCTCAGCGCCTCTATCACCGGTTCAGCTGTTCCGGTTCCAGATTTGTTCTCTTGGGCGCTTTTGTTCTACTTAATGCGTTGGAATTATATGCCTCGCGGACGAGACGAGAAGTGAAGGGAAGGGACCGGCAAGTAGGTATGGCATGCAGGTGGCTCGGCTCATCGGGGTCGGCGCTCGTTCGTTCGTCGTAGTCGGGCTGAATGGATGGCAGGAAGGGTTATAGTTACCAGATGCGGTACTTGGTAGTTACATGTACGGTCGTCCGTTGGCTGGCTCGAGCTGAGAGAGGAGACGAGGAAATAATCACAGGGTGGAATGTAACCGGAAGGCTTTTTTTTCTCCCTCTGACTCCATTGCAAATGTTGGCCGGATGATGTTCCGGTGCATGCACATCATCATAAGTGTTTCGTGCATGCCCACCATCACACTATCACTTATCTCGCCTTGGGTAATAAATATTGTTCGGCCCCCAGCGCAGCCAGCAGCACAGACCAATAACAGGCCAACATTTCCAATTTCTGGATGACACGCCAAGAGGGCATTCACATCTTTACGAGACGCAAAGGCCCGTGTGTGCGTGCGCTCCCTCTTACGCTCGACGCATTCCGTCCATCACTAGCGCTGCCGGGTATATGTATGATATAAGTATGATCGAGCGGTTCGTCCGTGCCGGCGAGCTCAGAACGAGGCGGTACGGTACAGTAACTCAGCGCTCGACTCGACGGGGGGGGGGAGGCCGGCCGAGGGATAGTATGATTCGATTCGACCAAAAACAAAAAGAAAGAAAAAATGTGATATGTACTAAGTATCATGATATGTTATGATCATCGGGGGAGCATGACGGTCACTGCGGGTCCTTTGCTCCCAATCTTCGATCTCGATCCCTTTCAAGACGCAGAGCGCGAGAGAAGGGGAAATGTGTGACGGACAGGATTCGAATAACCCGCGATCTAGAACTTCAAAAAGACATCTTGGCTACATCCCGTGTTTGCAGCGAGTTCCACAATTTTCGTGAAAAAATCTAGGCTCCCCACGGGTCCAACACGTTTCACCATGCCTTTTTGCACCACAGAGGACCTCCACGCCCACTCACTCAGTCACTCACTTCATCCACTCACAATTCGATCCACTGATCAAACCTACCGGAACTTCACTGCCTGTTGGATAAAAGCCGTAGGTACTGCAATCATCGTCTGTAATGTACCTGTACCCACTGTGCACCGCATGTACCGTGGTTACCTGGCCGCACAGATAGACAGAAAGTAGTCTAGCCTTGGAAACTTTTATAATTATATCGGCAGAATGTATACAAGTACCCACTGCGGTAAGTACTTGTATTCGCCGTACATGTCAAATATTAAATGAGCAAGTACCTGTACATACAGACGTTCATACGGGATGTTTTTTTTTTCTGTACGAAATATTTATTTATTCATTATGTATTATTATTTTCATGTACCGAATAGCGAGCAGACGCGACGTAATAGCAGGCTCGCATTATGATAAATGTTTTACGATATCGATACGTCGTTGCGAATTGGATACTAAGCGATGCAGGCAATGCAGTTGCAAGGACGCAAGAACTTGATGATCTATCTCGAGACGAAACGGTCACTGGCGCACCATCATGCATCCGCCCCTAAATAGTTTTCCTGCAGTGTTGGTTACAACATGTGGTATGTCTGTGTACTTATATGTATGCAGATAGCAGTGTTTCTAAGTATGTAAGTATGTGCGCGCATCTGTCGAGCAGCAGTCGGCGTACCCGTTTCGGCCGCCGCAGCACTCGTTCGGTTGATCACTCGCCTCGCGGCGCACTCGCCTCGATCGAGCCCGCCGGCATCCTTGCAGGTACGAACATCTTTTGCTACTCTAGCACAAGACGTACAGTAGATTACTTGGTAAAGACATACGTCCCACGGAGGTCATGTCATGTCATGCCATCTAAGTATTGATTTGTTCCCCATATATGTAACGAGGGTTAATATATAAAATATATAAAAGTGTACGGAAATTCAAGTTATATCTCCTAATCATTTAAATTCGAAATTTAAATCAATCTATCAATGCACCGACTGGTGGGATCCGTCTCCCTGGGTGGTGGTGATCAGAGCAGCGGTGCGGGTGTGCAATTGGGGCGCAAGCAGATTGGGAGGCGTTTGCTGCCACTTCCCCAGAACCCTGGTTCCCTGTGGCTTCCCTTTTCCATTTTTAACCAGCTGGGAAACACCGGCCCCGGAATGGTGGGGCGGCACGGTACCGCCGGTGGACGCACACACACGCACGCGCACGCACACACGCACGTACACACGCATGCACAACAGCACTTGTTTGAGTTCCCTCGCCGCCGTGGGCTCACTAGCTAGACTGCCTTGAGTCTTTCCCAGGCGCACCGTGCATGTCCAACTGGAAATTTCCCAGAAAATCCCGATTCAAGAAATGTTTTCAATTGTGACTGGATTGGACTGGACTGTCAACTGCAGCTGCAGCTGCGTGCGTACGTGCGTCCGTGTGCACGGGACCGCCGGAAGGGACAATTCGAAGGGGAGAGAAAACAAAATGTTTAGTTTCATAGTATACTATACGGAGTCCATTGTATAGTTTAGTTGGACATATGTAATGTGCGTGCGTTAGCTAGGCTAGCTGGCCGGTCCCCATTACATTCATATTGCATGCGAAGAGGTCATATCATCGCCATGGCATGCATGCAAAGGGCAACCTAACAGGCTGCGATTTCACACTTTGATGACTGTCAAATTTCGCCATATTAGCACGAGTGGAGACCCGCCTAGCTCCAGTCCCCAGCCAGCGCTGTTCTTGAACAAAAACCGTTAACGGCCGACACAGCAAAAGACGAGGGGAGCCCGTCGCATACAATGTAAGCTAGCTGCCTTTGCTCAAGATCGCAGAGGCTAGTGCTATAGTGACCCATTACTCGTCGTGAATAGGACCATGCGTGTTTCCTCGAGATTAATAAATAACGCGAACTGACGCTAGACTGGAGCGTCGCCCGGCCGTCGCACGGTCCGTCCGTTCTGCCAGAGGCAGCTAAACTCGCTAGCTAACTAGGCCGCGGACGGGCAGGAAGGCAGGAAGGGAGGAAGATAGGCAGGCAAGCCAGGCACTAAAATGATCAAATCCCGTGCGAGCATGCGCAAGCTACACTTGCTCCGAAGCAGCTTAGTGAGCTGGGTTTCGATTCATGCGTCGACAGTTGTTATCGTCCCAGTTGGTGATATAATGCGAAGCTAGCAGGCGCATTGCTCCACTTCGCGGAGCTTCCGGCAACCGGGAAACCCTGATATATCGTTGGTCTAGATGTCATGTTTTCGCGCTTGGCATCTTATATAACGGCTTGTTATCGAGAGATTTGCCTACCAGTCAGGCTGCTGCGAGGGGGCGTCTGTATATTGTGTCAAATTTGCAGTTGATGTTACATACGGGTGCTGCGAGCGACATGCGTGCGTGCGTGCCGAGACGACCTGTGATGGGATTGCAATTGTGATGGTAGATCTTTCTTGCCATTGGCGGATATGGGCAATGCGGTCGAGCTATGCCCTTCTTGATCCTAGCTTTGTTGTTAGCTGCTTTTGTCGACAGCCATCTGACGGGAAGACTAACTAGTGCTGGAGGGACGTCTGCATATACGAACACTTGTCAATGCAAATGCAAATGCAGAGTTGTGCATACAGACCGACGCACATGTATGTATGTACATCTGTCGATTTGGTTTTTTTTTTTTTTTTTATGTTCAGCTGCAGTGGTACCGAAGAAAAAATTTCTTCAAGGTGAAACCCGCGTATCGCGATAGGCTGGGTAGCTTTTGCGCTTCGTCTTCCAATCCCAAGTGATCTTTCGTTTTTGATTTGTACTCGAGTGATCCCGTGAGCGAGATTGGCCAGCGTCGAGCGTGCGCACAAGCTTGGGGCTGTCGACTGCCTAGGGCACAAAGTTCGCGGGTAGCAGCTCTCTCCCCGACGCGAGAGCTCGATAGCCAGCATGCATACCATCTGCATGGCTCATGGCCGGCTGGCGGGCTGCTAGCGAATCGAACTAGTAGCTAAGGAATTTGGCCTTTTCCTTTCGCCTGAACCCGAGACGGAAGGATGCGTGTGTGTGCTTTGATACAGGCGTCTATGCATACACACACACACCCAAGCTGGGTGGATGGCTGCACATGATCAAGGTGATTGATTGCGAATCGGACGCCCCGGCCGGACAGGTAGTGTGATATGATCCAGCAAAGCAAAAGAGAGGTTGACGACATGGCGGTGCGACAGGTGCAACAGGTACAACTAACAAGATCGTATATGTTGAGCTACGTTACACCTCGTCAAATGAAGTCCCGTATCTTGTCACTCAATTGCACTTGCCCAGATGTTGCCGTGGATCCTGGATCCAGCGAGTACAAGCAAGTACTTAGCTATACAGTATACTACCTAGTATATGTTCACGGAGACATGTCTGAACATACCAAAAAGTAATCAACCTGCGATTGTTGTGCTACCGCACGAACGTCTAGGCTGCCCTCCTCCATGCGTTCTTTTCCTTTGCGATTGTTAATAGTTTTCTTTTCTTCTTCTTTCGAACCGGTGGTCTATGCTTACTGGCTCGAGCGTAAACACGAGAGGATATCCCGGATGTGCCTTTCCCCATACCTGGTGGATTCTTCTGGTAGGCAGATGGGTGGTTGTATGGATGACATGATTGATGGCTGTGCGCTCTGTGTGACGGATATCGGTGCGTGCGTATGGGTCCGATATCATATCACCAGATATTGCCAATTTTCCATCTCGAAGTCATTGCCTGATATTAATCGAATTTCAAAGCCGTCAATCTAAAGGCAAGTCAAGCGTGCGCTTGGGCAGCTAGACGACCGGCCCGCTGAGCTCGCCTGCGCGCGGTCTGCACGCTTACATGCATGTATCGTAAGCAGGATGGATGCATGGGGAATGACAAGCCCGAGTTCGTTCGTTGATACGAAAAAAAGTCACGATGGGTTTTAGTTACCCCTCCCTTGGAACCCAATTAACCTGCAGTGGGTCATGAGGTGCGATCTGCCCTGCTCGAGAGCTCGAGAGTGTCAGAGAATCCTGTCCATGCTCCGCAGCTACTACCTAAGTAGTTGGATCCCTGGCGATGATTGATTGATGGATTGCCAAAGATACGGGTCACGGTGAATTTGAATTGCAGTGCTTGCAGCTTTTTCCGCAGGAGCTGGATCCGGATCTTGCCAGGGGGTTTCCTGTCGGGTTCGTGTTCAGGACGGTGCGCCCCTAGCATATGTGCATGCATGGAAAGGACCTGTATGTAAGCATGCCTCGTCTGTTCGCACTCGCAATATGCAAGCACCCTCGCATTTTGTGATTCAAGGTGTGCTCGGACAGAGATCGAGGCTTTGGGATTTCTGGCGTATGCAAGTTGTTTTCACTCCGCGTCCTCTGATTCGACTGTGACTTCGCCGATGACGTCAACTGGAAGCGAAGCAAGGGCTGTTTTATCACGATGCAGCTGCGAGGGCATGTCCTGCAGGATTGAGCGGAGCGAACGCTGCCAGAAAGACATCGACTTGGGATCTAGATTTCGTGTTTCCTTGTGATTAGCCTGGTGTGTCTGCATATTTTCTCGACTTCTCTGTGGCCAGCCGAGTACATACATACATAAGTACATAGGTTACATGCAAACATACAGCTTAAGGACATTGTATGTATGTTCTCGCTGCACTGTTGGAAAGTGCAACAAGTTACCTTACTGCACACCACCACCACTACAGGCCATGACCGATGCTTGGCCAAAACCAGACCGCTGCTAGCCATCGCTAAGAACAGAATATCGGGAAATGACTGGACCCGTCAGTGTGGGTGCTGGGAGTACTGAACCGGACACCCGTCACGATTAAATCGACCGGCCTCTCCCTTTGGGAGATGTCGCCCGCCCGGGAGGATGTCTCGAGCTCTCGAGCTCTGGGTGCATGTCGATGACGTGACATATTCCTCCCAGCATTGCAAGCAAGCCATCAGAGACAACCAGCCGTCCCGGCACTCCTCAGCTGGCTGGCAGTGCTGGCTCTGCGAAACCTCGCACACCACCCTCGATCCCCACTCCTTCGAATCTGTTTAATTTTCCATCCTCTCGGGCTCTCAACGTGAGGGAAGAAAGACATATGGGACGGACGAGATCTCAGCTAAAGGTCACGATTCCATGGGAAGTGAGGGGTCCGGAACGTCGGGATGTTCCCAGGAAACCAAATAAGGGATGGGATGGCAAGCCGTCAAGGTCATGAGGGCCCCGCCAGAGTGGATACTTGCTCACCATAAAGGTAAACCCTCTAATGAAGTGAGGAGAGTGAATATTATCGAAACCCACAGGTATCAATACTACGTACCAAGGATACACCTGCTGGGAATATTATTTCACAGTGCTGAGCAGGATGTCATGAAGCAGCACATGCACACCGGCACCCAGGAAAAATTGCAATCCCTCCAGAGCGAATTCCATCCATCCATATCGTAAGTCTGTTAAAGGCAAGGGATGCATATTATATTGTCTAGGCTAGCCTGTGGGTTTCTCGGAAGGTCGCAAAACGGTCCCGGTGCGTCGGCCTGCATAAAGAAAACATCGAGAAAAAAAAAGGTTGGAGGCAGGGCTCCGCCCCCGATGTCGGTCTGTTGGGATTTCCGCTGGATATCGCAGCGAGCTCGAAGACTGGGACAATGTTATTGTTGCATGAACGATACTACATAAGTATTACATACGGAGCGCGGTGCACTGTCGCTACTCTGTTATGCAGCTCTGCTTTGTCGTTCCGCTGAGGGGAAGCAGGGGAAGCAGACCAAAAAAAAGTGGGGATCGAGCTCCACGGCAGTCTTTCGCTGGATAGCCGGCGGCGGCCCATCGACCCCCCAAATTATTCCCAAACCGCTCGACGGCGCTGCGGCAAGGATTTAAAATTTGAATTACCAGACTGTCGGGTCCAGACATGGTTTCTAGTAGTCACATTTATCATATTCGTGAGGGGTTGCACTGCCCAAGGAAGTGGACGACGGCGAGAGAAAGCGAGAGAACGAACGCCGAAAGACGGTCCCGTGGTTCGTCGTTCGTTCGTCTGGAGGGGAAAGAAGGAAGGTGCCTCGGCTTGGGGAATTCGGCAACTCGGAAACCCAGAGACATGACATATCTATCTGATATCATATCATACATATCACCCCGCCTGTGCATACAAACGTACATTACGTACAGGCTGGTCCAGACTCCAGGTACAGCGCTGCGCAGGTACCTAAACCAGAGTGTTGGAGGCCAGATATCTACTGACGATGCCCGCTCAGCTGCCTGATGCATCGACACAGTCGTAGAACTAGATTCAATGCGGTGGAGGTACAGAGATATGGGGCAGAGGCCGGGCGGGAGCGAAGGTACCCGGCGGGCAGAAACGAAGAGTTTCCAATTGCAACGGTTCCAAGGATCTGGGTTGGAGCCGGCGGTCGCTGCGTTAAGTTTAGTTGGATTTTTAGCTGGATTCCCCTGTCGGTCCAACTTCTGGGAATTGGGAACGCGAACGAGAATTATTACAGTTCAATATTATTTGTCTGCGGAACGGGTTCCAAATGATATGATATGATACGGATATACTGCTGCAAAGTGCAGGCAAGCAAAGCGAGATCGCAAGAGACCCAATCTCCCCCCCCCACGGAGCTAGCTAACTTCTGCCAGACGTCCAGCTAGCTAAGTTAACAGGTGTATGTCATATGTAATGTGTACAATCAACTGCCAATAATTTGTACTTGGTACATTATATTACATATCTTGGCCGGCTGGAGGGAAAAGAAATTTGAAAAGAAAGACGGCGTATAGAAAGAAGAAACCATCACCAGAAAGGTTTCTCGTCAAACAATGCTAATTTGGGCGTGCTTGACACTGTGCAGAGGCGCACACTCTGCAACCGTAGCCCACGAAGGACCCCATGCCGGCCGCCCACTTTTCTCGCACAACGCTCTGAGGAGCGATGCTACTGGCTATGTGTCAGATTTGAGGCGCTGGCAAGGATGTCATTGGGGAACCTGCGAGATCTCTTTTGGGAGTATTTCGCCATTGCACAAGATGGGCATGCGCTTGGAATGGAATGTGCGTCTCACACTCGCTCGCATCCGTCCTCCTTTCTCCCCCCAATCGTGGCAAGAAGACATATTTCCGGCGTCGAGGCGACGTATTTCCCGTCACCGCAGGTCCACAGATCTTCGTTTGCTAAATTTGCTCCTAATATCTCTGATCAGATGTGCGGCAAGATTTGCAGAAGAGAGCGGGTGTCTGTGCTAGTGGTATACAATGATGGCCGCTGCTGCTGTTGTGCTCATCGGCATCGCATCGTCGGCCTTTCGCTCTGGGAACCGA
Source organism: Orbilia brochopaga (assembly GCA_036872635.1). Classification (NCBI taxonomy): domain Eukaryota; kingdom Fungi; phylum Ascomycota; class Orbiliomycetes; order Orbiliales; family Orbiliaceae; genus Orbilia; species Orbilia brochopaga. The sequence goes on along the minus strand of JAVHNQ010000005.1, from coordinate 2,464,334 downwards.
GGCGGGAATGCTTCCCCCCCTGGCGATGGCATTACGTCTTTTTTGGCCGATGGCTTGCCTCGTCTGCAGGGGAAAGGAGAATTGCAAATATTCTCCCGGCTCGCCGTCGTATTGCCTCGCGATAAGCGGTTGCGATAAAAGAAAAGAAAATGAAAGAGAATAATCTTTTCAAGGACGTCAGCACACACGCACGCACTTTGCTTTGGAGAAACACGATATCTTCTCCACACTCTCAGGCTGATAATGGCGTGCACTCAGGTATTGGATGAGGCGTGCGTGGTGATGATGATGAACATCATGATGATGGCCCCCTCCATGCCTGTCATTTCCCTCACAATACCAAAGAGCAAATTGGGGGAAAAAGGAAAAAGGGATTTCGCAAGAAATGGCTGCTTTTAGTCCGCCTGCCTGGTATACCAAAGTTGGGGACATCCCACGTTTTTGCGAAACCGCTTGCTTCCCACCCGCTTCCGCGTCGGCTACTTGACTAGTGGCTTGCTAGTCAATGCAGCTCTGCCATGGTCATCTCCCTCGAGACTTTTCTGTTATCACCGTTGATACATGTCTGGTAGCGCTGGGTCGTGGACCCGGACCTGGGTACGGAAACACATCTGTTGGAGAACCTTGATCAGCTGTTGCAGTTCTGAGCTGCCAAAGTAGGATCGGTGAGGTGCCTCGCGCCAGCAGCAGTGCATCCAAGTGGTTGCTTTGTGTCGAGGACGGGTTTTAGTCTCTCGGGGACGGCGGGAACAGAGGTGTATCCTTGGGGGGAGGGTGACTTCACCAAATCCAGCATCTTTTTTTTGTTAGGGGGACTTTTTTGGGTGTTCAGCTGTTGGTCAGGAAAACCTTCTTCGATAGAGTGGTTCCCCTTGTGAGTGCTTGATAACTAGTAGTTCTTTTTCTCTTTTTTTGTTATTTATTTTTTCCTCATATAATTTCAAAACGAAGCCTAAGCCATTTTAAATCTAGTCCCGGGGGGGGAGGGACTCCAGATGTGTGTCTGCCGTACCGTGCGCGACCCCGGCCGGCCCGTGGTCCAGCCCGGCCGAGAGCGATATCCCCGGTGGATCCCGGGAAGACCCACCGGCATGCGTTAGCCAGGGGCAGCCTGTCTCGGGCAGCCTCGGGCGTGAAGGCTGCATGGGTGGGTCCCTGTTCCCGGCGAGGGCGAGTGGGCCCGGGGAAAAGAAAAAAAGCGAGCGGACGGGCGACCAGGTTGCGAGAGGGTCGAAGAAAAAGCAAATGCCGGGCGATGTACCCGACAAGTTATTTCGACCTCACAGCTGCTGCAGCGTCAGGTATCGCACTAAGTACACCCTAGTCGTACACCTCTTGAATTCACCTGGTCCCCATGCTCGCCCACTGGCGTCCAAAGAGCCAAATCGGCCACCACCCACTTCAAGATGCTGCGGTGTGCTCACTCGCCAGGCTCAGTGCGAGAGTGTGTGTGCCTGCCCGCTACATATGAAAGCAGCGGTGTCCCACTGCACCCGTTCACAGTTATCAACTTGCTTTCGATTAGCACACTACTGCTCTTCTGCCTTCTTGCTTCTAGAGTTACATAGACAGATCGTTATCTTGCAAAAACCGCCCTCATCCATACCGAATATATCCCCAAGACACATATTCACTTGCAATTCCAATCACCGGATAAAAAAAGATAAAAGTCCCACGGTCTCGACCTTGCCCTGTCTTCTCGCCCTCCCGCTCTCGGTTGACGAACGCCCACCTGTCGCTCCTCGCCCCATTAAATTTCCACAGAAAAACGTACATACTACATGCTGTCGCCCGAAGCTTTGTGACCGGGAAAACATCGAAATTATATAAAGCGCGGCATCCAGTGCAGTACTGTTCGGACCTCCATATCTTTACCCGCCTCGACGACGGCCAGCTTTTTTGGTCGGCATATCTATCGATATCTACTTAGTTGTCTCTTGCAAGTTGCATGCGCATCTACTAGGCTATTTCGCCTAGACCCCGTTCTACTATCTTTTTCCCAGCCCGGACCGCGGACGCATAACATTTTACAATATCGCTCTAGCGACGACAACACCACCGCTCCCCAAAATCCCACCTAACAAGGTCGTCCATCTAACCAAAAAATCTTTCGCCGGGTTCTCTGAAAAAGTCGCGGGTTTGGCTTCTGTACTCTATTCGTACCCGTCCCCTCCTCGCAGCGGATCACCATCTCTGCTTGGTAACCGTGAGGAGGAAGCAGACCGTCAATGCCTCCACTGGTCTAGGCAATTCCCTGCCATGTTGAGGGACGCCCCTGCCATGTCGCATGCATCATACCCGCCTCACTCGCCTGCGTCCAGCAGCGACAGCAGCAGCGGTAGTGGGAGCGACGGAGAGAGATCGCATCATGAAGACTCCAGGCAGATGGCCCCGCTGTACACAAACAGCGACCCTGCAAAGTCGATATCATTGCAACCTTATAACGGCATGTCGTCGAACCCTCAGGGCTCCGAGCTGCCTGCCGTCTCTCCGACGGCGCACAGTCCCGAGCAGCGTACGTCGAGGCCTCTCGACGTGAGCAAGATGCTCAATCCCACGCCTATCAAGAGTGAGGGTGGTGTCGAGAGCCTCCCGGGCTCCATCTCGCGCCGTCGTAATGCCGACGAAGCGGAGCTTGACACCCCTCAGAGAATATCGTCGACTCCCCAGCAGCCACCATTCACAAGATCATTACCGCCTTCGCCTACGGATAGGTACCATGCGCCTGAAATGCATGATAATGGCAACTACGGTGGCAGTTTCCCGAGAAATATCAAGCACCCGGTGCCGCCTTCCAGCAGGCAGAGAGAGAGTCTTCCTCCTATGATTGACCCTCACAATCCTCGTCCTCATCCTACGATTGAAACGCCTCCTCGCAGGCTGACGGGCCCTATGGGTTCCCCTACAGTTGCATCGGCCGTTCCAGTTCAACAGCCCGGTGGGTTTCCTTTCCCACCGATCAACGGGCCTCATCCAACCCAGGGGCCTCACTCTCAGCCCTCTCTGGCAACATCGCCAAACTCTTCGCCTTACTCAAGAAATCAGCAACAGCCACCCATGTCCCAGGGGTTCACACAGCCAAGTCCTGTGTATCCGATGGGCCCTCCATTTCATGATGGCCATTCATCGCAGCCCATGGTTCACTCAACCAGCCAACCCTCTTACCAAAGTATGCATCTCGCAGCGCTGGAAGGCCTTGCCATCCCTGTGGATACTACGGCGGCGTCCAAGCTTGCTGATGAGAAGAGAAAACGAAACGCAGGTGCCTCCGCCCGCTTCAGACAACGACGCAAAGAGAGAGAAAGAGAGATGAGCACGAGGATCGTAGAGTTAGAGACTCGCCTGAAGGTAGTAGAGGAAGAGCGAGACCATTACCGCAATCTGGCGATGAAATACGCCGGAACGCCCCTACCCAACACCATTTCCACCTCTTTGGCAAACGTCGCTCCCCCAAATATGTCTCGACACAACAGCCACGGTCTTCAGCTCTCGCCGAGGACCATGGCCAGGGCCAACCAGCAACATTTGATAAACGAAGGCCCCTACACATCGCCAGCTTACGCGCATGTGCGGGAAGAGGCCTTGGGCAGCCCTGGAATTCCGCTTGGCCGGACGCTTTCCACGGAGGGACGAAGAGTCGGCAGAGCCTACTCAGCAGGCCAAGTTTATCCTGGTGCTGCACCTGTCGGGGCTCCGATGGGTGTAGCTATGGATGGACCCGACAGGCCGATAGACGCCTACGCCATGAAGTCTCGCAACGGCTCTTTCCACCATCCTCGACCGACTCCCATCTCCGAACATTACAACGGCCGAGACCCGATCAAGACTGAATGGGTTGCTCGTTGATCGATCTATTTCAGCTTACCTGCATCGCGCTTCCGGCTCTAACGAACACGATTTGACTTTAGGGAGTTACCGTCGAGTTTTCACGTACGTCCTCGGTGGTACTCTGCATGCACAAATGCTCAAAAGCACGACATAGAAAAAAGAATCAGGCCTACAAGGGCAGACGAAGAGAAAAGAATTACAGAAAAGGCGAAAAAAAGTTCCTACAACGCAGAGTCAATCGTTCAAAAATTTTCTTTTATTTATTGTATCTTCTTCCTATTATCTACTGTTTACTCCGGTGCTCTCTGGGGCTTCTGGCGTTGGTCTGGCGTTCAAACTGCTTGGTCTTGATTGTTTTATCTGACTTACTTTGATTCTCGCAATCCTTCTACCGTTCTTGGGGTTCTCCGCTCAAAGTCGAATATCGCTGAAAAAAAAAGTTTCCACATCAACAATTCCCGCACTACCCGCTCGATCACTACAATACTAGCGCTGGTTCGCCATGGATCAAATCATGTTACATGTTATTTGTCCTGTCGACGGTATCGGAGCCTGCGATAAATCTACGCCAAAACCGTGCTTTTCTGTGTTGCCAGGCGTTGTTTCTAGATAATTTTCCTTACACTACACATATTTTTTCTGGCGGATGGGCGGCATTTTTCTTCTTGCTTTTCGAAATTTCCTCTTCCCCTTTACTGCGTATATTGTTTACCGTTCACTTCTCCTACTCCTATCTTTTTTTTGAAACATTTGTTACGTGGTTCCAACATTCTCCACGCTGTATTTCTTATCACTCACCTACCTACTTTCACTTTTTTTTTTTCTGCTTTTCCTTATTCGATCGTACAACTATACCAACTGTCTCTTGTCACCGGATGTTGGTATTTGCAGCACGCACGTGTAACTTGTCTTCGACGGCCTATTTCTTTTCTTCACTTCATTTCAATTCTTACTTTCGACTTTCTTTTCTTTCCTTCTTCTCTTCCGGACAGATTGCAATGGTTGCCTTTCACAATGCATCTCATTTGTGGCAGAAACCGTGTTGTATTTTAGCACACTAATAACACCCGATTTATACCCACAAAACTTTTTTTTCCCTCCTTGCGTGCGGGTTTTTTCCATACTCTCTTGAATTTTGTTTTTTTCTTCGGAATTCTTGCAATTGCCCTTGCCCTTGTAGACAAGACAAGAACAGAACAGAACAGAATACATCCATCCAACGTGCGGTCCAGAATTTAGACTTTCTCAACATGAACGTACATATGTCTGTCTCCGCTGAGCCACGCTAGCTAAAGAGAAAGAGACAGTTCACCGTTACAATCCGCTTCTTCCGCTATTGAGCTGTTCACATTCCTCAACGGCTGAAAGTGAAACCTGCATCACCTCGCAAGCTAGCAAGCATCATGGATTCGCAGTGATGCAAGGCACCATGTAGTATGTATGTCTGGTCACCGTCCAGTCACCGAGTGCTCGATTCACCAACCGACTCACTCGCTCACTTACGTATAACTTATATTATAGATTCGAGGTATGTGTTAAGGAGTGTGTGAGAGTGTGCTAGGTGTATGTAGATGTTAGGGGTAATCACTTACTCAGTAAGTACTTAGGTACTTGCTTAACGAAAGCTCAGCTACGAGTCAGCTAGCTAGCTGCCAACTTGTCACAATTAGCGATTGCAGACCTGAAAGACGATGGACACGGCCGTTCTAGTGGTGCGTGCGTGCATACGAGGCGTATTGTGGCTAGCTGATCGGTAGTCGCGAGTTCGCATTGCACCATCAAACGATGGGCTGCTAACGACCGTATAGCCGGGCGCCCCGGTGTGGCCCCTTCTTTCAAGTAGTCAAGTCTGAACCCCAGCCAGCCAGCCAGCCAGCCAGCCACAACTACTAGTCTCGCCTTCGTGAGACGTACGTTGGCACTTCATTCATCTTTTTTTACGCTATAGTACTGAAATTAATCAGTATATAAGTGGAGTCGATATGTATTCATAATTCGTTCGTACGTACGTATCGGGGCGGTTTTCGTGATCGATATGTGGGGTAACGTGCATATTTTCGACGTTTTCAATATATTATCCTGCCGATTATATGCATGTTCCCACAGTATAGTATACTTTACTAGCACTGTCGGTATTGACGAGATTAATATAACCTGACATGTACAGTATACTATAGTTCTCGATTGTGGCGAAAATAACGGTGCAAAATTAACCTCCAGGCTAAACGGGAGATGCCTAGTCAGCCGTTTCATTCTGACGGCTAGCTGAGGTATAGTAAAGGCAAAGTATCGCTAGGTCTAAAGTACTAGCTGGATACATGGACGCTATGTATCGATATTAGAGGGATGTTGCCATGAGTTGCGTTTACGGTGGATATCCCAGGGGCTCCACTACACTACTCAACAACGCGATTATCTAATTGCTAGGTGCGGCGAATATACGAGATATGTCGAATCGATATATTGGACTTTAGATATAGCGGCGATGTTAAGAAGCCAAAAGTCCAAGCCAATCTACGAGCTAGCATGCGGCGCATCGGTATTCGATTATACCGCTAGAGATAGGATCTGATATAGGTGGTAAGTCATAATAGGCATTCACGGCACGCTGATCGCTCGACATGCATCGCCGCAGCCGCGGCCCTGAGCCTCCGCACGTATCTTCGGGCGGACGATCGGCTTCGTCGCTGATCGACATACCGGGAAGCTAATGAAGTATAATACATCTGCCTTTATATAAGGCAGAACTGCTTATAGCGATTAGTGGAAGGAAGAAAAAAATTTTTTGTCCAAATTATGCAAATTCCCTCAGGGCAGACGTATGGACAGGAGATGAATATAGGGCCTAGAATCTCGGGGTTAATGCACGACAGAGGTTTACTACGCGTCTATAGAAACCCAATCTTGTCGCTGGAAATTCGCGGATGTGACATATTCGGGCAAGAAGTTGAGAAAAAATTTAAAACCTTCTTCTGTAAACGTTAACTCTCCTATTTCCTATTTCTATTTTTGATTTTTTCGTTCTCTCTTCGCTATTTACGGAGGACGAGGCGATGGGGACAAGGTAGTTGTATGGACTGATAGGTGGATGTGCGGTTGGTGAAGAATCGAATGCGACGAGCCGGCCGGCCGGCCTCAGCCGCCTCCCTCTTCCATGTTAGCGCATGGCCGATGTATGCAGGGAATGCACAGATGGGGTGTGTGTCAGTATCGATGCTAGGATGCTCGCAAGCTCGTATGTGTAGAGTCTTCGCCGCCGCCGCCGCCTCGCCGCCGCCGCAGAGTTAGCGCTGTATGTAAGTACGAGATCATGCTTCGTCGCCGCACGCACCATCGGCATGTCGGCCGGGCCCCGTACGTAAGTACGTCCATACGCACATGCCGCTTGGGAAAACGTGACGGACGCGCGGGCTACCTTTTGGAGAAGATGAGAAGCGTTATGATCTCCTGACCTGGCGAGCCAATCCGTTTTCGATGTATAAAAAAGCAAAAGAACCACGGAATTTAAGGGTGGTGAGAAAATTTACTATGTATATGTAGAAGCTGAAGGCGCGACATACATGATGCAGGTGGGCTGGCTCATGCTCAACTTACTTTTGCCGCACGCGCGACTGTTTGGCCGTTTGGCCCGCTGGCTGGCTGGCTGGATACTTGTTTGACCGGCTTCCCCACGCTACTTGGTTTTTTTAAAACCACCCTTAAACCGTGGGATTACTAACGCAATCCAGCTGGACACCATCCACACCTTCCGTAGATGGAGCCTTATTAGAGAAAAGATGCGTCGATGCTCAGGTCTTGCTTTTGCAATGGTGGTGGGTTGGTAGGGTATTTCCTTGTACGCTCGATCGTGCTGCAGACAGGCAGACAGGCAGACATTGCATTGCAAGGCTGTGTCCGTAACCGTGCTAGCTGGGACCATTCATCGACACCAGCAGCTCTCCTTTTCGTTGCGAATTAGTGGGTCGCACTAACGAGGAAAACTTGAGCGCATGGGAACACGCGCCGTCATGAAGTGTGACTTACATGTGAGAGATGCAATGTGGGTGTGGATGGATGCAACTCTATGTTCCACCGAGTAGTAATATGCAGAAGCAAGAGCTAATGTGAATATGGCATCGAAAAGGGAGAAAGCTGAGCGCGAACGAACGCCTAGCGATGTTGGACAGACGTGGCTGTATATCTAGCGTTGTGTGTGCAGATGATGCACATACTGTACATGTATGTAGTATGCATATATGTATGTGTATGTACGGGCCATCGACGCGACTGCTCATGTGAGTAATCACCAAGGCCAAAGTTAACCAACTTTGTAGAAGCTAGAGGTAGCGAGAGACATGGCTGGCTGAAGGCTGCATGATACCGGCTGCCTTGCTTGCTTGCAGACACACGCGCACGCACGCAAGCACGATCCGTCCTTATCGATTTGGATCGCGAGCGAGCGAGCGTGCGTGCGTCTATACGTACACGGAAGGAGAAAAATATAGTATCGACGACTATAATCATATCACCATCGCATTATACATACTTTACAAACGTGTTGCATGTTGTTCGCCCGTATCGACTTTTTAATCGGGGATTCGATCTGATTCTGCGCTGGCCTTGCTGAAATACTCGATTTAAGCCGCCGCCCGTTCGCTCGATCTAGGCAATAACCTGTAACGTATGTCGTACATGCTGGCAGCAGAGTCATTGTGGATATCTATATCTATATCTATATCTACTAGCTATATCGATATATCTGCAGCTGAATTCCGCTCTGCGGTCGCTGCGCACGGCGGATGCCTTGCATACGTAGTACTGGCGATGTGGACATACCTCCGTTCCGCGACGTATCGTTGGGCGTCCGGCCGCGGGCAGCTGGAGCCAAGAGCAAACGCAACAATGGAGACGGTGTTTGCACAACCCGGTTTCTTTGCATGCTCGCGTACGTGTGTGACCTTGAACTGTAATGTACGTTTGTAGGTTTCCTGGTAACGTGGTGAGCGTGATGTGGTAAAATTGCAGAGATGGTAGCACATTCCGTTCGTTCGTTCGGTAGCCTGTTTTAGGCTTCTTCGTTATCGACATATCTGAGGCAGCTATATTATCCATGTATCCATGTCGATATCCACCGCAATTCGCAGCCTGGGGGGGATTGGTTGGCTACAAGTCCCCCGCACACCTCAAATTAGAACGACATTCAGCGAAAAATATGTCAGAAGTTTAATATAATAAGATAGCGATATACTATGTGTGTAAGTAAGTACAGGTATACGTGTAAAAAACACGTCGGAGAAAAAATAAAGAAATCGCCAGCACGAGCTGAAAACCCGCGTCACGTCGACCGCCTTGGCCCGCTTTTTCGCTTTTCGCACCGCTGATCAAAAGCGGGGTAACGAAAAGAGGAAAGGGTCGCTGGACGGTGGACGACGAACGAGGGAAAGTCTATTTTCCGGTGTTTGTTCACCTTCTCCATTCAATCACCGCCCCCGGCTCTCGAGGCTTCTGGCGTCGCTCGCTCGCCGCACGGTAACTTCTTCGCTTCCTACTGGACAGAAAGTCGGTAGCGAGGCCGGTGTTTTGCGCGGGTTTTGCATTTGGACAGTTGCCGTTAAGAGGATGGTCGGGCTGATAGGGCGGCTCCTATTCCAATCCGATCTGGTGCTGAGAAAGCTGCTACTGAGATTGCAGGTTTAGTTTAGGATTTTATTTTATTTTTTTTCCACTTTCTATATTTTATTTTTCTTTGGATGGGTTGAGATTGGTGGGGGGTTTTTTTTTTTGACGTTATACTGCGTTTGGAAAGAGACGGCCGATGCGCGTTACCGTGCTGGGAAGGGCAGCGTGGGCCGCAGCGCTGCCAGTGGATGGCGAATCTGGGTCCGAACCCGACGGATGGGTAAATTAACGAAAGGGCGAACCAGGTGGGATGTATTTGTATCGTCAAGGTCTCCTGACGACGGTTTTAAATTTTTTTTTTCATTCTTTTTATTACATCTTCTCTTTCGACTTTTCGCTTTCTGTATTCCTCATTTATCCCTCACGGAAAAGATCTGCGATGTCGGCGTCTGTACATATGTACTCGCACTGCTGAATCCAGGACAGGAGTCAGTTCAGTCTAAGGGGTAAAATGACGGCAGGTGCGCCCGCCATGAGCTAGCATTGGTACGTACCGTCCATACTACATGTAGACATACAAAACGGTACTTGAGTGTGTATGCACGGCGTGTATTCGGCACATGTATCAGTACATGCACCACCAACGGCGATAGTTGCATTTGCGAAGGAAAACCGAAGAAAAAAAAAAAAAAAAAAAAAGAATACCACGACGGCGAACCCCGCTATCCACATTAATATTGTAATTTACCGTCTCCTCTCTTACTAATAAGTACCGAGAATGCACACATTCTGGTCGGGCGGTTAGCAGCAACCGCGAGAAATGGCGCGCAGGAGACACACACGGCACGAAATGTCATCATGACGGATGTGCCGTAACCTCACGGACGGACCGAGAGGATCATCGCCAGAACGGTACGCAAGAGCGTGATAGGCCCGTCGCCGTGCACTCATTTCGCTTGAAGTCAATGTATGTTAAAGCCGATACGCTAACGAAGGGCGCACATACTAGCGAGAGGGGAAGTTGCGAGAAGTTACCTTACCATACTTACTTGTGGTGGGCAACGCAAAAGGACATGTTGCATTTTGGGATGGCGGCGCCCCTGGCTTGACGCCCCAAAATCAAACCGGCCCCGCTTTGCTCCTCTCCGCTGGGCTGGCTCGAGGGGTGCGTGCGGTGCCTGCTACATACATCGTACATACATTAGTACGTACATTACATACAAATCCCTTGCGCGACTTACCGACCGACTGGCTGACGGTGCCGGCTGACGGCGTTTTGGCATGCAGCTGCCGTTGCCGTGAACTGCTCTTGAAATTTCAATTACCATTTAATTTTCATTCTTTCATCTTGGACGAATTCATCTACATGGAAATTTGTTTTGTCGGTGTTTGAGAAGGTTGGGTGTGAAGCGTGTGAAGCGGGAAAGGGTCCGCTAGGCTCACGTTGTACAGGTACTTGACATGGATAAATTGTCGGAAATACACGCCGAGTTCTACAAGGAGCGCATGTACGTATGCACGAACTCCGACTGCTACAATAGCTGCCTCGTATCAAACAAGCAGGGAACGGAACAGAACTGCGCCGAACAATGAGAAGACAGAAGGAAGGAAACACCGAGAAAGCGAAAGAAAAATTAAAAATAAATTGTACTGCAGTGTATGCAGACGGTAGATGGTGGAGAGCGGTGGGACTGACGATGCATATTCCTCAAATTATGCCGCCCCAAGAAAGCAACGGGGCCAGGGTGCTGCGTTCGGCTTTTAATGCCATAGGCCGGCCCACGGTCCCGGGGCAGGGAGAGGGTGAAGCTTGGCCGCTTTGGGAATAGCCCCGTATCCGCGGAACTGGGTAGTGGTTTTTTGGGGTGCCAAATACCGAGAAAGCGTGCGGACGTGCGTGCGTGCCATGCTCCTCCCGTCCACCACACAGTGCTAGTAGTATACTTTACATACATCCAACGGGATGGGAGCGCAGAAGAAAAACTCACCGCAGGAGGCATTTTTTATTTTTCTGATCTCACTAAATTCAAGACGGCAAGGGACATTGGACGGTCTTGTACATGTATCGGGAGTCCGTACCTGGCCTGTACCTGTACTGTAGTGTACTTGTCGGGGAATGTGATTAATTCGCGCTAGCTAAGGGCGGTCGTTGTTGAAACGAGCCCCAAACGTTAACGGACGGCCGCTGCGATAAGTATATCACCATACAACTATACGTACGAGTCCCATACAATTTCCTTGAGCACGTATAGCTGATCCGCAGAGCGGGGTAGTGGAAATGACGAATGCATTACACTATTCACTATGAGCTTCAGAAGTCTCCGATAGTGATGGACAGAGCGGTCAGACAGGATCGATGGGAATAGTTGCCAGTGCGGGGTTTTTTTTTCGTATACCGAGCACCCCCCTCCACTATTTTATCCGCGATGCGATGCCGTCCGACGGCGTGTGTACAGTACTTGGCAGGACGATGTATGTCCATCCCTCGTCCATTGAGTTTGGTAGGTAGTGCTATAGCTAGTGGTATACATGTGCAGCTTCCTGCAGACTTCGGGGGAGGGGATGGATGGATGGATGGGAAAGACAAGACATGTTTTATTTTTCTTTTTGCACTAGCGTTCCGCGGTCCCGGCTTTTTCAATCCGTATCCTTTCCTTCGGGTTTGCGTTCTTCCAAGGATAGGATAAACTGGAACTCTGCCGCACTGACAGGACTGACAGACAGCCTGGTCTGCCGGAACAGTGCCATCTGCGCGAGGGCTCCGCCGTCGCCGGAATGCGTTCGCAGCTCCGCCAAACCAATCTGGCGCTCTAGCTTCCGGATGGGACTGAACTCTCATGCATGACATCAAACGAGCAGGTTAGGTCCTGGCATCAGCCCGAGCTCTTATTGACGAAAGAGACTGAAAAGAGATGTGCGAAGGTTTTATCAAATTTATGCATGCATGCAGGAGGAGTGAGGAGACGGAAACAAATGGGTGGAAATAAGCGGGCGGGCGGGATGGATGGATGGATGGATGGATGGATGGATGGATGGAGGATTCCGTTCGACTGACTGACGGGGAGGAGGACAGCAGAAATTTGGGCGGGTGCCTTCCTGCCGGGGCTTTCGCTTGCTGCCTTCGCCTTTTTTTCTCTTTTGACGTATGCAAATTAATGCAAATGCAGTGTCAAAGTCAAGTCAAGTCAAAGTCAAAAGTCAAAGTGTGTGGAAATGCGAGCTGCAAGAGCGCCGGTAATGTAATGAATGCAATGTAAATGTATGCACGAAGCACAAGTCGGTAATGATCATATGAACGTACCTGCAGTGGACAAGGTACCACCTGGGCTTCTCTTTGGTTGCCTTCGCATCGTAATATTCGGCCTTGGGGTCGAATTGGGACTCTGCAGATTGCAAGTGCGCGCGCGATCACCCACCGCGGCATCGCCCCCGGGAAACATCAGCGATCTCTTCTCTAACTACCACCCTTGCACGCTCTTAACACCGCTGACATATTGAACAGGCAGGCAAGGCGCAAAATTGGCCATCGACACGCTATAATCATCGGATACCGAATAATCAGCGTCCCATGGCCAGCCACCAACTGGAACCAAAACTGCGGTTTATTCTCAGGGGTCCGCCAGAGCATGTTGGGGCGGCTGCTTTGGGGAGGCAAAAGTATGGAAGGTAGGGTACGTATGCACAAGGAAGACCGTTTTTCACATACCGTCAACGGAGGACTCGCGGGTAATTTCCATCAGCCCAACGATACCGGGCTCCTTGCAGTTGGAATGGTAGAAGAAGGCCCTGTCGCCTAGCTTCATAGACCGTAGATGGTTCTGCAGTCGATTAACCCCCGTTAGTCAATCCCCTCAACAACCGTAGCAGCTGACTACCCAGGTAGTTAATGTATTTTAGACCAGCTCCCAGCTCCCCGTCCGTCGCTAGTCAGCTCTGGGAGAAAAGTTGGATTCGATCGTTGCTCATCACGGCTAAAAGGGTAACAATCTCGCTAAGGGGGGACCACTGCCAACGACCACATGGACGGCCGTCTCCGGGACCCATTTTCCCAGATGCCGGACGGACGCACGCTGCCTGGCAAATTGCGAATATCCTGATAGATCCTAGCGGTAGCTTTCCCTCTCCATGGTCGATGATGACGAGGGTATACGTAGTTACATATATATATCCGGATGCGGTTGTTGTGCATGTATGAGGGGAATACTAAATAACGGGGGGGCAGTTGTGCCCATCGGGATGGTTCCGTATGCCTGGGACAGGAACGAAGAGGGCAGGCTAACCTTTGCAACGTGGTTTCTGACACCATCCCAGCCCGCTGGGCCATCGTGCTTGCAGAGGTCGTCGTAGCTGAAGACATCCGGCTCGGACTTCATCAGCCAGAACCCACGGGAGCCGCCAGCATCATTTTCTTCCTTTTTGATATCAGCGGAGCTGGTGCTCGGTTCAACCTTATCTTCTTCTTCTAGCGCGGTCTCAGCTGCGGCCGGCCTTGGTTTAGCCTTGGACGGCTTCTTGGTCCCGCGATGGCCGGCGACAGCGGCGGTGATGCCGTCGGTGGCGGTTAACGATGCATCTGCGTTGTTGCTGTTGGCGTTGTCGCGCTGCAGTTTTGCGCGCTGGCTGCGGCGCGTTGGAGCGGTCGATGCGCGTGTCGTCGCGGGCTGCTCGTCGTCGAGAGTCCGCTTGAGGTTGCGTCGGCTCGCCATCGCAACGAGAAGACGTCCAGACGGGTAGAAAGACAGCGCTTGGCGGACGGCAGCTGAAGCCAATGCGAGAGCCGGGTGCAAGCACGTTGCCGATGGAGCCGATGGCGGTATAAAATCCGGGAAGGAGCGAGACGACGGCAGAGCGATGCAAGCATTAACGTTCGATTGGCAGGAGAGGTTGTATGTAATTGCTGTACGTTCCTAACGTATCTTCTCGCGGATTCGCTCCGGCTGCCCCCCTTCGACGACGGCTCATCGCGAACGAGCGGCTACCCTGCATGCTGCACACGGCCGGATTCTGATTCAGTCAGTCCTTCTTGCAAATATCAAATCCCGTCGTTCAGCCGACTAGACAGCATTCGGGAAAGCGCCAGTCACCGGAAGCCCTCCCGATGGCGATGGCGGGCTGGGCAACCCCCATGCCGTGGCTCTGCTGCGAAGCCTGCGCCTGCTGCTAAGTTAGTGTACTATATGCAAGTTAGTACGGTAGCAGTTATCGTCCGTATCGTCTGTTTCATTCAGTCAAAATGATGCCATCCAGCATCGATCGGGTCAGACAGTGCCAGATGTTAATTGGCCCGGCTCCCAGTCGGCCGGCTCTCGGGAGTGGAGAGCCATCGCTGTGATAGTGATATCGCCTTTTGGCAGCCAGCTAGGAGTCTGAGTGTTTCAGCTGGGGCCGCCTGCCAAGGGCCCCGGGACCGTGGGCCACACTCCGGGAACGATCTATTGCACGGGGCTCCGGGTATGCGAGATCCTCCCGGGGCCCGGAGCCCTGGTCCCGCTTATAACTCTCCCCGGTGAATCTTGTACCACGGGCGGGGAAGGCTCGGTCGGTCGAAGGCACAACACACCACCCGCCAAAGACAGCCCGTCCAGCCGTGTGCAGAGCCAGCCAACCGGATGACTTTGACGGGACATAAGCGCCTACCAGTTCATATTGCAGACTGCATGAGCACGCATCCCTGCGGGGGGCCCACGCTGAAGCATATCGGTCAGTGCTGTTCGTCGAGAATTCCCCCTCCTTCTACAGCACACATAGTCATTGTCTCGCAGCTTGCTGTATGTACTCAATATGCGAGCCTTTGCCAGATACATATTTATTCTTGGCGGGGAGGAGGCCGCGTCGACGTTGGATATGTATGTCTAGTATGTATGCGTGTATGTATGTAAGTGTACACGCACATACGTATGTATGCGTATGTGCATGCAATATCATCTCAGTCCATGCACGGTCTGCATGGCCTGCTGCAGCAGTTTGTTGGGCGTCCTGGTCAGCGACGGCCCCGTCGACGCCGCTTATTGGAAAAAGCTTAAGGGGCTTGCTTTGCAAAACCAGTCTGTCGGGAATCCGGTATGGCTGCTCGCATTGCATGCAAGTCAGATGACCACCCCTCTTTTTTCCCAAGCTGTACTGTTCGTCCTGTCATGCCGTACGTCGTAACGCTATCTACCGTCTGGCGAGCGGGCGGAGGAACTCACTCGCTTGGACCCGTTGCGCTGTTTCTTCTGAAATTCGAGAAGGAAAGCCATACGTTTTGGAAAAATTCCTCAGGGTTATAAATAATTCTATCGGCAGGTGATGACATTATTAATATTATTATTTTTCCTTTGCATGCGCCGCGAGGCCTGAGCTTGACCGGTACCGCGTATGTTTTATATTTATCCAGAGACACGGTGCATCGCCAATTGAAACTCTCGCCTACGTCGACCGAACGAATTGACGAATACATGTAAACGCACCTCGCGAAGAAAAGGAAGGAGCATATGCAAAACACGACGACCGACCGACAAGCTGCTCGCTAGTACGACACCAGTTGCAGAAATCCTGCTTTCTGCTCGCAGATTTATAATTTATCAGAGGCATCATGCAGCAAACCCGGCAATCCTGTCGACATGGCTCGAGACGACATCCATGCGTTGACCGTCGAATCGAACGCCGCCTCGACGACCACCTGAGGGACTTTCGAACACGCCGTCTATCCCTCGTCGTAGCCTTGATCAATCGAGCGGTGCACCAGGAAGTCTAAAACGTGCATACATATATGCGCATGATATACATTCATCGAGCTTGTGTAGTATACGTGGGTGTAGTTTGTCTGTACATACATACATATGCTTCTGCTTTTATTTTAGTTTTTTGTGAGCTGCTGTTATATTTTGTTTTTTGGGAGGAAACTCGAGGAAAGAAAAAAAATTAAAATCTGCCAGCTCATCCCCATGTACGAAATTATATCGGAGACAGGATGGCGTGATGTATATGTACGTATGAGTGTTTGTACATACATCCATATGCTGTCTCAAAATACCTTGCAGCTAGCTGCGCAGCTGCGCAACTTGCATTCGAATCCATATCCGCAATGTCATATCTATCGCGGAATCCTTTTGTAATCGATCAATCGATTCCGTAATCCGCATCGATAAGCTGCCGTATTATATTTATCATCGTCCCATCGAGCTCACCACCAGACCGTCGAGAATTAATTCGCTACTGACGTACGATTGTATCATTAGGGGGGCCTGCCACTGTTTGCCTGTTTGCAGCTGGAGCTTTGTCTCTCTTGGGATTTCCTTTTTCCACCCACAGCCGTATCGTCCCCTCACCTTCCGTCCTTACAATCCGTACTATGCATGACCTATTTTCTGCATGATGCATACTAAGGACCGTACAGCCAGGCCATGGCGACGTTGATTCGACAGGTTCATCCAGCACCCCTTGCCAGCTGCAGCTGATGATGCATGCCAACCGACAAACAGCTTTCCAGCTGCACGAGAACTGGGACTCCGTAAATCACGTTACTTGAAAACGCATAGGCGAGATACAGCATGGTGGGTGAGCGCAGGAAACGACGAAAAAGAAAAACGCGCAACGTTATTGGTGATCGATGCGACTGCCGGTTTTTCTTTCCTCATCCTTCCCTCTTCCTTCTCTCCTCCTTCCCTCCTCCCGCCCTTCTTCCCTTTTCCACCAGCTATCTCCAAAGAAGTCAATGAACCGTGAAGTCAACGTTCAAGAAGCAGCGATTATATCTTAACTCCGTCGCCGCGCCGCATTGTATACCTCGTGCATCTCGCGCTGGTGCTGTACATTGCATTACATTACATGCGCATAGTGCACATACGTACGTAGACGGTACATCTCGATGAGAAACAGACCAGAAAAAGTTAAATTCCCTAGCAGACTATCGCTGAACGTCCCGTTAACGTTTCGTGCCACTCCGGCCATCTGACGAGGGATGGGTGGATTGGATGGCAATGGGAGCGATTGCGTTACTTTTCGGCATGCCGTCCGCGAAAAAAAAAAAAAAAAAGCCCGCCTTACCCTGACCAAATACCCTGGCAGCTCGATACATCCATCCGTCCATCCATCCACAAGTACGTAACGAAGATGTACTGGTAGACAGACGGACGGACGAACAGACATGACATACATGACCTCCATGTCCATGTTCCTACCCATGTCGCGTACGTGCTCATGCGAGGCCTGGGTTCGTAACGGTATCATGTCGGCGCACACATGGATGTCTGTCCATATGTATGTCTTGTCTGGTAATTCCTGGTAGGGTCTGTCGGAGGGGATGGTATCATGTCAGAGGAGTTCACACGTAGACGCCGTCATGGAGGCATCCATCCCGGCCGGGATTCGGGGTCCAGCAGCAGGAGATTGGAGGGAGGCGCAGGCCGGGTGTTAAGTCTTTGCTTTCCCAATTTTTTTAGCTTTTTGCCAAAGTGCGAGATGGTGGGTGAGGCTGACTGACGATTCGCGGGTTCGTAGTTTTACCTGGCGTGTAATCGATGCTAAGATGTTGTCGACATCCCGTGCCCCCTTCGATTCGACCCGCAAGCCCGCTAACAATGGGAAAAAAAGTGCCGCTGGAGCGTGACTTTCTTTTGCCAGCTAGGAGAAAAAAAAGCTTCCTCGTCACATTTAAATCCTATCTTTTCGCGAGGGTCCTGAAATTACCGTACCGTCAGGCGTCCGCAGGCAGCGAAGCCCGAAGATCCCAGTTCGGAGAGTGTTTGAAGATCGATAGCATTCTCGCTAGGTAGCGGCATGGCATGCATTGACACGACCGGTGCTCGAGCTGAGGCCGAAGCCCAGGAAAAAATCTCCTCGCGGGTCAGACTAGTTTATCTTCCCCGCCCTTATACATCCACATACCGACATGCAACAATCCACCAGCGCTACCTAACTCGATTCTCTTTAGTCTCGAGAAGCTAGCTAGCGATTTCATGCAGGCGATCACGTACGTCTACTAATCGAGCATGCAGATACGTCCGCGTCCCAGCAGCATCAATTCAATAATTCACTTAGTCATATACTACTAGCAGTAGTGGTATCCCACTAGCTCAGCTGCTGCGCTAACGTAGCTCGCTCGCAATTGATCCAAAATCCTGTGCCCTATAGCATCACATCGCCAACATCCATCCGTATCTCATGTGCTAAAATTCATGTATGTCATACGTCCTGACGTGCAGATATCGACGTAGCAGGCGAGCGAGCCCCGCTTGCACTTGCGATTTGCAATTCCCTCCCTGATAGCTCCTTAAGTAAGTACTTACTTACACTGCATGAGTGCATGCTCGGGGCTCGCCGGCGCGCGTACGAAGCTAGCAATGGCTAGCTGCCTGGAGCTCGTGCGGAATGATGTACAGTCCCGGTTTTCATCGCTGAAGAAACCGGGAGTCCGAGGAAGAATGTACGCTTGTACCGCCAACCCACTTGGCCGCAGCGGGCCAGCGCCAGCTTGCAGTGCATGCAGATAGATACATACTCGTACGTGTGTGCATACTTTTCTGATAGATGGTCCGTAATATAGCCCGTAGGCTCCAACCCGAGCACCAGGCAGCTGATAACGCACGTGCGCCGGCGCCGGCGCATCTCGACATCCGGGCGTCTGTTTTTCCAATTTTTTTAGTTTGAGAGGATTTGCAAGCTTGGGATGGCCGTGCGCACGTATGTACGTACGCTCGATGGAATCGAACCATTCGAATAGTCTACCGAGGGCCGGTTGCAATCTATCTTCTGCAATGGATTGGGTGGATGGATGGACATGCCACCACGTTAATGAATCTGTTATACAACATCGCTTAGCGCACTGCAAGCAAACACGCGCACGAATGTTGGAATAGTCGAGTGAGAAAAAAAAAAAAAAAGAAGAAGAAGAACAGGATCCCGGACCCGCCTTTTGTTTTTTTACTTTCTGCAGAGGAGCTATACTATCGTACTATAGCACTCGACGGACTGTATGGATGCATGCATGCATGTATGATGTACGTAGGAAGTATGTGCCTTCCGATTCCTTCGAGCTCATGCTCAAGAAACTCGTCTGTGTATTTGCTTCTTACGATGGGGCTGTACTGCTTCTTCTCTTTCTGCTTCTTCTTTTCCTTTTTTTTCTTTTACGATCCTTGACGAGCAACATGCGTCCGTGTTTCGTTCGCTCGTTTTCTCCCTCTCCTGCGCTTAGACGAAAATTTCAGAATGCGTTTCGTCGATAGAAGGCACCGGACCTGCCTGCGGCCTCCAGACGTCTCGCCAATGACAATTCGGCGCAGATCACCATCGTTCTGCTCATGGTGCACGGGGTTCCATACCTGCACATGATGAGGAATGAACAACTTTATTCTTCTTGACTCTAATGCAAGCAAGTCGTGAGCAAGGAGAAATTCGAACAACGATATGCGAGAAGGAAAAAAAAGAAGATAACACTGGCGTAGAAATAAAGTTCAGTTGTCGGTTCCCGGAAACGCTTATGCGTGTGTGATCGCGGAGCTCGAGTGAACGGCTCCTGCGCTCACTCGCTCACCGCAGCTGCACGAAAGAACGCACAGGGCCTGGCTGCCATTCATCCACCCACTTTGCATACTACGCCCCGTGGTGACAGACAACCCTCCTCGCATCGTCTCCTTCCATCCTTCCACTGCTTCCTTCCCTAGCCCGAGGTTGCATTCAATCGCTTGTCCGTCCGTCTCTCTGTCTGTCTATGCTAACCGGACCCCGGTCCACAAAGTCGGCCAGCAGACGGGTTCTGTTGGCGGCGGTATATGTACGCACGTATGCATATGTTTGCATGTATGTACGTATACACATGCGAGTGTGTCTGTATGTACGTCGGTATGTATGTAGGCAGGCAGGCAGGCAGGCAGGCAGGCAGGTGGTAGGTGGCTCTCCGTCAGCCAATGGCTCTCCGTCGTGCGGGCCGGAACGAACGGATTGTGAAAATTTTTTTTCCACATTGGAAGTCCAACATCATGCAGTACATCTGCTGGCTGCTGCAGGCTCGCCCTCCGCTTTGGAATGCAGTGCTTTTACTGTACTATTATAGACGAGGTAAGCTGGTAAGGAAGTAGTAGGTAGGTACCTGCTCGCGCATGGCATTGCATGGCATTGCATGGCGTGGCATATCGGCCGGCCGGCGGCCAGCAGCCAGCTGGAGTGTCTGCTATGGTATGGTGTCCGGTTTTGCTGTGGATGTTGGAAAGGAAGGTAGATGTGTTCCACAGATACCGGGTCTAGAACTCTAGCCGCGGGCTGTTGGGGCTCAACCACTCCGAATTGCTGTGCAGGTTTTTTATTTTTTATTTTTGGTGCTGCTGGGAGTATAGCAATAGTGATAGTATAGTAATCCTGTCAACTTTGCCCCCAGATGCTATAATATGTACGTATGTGCGTACATAACATGCAACTTGCATCGGGGCTGTCGGTTCGCCTTGTTTGTTGATCAATCGATCGATCGAGGCTGTCCAAGTGACCATGGGCGGCGCTTCCAGTCTAGATTACAGTGGTCGAGGCCCCCGGGAGGGAAAGTGAAACGGCAGGCAGATTTAGATCGGCCATCGATGCATCGTATGTCACATTCTGCATTCCATTGATCGGAGTGAAAGCGAGGACGGGCCCGTATATATTTTATTCTGCATAGCCGTAGCGCCCCGAGGTGTCTTATTCTTGAACAAATCATCGACGGGGTACTTGCAGAATACCACCGCAGTGTATTCGAGAAATTTGTTCTGCGGCGAAGCAGTCCGCTTCCGATGTCCAATCAGCGTCGACGAGCAAGATGAAGTGTCTCTGGCCGATGTACCAGCAGGTTCCTTCGCGTCGATGCGGATGTATCCCGTAAGTACCTCTGAAGGCACAAACTTGTGTCATGTCTCTAGCCCTCATGTATCCAGAGAAGCGAACCAGCCGAACCCTGCTGGAGGACAGCTCAAAATGTAAGGACGGGCCTCCCTTCAAGCTTGCAGCTGCAGATAGATGCATGGCCGCCAAGCTTCAATTATCCTTCAGAGCCGTGTATCTGCTAATGGTCTCCATTTCATGTTTGCCTTGCTGCAGTGCGAGCGAGCGAGAGGAGTTAAGTTAGTCGTGAAGATGCGTCAGTCAGTGGTCCGGATCCTGGGAACTCGGATACAGGCTGGTTGCGCAATTTCTGCCACAAGATGCAGGCGTGTGGGGCCGGCCTGGAAAGATGTCGACAGATGATAGGTACAATGCTTCGACGATGAAGAAGAAGAAAATAAAAAATCGAAAGCGCTCACCGAGATCAGGTAGCGTATTTGTGTCTGTGAGGGGGTGGCTCCGAGGTTAGGCGGCGTGGCCACATCACTAGTATTTATACATGGATTGGATGGAGACCGGCCGGCCGACTTACCGTGTCTTGCACGTCTTTGTTACGCTTGAATTCGTGTCTTGCCCAGGTCCGCATTTCCGCCCTCATGTTCGCGTCCTCAATGCCTGGAATGAGATATCATAAAATTAGCATGAATTCGGACAAAGGTGAAGTGTGAGCTGTAAAGAACGAAGCAATTGCAACTGGGCGGGCTTACATCGTATCCGTCTAAGGATATCCCTCCAGAGGGCCAGCACCCGGGCTCGTTGGATGAACTGTACATGTACAGCCTGTCAATGATGCTTCTCCTCGATAGAAACGCCCGAGAGACTGTGGCGCCCCGCTTTTTTCATGTGCAGGCCTGTCTCATTTTGAAGGCCATCCGGATATGCTGTCGAGACATACCCAGTCCAATCCCATATGCATTTTGGGCCCGGCACCTCGTGCTTGGCCGGAGGCGTACCTCCTGGCTGCGGGAATCATGGCATCCGTGAAGCTCCTGCACTCGTCTTTGAGGCGGACGTATGTCTTGTTGCAATTGCTGCCCTCGTTGTGAATTAGTGGAAGGGGAGAAGTGAAAAAAATAGGTTAAAGCGGAGGGTCGTGTGAATGTAGTGCGCCAAGGTTGGCTTCCTCGAGACGAAATGAGCACACGCCAACTGCAACTCCGGGCAACGCAAAGCGGAGTTGAAACCCTCTGCGGATAATTTCCGATATAATAATATCAGATGCATGCATAAATATGCATCTAGAATCGTGGTATCGTGAGATCGAATTATGACGTCCCAGGGAACGTATATATAAAGAACCATCGAAGCCTTCTCAACAATGTCCTCGAAAGCCGCCTCCTCCGGCCACAACTCCGTTTCTGCAGATGGCACGACGCAGCGACCCCGCCGCAAGCTAAAGGGGACGCCTCCTCCCCCTACGTTGATAGAAAGAACGAATGCCCTGCCCCTCGACGACCTCAAATCGCGCTTCTTGGATACCTCGCTCCTCACATTCACCAGCGCCGGCGACAATGCATCCCAGTCGTCCTACAGCATCGAGTTGTATACATCGGCCTCTCTGCCGGACGAAATATTCGACCATTGCTTCGACCTTCTCGAGGCGAACATGTCGGCGTCCTACAAATCGACATCGATAGGCTGGTATCCACGCAAGAAGAAAGAGGAGATGAAACACCCGGCCATGCGGTACCTGATTCTGACTGCCGCGGCGCCGGAGGCAACGTCCAAAGAAGCGACAGAGGGAACATTCATCGGTTTCCTCGAGTTCATGATCACCGAGGAAGAGGGATCAGAGGTGATATACACCTACGAGTTGGACATCATACCGTCGCACCAGAAACTCGGGCTAGGGAAGCGACTGCTGGATGTAGCTGAGGAGTTTGGAAAGCGGGTCGGGGTCGAGAAGGCCATGTTGACGGTATTCGATAGCAATAAGGGTGCGAGGAGGTTTTACGAACGGGAAGGGTACGATCTCGATGAAATCTCGCCAGAACCGAAAGTGCTAAGGAACGGGCTTGTCAAACCTCCGACTTTTCACATCTTGTCAAAGCCGTTTGAGCGGGTGGACTGAGATGACCTCCTTGACAAGAGTCCCAGGCTTTGTTAGTTTGAGGGCGGCCGTGTCCACTATGCGGAATAGGCCGGGATACCATCTGCATCTGATGTCGACACCGCGCTCATCTTCTATATCACCTCCACATTCGGCGCTAGACGAGGTATTGATGCTTTGATGGGTCCATCCAATGACCGCTTTCTGCCCATAAATACACATGATCCGTTATGAATGTACGCTAGCTACATGATTACCATACATCCAACAAACGGTGGTAATATGACTCTATCTACAAGGAAACAAATGTCCAACTTTTATTTTACCTTTATGCTATGCTATGCTATCTCGACCAACTATATCTGCACCACATCCTTCCCGATCAGCTCAGGACGCTCCGTCTCATGCTCGTCGCGGAGGACGGCGTAGAGTGCATCCGCTACGATCAGCGCATTCACAATCGACCATACCAGCGTGATGGCGTAGAAGAAGTTGGCGTTTCCGCTACCGGCGTACACCCATAGATAGTAGAATGCCGGACCGAGAAATGTGGCGTATAAGACTGCCGCGGCAAGGAAGAAACTGTATCTCATAGCTGTAGGTTTGAGACTGTTAGAACTGTAGTTTGTATGAGTGCTTGGGAGGTGCCAAGATTGACTTACTGGCGAAAACATGGTTGTACAGCGCGAGAAGTGACAGGTAGAGTCCCGTGTCGCCTACGGCGGGGTAAGACTTGAATATCGAGCTGATGCCCACCAGCGTGATCAAAGCGAACAGGGGTTGTTTTCTGACGCGAGACTGTCAGCATGTATGCTATTATTGGCGGGTGGAGGGCACTCGTACCGTAATCGTAGGCATATTCCTGGCACGTATATCAGGAGGTGCAGTTGGAACAGGCACAGGAAAAACGCTCGGAAGCTGTCAAACATTTCGATGAAGAAGTACCACCATAAACCGACGTTTGGTGTAAGGTCTGGTAATAGCAGGTGGACGCCATACGTCGATGCAACGAACTCCCATGAGCCGGTGAGGAGATGCGAGAGTTTGAAATAGATCATAAGCACAGTGCTGAACAGGACTGTCGTGACCGCTGAAAACGCCTGCGATATGATTTTGCTTTAGCATGATACAAGTTGCGTGATAGCGATACTAATGTGATGCTGTGACATACCTGGATCGAGGGCTTCGGACTTGTTTTGGAGCAATCATACGTAAGAAGGAGAAGCGGCGGAAACAATAGGATCGGATACAATGAGAGGTACGACGCCATGGCAAGGGAGACAAATGCAGGCGCGCGGCGGCCTATATGTACGGGTTCGTTTCAGCAACCGGATGTAACATGAACTGTTGAAGCAGAGCTGCATTGTTACCTTGAACCGCTGCAGCTACAGCATGCAATACTATGCAATTGGTGAAGACGATTGTAGGGCGCGCAATGCACGTCGCTATCGAGAACGGATTGAACAAGAACCTGCACATATGCCTGTTAGATTGTTTGACAGAACATAAGTCGTTTGTAACACAACCTACGCAGCTGCAGTCGCCCATGGAGGCCAGCTATTGTCCTTTCTCGGGGAGACATGTTGAGGTGTAACTGTCGCGACTCCTGATGAGGCGATCTTGACGAGCGATACGGCAGACAGTAGATCGGCAAGTACGTAGAGGATGTTCGTCACGATCGCAGAGGGCGGCAGAATCGAGAAGAGCGAGAGCAGCAGCGGTGCCTGTGCAACGTGACTCGTCAATCGGAGAACAGTAATCGCGGATGGGTCGCCGGGCTGTCCGGCCGTACCTGGTGGAAGACCCCGCCGTCATATGGCGACACGCCATGTGTGTACAGATATATGCCTTCCTGGACTGCGTTTGGTGAGCGTTTTGTTATAGGATGTACAGGCGACGCGCGAGGACTCACGGCGTTTATATGAGGTTACCGGTGTCGATATCTCGACCCTCTGCGCGAGAGTCGTGGGCAGTGAGGGGAAGGCGGTGAACAGGACCAGCCTCAACAGGATGCCAGCTCCTATCACAAGGAGACACCTCCGATCCATTCCCGATCCGCTATCCGAAGCTGCTCAGTTCCGCGACTGCTGCTGGCTGGCCTGTTTCTCGATCCTTTTCAGCTAGCTGGTTCCCGACAAGACACGCTGGCGATTCATTACAGCGGGCGGCCGTAGACGAGAAGGTATCGGTGGGGGATGGCTCGACAGCCTGCACTCTTTTGTCGTCGTTGTCGTCGTCGTCGGAATAGATCGAATCGAATCTCGAATCGCCGGGCCGGGAATCTCCTTCGTCTCGATCGCCGGCGGCAGGGACGGCTTTTCTGCTCTGGCGTGCTTGTGTAATTGCAGCGTGTAATTTCAATTTCAGGTACCCGTCGACTTCGTTTCGGATTTCGTGCCTCGTTCGGGGCTTGGCGGCAGGCTGCTGGCTGCTGGTTGAATGTTGCGGGCTGGGCTGAGTGGCCCAATTTCGTCAGCCCGCATGCACCTGGGAAACTCAACCGGCGTCTCGTTCGTATCCCACTCTCCTACCTCTCTCCAACGGCGACCCTGGAAAACACCGCATCACGATCGCACACTACGACGGGCTTCTCCTGCTACCGGGAGCATCCTTTTCTCCTATTTAAACCGAGTCTCGCTGCCTGGCTGTCGGACTGCGAAGGTCTGCTGTTCGAGGTGCCCGCACAACTAGCTATCAGATAGTCGAAACGTGGCCAGATATCAATATCTATCAGCATCATGGCGGCGCTATATCCCTATCGCGACATCAACATCCACGCCTCAGCTACCCACTATGCCTTTACGTCTCCGTCGAATCCTTCCGCACCGACGCTGGTCGTTGACCGGCCGTCTGGCCATATCTGGACCAGCGACAAGCCGATGACGGGAGGGAAGCGAGTTACGAGTATCGCTGGTATACTTGGCATGATTCGTTTGCGATTAGGTTAGTTTTGAACGATTTTGCTTGCTGGACTGAAGCACCCTCGACTAACTGTAGATTCCCTGATAGATAAGTACATAATCGTTATCACGAAGGCTGCTCAAGTCGGACGGATCAAGGAGCACCCAGTCTACAAGATTCAGGCGACGGAGTTCCTTCCGCTGCGAGAGAAACCGCTGCATGTTAGTTGCCTCTTTCTACCGTCAAACTTGTATACGCATGTATATGTTGACGGATGCACGGCGACCAGGACACCGATGAGGATACCTACATGCAGCTCCTGACCACTCATCTACGGACCGGCCCCATGTACTTCTCGTACTCGTTCGACCTTACCAACACGTTCCAGCGGCAGCTCCACGCTGACCAGAATCTTTCGTTATGGCAGAGGGTATGCTACCCTGTGGTTTGGTTGCTTGTTGCAGCTGGTGGATGCTAAGCGCATCTGTTCTAGGCGGATACCCGGTTCTTCTGGAATCGCTACATATCGTCCGATCTGATCGATCTCAGCAGTACAAACCCCGCGGTACGGTAGCCCTCGCTTCAGCTCAAGAAACGCTTGATCTAACTCTGTCTAGGTCAATCCATACATATTGCCTGTCATATTCGGAATGATGTCAATTACAGCAACTGCGATTAAGGCGACACCGCTCTCGTTCATTCTCATCACCAGAAGGTCCCGGTTCAGAGCCGGAACAAGATACTTCTCGAGGGGTATAGACGAGAACGGCAATGTATCCAACTTCAACGAGACCGAGCAAATCATCATAACGGGGAGCGTCGGGGCAGGCCCAGTTGGCTACGATAGAGCCAGCGCGTCGCAAGAGAAACAGCAGGTTCAAATCATGTCGTATGTCCAGACAAGAGGCAGCGTACCTGTCTTCTGGGCAGAAATCAACAACTTAAGATTCGTTCCAAAGCTGCTGATCCGGAATATCGACCCGGCACCCGCAGCCACCAAACATTTCGCGGAACAAGTCCGGATATACGGAGACAACTATTGCGTCAACCTCGTCAACCAGACCGGACGGGAAAAGAATGTGAAGGAGGCATACGAAGGCGTTATCAGGACCATATTAGCCAATCCCATCGAAGGAGAGAAAGCGAGTCTGCGGTCCGAAGAACAGTTCCGCGCCATCGAGCCCACCAAGCGTCGGAGCATCCTCGACCGCGTCCATTACATCTTCTTCGACTTCCACCACGAGTGCCGCAATCTCAAGTGGCACCGCGCCCTCCTTCTGCTGGATCAACTGGGTGATGCCTTGGAGCAGCAAAAGTACTTCCATGCGACAGAAGGTCCTGCTGGTCTGACCGTTAAGAACGCGCAGACATCCGTCGTCCGAACAAACTGCATGGATTGCTTGGATCGAACGAACGTCGTTCAGAGCATGTTAGCAAGATGGACACTGAGTCGACAGCTCATTCAACTCGGCGTATTGAACGAAGGCGAAGCAATCGAGCAATACGCCGCCTTTGAGTATCTTTTCAGAAACGGTAAGAGATGAAGCCAGAACGCTAGACAACATGCATGAGCTGACGAAACTCCGCACGCAGTATGGGCCGATAACGCCAACGTCGTGAGCTGCGCGTATTCCGGCACGGGCGCCCTAAAGACCGACTTCACTCGTACGGGCAAGCGAACCGCCAACGGCATGCTCGCAGACGGCATTAACTCTCTCACCCGCTACTACCTCAACAACTTCCTCGACGGCCCGCGGCAAGACGCTTACGACCTCTTCCTAGGCACATACCTGCCCGCGACATCGGGGATAACATCCAGCCTGATGTTCGTTGACCGGCGGCCAATCTTCATCCAGAGCGTACCATACATCCTGCTTGGATCGTTGATATTCTTCCTCATCGCCGTGTTCACGACGTCGCAGCCGTCCACGATTGTAGCGCTACGGTTCTTCATTGGCTTGTCGCTGCTGCTGTTCGTCTGGGCGGTCATATTTATCAAGAACCACGGCATGCTTTACGTGAGTTTCAATTCTCCGAAAGATAGCACAATTCATGACCTACAACTTATGTGAATCGTGGACACAGGTGAACTGGCCGAAGCTTAATAACCTCGCCTGGGCGAACGAAGGCTACAACGACGCGATGGGTAAGGTTTCCAAGGACAAGTTGATCGGTAAATGGGTCGCGAGGCACGAGAGGGGCGCGAGCAGCATCCGGCTGATGCATCTTGAAGAGGGCAAGAAGAGGATAGAGTAAGAGTATGGCGTATTTGAGCTTCTACGTTTGTGTTTGACGGGGTAATTGGTGTGTGTTACGTTGCGTTCTGCAGTGTGGCTTGTGGCGGTCGTTCCGGTCTGTCGTTATGTTACGTTTCCTGTATAGTCACTTACGCGCTGCGTTTGGAAGTTTTGAATATGGAGTGCCGGTAGTTAGACAGTAATTTCATACACACTATGCTTTGCGTATAGATAACTCGCCGTACTTTGTGGACTTACCCTGATTCCAGTCTTGGAGCTCTGTGCAGCTGTGCCGTTCGAAGCTCGCCAGGTCACGTGGTACACTTCAAACGCTAACCGCAAAGCCTCGCCACTCGCAACCTCAACTTCGCAGCATCCCGAGACTATCAACTTCGCAACGACACACGGCACAGCACCACATCTACCGCCGCAATGCTGTCGCTCCACGCCCTCCGTCGGCTACCGGCTGCCACCCCGCGGTTCGCCGCATCGATATCACGTACATACACATCTACATCCTCCACATCCTTGCTATCAACACTACGTACCGTTACCGCGCTGTCATCTCGAACGTCAGCCGCTACGATTACGAATACCGCTGTGCGTCCAACGATATCGATACCACATGCGCATGCGCAGGCATTGTCGGCGGTGCAGGTTAGGGGTATGAAGGTCCGCAGTGCGGTGAAGAAAATGTGCACGGGGTGTAAGGTATGTTTGAGTTCAAGTATACTCTGCGGGTGTGTGGGCGGGATGTGACGGCGGCTGATGGCGTGATGGTGTAGAGCGTACGACGGAAGGGATATCTGTATATCATCTGCTCGAAGAATCAGAAGCATAAGCAGCGGCAGGGATGATAGAATCAATGGATGAGTGACGGGTTTGATGTCGAGCTGTGAGAGGCGATTGGCGGGAGCAGTCGACTGCGTATGGATGAGGATGGCGGTTGAAGGTGTGCTGCGGGTGGTTGAGTGGCGGTTTTGTATATATGTATATTTAATGGATACCGGATGGCATTGCCACAATTGAGCCAATACAATGATGCAAGAATGCGGCTACTATAGATGGATATATGCGTCTTTGCGGTCTATATAATCCCACTGATAGAAATGAATTTAGCTTAGATATGGCCAACTTCCAACGTGTAGACGTATATATACGTCAACGCATGCGGGAGGAATACAAATGTACATGGAGTATATATCTGGTCTTCTGCACACGACAGTACTTGCAGACATGGCGTTGGTCCATCAAATCGAAGCAGAGAATGACCCGCAAGCCACCATAGATTAGAGATCGATACTAAATCCTATATATCTACAAACCCCACCTGGTCTTATCTACTCTATATCTACTTATCTACACTATATACAGGCCCGGACTGAACATCTAAGAACTCGCTGCGAATCGCGCGACTGCACCAGCACACCGCTCACACGGCTCTCCCTCGGTCACAGCAGTATACATCCAGCACCGTGGGCATTTCAGCCCCTTTGCCGGGACTGCAACGACAGTACACTCCTCCTCCATCATACCGAATGGTTTGGCATGGGACCAGGCTTCCGTATCGAGATCCGGTGGGGCTGTGAGAATGTTGACATGCGAGCAGAGCAGTATCGCCGATAGTTCGGATTCTACGGTCCCTCATATCAATTAATAGGTGGATTCTATCGTGAGAGGGATAAGGAGACTTACGGATTTGTTTGAGGAACGACTCGGAGCGGCCGCCGCTAGGGACGACGACATTGATATCCGCCTCTAGATTCGCGCGGAGGTTCTTCGCGGTCCTCGCATCCTCGACTGCGGCGTTCACCGCCTCCACGCAGTTTTCGAATTCCAATAATTTCTTACCCAGCGTTTCGGCGTCTCCGGTGTACCATTTTGATGGCGGTTCGCACCATTTGGCGCGTAGCGGGTGTTGCATCTTTTGTTTAAGCATTGGAGTTGCGTGGCTCCAGACTTCCTCGGTGAGGAGTGGGATTACTGGCGCGAGTGCGTTGAGGTAGTGCTGGAGAGTGTAGAAGAGGGTGGTTTGCGCTGAGGCGCGGGAAAGGCTGTCGTCGACGTAGAGACGGTCTTTGAGGATGTTGAGGTAGAAGGCTGAGAGGAAGTTTTTGTTGAAGACGTTGACTGAGTGGAATACTAGTATTGGATTTCCGTCAGCATGCCGCTTTTCATCAGGTAATGGATATGGTCAGCAAGGGCAGTACCTTTGCTGAAGGCGTATTGGTCATAGTCGTTCTTCGAGGTCTGGGTTAGCTGCGCGAGGCGGTATAAAGCGTACTTGTCGATGTTGAGGAGGTCTTCGTATGCAACTTCGCTGCCGTCCCAGTCTCCCAGGTTGCCGAGCAGGAACCGGCCTGTCATCCTGAACTTCCTTAGAGCTTCCTGCGCGAATCTCAAGACCTTCTCGCCGATGGTGGCGTCGGTGGTGAAGTCCGTCATTGCAACCCATAGTCGGAGGGTATCCAAATCTGGACTCTGCTCTTTCTTGACTTGAGGTGGCGGAGCTGGCTTCGAAGTTCCAGTCTTCTGCTTCTTCGGCTTCGCGGGCTTCTGCGCGATCTTTGCCATTTGCCCCGCTCTCGACCAGTAGGAGCCATCGATGATTTCCTGAGGGCTGATGATGTTACCCAGCGACTTTGACATTTTCTTCCCCTTCTCGTCGAGGACAAAGCCGTGGGTTAGCAGTTTCTCGAATGGCGCTTTGCCGGTGCTTGCGACGGATGTGAGAAGCGACGATTGGAACCAGCCGCGGTGTTGGTCCGAGCCTTCGAGGTAGATGTCTGCGAGAGCCCTGCCTGGTCGCTGTCCTAGCCTCTCCTGGATGAGGGTCCAACTGGTCCCGCTGTCGAACCAAACGTCCATCGTTTCGGTCCCGCGCGTGTACTTCTTGTCGCGATACTGCGGGGCAACCCACTCTTCGGAATCCGGGTCGGACCACCATGCATCTGTCCCCTTCTTTTCGATAATGGAGATGATGTGGTCCACGCTTTCTTCCGTCAATAACGCGTCTCCGGACTCGACTTCGTATAAAGCGGGGATCGGAACACCCCAGGTACGTTGCCGAGAGATGCACCATTCGTTGCGGCCGGCGACGAAACCTTGCAGCCTGTGCTTTCCTTGTTCTGGGATAAACTCGACTTTGTCGATGTTTGCGATGGCATCTTCTTTGATCATTTCCACGCCCGCAAACCACTGGGGCGTGGCTCGTTGGATGATTGGCAGTTTCGTTCGCCAGTCGTAGGGGTACTTGTGGATGAATTTGGGCTGGGAACCTAGGAGAGCGTTATGCTTGTCCAGCAGCTCTAGCAGCTTGTTCTGTCCATCGGAAAGCACGGCTAGACCGGTTAGGTCGTAGCTTGGTAGTGCGTCTGGTGTGTATTTTCCTTCGTCGTCGATGGGCGAAAAGGGTTCGATGTTGTGCTTTTGGCAAGTCAAGTAGTCGTCCATACCATGGCCCGGGGCGCAGTGGACGAGGCTAGTGCCGGTGTCTGAGGTCACGTAATCTGCTGGAAGTATTGGGTGCGGTGCAGCATCCTGTGATAGCAGGGGATGTCGATATGTGACGTCGAGAAGGGCTTTGCCGGGGATGTCTTTTATCTGAACTTCGAGCTCCTCGCCCATGAGTTTCTGCAGATGCTCGACCCGCTCCTCTCCGGCGAGGAGTTGACCATGCTTTGCGGATTTGACGACGACGTACGTAAGGCCCGGGTGGACAAGGATAGCACGGTTTCCTGGGATCGACCAGGGTGTAGTCGTCCAAATGGCAGCACCGATAGAGTCCCTGTCGATGCCGGGCAGCGAGGAGAGATAAGAGCCGAGATTTGCGAGTGGGAATTTGATCGTGGCGGCCTTGCTCACATGGTTTTCGTCGTATTCCAGTTCAGCTTCGGCGAGAGCAGTTCTGGAACTAGGAGACCAATACACAGGCTTGAAATGGCGGTATATCAGCCCTTCAAAATTCCCATTAGCAGTAAGGACAGCCTAGAGGTACATCGTGTAAACTCGTTGGTACCTTTCTTGATCATTTCTTTGAAGACGCGGAGCTGGCGGACTTCGTATTCCAAATCTACGACCGACTCTTAGCGACACACCCAACAGTCGATGCCTTTATCTTGCCAGCGTACCCATCGTCCTGTAGGCGTTTTCCCAGTCACCGATGACGCCCCAGCTCTTGAATTCTTTCTTCTGAGCCTCAACTGTGTTGGCGGCGAGTTCGCGGGCTAGTCCTCGTATTTCGATGGCGGAGAGGTCCTTGCTCTTCTCGACGGCGTCCGCGGGCGACATGATGGAGACATCCTCGGTTGTTCCTCGGATATTCTGGAGAGCCTTGAGCTCGATGGGTAGGCCGTGGCAGTCCCATCCTGGAATATAAGATATCCTTTTGCCCAGTTTGATGTTGTAGCGGACGATGATGTCCTTCAGGATTTTGTTCAACGCGTGGCCTGGTCCGGAACTCGTATATAAGAATTGTGAAAAGAGCGTATTGAGAAGACGCGCTGCTGCCCATGACTAACCGGTATGCAGCGATCCATTCGCAAATGGCGGGCCGTCGTGGAATACGAATGTGTTCTCTTCGGGCTGGTTGTTCCACTGCGACATGCATGAGCACCCGTGTCAGATTTTGATATCGCACATCCTTGCCCCGCAGAGGAGATACAACGTACCTGCCAGGTATATAGATCATCGGTGCATTGCCTCAGCAGTTCCCGAGCGGATTCCGGCGTCAGGTCGCTGCGGATGGGGAACGTCGTCACGGGCAGCTTCAAGGTGTCCTTCAGATTAACCTTATCGCCGAGCGTAGTCGATGACATGATGGATCTCCTGCCGCGCAATCGTGCGATTCGAATAAGGGGACGACGGAGCATTTTCTTTGCGCGCTATATGCATGTCTGTTATATTCGAACTAGTTACCACGGGCTGACCATGCACGAATCACGCATTTCTAGTGGGCCAAGACACGCCGCTTGTTCCTGTTAGTCATCGCACCGGCGTGGTTGGGGGGCTACATCGGACAACAGGAGAAAATTGTGTAAAAGGTTGACGTTGACCGGGTGAACGAGTGAGGAGTACGTATGTGTATGTAATATGTAAGATGTACCTGGCGGGGAGCTCGAATTCGACGGTGGATGCAGTGAGCAGGAGAAATGCAACGAAGCTGCTCGAGCTTCACACAAGAGGTACCCACATCGAGGGAATCGAGCCAATACGGCGGCGGCGGGCGATGCTAGGCAGCAGTGATCCAAGCTTCAGTGCATAATATAGCCGATTGCTAAGTGCTGTCGGGACGGGATCTTGGGCGAGGAGCTGTGGTTTGCATTTGGAGCCCTGCAGCAGTAGCGCAGCGGGCACGATAATTCGATAAGTAGCACGTCGAGTACGAAGGACTTTTATCTCAAATTTATCTGGCACCGTCAAACGGCGCCGTCCAAAACGGGACAAACGGAGCAACGTCGAGGGAACACAATTAATATTAGACACTCCGAATGGATTCTTCTCCTCCACCCGGCCGGCGACCAATGGCACACCACCCATCCACATGCCCACATGCACACCTGCACACACCTTTCTCCTCACACCGGACAGAAACGAATGGATGCGCCCCACGCGGGCCCTGTCGGCGGGCGTCTCCTAAGACCGGCCGGATCGAAGGCGTTCGATTCCCCCAGCTCCTCCAGCACCAAGCCTGGCAAATTGCACCCGAAAGAGCACCACGCGTCGATGCTGCCAGCCGAACCGTTGGGATGGGCGTCAGGCAGCAGTCTGGCAAAGCCGTTAGTATATGTAGTCTCTCGTCCCGCCGTCGTCCGTGTGCATTGCCCTCGATTTAAGCTTAAAAGGACCGCAGGTCGTGTTTGCAGAACTGTTGCTGATTCTTGTTTCTTCGAGCATGGCTCCTAGTCGAACGAACTAGTTCTCTTTTCCGTTTTTTTTACTTTCATCTCATCCATTTCCTGGGGCTTGAGCGAGGGCCCAGCGATGGGTCTTCTGATCCGGCTGCCCATTGCGAGCACAGCTGCAAAAGGCCCAGGACCGCTTAACCAATCCAGCTAGCCAAGGATAGACGCTGCTACGTACACACCAGACCGGCCAGCCGTCTTTCCTCAACCGCACTGATGGGTTTGACTTTGGCTTTTGCTGAGGATGCACCCAGCGGCTCGGCACGTGCAGCATTGCCTCCAACGAAAAAGCGAAAGGAGTCCGGAAGGAATCTGGATGAATCGGGCAGGCGGCATTTTCCTGTCTGGGCGGAGTTTGTTCGCAGCATTCGTGTTCGCTCGCTCGCTCGCTCGCCCGTCCGCTCGTTTGCTCGTCCGGTCGTCCGTTCGGGGTCTGCTGGGAAAGAGGGGATGCATTGCACCACTGTAGTCACCGACCTCAACAGCAGCGCCGAGAGCCGCAGAGAATCCCATCCCATCCCAGCCAGCGGAAAGACCAGTACGTCTACACGGGACCAACTGCTACACGAGTGCTGGATCAACCCTTTGTCCTTCCCGGTTCGCCGTCTCGACGTACGGGCGGGGTCTCGTGGGGGTCCAGCGAGCAAAGCAAAGAGAGAGAAGCAGCGTTTGCATCCACAGGTTGTACGCTGCTGGACACTCACCTACATTCATTCGCTCCGGTCCTTCACACACCTCATCGCTCGCAGCACGGTGACAAGAGGCCAGAGGGCGGCTAAGACCTGGGCGAACGATGCACCTCGACCGCTTACACGCAGTAATAGTATCTCTGCTTCCACCCGGCCGATCTTCCACCCAAAGCAGGTGATTTTTTATATTGTTTTCTCCCTCTGATTAATCTCGTTGGCGTTCTTCCGCCTTTCCGCCTTCAATTCTGTATCACTCCTTTGCTCGAGCAGGGGTCCGGCTCCCAGCCCCAAGTCGGCATCCGTCCTCCTCCTCTCACGCGACGTCACAGAACTCGACACCTTCGCCCATGTGCTATAGTCGCTTGGGCATCCTCTCGCGAGCTGTGTAAGAGCGACGGCGGCCAGCAGCATCCCGTGGGTTAAATTTCGCCTTAGACGCCGTTCCAGAGCTTTCCGTTTGATAAGCGGGCGGGAGAAGCTGGCTGGCTGTAGCGCACATGCAGCAGCGTCCCAAAACTCAGCCCGTCGGACGGCAATAGCCCACACCAATCACCCGGTCCTCTGCATCCCGCTTGCAGACCTGTTTTTTGTTGGTTGCGAGATTGGACAGTTGTCTTCCTCATTGGGCCGGTCAATCCCATCGGCTTTCCAGAACTCTGGTCCTGACACGGATTGTGATACCGCGATAGCTTTCTCGTCACCTCGTTTTCCGCATTAGCTGTGCATCCTTGCCCCATACATCCGCATCTATTCCTCGGGTTGGTCCCTGCACGAGCCCAAGATCCATCCTGTCATACTTACGAGCTCAATGCTAGAACGGACGATGTAAGCTTGCCTGGAACCCCTCTCTTCAGAATCATCCCGAGAGAAATACGCGCGCCTCCGCTAAACCGCTTTTCTCCAGCTCCTTGTCTTCAGCCCGATCGCGGAACGAAAACTCAGTCGACCATGTAGCTCGGAAAAATAGCTCGGGAGGTAGCTCCCTTTCCGTTGCCTCCAGGGCGCCAAATGGTGTCACCCACCGGAGAACCCCTACGAATGGCTCGAACCTCTTCCGTCGCCGCCATATCGACGTTATCGTCCGAAATATCCTTATCGCCCTGAGGAAACCGAAGCCCTCGGAGATCCATCTGGTCTATCATCTAATCAGCCAATTGAATGCGATATTGCAGCTCCAGCGTCGTTATATGACCGTGTCGGAATCGACCTTCCTGGACGAAATTGTAACGATACCCACGTTGTTGAAAATCATAGACACGATCACAAAAGAAGATTTCGTAGGATGGCAAATCGCAAGCAATACTGACCACGGCCTGCTATGTCGGGAGCTCCAATTAAGAACTATTGTTTGCGGGCTAAGGCTACTCCGGCTTCACGGGTTGAAGACGCTGGATGGGGAATTATTCGACAACCTCACCAAGAAGCTACCTTTTGTTGCAGACCCTTATAAAAAGAAAGGGACTGACGTTGGCGAGAGCGACGTTTATAACTGGAATATCGGTATGCCACTAGATTATTTCTGTCTCAGTTTGTATAATATCGATTACTAACCACCGAGAAGATTTCTTGCTTGTTTATATTAGAAATTTCCTCTCTAGTCTCCCGGAGAGTCGGACGGCGAATGCAGCTATTGTCAATAAAATCTTAACCAGCGCATCGGTTCTATCGGATGAATCAACAGAGGGCCTCCCGTTGCAAATCCTGAGCAAGTCGAGAGAGCTGCTGAATCAACCGGACATCACCGACTCGACCCAGACGAACTGGCATAAGATCTATATCGACCTAGACGACTTGAGCTGGAGCTTAGTAGAATGGCACAAACGAGCAAGACTGACGCAAGATGTGGCACCCGACATGCAGGACCACAACCTGCATCTCATACAAGACATCGAGGAGCTTGTTGTAGAGCAGCTTGAGGTCGTAATGGACAAGCAGCTGTCGTTACTTGAGCAAGCACAAGCCGAAGATATCGAAGTGTCGGAAGGCAGAGATGCAGAGGCTGTCAAGAAGTCTTCCGACGACGCGCAACATCTCGCATACTCATCTCTCGACCTCCTCCAACAGCTTGTGATAGGAGCACTGAGTGACGGTTCGCTGAAGAGAGCTCGGCAAATCTCGATGATTGTTGTCAGGACGGCGAAAAATCACAGCCTACGCTGTAAAGCATTCGATATCCTCTCTATATTAATGCAAAAGGGAGTCCTATCTCTCATCCAGCTCGAGCAAGAGCTCCGGAGCTGGGACCTGGACACTGGCCTCCATTTAATGATTCTCGAGCAGAGGGATCGGTCGCAGTCAGCTATGCTAACAAAGCGACGCCTTGACGAGCAAAGCGAAGTGCAAACAGACCAGAGTATCTTCAAGCTCCCGGACAAGGAGCTGGACAGCCCATTCCAAGAGCCGGAGCCGGAAAGCGCATCACAGGTTGCTACCTTGAGCTTTAGGTCGCGACCCAACGTATCCGTCCCCCTGCTTGCCGACTTGGATGAGTGGCGTACCTTCCTATCTGAGCTTGAAATGGAGCTAGAGTGCGAAGGCAGAAAAGGTACACGGGAACTCCAACCATGGATACAAGACTTAGCTAACGCAAAGATCTAGATGGTAAACCTTCCGACGATCTTGGTATCATGACTTGCGGTTGCGTGATGTCTGAGAAGTTCGCCCGATTCGAATTACAGCGCAGCATTGTAGGTCATCCATCCCTACCCCGATGTAAGCTTAGGCGGCCGCACATGCTTACTGTGTCACATTGTCTTAGTGTCCTCGATGCCATCGGCCGACTGAGTGGCAGCAGCCTGCTGAGAAGCTGCGACGGATCGCGCGGCTAGTTGCTGCCAAACGGATAGAGATGGGTGCGGTCTTGAACACAAACCATCGCTTCAGCGTGGTGATTTCCTCTTCTGGAGCACCAGATGACTTTGAAGATGGAGTTTCCAGCGAAATTGGAGGGTCTACGTTGCCTTCGGAAGCAGAGCCGGATCTTATGACGGTTGGTGGTGGCGCCGGCGGGTTTCCGAAGGAGGTGCCTTGGGAGAACCCATCGATCAAGTACACGCCGTCAACCCTCGAGCTGTTGATGGGCCCTCTTCGGCCACGGCAGGGACAGCGTCCTTCTGGAAAGTAAGTTCACATACTTTCGCCCAATACGATCAAATGCTGATTGGTAGTATAGCGACTCCGATGGCTCGAGGAGTACGTCACGGAACCCCTCGATCACCGATACTGCCAGCGAAGAGAACCTATCGATTCCGCCGATGTCACGTTCACTCCCCAATCGCTCCGGGAACTCTAGGCTGCCGCAAAGCTCAACGTTCCCTCTAACGCCTTTGGTACCAGTCCTTACGACGTCTCAACTCATCCGGAGACCGACCAGCGTTTCCGACCACCACTCTGATAGATCCGGTCCGAATTCCGTGCATGGAGGAGCAATGACCGAGCCAGGGTCGATATCGCCTGGCAGGTTAGTCGGCAGCGTCTCTCCCACGGTTGTGAGAACTGGCAAAATGACTCAGCGGCCAGCGCCTCTGAATACCGATGTTCCCGTTGCGAGCAGTTCTTATAGTGCTTTCGGGCGTAATGTATCGAATTTATCAACGTCGCCGGTTCAAGGGCTCTCGCACTCTCCAGCTCGGCAGCGGGCGCCCAGTTTTCCGATTGATCCCAACTCCCGAGCCAAGACCAATATGGGATCACTTCGGATGAATTCGCCAAATACAATCCCCATGGAAGGCGAAGATGATGCGGGACCATCGAACCCAGAGTTCCAAGGTCCAAGAGGCCGGAATGCAAACGAGAGGATCGCCAATTGGATCGATAGATTCCAAGCTGTGCCTCAGGAGAACACGGTGATTCGACCGCCGCTCAACCAGACAGAAGAGAAGCGAAATAAGATGTTCTTGAAGAACTTTCCCTTCTCAAAAGGTAAGCTTACCCAATCCATTCCTATGTATCTACAAGTTAGCTAATGGAACGGTTGCGCAGCCGAGTATGTTCACCATATACCAACCGGCGGCCGTTTGCGATTTGCGGATATTGTGGCAACGGCGATAGCTCCCAGCTGCACGAAATTCGCACTCGTGGAAAGGAAGAAGTTCAAAGTCTTCTCGATCCTAGCCAGCGACAAGACGCCAGAGCTGCTATGTGCTGGAAAGAGCAGTGGGGAATACGGCCCATTCTCGAACCCGTACGGCTTGATTTCGGCTGAAGACAAGGTTATGAATAGGGTATGGATGCTGAAGCAACTTCTGTCAATTTTTGTTAGACATGTGATGCTAATATTCGTTCCAATCATCTAGTCCAAAAAGTTTGAATATCTCTGTGCGGCTTGCAGTGACCAATTCCTGGCCATAGCTGGCACGAACGGTACGCTGAAAGTCCATGACCTGAGAGAAGATGGCCGGACTGTCTATACCTACATCTCCGAATCCTACGATATCAAATGCATGGTAAGACCCCTACCAAACTTTCGAATTGAAGCCAGTCTAACAAATCCAAGGCCATGTCAGCAGACGGCTCGACTATCGCTCTCGGCGTCGTGAACATGGAACACGGCAAGAATCAAACCATGATTGTCCTCCACCACCTAAACACAGCGCCAGATTCTCCCTCTGGCGCCGTGGACATCACCAAAATCATAGTCCCATACACCGATACCACCGGCACGCTCTCTTTCTCCGACGATGGAGTCTACCTCGCCTGCAGCACGCTCCGCGAACCCCGCTTCCTCGTCTACGATCTCGCCGCCCAGCCACCGAAACTCGTTATGAAGTCTTCCCGGAAACTCGACATTTCGCACGATGCCGAGGGCATCACCTCCGTCAAATTCTTCCCCGGCAACAGGTTAATGTGCGTCACCAGCGTCGCCAGCGGCGCGATGCCCATCGTTGTCGATAACTGCATCGGCCTGCTAGACAGTGCAGGACGACAGGAACAAGTACGGCTTGTCACCCGATTGAATTCTGTTGGCGATAAAGTGCACGGCTGCTGTACTTCGCCGACCGGCGAATCTCTCGCCATGCTCGACCGTTCGGGCAACGTGCTTATTGTGTTTTTCCCGCACGGATTGGTTAACGACGAGGGTCGGCGGCCGCGATGCCTGAAAGTCGCGAAAGTACAGAGTGCGATCAAGATGAGTGAGGCGGCGTCTATGATGTTCTCGCCGGACGGATACCGATTGATCATTGTCGACCGGAAGGGAGACATCTCGATCGTCGACTTTGCCGAACTGGACGAGACCAAGCTGAGCAAGAGCACCGCTTGGGAGTGAAGAAGTTTATCGATATATCCATGAATGAGAAGGCTCTATTAATAAGTTCTAACGCACATCTATCTATATGCTCTTACGAAATATTTCAACATATATCCTCACGACACATGCATCATCTAATGCATTTATTTGCACCCACCCGTTTTACTTTGTTATTTCGTTTTTCAGAGAGTACTGGTTCTCCGTCGATTTAAAAATGCATGCATGCGTGTCTGTTAGTGTCAAAAATGCCGCCCATACCCCCTGTTTGTAGGCTTGTCGGTTCAGAGTCGCTTTTTGGTCTGTCTATCTTGGAAGAAAAAAATGATACCACCGTCTGTAACTAGTTTTCTGATATCCGTTTATGCGCGTTTGCATGCATATACTATTTGATTATCTTATATACGGTACTCTGTTGCTGGATTCGTGTCGCATCGGCAGAAGTTACTTGAGTTCCTCAGTTGAGATACGATTGATACGAATGCTATCTCGTTATTGGCTCGTCGCGTTATATTGCTCCACGAGTTCACGAGTTCACTTTACATTTGATATACGTTCTTTTGTTCGTGACAGTCGATATGCATATTTCTTAATGTCAAGTTTTAGTATACATGTGTGCACGAATTTCCTCAGATATATACATGTCATGTCTATACCCCTGCCCTGCACGAAAAATATAAAACCTAGGCGTTATAGTATTTGCAGTATTAACACGTTCGATTAGAAAAATAGATGTAACGCTAAATGGAGTCATCTACGCGTGCGTCTGGTATTCCAAGTACCATATAGACGTTGTTTGCCGTGAAAACCCGTCCACATCATATATAATGGAGGGTATTGGTAGAACACAGTATTACTGCGGGAATTCTTTGTTTTATAAGCGCATTTTCGACCACAGCAGGTGCTTCTGGGTGTGTAGTCTAGTGGTTATGATTTTTCCTTTACACCATTTGGTGAAAATCGGAAAGGGTCCTCAGTTCGATCCTGAGCACGCTCAAAGTTCTATTTTTGCCTCACAGGAGTCCTTTTTGGCCCTAGCGAGAGGGCACCGTATATCTTTTACACAACATCTACGCAGAGGCGTATGGGCAGGAGCAACTGGATTTTACTATCATTTTTTGGATACAGATACGTCGTTATAGTTAGAAGGGAGAGCAAGAAGAGCTGATGTGCTGTTACCCTCAACTAGCATAGTGACAGACACATCATAGCGTAGCGAATCTGTACAGTAACGATAGCTTGTATAGTGTACTATTTAAGGCTGAGCCAGTTGGTTTGCAGGTCTATGATGATTGTTCACATATACATGGTCATGGATATGATTCTACTCTGATATACGAGTTGGTATATATATTGTACAAACGCTAGCAGCAATACCGACGTGCGATCTAGTGTGCGACGACCTGCGATTGAATTAATTCTTGCTCTTGCGTTTCTCCCGCTCGATCTTCCGCCTCTTGCTCTCCAGCCGCTCCTTCTCCTCCTGCCGCTTCTTATTTCCAAACTCCATACGCTCGTAGAGCTTGCGCTTCTTCTTGGTCATCATGGCCTTTTGGCGGTCGAGTTCCTCCTCGCGCGCCTTTTGCGCCTTCTCCGCTTTGCGTTTTGCGGAGGACTTTTTGGCGGCCGTGCTAGTGCTTACCGTGCGGCCGGCGGCTTCGGCTTCTAGTTCGCGTTGGTGGCGAAGGTCGTCGTCGTCGGATGCCTCGTCGTCGGAGGGGACGGCGATGCCACGGGCTTCTTCGTCGTCGAAGCCGGCCCATTCATCCTCCTCGTCCTCGTCTTCCTCGTCCTCATCACTATCCTCCTCTCCACTGCCTTCCTCCTCTTCGCTATCCTCCTCCTCGCTGTCCTCATCATTGTCATCGAGGCCATTCTCACCATTCGTTACCATACTCACATCCTCCTCTTCCTCCACGTCTTCTTCCTCTTCGCTGTCTCCGTTGTCCTCAACCGGGGCGGTAGGGTCATACTGCCCGGGTTTCGACTTGTCCCATGGGCTCAAATGCGGGGGCAATTCCGCACCCTGCGCGTACGCGTCAGGACGTAGGACACGCCCGGCGTTAACGCAGTCCCAGATATACTGCGGCTGGACATATATCCTGCCCAGCACCTTACCTCTCGCGGCGGCGGCGCCACCTGCCATCTCTGTGTCCCCGCCGTCCGCTGCAGGGGCAGGCGGAGCAAGAGGTGGCCGATCAACGATCTGGTGGGTGATAGCCGGGTTGGAGTCGTCGGTCGTGAAAGCTCCCTCGCCGAGGACAGCGTCCCAGCCGATCCGCTTACAGCCGAATGAACGCAAGATGAACTCCAGCGCCTCCCGCGGCGTCTCACGGGACAGGAAGACGGTAAAGTCGGCAAACATGTTCATCGTCTTGCTGTTGGTGTCGTCGTCGGTCGGTTGCGGTAGGATATCCCCCGTGGTGCCGTCCTTCGCCACTATCGGTGTGAATTTATCCAGTCCCTCGTTCACCTGCTCGACGTCGTCTGTATTGGCCTCGGCAGCGGCGGCATCCTCCTCTTCTGCCTGGCCGGTGAGCCGTCTGACCTTCTCTTCCTCCTCAACCTGTTTGATCTTCTCCTCCAGTGTCTCTAGCGGCCTAGTGATGTCCCTCGTCGGTGTCGCAGCCGCAGCTCCTGCCTCCAGTTGCCCTATCTTCTTTGCCTCTAGGAGGATCGCCCGCAGACCTGCACCCTGTTCGTCCAGTGCCTTGTCGAACTTTGGCGGATACACCAGCCCTTCAAGAGTATACAGCTTGAATAAGACGAACCCCATCAACGTTGTGTACCATTCCAGAAACGTCAGCATGATCCTGAAATCCACTTCAGCCGGCACGTGCTGCGCGAATTTATACGGTACGAGCCAGAGCACCGACTGGCCCTTGATCTCCGCCTCGTAGTAGATACCCTTGATCGAGAGGAAGCTGCGGCGCAGCGCCCGTTTGCGGATGACCCACTGCTGGAATTCATTGGCGAGGCGCGCGCAGGTCGCGATTGTCGATGCGGGGATATCGCGGTTGGCGGGGAGGTTTGCGAAGAGGAAGATGGTGCACAGGGCGTCATCGAGGTCGCGGATGGCGTCTATGAAGGAGGGGTAGCGCTCGCGGATGATGTGGTCGAGCTTTATGCGCGGCTTGTGCAGTGCTTCCAGGCGCTTGGCTTCGGAGAAGTCGCCACGGCCGAGGGCGCGAGTGAGCTTTTTGCTGAAGATTTTGTGCTCGCGGAACTGTTGGACTAAAGGCTCGTGTAGGAGCCACTGAATATCCTTGGTCTGAACACCACGTCAAGCCGTTAGCAGCGGCAAACACGGCTATAGTATGGTAGAGACGGCAAAGGGGTATTGCATACGTAGTAGAAGGTGGTAGATGCAGTCGAGCCCTTGTTCGCCTTCTTCTTATTCCGCGGTTCTCTCGGATAGATGCCTGCGATCAATCGATGCATAGGTCAGCACTGTCACGACCACACCCCCGCTTCCCACGCATGAGCGACTTCGCGGGCGAAGACGAATGAACCTAGAGTATAGGGAATGCATACCCTTGAAGATACACAGCCGCCGAAAGTCTGGCAGCGAAATCTGCAGTTTGCGCACCGCTTGCGTTCGCGTGATGAAGTTGCTAGCATTACCCGCCACGCCTGCACGGATCACTTATCAGAATTCTCGTTCTGTTGATATAGTAAATGCAAGTCAGAAAGAAGGGAAGGGCTGTACGAACCCTTCTTCTTTATTTTTCCCATTGTGTCGGTTGATTTTGCTGTTGGCGCAGGCGCAGAGATGTCGGTTGATAGCTGGTCAAGAGTTTCGCTAACACGAAAAAAAGAATTCGCTGCTCAATTATTTTTTTCTATTTGGCGCCGCAGCGCTGAACTGCGGCTCTGCGCGGCCACAACGTCGCACAACGCAAAGCCGCCCTACAAATTATCCGAACGACCTCCAAAAACACCAGAAGTCAAAGAGCTAATAGGATCGAACTGGCAAGCACCATTGCGAAACATCCGATTTGAATGAAGTAATGTCTGGCTATTGTACACAAAGACAACATGCATTCGCATTTGACCGCAATGCTAGAAATGACAATCCGAAACTCCAATGACCATCATAAGAACAAGACAAGATACAAGCTGCAAAAGACAAGCATACTTCTTGCCAAACCACAATCCCATGCAAGCATGATGTACACCCTCCAATCAAACAATACACGATCATCCATATCATCGCATAATCAAGCACCAATCCGGCTCCGCCTCACATCATTCGCTATGCTATGCTCAAAAACCCCGACAGCAATGCAATGCATATAGTACAGTCTCCATACAATACCAACTTACCTGCTCCCAAATCTCACTAGCTCCTCAATC
This sequence comes from Orbilia brochopaga, assembly GCA_036872635.1. Classification (NCBI taxonomy): domain Eukaryota; kingdom Fungi; phylum Ascomycota; class Orbiliomycetes; order Orbiliales; family Orbiliaceae; genus Orbilia; species Orbilia brochopaga. The sequence goes on along the minus strand of JAVHNQ010000005.1, from coordinate 2,419,698 downwards.
TCAGCCTTTAACCGCTCATTCTCATCCCTTAACGACCGCACCTCGCTCCTCTCGCCATTCACCAAGTTCTCAAAAAACTCGTTCTGTCGGTCAAACTTCTCTTGTATATCGCTCTTCAACGCCGCCATCTCCTCCTTGAATGCGGTCTTCAAATCCGCAATCATATCGTGAATGCTCATCGTCCCATCGTGGAACGGCGGCTGACTAGCAGCTCTATCCCCCGCTGCTGCTGCCATAGACGTCCCCTCCCCGACGTTGACGCGCTTCGACGGCTTGCGTACCTCCTCGGGGATCCAAATGTCGTCTGCGACGGGCGTCTTAGCCTTCTCTTTCCCCTTCACCAAATGCGGAACGTGAAGAGCATGCGTCTGCTTAGACGCTGCAGAGCTCGACGGAACATCATAGGGGTCATCCGTCGCCTTGCGCTTGGTGCTACCAATCTTCGACGACGGGATGGACGGCAGGTCAAGATACTGCATCGGCGGTTCCGCCGCCGCCGGCTGCGCAGCATCGATATCCATATCATCGTCCTTGAAAACAAGGTCAGACACAGCCGGGAAACTACCGTCCTTCTTCTTTCGCTTCTTCTCCTCTCTCGCCGACCGTCGCCGCTGCTTTTCTTCCGACTTGACCTTCTTCTTTTCCGTCTTCATGTCGACAGTCGGCGCGACGGACGAGTTCTCCTTGCCGTCCGCGCTGTCGAGTGAAGTGCTGGACTGCGGCTTGGGCTTCTGGTTCGGCATGTGCGAGGAGAAGAGCGAGAGGACATGATGGCTCTGCCCGGACTCGAGCTTCGCGCGGACCTTCCGGAAGTCTTCCACGGCTTTATTGTCCGTCGGCGGCACTGACGGCAGCGATGGTGCCGGTTGAATGGCAAAGTCCCTTGCGATGGGCGGCTCCGGCTTAGGAGTGTTTTTGGCAGGAACTTGCGGCTTGACTTCTTGAACGTCTGGCGGCGGTGCGGTCGCCTCAACTTCTACTTTACGCTCCTGCTTGGCGGGATGCTTCTTGACGGAACGTGGCAGCGCTGTCGCGCCGGGCTTCTTCTTCCCAGGCGTCCGAGGCTTACTCATTGCCAGCGACGGCGACGATATGCTGGGCCGTAGCAACCCTTCCTCATCCTGTTTGATCAACGCCTCGATCCTGTCCTCTCCTCCCTTCGGCGGCGAGGTCGCCGAGCGGATGCTCAGCCGTGCGCTGCGTCTCGGTGAATTCCTCAGGGCTTGCTCGTTCTTGACCGGCGAGAAGATGCTCATGTAGTCGGCGGTGTACGTGTTCTGGAGATCTTCCCATGCCGGTTTCTGTTCCTTAAAATCGCCAGAGTCGTCTTCCCAGGATGAATCACCAGTCTTGTCCGTCGGTGGCGGCTTTGGCAGAGGTTTATTCGCGTTGACGCGTGAAACTTTGGGGGACTCGGGAAACTGAAGTGGGACGGGTGGCTTCTCGGCTGGTATGATGGGTTCTTCCGTCTGTGCAGGGAGGGTCGGTTTGTGCTTTAATGCCTGCGGCGTGCGGGCAGTCGATATGGGTAGCGAGCTGCTCGCTTTCCTTGGAGACTGCTGTGCAGTGTTCGCGGCAGGAGCGGTGATGGGCAGCTTGATATCCCCGAACTTCCATTTGACCTCAAGCACCTTATTCCCATCTCGATCGACCTGTGCCTCGTGGAGTCTGTTCCCATTATGATCGTAGATGTAACACCACCCATGTAGTGTGCCAACAGCCACCATCCACTTCCCGCTGCCCCGCTTCCCACCTTCTTCACCTCGGACGGAGATACAGGTCGCTGGCGCGCCGATATGGAAACTAGCTACGACATCCCGTTTATCGAAATCCAGAAGCATGCATCGCCCGTCCTCGCCTGCAGTAATCGCCTTGGTCTGTGACCCTGGGATGAATTCTGCGGCAGTTATCCCATTTCCACCCATCATAGCATCGTGCAAGTGGCCAAACGCGTGTATGTGGTTCCCACTCTTGCTTGCCTTGCTGTAATCGTATGCTGCCAGCACACCGTCTGCGAAGGCCAGTAGGAAAACATTCTTCCTCGTCGGGTGGAAGGCTGACAGGATGACCTTTCCATCCGACGCTCGTGGCTTCAAGTGCGTAGTTGTCCGGAGACCAAGGTTGTCAATGTGAATAGTCGGCGGGTTTTCGGAGGCCGACAAAATCAGCGTCGAGTCGAGAGAGGTGGCGAAGCAGGTGACGGGTGACGGGTGCGGTTTAAGACTCTCGGCAATCTTGTCGTCGCGGACGTTGTAGGTTTGGATGGAGTTGCGGATGGAGCTATTAAGAAAGATACTCTTGCCGTCGGCGGCGTACTCGAGGAGGCGGGTAGCCTGCACCATCACATCAGCAATTGAACGTGTATAGCAGTTTATAGGAGACCATACATCTGCGCCTTTGAGCTTATACGACTGCTGCTGCCCCTTTTCAATCTTGTGCAGCAGAACGACTTGCGAGCCGGCCACAGCTAGGACATTTCCTATGATGATGTATAATATCAGCCATCCATTCCACTCTTGTTATACATATCACCTATATACATATTCCTATATACTACTACTGAACTGTCACCGAAGAGAGTGGGGGCTGGGGGGTGTACCTTCTTTCGCAAGCTTGGCAGACACGATCCCCTCGGTGCCAGATGTGAAGACAGTGTCGAAGCGCTCATTCACGCCGTTCCAGACATTGACTTTTGTCGCTGTCGTCACAATGACCTTCCAGTCGGTCTTGGAGGGGCCGTCGTGCCTGCTGGACTTGCTATGATGCCGCTTCGACATAGCTGGTTGCAATGGATATACTCTGCAGACAGCGTAGGTAAAAGCAGATACTGGTTACTCGTGCAGACTGTGCTATATCATGGTATCGGAGCTGGTTCGGTGATTCGGAAGAATGATGCAAGAACGCGGAGGAGAAGCAGCTCGGACAAAGACGCCCGCTCGACGATGCCGAATGATCGCTGGCGGACGACGCGGCGGCGACGAACGTAAATAACCCGCCGTCACGTTCTCGTTTGCTTGTTTGACCGTTTGCCAATTCAACACACACAACACATCTCAAAATATTCTCGTCCTCGACTTCAACCTCAACTCAACTCCAAATTCCAACATCACGACATCCTCTCGTCACACACTCGCCGTCGATTGCGGCTTCATTGACAATGGCATCGGCACTCTCCTCCTCCGCCTTTGTCTGCCGCTCCTGCAGCCGCCATCTTCGACCAATCATCCCCCTCCGCTCCTTCAGCAGCGCCCCCTCCCCCGCCGACTCCGACTCGACCATCTCCCCCACGACAATCTCTCCCTACAGCCCGCAATATATCGACATTCCCTTCCCCCCGCAGCGCTATCCCGCCTGGCAGCCCCGTCCCAAAGGCCAGCGTCCAACTCCCCGCAAGATCTTCAAGTCGAACAAGTCCAAAACCACTCCGGAATACCTCGCCGGCCTCTCCAAGGAGCCCTCCCATGTCACCCAACTTAGCGAGGACACGCCGGCCACCCAGAAGTCTTACATCTCCTGGAAAGCCCGCATGGCCGAGTCCCGCCGCCGCAATATCCGCGACGGCCTCCTCGAACTCCACGAGCAGTCCCGCAAGCGCGAATCCCACGTCGCCGCACGCAGCGAGGCCAAGCAGATCAAGCGCGCCGCCCTCCTCGCACAAGACGAACCGGAGCTCGCCCAGCTGACGACTCCATCCGTCCTATCCGCGCTGCGCACAAAGCACAAGCTCACAGACCCGACCCGCGCGGAGCGCCTCGCCGCCTCTAGACAGCGGTACATCGCCGCCGAGGAGGCTAAGCTGCTGGAACGCCGCAACGAGCTGCACGAGCTATATATCCGCGCCCACGACTTCATCGTCTCAGAGTCCCAGCTGGACGAGGTCATCAACCGCAAGTTCAATCTGGCGGCGATGGCGGAGAATCCACCCATGTTCCCGCCTGACTCTCGGCAGATTCTACTGCGTGATGCTAGCGACGAGTTCGCGGCCGTCTACTACCGCGAGGAGATCATCTTGAAGAAGATGCGGGATGCACTAACTGGCGGGTCGATGCGTGCGGCACGTATAGGGGGGGAGAGCGCGGATACGAAGCGTACGGGCGACACATTGGGTGTCTTGTCCGGGCCGATGAGTTCGTATGGGTATACGGGGCAGCAAAACTCGAAGAACTCGGAGAACCCAGCGACAGTCGACTTCCTCAACGTGCTCAATAAATAGGCAGGTGAAATGATTTAGCTCGAGTAATTGAAAGAGAAGCTAGTAGCGACATTGACGAGCTCGCGGTGGGATCTATACGACGATTGTGTATATATATGTGATGATGTGGGTGTGTAAAAAGCACTGTATATACCTCAAGCTTGAATTAATTTCCGTATCAATAATGGAGAGCCGGTAGTATACACCCTCTATGAGAACCATTATCCGTAGTGCTCGTCCTGCACATATGCTGTGCTGCAGATATGCCATAATTATATCACCGTCCTCTACGCATCCAGCGCACCAGTCTCCACCGCCTTCAACACCTTATCCATCCGCCCCAACCCCAACTCGAGCTCCTCCCTCTCCATCGAAAAGCTAAACCGATACCACCCATGCTCCTCGCCCCAGAACATCTCACTGCTAGCAACATACACCCCGCCATCCACCATCTTATTCCACAATATCTTATCCCTCTTCTGCGCGCCCGGCGGGGCACCGGGCAGATTCGTATGCCCGCCAGGAATACTCCCGTCATCCCCCTCGGGCAACTTAACCCTATTGAACCACCGTCGTAAATCCACCCAGACGAAGAACCCCGCATTCGTCCCCGTCACATACGGGATCTGTCGATCCTCCAACCACCTCGTCAAAGCGGTATACTGGGCTGCCAATTTCCGCGAGTTCTCAGCGATGAACCCGTCCAGGAACTTCTCATCATCGAGGATCGTCCGCCATGCGATGTCGGCAAGTGAGCTAGGCCACTGGAAGATCCCCACGCTCATCACAGCTGGTCGCATCATCGTGTTCCACGGCGAGATGAGGCAGCCCATGCGGAGTCCGTTTGCGCAGAAATCCTTGGACATACCGTGCAGCACGTGGACGAGGTGCGGTGCGATGATCGAAGAGAGGTTTGGGATGGCGAAGATGGAGGTGAAAGGAGCGGCGGAGGCGTTGGAAGGTGTGGAGTAAAGGGAGAGGGCGTAGATTTCGTCCGAGATGAGGTGGATCCGGTGGCGGTTGCAGAAGGCTGCGTATGCTTTAATCACGTCTGGGGTCTACATACGTTAGGTTAGTTTCATCGCTTTGTATATGTAGATGACATGCTATACGGTTCATGGAGGTAAGGATAACGTACGTAGCACTTTCCAAGCGGGTTATGCGGACTGTTCAGATATAGACATTAGCATCGACTGGACAGACAACCAGGCCCGGAAAGCCATCTCGAGACCACAGACAAAAAGACAATAGGAGCGGGTGGAACAATGTACTTACTTGCAAAGAATCACGGCCCGGACTTTAACTCCCAACGCTCGCTGCCGCTCGAACTCCCGTTCATACACCTCCACAGCCTCCACGCCCATCGGATCCACATCCTTCAAGCTCACAGCCACCAGCTTCACTTTACTCCGCTGGAACAAATCGTGCTCAAACCCTGTGTATATCGGCCGCCCGATCATCACAGCCTCCCCTTCGTCCGCAATACCGTGAACCAGCAGGTCCAGCGCCCCGGAAACCCCGCAGGCGGTGTATAGATGGTCCGGCTTGATTTCGAATGTCGGATTAAACTTGCGGTTGTAGAAGGCTGCGAGGGACTTGCGGAGCGCGGTGGAGCCGCCGGGGCCCTCGCCGTACGTGAGGGAGAAGGGTGATACATTGACCTATAGATATATTAGCTACTGAATGAGTCGAAACCCGATATTGATAGTGGATACCTTATCGTGTAAGTATGCCGTGAGTTCCTTGTGCATCAAGCTATTCTCCGCAACTCCGAGCGAGACGCTGTATTCACACTCCTCATCAGCATCACGGTAGCTGTAGCAATCAATCATATAGGGAAAGGTGTATAGTATCAGGAAATATTACTTACACGCCATTGGGATTCGTCTCCTTATTGTACATGTTCTGCATAACCTGTACCCCCGACTAATCAGCATATGCGATCCAATATGCCCTCCATCGCCAACCAGCCAGCCAGCAGCCATCTAACGATTCGAGGCCATTGCCGGAACCACCCAACGGACCCATATCCGAGGTGGCAGAGTATCAGATCTCAGTACAATGAGATACATACCTTTATCAAATCCGCCATTCCCGCAAATGCGCCCAGGCTCTCAAGCCCGCGCTTCGACAACCCAAAATCCAGTGTCATGGCGTCCACATGCATCGCTGGCGTAGCTTCCGTCAATTCGAAAAAATATTAACGCAACCAGTTCGTCGAACGCCGTTACTTATACCAGCACCCCGTGCGGAGTTGCACAATAGCAACCGTTGTATAACAGTATTGTAACCAGGCGAATAAAGAAGGTAGTAGTAAAAGCTGCAGAATTGTACTAAACTGCGGTGTTATTTTGTGCGTTGACCAGCTGCACCCTTCCCAGCGCTCACCAAATACGGCGAATTCAACTCCAAAATCAGCACCCTGTCGCAGTTTAAGTACCTCAAGCTAGCTCGCAAGACCCGATTTCCGTCCCCGGCGCCGGTACTTTCAAATCACCCACCCGCTTATTAAGCACACTATCGAACTGGGTTAACTATCCCTCGAATGTGGAGAACGTCGCGGACGAAGGAATACTGAAACGTAAGCTAGTCAGCTACGGACAGCGCTGCGTGACCGAAGCCAGCCGGCCGGCCGAGAAGCGCCGCTTTTATATTCCTGCTGTAGGGCCTTCACTTCACGGAAGCCGGAGCAACTTGCCTACCGCGCCGCAGCCAACCTGTAATTTGGCCGAGCGCCGTGCAGCTATCCAACTGTCCTACGTTGTCCCACGGCTCTTGTGTCCCTGCATTACTAATGGACTAAGTAGAATCCGGGGTTAACGTTATAGCATACGCTATCCCGTTAGTGCGCGCATATATTGTACGTAAGTGTCGGCTTGCAACCTCGCATCAATTGCGCTGCAGTGAAACCAGCCGGTCAAGCTACACGAGCACGTTCATAAATTATATGTATACGAAAGTATCTTTTTAGACGTCCATTCGGCTGACTCGGCCAGACATTGGGATTGGTTGCCACCGTAGCTATATCTATATGTCTATCAAAAAACCCAAGGGATTACTCGTGACAATGGCGGCAGTATGAACTGCGTGCATACATTGCGAGCCATATATCAATCGCACGGCAAACATAGAGCCACATGTTGGATCTAGGTCAAGGCAAGCACAGTAGAGCCGCAGATACGATAGATCCGACTAAGCCGCAGTAAGCCCGCCAGTATATTTACCAACATAAACTCTACCGATATCCTATCCCTTCCATATATTGTACACATATCGCATTACTTCTTCTCCGAGCCATTAACCCCATTCGCCTCCGTCGACGTCGACGCCACTTCCGGCATCGGCACAGGACCACCCGGCGAATCCGGCTTCCGCGCCGTCAAAATATCGCACCCATCTTCCGTCACAAGAAGCAGATGCTCGAACTGCGCGCTCTTCATACCGTCCGCCGTCGTGCTCGTCCAGTTATCCGGCCACGTCTTGTCCCGCCAGGTGCCCAGGTTGATCATGGGCTCGATCGTGAAGCACATGCCAGGCTTGGCGACGCCGACGGCCTTGTTCTTCGCGTAGTGCGGCACGTTGGGCGCGCAGTGGAAGAGCGTGTTGGTGCCGTGGCCGCAGTAGGTTTTCACGACGGAGCAGTTGCGCGATTTCGCGTGCTTTTCGATAACGTTACCTGGCTCTCGGAAGAGCATGCCCGGCTGCGACAAGCACAGAAAGTCAGCATACGGCATAGGTGTAGATGCATAGATAGCTAGGGTAAATGTGAATGAAGGTAGAGATATAGTGCTATGAAGCATACCTTGACAATCTCGATCGCCTTATCTAGACACTCTCTGCTCGTTTCGACGACGCGGACGGTGTCCGGATCCGCCTTGGCTTTCTCTCCGACATAGTACGTCTCGTTCAGATCGGCGTGATAGCCGCCATGGTACACCGAGATGTCAATGTTGACGATATCGCCGTCTTCCAGTTTCCGCTGGTCGGGAATTCCGTGACATATCACCTCGTTGACCGACGTGCACAGCGACTTTGGAAAGTGATTATACCGCAGCGGCGATGGGTACGACTATACACACTCAAATTAGCACCATGATAGCCTCCTCCGCATCGTAGCCCAGCGCGCGATTAGAAACCAGAGTGACGCCCCGCTTACATTCCTCTCAATTGTCGCCTTGTGCACAATCTCGTCAATCTCGTCCGTCGTGATCCCTGGCCGCACTGCCGCCGCCGCTATATCCAGAATCTCACGCCCCAGCCGACAGACCAGCCGCATGGCCTCGATCCCCTTCTCGTCAAGTATCTGGATCTTAGACGCGCGCGAGAAGATCGCCTCGGAGCGCGGGATGCCATCTTCCGCGTAGTCCGGTCGCCGGATGTGGTCGGGTACGGGCCGGTACGGGGACAGCGGGTAGACGGGACGCAGCGCGCCAGTGTACGGGTAGTTCGGGAAGGGATCATAGGTGCCGGTTGCTGGATCGGACGGGTAAGGTGTTGGTTTGTGCAAGTCTTTGAGGGTGCGGAGGAGGGACTGTGCTTGCTCACTTGCTGTTTTGTGGACCTGCTTGTGATCAGACTGTGATCGCACTCTCGTAACTCGCCCACCGGAGCGGCAGCAAGGTTTTATTAGCTACTTAAGTAGTTGATATGTAATCAAGTGGGTGGTGGCGGGGTACGAAACGCACCCAGCTGCGTTTGAAGCAATCTTGCGAGCAGAAGTAGCTGTTCTTGATCCCAAGCTTCAGACATGTCGGACATTGTAGAGTGCCGGCCGGGTTCGTGCATTCTACGCCTTTGCATTTGGCGTCACTCGCGGCCATCGTGAAGGATAGATAGATTGGATGGTTCGCAGCAAGTCGAAGAACTGGGAGGTGGTCTTACTGGTCGCAAGCTGGCGGCAAGCTTCGGCTAGCAGGGGTGGTTTGAATTTGGCGGCGGGGTGTCGTGCGCACGGTGGGTATCGACGTCGACGAGCGCTGGTGGTGGAGAATGTGCGGGTAAGAGTGGAGGGTGGTCGACAGCTGGCGAAGGACACAAGCAGAGGTGGGTGACTGATCATACTGCCCGATGGGGCAATGTGGAGAAGAGATTTTAGGCCAGCGGCGCCCGCCAACGCACAACGCGCGCATTGTTGCATTATGGATACATACAAATGACATCCCTCGGGTGCGGTTAGATGGCTGCTCTTCGCGATGTAAAGGGAGTTTCGCTCGTTAATTGATGAATATGTGAAACGCTATAAAACGACTCTGCATGGAAACTCGTGAATCTTAAATACATGACTGTCGTGGGAAAACAATTATCGCAGCCTTACATACTATCCCCGGTCTCGTCAGTTCCTGTATCCAGCCAGAAACTACCAAAGCCAGTCGGATATCGGGGTCTGCATTCAAACACGATTACAATAATTCTTCTCCCTATCTTTAAGGCGCTGTCTCCGTGGTGGCGGCCCTACCCCCAACACCACTACCACTACCACCGCCGGTGCCACTGCCACCACCCGCCGTCACCGTCAGCACCCTCGTCCTAACCCTCAACCGCGTCTCTATTACTGTTCTCGTCATCGTCACAGTCTTGGTCTGCTCCCTCACTTGTACTATATTCCTGATGATCGTCTGCATCAACGTCCTCGTCAATGTACTCGTCCGCGTTACCGTCGCGCACGCCCGCGGTGTCGACGTCGGGTATATTATCGTTGTGAAGGTTACTGTTATCGTCGTTGTGAATCCGTCGCCGCCGACTGCGACGAGTGTGTAGGGTGGGTAGGAGAGATCTATTTTGGCGCGGTTGAAGAGGGAGCGGATGGGCTGGAAGTCGAGGGAGAGGGCTGTTGATAGTGTTGTTGTTGTTAGGAGGAGGGATAGTATGAGGAAGAGTGGGGAGCGCATGGCGAATATTGCCGTTGACGCTATCTGATATTGATTATAGTCAGTGTGTTGTCCGCGAAGCTAGATTGTAGCCTGTGTATGTGGGGACGATCAATTGGACGTACGTAAACTCGGTGTGGCGAAAGATAAGATGTGTTAGCTGTCGTCGCTGACTTCCAGAGCTGCGGCGTCTATAGATCTAGTATCTTCGTTGTATTGTATCCGTAGATATCTCCCGTTTGATTCGGATATCTAGACTGCATATACTATGCGCTAAGGCGCTTGTAGTTCATCGGACCGTTAATCGTACGTTGAGATCAGTACGGCAACTAGCAGATAACAGCGGATATCATAAAATTCGTAGATACAATATCGAAAATCATAAACCAGTCCACTACTGCAGTGAATCCATGGATCGTTAAAGTGATGGTATGAGAATTGAAGAAAAACAGAAAGAAGAATCCGACAAGTCAATGCAAACCGGCCACCAGCCAGCTCTTATAGTTTTCCACGATACACACATAAAATGCGCCGCTGACCGTACCTGCATTATGTATCTATCGCACATTGCAGATGCAGCCTTACCTACACTTCCATGGGTAGCGTGACCAGCGTCTTGGTGACTTGCCGTCAGTACAGCAACGCGGAAGCTTCATGGAATGTAGTTCATATTCCAGCGCCGCCACGTCAACCGCCCTCCACAACCGCGTCTCCACCTGCTGCATTCCCGTTCCAGCACTAATGTCAGCACGCACAGCTAGAGCGTCAATCCTCACACCAGCTTCTCAACCTCGTTGCCAATCGACGTCTCACTTCTTACGCCTAGCGCGTTCTAGAGAGTTGGTGCGACGGAGATCATCCAAGCCTCGGAGGGTCAGCGTCCCCGAGACTAAGAGACCATGTATACCCAAGTTCCTAACCAGTATCCACTCGCCAATCCCGATAGTTACGATGTAAAGAATCCTCGCGGCTGGTAATTACGTATATTATGTATGTATCTGAAGCAACCAGTGGCCAAATTGTACAGCAAAACGGTATGTGTTACATACACAACCCTGGAATGTCACGAATTCTCGCTCGCTCGCTCGCCCAAAGACATACATTACACCTTCAGCCACAGGTTTAGCACGCCCTTCGCGTACTCGACGATCTCGTCGCCGCCAAGCTTACTTTCACCGTATAGCCGGTCCACGAACGATATCGGCACCTCTGCAACGCTATAGCCCATTGCGCGAGCTCGCACCATCATTTCCTACAGGCGATCCCACGGTCAGCTTAACCAGCCACCTAAACAAAATGGTGGATGATACTAGGAGAAAGAGAGACTTACCATCTGGAAGGTGTAGCCCTTGCTTTCTGTGCTCTTGATTACGCTTTCCAGTACCGACTTTTTGTACAGCCGGAAGCTGCCTGTCAGATCGCTGACGTTGGGCCGCAGCACGACGCTCGCGAACAGGTTTGCACCGCGACTGACGAGCTTGCGCTTGAAGTCCCAGCCGTAGACGCCGCCGTCGCCAGCGTAGCGGGTGCCGGTTACGATGTCGTAGTTTTTCGACTTTTGCACCTCGATCATCTGCGGGATGAATTTGGGCTGTATTGATAGAACACAGTGTTAGCTTCCCTCCATGATATACAACCATTGCACTGCATTGGTGGTCGAAGAGGGGGCAGCAGCGGTAAGAGGAGGAAGAGAACAAACGTGATGGCTAAAGTCCGCGTCCATGATGACGACAAAGTTCCCTGTAACGAACTGCAGTCCATGCACGTACGCCGTCCCGAGCCCCAACTTGCCCGCGCGGGGCTTCAGCACGACGTTTGATCCATATGTCGCTATCAGCTCCTTGGCGACGTCCTGTGTGCCGTCCGGCGAGGCGTCATCGACAATGATAATTTCCCAGTCGAGTTTCCTGTAACGCCAATGAATCGCAGTTAGAATCGCAATTGATACGGCATTGTATGCCAATTGACGTCTTCTTTGGAGTAGATAGGATTTGCCGCCCAAGGTAGCATGTCATAGCATAGCGTTGTAAGGCATAGCATAGTCTACCGCACCGCGGCATGGCGGTCGAGCACGGCAGATGGCTGGATGGAGCAGGACAGGGGCGACGGAGCGTACGCTTCTCTGAATGTCTTCTCGAGCAGCCAGACGATGATGGGAAGGTTGTTGCGCTCGTTGTACGTCGGCAGAATTATCGAGTACTTGTCGCCAGCCATCGTGGTATACCGTTACTTGCTGTCCGTGATCTGTGGATGCGGTGTCCGGTGCTTGGAGCTGTTGGACATGCGCGGTTGCAATTGAAGCCAGGCTGGAGCACTCGCCCCGTCGCGTCAAACAGCGCCGCCAACCTCACCGCAACACATACGCCACAATCCCTCGTTACCTTGTTCCGTCGCAGTCGGCTTCGCGATACATGCATTACCATTACAACATCTTTCTTATCATTATCAGAACCAGCTTTACCCCGCGATGAGATAGCTACAGTATACTACCGCCAGCTCCCCAGCATACACACAGCTTCGAACAAGCTACACACGTATATATAGACCATCATTACATACACAATTCGTCCTGCGACGCAATGTTCAAGCGACAGGCGCAGACGCCGACGTCCTCCTCGTCCATCAGCCAGGCGGGGATGGTCCGCTCGACGAAAGACTGGAGCAAAGGCACCTCCAAACCGCTCGAGTACGGCCTCGCATCGAAAGGCGACACCAGGTACACCACCCTCCCCAGACATACCATTCATAACGAATGCATGCAGCTAACATTATCCACCTCTACAGACTGACGGACCCGCAGACGCAAGAGACCTTCTTCACGACCATCCAAACCCGCTATCTCACCCACATTGGCTCCTTCCCCTCTGTCCCCGCCCTCGACGAGCACTTCGCCGCCCTCTCCATCGCCTCCAACAACCCCACCACACCCACAACGCCCACCTCCCCATCCCCCTCGACTCCCGACATCTCCATCCTCCAAAACATCCTAATGGACATGCGCAAGCTGCGCGAGGGCCTGCTGGCATCCAACCGTCTCGACGATTTCGCCAAATCCGCCTACCTCTTCATCACCCGCGCCGCGATCCTCATGTCACACCCGGAATCCTACTTCCCCAGTCTCCGCCACCTGCTGTACGTGCTGCACACGCACAACCCGCTGTCGAACCCGGAAGTCACAGAGCTAGCGGGCTACTTAATGCTGCATCTCGCCTGCGCGACAAACAGCTATCACGACGCGTACGAGGTGAAGTCACGATTCGCGCTGCGCGACCACCGTGTTGAGACTGCCGTGCGCGCGCTCGTGACGGGAGACTACTGGCTGTTCTGGAGCACGAAGCGGCTGGTGGACGGGTATAAGAGCAAAATTATGGATCGCGCGGTGCGCGAGGTGCGGAAACATGCGTTGAAGTGTGTGGGGAGCGCATATCATGTTGTTGATGTGCGGTTTCTGGAGGCGGCGGCTGACCGCGAGTGGCGGGTGCTGAGGGAGGAGTTTGGGATCGCGTGGACGGAGGAGGATGGTGGGCGGGTGGTGATACGGCGGCGGCCGGGGAATGCTGCTGGTGGGAGTAGTACACCGACGGCTGGTGCTGTTACTCCTTCTGCATCTACGTCTTCGAGTAGTAGTAAGACTGGTGGCGCGGCGGGTAGTAGTAGTGGCTCTGGGAAGGCCGGGTTGGGTGTGCGCAAGGAAGGGGAGAAGCGGGACGAGGAGGCAGGTGGGAAGAGGGCCGAGGGGCTAGCGGCGAGTCGGTGGAGTACTCCCGCAGCTGGGAAAGAAGAGAACCAGGTGCGGTCCGGCCGGTGATATTATATGGAAATGCTATGTATTCATGCAGGTGGCTTTTTGGATTCAGCTTTTGGTTTACGAGATACGGATGAATACCCAGGTAGATGGGATGGAATGGACGAGTTGTTGTTTGCATTGGTGCTCGGTCGTATGTATGGCTAGGTGGGCAGCGGGCGTTAGATAGGCGTTAATTGGATATCTAAGATATATAGCATTTACGGAGCGTTCCCTCTTATAATAATGAATAAAGATCAGATTATATAATGCATGCGTGTTATATGGGTATAGATTTTCGTACCAGACGACCAATCATGCATATACATGGCCGCATATCGTATATACATACACTCACTCCTTCACGCACCCCTCGTACCCCGCCCCGCTGCCGTACCCGTACTACTGCCTCTAGTACCCCGCCCGATCCCCGACGTGCCCCGGCTAGAATACCTCGCCAGCCCAGAACCCCGTAGAATACCCCTCGTCTGTCCCGTCGTCGCCGTCCCACTACCACCCGTAATACCGCTACTGCTCGCACCCGTCTTGCCATATTGTCCGCTCGCACTGACGCTTCTCGCTGTCCCCGCTGGCGTTTTCCGCCCCGTACTTCGGCCTCTACTGCTGCCACGTGTGCCCGACCCGGTAGCTTGTGCAGTTGCAGTTGCGGCGGCGGCGGCGTCACGCGCACGGGCTTCTCGCTCTCGTGCTGCGGCTGCTTCGGCTTCCTGTTGGCGGCGACGTTCGGCGGCGAGAGCGGCGGATTGGGCTTCGTGTTCGATTGCAGCGATGTCGGCGGTAGAGCCCTGCCAGTAGCCGTTGAGGAGGATGCGGGAGGTGTGTGTTGATTGTGAGAGGATTTGGGTGTATTTATCCAGCAGCATGTTGGCGTTATCGACGGCAGCGTTGACGGTCTAATTTATATATACGTACGTTAGTTATCTGTGATTGAGGTTGAGTTTGTGAAGGAGTGGTGTGGGACGCACCCCCATGTTGGCCATTGCGTCCTGCAAGCTTTTGTTCACGGCCACGATAAGTCGATTCACTCGCTGGACGGACTCTAGTTCCGCCTGTAACGCCGCCTCGCGGGCCTCCTCGTCCGCGACGCTGGATATGTATCCTCGTGCATTCGCGAGTTGGCCGCCATCTTTATCTTTCGCGTCGGCGGGGCCGCCTGTGGGGTCCGCGTGGAGAGTGAGGTTGTCGATGTCGAGGTCTAGATCTACGGAAATGTCGCCGCTGATGTCGCCGGGGCCGTCGTAGGGGGCGAGAGAGGACTGTTCGAGGTCGCGGGTGAAGGAGTCGTCAGTGTCCATGGTATGTGGATGGCTTGCATTGTCGGGATGGATGGATGGATGCAGGGAAGCGGGATGGATGGAGCTTGGTGGAGCTGGAGCTGTTGGTGGCGCGGGATGTTGTGCAGCGGTAGAGCTACGAAACGCAACAGCACAACGCGATGTCTTTCACATTTGCATTGTGTCAACTGCAACTGACTGTCGACTTGCTACGACCGGAGAGGACGAAAGGATGAAGGAGAGTAAGTTGATTTCGACAGAATAGACGACGTGTCTATAGAGCGATTGTTCAATCGTCGAGCTAACATGAGCCCTGGAGATAGGGTCTGTAAAGTATGTGAAAGTAGTGGTTTGCAAGTTGAAACCACCAAATTCGCAAAGAGTCTACCGAGGGAGAAAGTCGATATCACGGTAAAACCAGGTCCTTTTGCAACTGCAGTCTCACTGGAGCCTATATTTAATCATCCTCAGCACGCCGATACAAATAATTTCTCATGTTATGGGTGTTGTTGCTGCGCAATTGTTATCGATAGGGGCATCTCCAAGTTTGTCGACATGCTTCGCCGCTGGCCCGATTGGGAGCTCAAAGCTGGGCAAAGCTCTGCTTCTGTTCATGCTCTCAGCTCTAAGCTCTCCAGCTCAGCTTCACTTTCTCCATGCTCCAAAGTCACCACTTTCAGCTTTCAACCTTACACCACGCCTTGTCTTCGGCGGCATTGAGTCTTCAATCGATCTTCACGCATTCGCGTATTACGAGCTGGAATCCAAGCTCACGACAGCTATGAAGTATCTGGATGAGGGAAAGTAGTGAGTATTCTGCTGAGTAATCACGATTCAACCGGATCTAACCAATTGGCCATAGTGACTGCTGCAGGGAAAGAGCTCCACCACTGTCAGGGAAGAGCATCAAGGGAATGGATTGAGTTCCAATGGACGGTTTGCTTCCTGCCGGATCCAGGTGCTCTCCGTGCCCCTTCCTTCTCTCGAGAGAGATCTCTTGAGGCTGGACAATACATTATACTTCTGCGTGCACAGGCTGATGATACGATATCAGCCAGATAGAGAGCAGTTCTGCAGGATAAGTCATCAGGCTGTGATGCCCCTCCCACGGAAGAACAATGTCCATGAAGACGTCGACGTCTGCAGCAGCAGCAGCGTGCTGACATAAGCCGGGCAATACGACAATAATAAATAATGCGAGGCTGGGCGGCTGCGTTGTCTGTCTCCCAGCCACGCATTTGTTTTGGTCGTTGCTGTTCCGGGCAGCCGAAGGTAAACAGCGCTGCCCAGCAACCACTCTCCGCCCGGCAACAACCATCGCCGCTGCTCCACCTCTCCCACCACACACACCACACACCACTCACACAATCCGCCTCCCTCCCGCTGCTGCTGCTGCTGTCGACGCCTGCCTCCTGCTGCTGCTACTGCTGCTTGCCCATTCCTGCCTGCATCGCTAGCTAGCCGGACCACCTGCCGCCGCTGACCAGTCCCCTCCCTTTGGCTTGACTTCTCTACCGGCGTCGTCGTCGTACACGCAGTCCTCAATCCATCTGTCCGAGTACTATTATATCATATTCGTATCATCAATAGGGGCATCCATTCACCTGACTGCCATCGTCACGCATGCAGCCGCTGTCTGCTCCCAGTCGCCGCTGAGCACGTCTGCCTCTGCGCGCCGACGCTCCTGCTGCTGAACCCTGCGCAAGCCCTAAGACCGTCTGCCAGGCTCGTATCATCGTCCATCCCCACGCAAAAGGACACGACTCGACCGCATCGGCTGCAAATTCTTCCCTCCTCTCCTCCTCGCCACCACCATCGCCACCATCGCATCTCGACCTTCATCTCCACCGACCACCGCCGACTCCCGGCTGACCGACCCTCTCCATCTCCATCGAACCCCTGATTATCATCGCCGTCGTTCTCTAATCCATCCGAATACTCCTAAACCTTCGTCGCGATGACTTCGACTCCTCCTCCTACGTCGCCGGCGGATTGTCCGCCCGCGCCGCTCTGGCCGGCAAAGTTCGACCATCCCCGTGAGGTCCGACGCTCCTCTAGAATCGCTGCCGGTAAGCAGGCCGCCGGGGGAGAGCCGTCGACTCCGACTCGGGATGCGCGTGCCACCCCTCCGCCGACTATCAAAAAAGACAAAAAACACGCCCGAGGTGTCCACAGCAAGGATTCCACGGGCCATCATCCTCTGCAGACGCCTATGAAGAAGAAATTGGGGGCACCAGCTACTCCTGGATCCCTCCATTCTGCCAAGGCGGCCTCGCGCATCTCAAAATTCTCGCTTGACCAACGTAGCGATAATCAAATCACGATTTTTGAAGATATCAGCGCCCGCGTCCCAAATCCGATTGGCGACGACGAGGACGATATTTTCAAGGCATCGAGCGCTGCGAAACGTCGCAAGACGACGGACTCCTCCGCTGCCAGCGTTGAATTCAAACCCCCCACTAACGACGGGATGGTTGTTGTTCAGTAAGTCGCATCGCAAGCATATCAATTTTTTTAAGTATTGGTTCTAATATACACCACAGACGCGGTCGCAAGATCTTTAAGAAATTTGAGGAGCCGTCTGTCTTTACCGGCCCGATGCCACGCAAGAACTTGTTCGGCAATTTCCCCAAGCCTGTCAAGGCGACATCGCCCGTTGCTGAGCCGGTCGACAACGACAACCTCGCTACCGACGACGAGGAGACCGAGCGCGAAGACTCTCCCGAGCCACCAACCCGCAACGTCCGCTTCCTCGAAGCCGAGATTCAGACCGAGACCACAACCACCGCCACGTCCGCCGTCATGAACACCCCCGCCAAGGCCACCCGTGTCCAGACCAAGACTCCCCGTCGTACTCCGAAGACCAGTGTGGAGATCGAGACCTCATTCCTCACTCCACCAGCCACTATCCAACGCGACGACACGACCTCCTCTTTCGGCAGCCTTAGTGGGTCCTTTGAGCGTTCGTCCGTCAAGCGCAAGCTGTCGTACTCTGGTCCCGCGACGCCCGAGGCCACACCTGCCAAGAAGCGCAGCAAGATCAGCGCTGGCATCGGAACCCCGCGGGACGATGATGTCTTCGAGTCGTCCACCCGCACCCGTCGCGGTGCTGGGAAGGCCCGTTCTTAGATCAGTGCTACACGCTTATACTGAGCTAGACGCCGTTGGACTGCTTGATATGCGTTCTTGATTTCGTCGCGCGATTGCATCTCTGGGATTTTGCGTCCGCTTTTCACGACCTGACGATGGGTGCTTTTCCTTACATTTTTTATTCTCTTTTTCTTTGTTATTGCGGCGTTGAGGGAGATTCGAATCGATTGACTTTTTCCTATGGTTTTTTTCATTTTCCTTACTCCTAACCCTGTCCTACTTTCTTACTTGACCCCCCTCATTGCGCTGTTCACTATTACATCACGCTCCTATCTCTCTCTATCTCGATTTCTCTCTCTCTCCCTCATCGACACCGCCGCTTCCTTCCTTCATTCCTGCGATACAGACAAAATACGCTATCAATAAAATCCGAACATTGAAATTAACCCACCCACGTGCCTTGTTGTAAAGTCTGCGATCGATTCTGTTTGTCCTGCATGTCTGATCCTTTTATATTATATGGTAGTGCCGCGCGGTACGGTACGGTCATTGTGATGAATTCAAGGCCGGTTCGTTGATTTGTTTTGTTGGTTACTATAGGTTATTGCGTCGGCATTTTTTTTTTTTTTATTATAGTACTCGCGGTGGTCAGTTCTGTCGGTATGTTTTTGTTTTCTTTTTTTGCTTTTGATTGTCGAAGGTTTAGTTATAGGCGGTATTAAAATGTCGTTGGTATTACCAGTTGAAGCTGCTGGATTGCTGCTGTTGTTTGTCTTTCGTTTATTCGATATACTTACCTCCACTCATTCGGACTTTGTTTCTTTAGTCTAGTTCTATACGACGGCCCTCTTTGCGGTTTATGGCTCCGTCGGTTATCGTTTGAAGGTTCTGGCTACGAGCGGGGGATAGTATTAGGGTGAGCTCGTGGCGGGATGTGGTGGATCGGCGGACGGTATATTCATGTATAATAGATTATCAAATTAGTAGTGCTCGTTCGGTAGTATAGTGGATCAATAGAACTGCTGAGCGTATACGATTTTTTTTTTTTTTTTGATGAGGATGATTACTACGGTAGATACTACATGATACGCGGGGAAAGCAATATGCTATAATGCCAGTACACTGCACTGATGTCAATTCGAGACTACTATTTGCATATATGCATATTTTGGTTCATCGTTGAGAGTCCACGAGTCGTGAGTATGGCAATGCCATGAATTGATCATACATTTGCACGTGTTAGTGATTGCCACGTTGGTTCCTCGTCCCATCTCGCCTGCATACTGTTAGCTAATATACTAGTCCCGGCCGGACGCTGGTCGGCAAGCTCCGCAGACGCACCCGAAACGCCATTTTGGGAAATAGCTCACAGCTAAAGATCTGGCGAGTCCAAGTCTTGCATGCTTGCACCATTCGCCGCGCCTACTTAAGCTGCGTCCTCGCTAGCGGTCTACCGGCAAGGTCGACTGG